>CM059189.1:102936677-103630944 GCA_030323885.1 Branchipolynoe longqiensis | reverse complement strand
CATTATCTTCTTACCCGGAAATCTGTTAGATGTGGAATTTGCAGTAGACGTGATGATCTCTAAGATGTGGAATATGCTAGATTAGACCTAGGTGAAACCCCAAGGAAAAGACAATAAATCAAATCTACCCACGGTGGAATTTGAGCGATGAAAAAATTGATCCATTAACTGATTGGAAGTTTTATGTCCTAGCAACATCTAAGTTGATATTCAGGTCTGGCACACCCTTGTTATCATTATTGTGCTGTCTGTACTGATGTATCATGCCACGGACATCAGGATGCGATTCACCACTCAGTCGCATTATCCTGACACTGAGCCACCTTTAAATTTACATAAAATGATAGTCTTGAGTTTATCTCATTTTCTAAGATAATATATTAGCTTGAATTTTATAATGTACCTTATTTTAGTTTGATGTTACTTTGATTCAAAATGGCTAACTTAGGAGATATTTGGAGTGCAAACATGTAAAGTGCATTTTGGTGTGCTTGTCAAAACTCTGACCCACAGGTTTCAGCAATAATAGGTTCTATTAAATTGGCATAGTTTTCCCTTCTATCCATTAACACATACTGAATAAGTGCACCAGAATTTAAGTTAGATATGTAGATTTAAATCTAGGTAAGCGTTTTGCTCTCGGAAATTTGATGTTTTAATCGGATTATGCATCTTCAACACTGCCCTAACTCCTATCCTAGTAATCCCAAACACCATGCAACGTAGTGACAAACACCAATATTTGTTCAAACCTGGATCGAACCCACGACCTACCTGCTAAGACCGTCCAATCAGATCCATGAGGGAATTATCTTGTGCACCACGGCACACGTGTTAAAGAAATAACTTAATATGTAATTTTCAGCTATTAAATGACTATATCTGCATTGAGCATTGTTGTTTACATTGTAGTTTTAGTGCACATGCGCAGAGATTACCAGTAAACATAGCCCATAGTACTAGTATTACCATACAATTCTTGTAGCTGGGCACTGGTTAGCGTTTTGTGGGCTATATTTATTTATCTATTGGTTTATTTATTGTTTTTTATTGGTTTATTTATTGGTTTATTTATTGTTTTATTTATTTTATATTTATTGTTTTATTTATTATTTTATTTATTGTTTTATTTACTGTTTTATTTATTGGTTTATTTATTGCTTTATTTATTGGTTTATTTATTGGTTTATTTATTGTTTTATTTATTGGTTTATTTATTGGTTTATTTATTGGTTTATATATTGGTTTATTTATTGGTTTATTTATTGGTTTATTGTTTGGTTTATTTATTGGTTTATTTACTGGTTTATTTATTGGTTTATTTATTGTTTTATTTATTGGTTTATTTATTGGTTTATTTATTGTTTATTTATTGGTTTATTTATTGGTTTATTTATTGGTTTATTTATTGGTTTATATATTGGTTTATTTATTGGTTTATTTATTGGTTTATTTTTTGGTTTATTTATTGGTTTATTTACTGGTTTATTTATTGGTTTATTTTTTGTTTTATTTATTGGTTTATTTACTGGTTTATTTATTGGTTTATTTATTGTTTTATTTATTGGTGTATTTATTGGTTTATTTATTGTTTTATTTATTGGTTTATTTATCGGTTTATTTATTGGTTTATTTATTGGTTTATTAATTGGTTTATTTGTTGGTTTATTTATTAGTTTATTTATTGGTTTACTTTTTGGTTTATTTATTAACAATGCTTTGGAAGCATTGGACAAACACTCTTAGTGACATAGATACAAATATGCACCTCCTGCTTTGGCTGAGATTCACTGCATTTCGTGCCCTTGCCAATCTGTCATGACATATCTAGTGTTTTCTGGACATGTCAGTAATAAAATCAGCTATATAAATACATACATAATCATTCTTTTAAAATCACCAGCATGGTGATATAATACTTATATATTTCCTTTCATTTATTTATCTCTGTATAATAGTGTATTATGATTACCACATACCGCTTGTAATTAGTAATGTATATAAGAAAATATGAGAAATGCAATGCCCAAATTTGCTCACAAAGCACATATTTATCTAAATTGAGGCCATAGAGTCCAGTAGAGATTAACATAATTAAATGCATAGCATAAACTCAGATTTGGTCATTTCATTACTGACTCTCTTGACTCACTGATGCAATCAACTAATCCATACCTACCTGTGTATGTAGCATATCACCTGGGAAGGTCAGTGTTCCTCGCTACAATATCTAAAATTAATTAATTTTTCCTATACGGGTCACTCTCCTGAAAACTAGCCAGAAGTGTCACATGGAGAGTTAAAATCTAATATTTGAATCTTTTACATTTTTTGGTTGCAAATGAAAGCTGGAAATCTCCCCGTTACATCTATGTAAAATAGAAATTGATGAGATAAAAAATAAAGGTGTAGTCCATGATTAAGCTATGTCTTATGGCAGTATAACATGTGTGTCTCACGGGTAAGACATGTTTAGGACACCACACAGTCTAATAAAATTCTAATCACAATTAAATAATATCATACTTAGAAGCATATTAATCATGGCATAATATACAGAAATATGTAGTGCTTATATTGATAAACAAAAAAGTAATTCCCAGCCATGCTTTATTCACTGAATAATTAGTGTACAATACTTGTGTGGCAACCAGACACCACTGGCTACACGTGTGATGGAAATTTGTAATGTTATTTCTGAAGACATCAAATACTTTTTTTTTTAAATTTAAGCATGCATACATGTTAATAAATACTTCCTCTTTGATTTGGGAACTGTTTTGTTTGATATATCAATGCAATACAAGATATATCAATGCAATACAAGATGTTAATAAGGATTCAACCATGTCCGATATGTCATGTTACAAATGGCTGACTGTAAAATGGTTTTTTTGTGTACAAAAACACTTCATAACTAAATGGACCAAAGTTGTACACAGTTTATTTTATTTCCCTTATTTCTTTCATCAAATCTGAACATGAATATGAAAAGTATAAGGAACAAAATAAGTAGGAAGGTTTTCTATTGATGTTTTAAAATCCCATCCCATGCTGACCAGTTTTCAGGAGCGTGACCCATAAACTCAAGAAGGAACACATCTTAAAGTTGCATAGTCCGATGGTGTTGAGTTTCTGTAGCTCGCCGTGAATATGGCCTATGCTGCCGACACACCGTAAAGCAACCACCAATCAATCAATGTAATTTGTCTGAGATAAATAGATTAACCTGACCATTATAATCGACCCTACTTTAGCTTCAAGTCCTGTTTATTTTAAACAGTTATATTTTGAGATATTTGAAGTGCAAACATGTCAAATTAGTGTTGGCAAGCTTGCCAAAACTCTGACACCATAGGCTGTTTAGCAGTAACAGGTTCTATTAAATTGCCTCAGTATTCCCCTTTATGTGGCAACAAATGCTTAATACATGCATCAGTAGCTAAGTTAGATATGTAGAACCAATTCCAGATAATTGTGTTGGTTTTGAAAATTTGATGCTTCATGGGACTAGGCAGCTTTAAGTAAAGACTGTAATTAGAAAATGGATGCGTGGCTCTGCAAAGTAAGGCTAATTGCTGCTGTGTTTGAGTGACATGCCTGAGCTATTTAAGCAGCCTCCTTGTCAGGACGGATGGCATACATCAGGATGGAGGGTAATTCTATAAGAGCAGGTAGGCCCTGTATTAGAGACCCAGTCACATGGATTTAGTACAGTAGTAGTCTGCACTGAATTATCAGGCAAGGAGCCACATAGATAGGTAGGCGTGGGTAGGGTGATCACATCAGTGAGCCTGGGTAGCCTGGCAGGAAGTATAGGATTGAAATCTGTTCTCTGGGGCGGAGTGGTTAGAGTGTCTGACTTTTTTCTAGGTCAGACTCCTAATCTGAAGGTTGGTGGTTCAATTCCCCGTGCCCCCACCTCTGCCAATTTGGATTTCCACCGCTGTGTATAACTTACAGCATCATCAAAGGCCAGTTGCTCTCATACCATGTCTATGTGGTGTGGGAGGTTAAAAATCCCTTGGGTTTGTAAAAGTTTGTGATCGGTTTGAATTTGAACTTCTTTGCCGAAGATATAGTCATGAAACCTCTGACTGCCAAAACATATTGCGAGTATTTCTTTTTCGATAGTGCGTAGCCACACTGTGCTGAATCTAGCACATGAGATGCGAGTGCAATTGGCTTGTTATCCTGCATGATAACAGCACCTGGACCTGACTGACAAGCATCTACTTGAATGACAATTGGTTTGTCTACATCATAATATGACAATGCAGGAGCAGTTCTCAATTTTTCTTTTAGTTGGTCATATGCGACTTGCTGTTCATTTTGCCAGTGCCATGTGACATCCTTAGCAAGGAGTGTGCGCAGTGGTTTTGCAATCTCAGACATGTTTGGTATGAAACTGTGAACATAGCCAACCATGCCCAGGAACCTCTGCATGCCTTGTTTGTCGTGCGGCTCTGGCATGTCTACAATCGCCTGTATTCTGTCTCGATCTAGTTTTTCACCCTGTTGGGTAAGTTGATGACCTACATACTTCACTATAGTTTTGTATATCAAAGATTTTGAATCATTTAATTTAAGATTTACCAACCTGGCTCGGTCCAGCACTGCTTTCAGCCTGTCGTTGTGTCCCTCCACAGTTGACCCATATACCAGAATGTTGTCTGTCACTATGCCTATCATGGGTATATTGCCCATGACATGGTGCATTTCCCGAATGAAAATGTCACCGGCTGTTTTGATGCCAAAAGGTATACGGGTGTACCTGTACCGGCCCCATGGAGTATTAAACGTGCACAACAGTGAACTTTCATATTCCAGCTCGATTTGCCAATATCCTGTCATAGCGTCTAAAACTGGGAAATACTGTGCGTTCGCCATTTTGGTGATAATTTTGTCAATAGTTTTAGTTGGGAATGGTCCCCTTTTGATGGCTTTGTTCAACTTTTTGGATCCAGAGAGATTCTTATCTTATTAGGTTTTTTAACAATTGTTTTAGAATTTACCCACTCAGTAGGTTCATTTTGTTAGACAATTACACCCATCTTTACCATGTGTTTTAGTTTGTCATGCACCTTATTTTGTATCGCGTCCGGAATCCTCCTCGGCGGGTCAACAATAGGTTGTTCAGATTTGTCAATATGAATGACAGCGTTCGATTTTATCAGGCCTAAACCTTGAAAAACATCTTTATATTTGCTTACCAGATCACCAGCTTGTGGGCTGTGGACCTTGTATGGGGTGGAAATGTTTGTCGGCATGCCAAAGTTCACCTCATCAGGTTCAACACAACACAAGCCTGTTGACAACAGGTTCAACACAACACAAGCCTGTTTACCCAGAATAGGCTGACAGTCCCGCACCACTTGGAATGTAAAGTCTCTGCCGTCGATCTCGACCGAAGCCTCGCCGTTGGTAGTGATCCGATACCCCCACAATGTCACAAGCGAACATCTGGTGTTTGTCAGCCGCACCGATGCGATCCTGTCGAAGATGTTCCTCGGAAGAACACTCACCTCCAATCCTGTGTCGAGCTTGAACTTGACTGGATGACCGTTCACTCAGACGGTCGCATACCAGAGCTCGGTATCTTGTTCGGTGTTGCGCTCGATGACAACGACAAACAGATTCATTGTCAACACATTGACTTCCGCCGGATCTGGGTCTTGTTCGACGTTGTGAGGGTCGGGTTCTTCCACAGTCAACTTATTGACCCTGCCAAGTTTGCTCTGGCAAACCTTCCCGAAGTGCCCAACCTTCTTGCAGGCAACGCAAGTCTTGCCCCTCACCAGACAAACTCCATGCCGGTGCTCATAACCACATCTTTGACATTGAATCTTGAATTCGCTTGCAATGGTGTTGTTTCCGGCCTTCCAAGATGGTGACTTCCAAGATGGCGGCCCAGCTGGATGAACCACTGGTGCACCGGTACACATATTGCATATCTGTTCAAAAAATCTATTTCTTTCACCTTCATGTCCGATTTCTTTTCCCTTAACTGGTCAGCACTGAATTCACTGAGCTCGTACCTGTTGATGCACTTTTCGAGTGTGAGATCGGCTGTTTGAAGTATTTTGTTTCTCAACATCATGTTCTTGACTCCAGCAACCAAATGATCGCACAACAGCGATTCTTCAATCGGTCCATATTCACAATCTTTCACTCTGTCCCTTAGTGCCGTGATATATGTAGACATATTTTTGCTGGCTTGATTATGCGAGTTGAAATGGTAACGTATTATTATTAAATTCGATTTACCGGTACAGTACGCTTGAAATGCCTGCGTTAATGGCCCGATCTTGTCCTGCTCGCCAAGTGTAATGGCCATGTTGGCGAAAACTTTCTGGGGTTCTTTGCCCGTGACGTGAAGGAAGATGCAGCATTGCACTCATTCTGTTTTTGTAACGACTCCTGAAGCCGTGACATATATGTTATATGCTCTGATCCATGTTTTCAAGTTCAATCGTGCATTGTTGCAGAGGACAAACTGACTTGGTGGCATGAGGACCAGCAGCGTCTTAGCAGGTGGCATTGTCCTTATCTGACACCATGTGAAAGTATGACATCTGAACACTTTGACTTCTGGATACTGAATGCTTTATTCACCATCCAGGGGCCTGCACTGCCGGCACCTTGTACCTCTGACATCATCTCATTTACATACTCCTTTGTTCTCCACTCATGCCTGGATGTGTTTTACGCATGTATTACATGTATGATGTGGTGTGGTATATGAAGTGGTGTGTGTGAGGGAGCGGGACGTAGCTCAGGCAGTAGATTGTCCACCTGTGAAGGTGTAGGGTATCCTATCAATCTTGCTCAGTGGACCCATTTGCAGTTTGGATTATTTTCCATTCCACCCAGTGGTCCACAACTGGTTCATCAAAGGCTGTTGTATGTGCAGTCGTGTCTGTGCAAAAGTGCATATGAAAGACTCCTTGCTGCTTATCGGAAAGAGTAGCCTATGTGATGGCAAGAGGTTTCCTCCAAAGAAATGCGTCAGAATGACCATATTCTTTACATCCAATAGCCGATCATAAAAATCAATGTGCTCTACAGGTGTCATTAAATAAAACAAGCTTTACTTTTGTTCTGGTGTGTGTGAATGTGTGTGTAAGTATGTGAGTGATTGAGTGAATGTGTAAGTGAGCATGTGTGGTGTGTGTGGGTGCGGGTGCGGGTGTGTGTGAAAGTGGTCTGAGTATCTGTGGTGTGTGTGTAGTGTGAGGTGTGGGATGTGGGGTGTGGGGTGTGGGGTGTGGGCTGTGGGGTGCAGGGTATGGGCTGTGGGGTGTGGGCTGTGTGGTGCGGGATGTGGGGTGTGGGGTGTGGGGGGTGGGGGGTGGGGGTGGGGTGTTGTACGTGTGTGTGAAAGTGATATGTATGAGTGTATGTGAGTGTGTGAATGAGTGAGTGTATGAGTGTGTGTGTGAGTGTGTGTGGAGGATGAAGGACCTCTAAGTTGATGGATTCACTCTGGGATCTGGGCCCAATTCAAAGGGATCGATTTTCTAGCGCAAGCAGAGCAAATTGGAGTAATTTCTTTAAGGTTTTTTTTTTCATGTGGACCAATTCCTTTCACACTTCTTTCACACCTTCTCATCTGAACTTCCTCCTCAATTAATTGAGCGCATGCATGAACGCTGCCTCACGGACACAATGCCTGTCCGTTAATTTTGTTGGTGTTTTATTTGTTGCACCTGACTAGATACCCAGCCGGTTGTTGGGGTAGTGTTGTGTAGTGTTGGGTGGAACAGGGACCAGTGTTGGGTTGTGTAGGGTGGCACAGGGACCAGTGTTGGGTTGTGTGGGGTGGTACAGGGACCAGTGTTGGGTTGTGTGGGGTGGCCGAAGGACCAGTGTTGTGTCGTGTGGTGTGGCACAGGGACCAGTGTTGGGTAATGTGGGGTGGTAGAGGGATCAGTGTTCTGCATTGTGGGGCCGCACAGGGACCAGTTGTTAATTAGCGGTATTTTACATGATCTTTATAGGAAATATAATGCTAACTTCTGTGTGTGGGGGCCGTAAAGCACTAATGTATGATATTACTCAAGCGATGATCCACTTACTATATCTGCTTACTATATCAGTTCCAAGAAATAGTAACCCAAGAGAAATTATGTGTGGTAAAGTCTAGTAGGGAGGGGTGGCTGGCTCCTCCTGCTGCGCTGTCTTCCAGTCATCTGCCTGCCACACCCCTTGCCCAGCTCTTTTATTCAGATGGAACACATTCAAAATACAGGTACACAGTTGCTGGGAGTCTCCTCAGTCAGAGACAGTAACATGGCATTTCATTGGATGAACTCCTCCAGTCAGTGCTGGGGGGGCGGGGGGGGAGGCAAGGTGGGAGTGGGTGGACCCCCAACACTCCCACCAGCCCCCTCCCCCCTGCTGGGTAAGGGGGTGGAGGGCCAACCCACCCACCCCATGTCAGATACATATTTTTCCATCAAGTTCACCAATCACACTTACATGGGAGTATCAACCCTATTTATCTTTACATAACACCAGTGGTCACCAGTCGCTTAGATTGGCCAACTCCAAAATAGTAGGAGTTTCTAGATTCCTTACTTTGAGAATTACATATCGCATCATCTTTAGTTCAGCAAACTGCCACCAGGTCAGGCAGGGAGGGTTCACGACACACACACACACACACACACACACACATACTCCACCTCCCACCTCCAGCCTGACACCTGGGTTTGGCAGGTCCTGCAAACACTCACACACACAACCCCCATACATTGTCACCTGTGTGCTAACACTCCCTCATATACTGGCATCTGTAAATCATACCATAACAGGCACACAGAACTCAGTTTCTTAACTTAATTATTGTACCCATTCTGTGGCATTCTTCACAGACTATTTGTCAGGGTGAAGAAACCACAGTCTGCAGCAACTGTATATGCTGTCCTTAGTTTCAGCATTTACCTTCCTTTATTCAATATATGATACCAACATACTTCAATTCAGTAATACATGTAAATATACCAATATAGTAATACTTTTCCAGAGTTCCTATCTCCAGTAGTTATATTTGATGTAGAACCTTAGAACAATCTGATATTAATTATCACTTCACTTAATACACATAATCTACCATGGTTTCACAAATTGGTTTCAATATTATGCATAGGTAGTTACCAACATGATAGCATGAATTAGGTATTATTAGAGCGGTTTTATAGGGCTACTTATATAATTGGAATATTATTATAATGACTCTATAGAAATAACTGGATGATCTAAATAAGATTAAAACAGTTTTCTTAATGCTTCACATGTGAATTTCATGAAAAGGAGATATTTTAGAATTTATTTAAACTATTATTTACTAATGAACTAGACCTAAAAAGTCGGAATATTTTACACAGTGTTGTACTGTGTGGGGTGGCAGAGGGACCAGTGTTGTGTCGTGTGGTGTGGCACAGGGACCAGTGTTTAGGTAGTGTTGGGCGGAACAGGGATCAGTGCTGTGTAGTGTGGGGTGGCACAGGGACCAGTGTTGGGTAGTGTGGGGTGGCAGAGGGACCAGTGTGGGGTGGCAGAGGGACCAGTGTTGGGTAGTGTGGGGTGGCACAGGGACCTGTGTAATGGAGTGTAGGGTGGCACAGGGACCAGTGTTGTGTAGTGTGGTGTTGCACAAGGACCAGTGCTGGGTAGTGTGGGGTAGCAGAGGGACCAGTGTTTTGTAGTGTAGGGTGGCAGAGGGACCAGTGTTGTATAGTGTGGTGTGGTAGAGGGACCAGTGATGCATAGTGTGGTAGGGCAGAGGGAGTAGTGTTGGGTTGTGTGGCGTGGCACAGGGACCAGTGTTGTGTAGGGTGAGGTGAGGTGGCACAGGGACCAGTGTAAGAAGGTTGTATCACCAGCGTCTTGCGCCATGTTAACCTTCCACAGTCCTGTTTTTTTAGGTTTTGCGAGAAAAAGATTTTTTACATAAATATATTAGCCCAAATACTATGATCTGCCTTACTTTAGTTTCAGATTCATCTTATTATGAATATCTTACATTTGGTGATATTTGAAGTGGAAACATGCAGAATTATTTGCGATGGGCAGATGGAAGTACTGGACACCATAGGCTTAGTAGAAACAAGTACTATTAAGGCTGTGCATATCCTTCCGGCGACCTTAACAGAACTTCTGCGGATGTTCTTCCATGAGTTCTGTGCACACATGCTTAACTAACCCTAATCGATCAACCAGACGGGATGGCCGAATGAGTTAGAGCGTCCGTCTCCCATGTTGGTAGATCATGGGATCATGGGTTCGAATCCTGGTCGAGTCAAACCCATGACTTAAAAATTGATACTTGTCGCTTCCTAGCCAGACACTCGGCATTATTAGGATAGGGCAAGGAGCAGTGGAATGAGGAAGACCAGTCATCTGCGACTGAAATTTCCCATGCTTAAACAACTAATGTACCAAAAATCCCACCCTAAAATGGACAGCATAGCAAGGGTTCAATTCTCATACCTCTGGGTTTGGGGTCCAGCGCACTTCCACTGGACCACAATAATCTTATGTGAGTTTGCCTGATAAGATAATCTTAATACTGTCGGCAGTGAGATGATGCAATACCTGAAGTGCGCATGCACATCAATCTCATGGAAGAATGTCGGTGCGATTTATGTTTATGGCAGCCAGAAGAATATTCACTTCACACTATTAAATTAAGTCAGCATTTCCCTCTATGCACTCATAAATATTTAATAAATTACTCCAGGATCTAAGTTGACTAAAGCCGTGTTCACACACACAATCTTAGGCCGAACTAGATAAGGTGAACTAGATGAGGCGAACACACACAATTTTAGGCCGAACTAGATAAGGTGAACTAGATGAGGCGAACTAGTGTCATGTCCACACATGCAGTATTCTCGGGGCGGTTTAAGGCGGAAATCGATATCTGCGCATGAGCAAGTCCATACTAACCAGCGCCAATTTTGGTTTGTCGACGTCGCCACGAGAGAGTGTGGGTTCGACCTAGATATGTATGGACTGAATCGTATTGGTTTGGAACGGTCAAAACTTCTGCTGGGCTGTGAAAACCTTAAAATAAATCATGAAAAAAATATCTGTGCACAGCTAGCAGTTTCATAGAGCAAATTTACCGGAAAGTCAACAAACTCAGGTTTCGACTGTGACGTCGTTAATCCGCCTCATCTAAACCGCTACCGTCCACACAGGCAATATGCGCCGACTTAAGCTAGTTCGGTTCATCTGGACTACCTCGCGACGTGGTTTACTTGAAGCGAACTAGATGAGGCGAATCAGCCCTAATCCACCTCAGCGTCGCGTCCACATGGCGAATGTGAGCCGAACTAGACAAGGCGAACTAGTTGAGGCGACTTAACGCCTGTGTGTGAACACGGCTTATGTAGGATCAAATGTCCGGAAGTAAATGTTTTTGACTCTGAACATTTGATGCTTTCATCCGACTATGCATCTTTACATGTTTATTTTTACACAACAAAAGCTAAGCAGTACCGTTTTTGGTGCTATATGAGATGACCAATTATTCCCTTTTGATGGTACGAGTACCATTTCACTGGTACTGCTTTAAATTTAGTCCCGTTAGGACAAAGAATAATTACAGAAATGGAGACGAAAGTAGTCCATGGCTACTTACTTTCCATTTAAATATTCAGTCCAGAATAAATTATTTCAATTATGTGGAGCCCCATTGTGAATAATGTGTTGAAGGTTGGTTATGTATTTGAAGAGCTTGCTACCACATCAACGGTATCATCTAGGGCGTGATGAAAGCTAATTGCTAATTAGAGTGAGTTAATTTGGTAATTAACTAGTTGGTACAGGTGTGCTGACCGCGCTAATTGGTCGTGTGTTGAGTGAGTGTGTGTTTGTGTGTGTGTTTGTGTGTGTGTGTTTGTGTGTGTGTGTTTGTGTGTGTGTTTGTGTGTGTTTGTGTGTGTGTTTGTGTGTGTTTGTGTGTGTTTGTGTGTTTTGTTTGTGTTTGTGAGTGTATTTCTGTGTTGAGTGAGTGTGTGTTTGTGTGTGTGTTTGAGTATGTTTTGTGTTTGTTTGTGTGCTGTGTTGTGTTTGTTTGTGTGTTTGTGTGTTTCTGTTTGTTTGTGTGTTTGTGTGTGTTTGTGTGTGTGTTGCATTTGTGTGTTTTTTTTTTGGTTGTGTTTTTTGTGACAAGTTTTTTATTCTGCCCATAACGTATCAGCTCCCATGAGGGTGCTTGTTTTCAACGCTGGACAGCTGTGATACTGGATTGGTCTGGTCCCATACTCAGGAGTCTTTACCTGATCTTTCTCGGGCCAACACTTGCGGTTTTGGGTGTTAGTAGTTTCTATATTAGTCTTTTTTGTAATTTTCAAGTTTTTTCCTAACCTGTATATGATAACTTAGCCTACTATGTACATCTATGCAGATGACATACAGGCCTGCGGGAGAGGATCCCATCCCATTGTGGTTTGTTACAGCATCCTTTCACCCATGCCCTGTCCTTAGATAGTACACCAGTGTGCCAGAACACCCCTGGACCCTTCAGGACTGCGACTAGGTGGGATGGCTGTGTTGTATGGTTACCCATTTTGTATTTCAGGGTGATTCGGATGCATGACCGTGGCCTGCCTGTTCTGCTTTGGTTTGTGCCAGTACACATACCCAGACGGACTGCGCCCTATGGTGATAGTCATTTCGAATTCCTTAGTACTTAGTAGGGCTAATTTCCGTATTTGTAATATCTACCATCTTTTCTGGCCTGTGTTTTGCTTTTTGTGCCAGAACACAGCAAGCAGTGACTGCACCCAAGATCAGGTGAGATATTGTTTCTTCAGTAGGTGGTTGTGTATTATGTTTTCTTTAAGGACCTTTTATAGTGGTCCATGCTTTTGATTGCCCATTGTTGTGTGGGTTGATTATTCCAGGCATGTGCCACCATGGCCAGTACACTTCTCTCATAGATTTTGGTGTTACTTATTGCTGTCAGTAGCGCTGGGGCTGCCATTTGCCTGGTGTCCCTACGTGGGGTTGCTGTGTAGCCTGGTTTTGTGGTGTAATGGTGTGCCAGTATTTTGAGGTGCATTTCCCTTCTACTCATTAGTAGTGTTGCATTGCATTTTTTGTGTAATTCGATTGTGGGATATCTTTTGTTCACCTGAAGGCATACTTTGAGGGCTCTATTGTGTGTTGCATTTGTGTGTTTGTTTGTGTGTGTTTGTGTTTGTTTGTATGTGTGGTTGTGTGTGTGCGGGGGCGGGGAGGAAATTGATGTTGTTACTGTTAGGGCAGGGAATACAAAAAAAGTACCAACTGGATTATCATGTAATTGTCAAAATCATCTTGTCGATGCAGTACACACACTTATTAATATGCACACTAACTATTATAATTATAAGTCTTTTAAATTATAAGTCTTTTGCATTCCCATGCAGGTTTTGAGGCAACTTAGATGAGGCGAACTAGTTGAGGCGACTTAAGGTGTGTGTGTGAATGGGGATTTATACATACACAGGGTGGGTTCAACAACCATACAGCAGGTAGCGTGTTCAATATCATAGTCATCTGACAAGTGTCTTGAGTGGGGGTGTGTGAAATGGTTAGACCAGATGGGATGGCCGAATGACTTAGAGTGTCCGTCTCCCATGTTGGTAGATCGTGGGATCGTGGGTTCAAACTTTGGTCGAGCCAAACCAATGACTTAAAAATTGAAACTTGTCGCTTCCTAGCCTGGTACTCTGCATTACTAGGATAGGGCAAGGAGCAGTGGAATGAGGAAGACCAATCGTCTGTGATTGAAATTTTCCCTGCTTAATCAACTAATGTACAACAAAAACAAAATGGAAAGATTACGCCTAGAGCTGGATTCTAAGGCAAACTTCTCAACTTTATGGGAAAAATTATGCATTGAGGAGGATTCAAACCCAAAATTATTAGCTTTCTGGGAACTAGCATCCTAACCATAACATTACCTAGTCTCCCTGATACAATCACTCTATCCACGCCTATCTGCCTGTGTGGCTCTTTACCTGAAAGGTCAGTGCAGACCACTACAACTCCTTACGGCAACTGGAATGTGTGAAAGTATGACGTCTGAACACTTTGACTTCTGGATACTGAATGCTTTATTCACCGTCCAGGGTCCTGAACCGCCGGCACCCTTTGTCTATGACATCATCTCATTTACATATCCTTTGTTCTCCACACATGCCTGGATGTCTCTTATGCATATATTACATCCCCCCTCAAAATATTTCTGAGACATGCAATGTCTCAAAATCGTCATTGTCACACCAAGTTTACATGTTAAAACATACAATGCAATACAATAATACAAGAAAATATTTATTCAGTATCCAGGGTCCTGAACCGCCGGCACCCTTTGTCTATGACGTCATCTCATTTACATATCCTTTGTTCTCCACACATGCCTGAATACAGTCGGGAGGACCGGGCTATGGCAGCTACTGAGGAAGTATGGATGCCCAGAGAAGTTCACAACTATGATCGAGGCTCTACATATGGGAATGATGGCGAATGTGAGTGTTGGAGGGGAAGTCTCTGAATCGTTCGGGGTTACCAATGGCGTCAAGTAAGGTTGTGTACTGGCCCCCACACTCTTCTCCATCTTCCTATCAGCAATGCTCGACGAGGCTTTCTGAGGCATGGGGGATGGCGTCTATATACAGTCCAGACAGAGCGCTAACCTATCCAACGTCGCACACTTTAGAGCAAAGACCAAGACTACTCGGACACTGGTGAGAGAGCTGCTATTCGCAGATGACAGTGCACTGGTTGCCCACTCAGCTGAAGAGATCCAGAAAATAGTGGAAGTTTTCTCCGATGCATCAAAGAAGTTTGGCCTGAAGATTGACATCAAGAAGACGGAGGTACTGTACCAACCCAACTCGACAAGAACCCGAGAGGAGGTTATCATGGTTGACGGAAACAAGCTGAACTCTGTTCTGAAATTCACCTACCTCGGAAGCACTATATCAAGTGATGGACGCATTGATGCTGAAATACAGAGGAGGATGGCCAAGGCTAGCACATCTTTCGGCTGACTACGCCAGAGCTCTGGAACAACCACCATGTGTCCATGTGGGTCAAAGGCAAGATCTACTGTGCAATCGTGCTACCCACCCCACTATATGGAGCTGAGGTCTGGACAGTATACAGACGACAGGTGAAAAAGCTGCATGCCTTCATGATGTGACATCTGCATTCGATCATGAGGCTAACCTGGAAGGGCAAAGTGACAAATAAGGAAATTCTCGAATGGACAGGGCTGCCCTCTATGGAAGATCTTCTGATCAAAAAGAATCTCCGGTGGACTGGACACCCCATGAGGATGTCATCAGACAGGCTACCAAAGCAGATCCTCTACTCTCAACTGTCTTCTAGTTACAGAAAGAGAGGGTGCCCTCGTCCCCGGTTCAAGAATACCATCAAGAGAAACCTGAAGCTGAGAGACATTAAGACCGACTCATGGACATCACTCTCACAGCAGAGAGCTAAGTGGAGAGCGACAGTCAAGTAATGAAAGCAGTCTTTGTCACATCGCGACCGACAGCATGATGGTGATGATGAGTAAACAATGATAATTTGTCAATGAAATATAACTAAAACTCTGTGCATTTTTGGTGGAATTCGCCCAACTGCAGACACAATTTCTTTTTGTTTTGTCTGGGTGCCGTGGACGTGGTCGAACATAACACTAAAACCCTGTGAATTTTCAGTTGAATTCGCCTAACTGCAGACAACATTTCTTTTTGTCTTGCAGGGTACCATGGATGGGGTGGGACGGTGGTGCAGTAGCGCTCTCATACACAGCGTTAATTAACCGGACACCGGCCATGATGCCTCGTTAATATTTTAATGGCGGACACCAGCGGGTGCCCAGTTCAGCAACAATTCGCCGATTGATTGCTCATGGTGTACTAACACCTCACTTATTTACCATTAGAGGATGAGGAGGTGGGAGGAGCATTATTGTGATTTGGGCATCAGCCCATGGTTACCTGGCGTAACAGTAAGGCATCGGTCGAACGAAGTCAGGCCGTGTATTGTGAACTACAGTGTGGTCACACGACAGCGGGATGAAATCCGCCCTTTTTTCCCGTCAGTAGGAATCACCATTTTTCCTGATCGACATGGAGGAGGAAGGACACCAACCATGTGCCGATTTGAACCAAGCGACCTTGGAGACGGCATCAGCCTCATTTGGTCCAGAAGAAGGTTTTATTTACATCGGTTTCCTGAGATGTCACACTTGATTTTGGGTGACTGTGGTGTGATGACCCCAAGTAGCCGATGTTTACTTTTTGTGTGTGCTGGGGGGTCGTTAATGAAGCAAAACAAACAAAAGTCAAAAGGATTGACACATTACTTAGATTCTTGCGAATCTTATGAATACGAAGTCAAGGATCAGGGACCCACCCACCTCTCCTAGGCTTGGTATTACTCTAAGATCCAGCATCTAGGTGAAAGATAGAAAACAAAAGAATACATTTCGAGTTTTACGATGACTAGATTGAGGGTTGGTTCTTATTGGTTGTGTTGATATATTTGTAGTCTTTAGTGCTGATACTTCGAATGCTGACTGGTTTGGTGAGTGCGGTCTATTTGTTTGTTAAAGTGCCTATAACACATTACCAGATGGAGCAACGGACATAAACCGGACAAAGAATTGTCTAGTCCGGTGGTGTTTGGTATCAAAATGTACCGAAATGTGTCGAACTGTTGCAACAGCCACCGGACGAAGCAGACGCTAAAGGGACAAAGAACGTACATTAATGAATATCCACCGGACTATAACCGGACGATAACCGGACGACAGCCGAATGTCAAACGGACGGACCGAACACCAAACAGACACATGCCGGACTGTTCGCTGACGCACCAAAAACATATACTGACCGAATTCCCACAACACCGTCAACTGAGACTGCAGGAAGCAAACTGGAGACGTAACGAATGGGTAATGGACATGAACCATACAAAACGGACTTAACATACTTAAAACAGACACCAACCATACACGCCAGTGCAGCGGTGTCCGGTGCAAGTTTTGTGCATGTTCAAAACTTGCTACCATACACACCAGACACCAACGGACACAGAATGGACACGCCGTTTGTGTACCGTATATAAACCGTACATTGCCGTATTTCACCAGACAGTGTCCGTTTTCTATCCATTTCCCCAGTCCGGTAAGTTGTGACTGAGCCTTTAACGACCCCGCAGCACAAAAAGTAGACATCGGCTATTGGGGGGCAGTGCGGTCCATTTATAACACTCAGAAAGCTTATTATGACATCTACACTTGTGCATACCGGGCGCCGTGGCCGAATCGGTTGAGCGTGGGCCTCACATGCGGGAGATCGGAAGTTTGCTTCCCGGTCGAGTCAAACCAATGACTTATAAAATTGATACTCGTCGCTTCCTAGTCTGGCACTCGCCATTACGAGGATAGTGCAAGGACTGGTTAGCTTGGTGTCAGGATAAAGTGACTGAGTGGGATATCGAGTCATGGTGCCAGCAGCCTGATTTCCCAGTGGGGCAGCATTCTAAAGTCGCCCTGAGTATGCACTGTCACAAGTCACTCCCTTTCCTGATATGACCTAAGATGTTTCTAGGACGTAACATTCCAACAACCAACCAACTGTCTAAAGTTGTATACAATTGCAGCTCTAGCTGATTTCTGCACAGATACACCGCTCTAATACTATTTACTAGGGAACTACATTCTCGTCACTTCATATTGTAATATGTTGCAGCTCGGCCGTCGGAGCCCCAAGATACCACTTACTCTTTCCAGGTGCGTTCTGACTACTGTCTGTCAGTTCACACCTGATGCCCCTCTTCAACAAACTCATAAGAAAGAAAGGGAAGAGAAGTTGTGCAAGATTGACAGTGAAGAAGTTGTGCTTCATTGGTATCAACTCCTTTCACCTATTAGCGACCTATCACCCTCACTACTTACCTAATGTCCACACAGATCCTCATTACTCTCGTTAGTATGTATAGGAATCAGTGCCTACAGCCCATTGAACCGGAGTCCCATGGTTGTTGCACACAGCTCAGTGCCTTTTGAATAGCTGCTGCTAGTTTGTATATATAGAAAGTGGAGCCTCAGACAGAGTGTCTGGGTCCCTGGACAAGAGAAGAGTGTCGAGTGAATCAAGAAGTGCCTGTAGCATCATATATATTTAAGTGAGGTCTGTGTGTCAGATGGTGCAAGGGGTGCAGGTGACTGGGCCTCCCACAGCCAGCCAATCAGACACCCTCTACAGCCTGGGGGGCGACGCCCTAATAGGGGCAGCTGTCGTTCAACCCCAGCTGCAGGTGGTGTCCATAATGTATGCTGTATGGCTGGGTGTGCTTGCCCATCGACCCTGTGGTAACAGGTAGTTGCAGACAGTTACAATAAATGTCCTTCCCCTCCACTTGCACTCTTACTGGTGCATAGAGGGAACATTTCACCAAACATTAACTGTCTCTTTACATAGGAACATCTTGTCATAATATCGGGTACAATGTGTTACCATATTTTCCACATAGTCTCATATGTCACACAGCAAGTGGGTTACCCACTGCTTCTCTGCTACATCACCTTGGTCCCCACTCCGTCACCCGAGAATAGTAATGCTCTCTGCCAATATATAATTCCGAACCGAAAATCTGTATATTTTTACAATATGGCACCAGTGCCCTTCGCGGTTTCAGAAAGCACTGCTGTATCAAACAGTAGCACGGGCTATTAGTAACACTCTAACGAATTGCATAAGCAAATGCCAACGTATGTGATTTTGTGCAAACACACACTGTCATGCGGCAGGAATTTTGAACACGCTCAAACTGTTAACTAATACTACTTATGCCAAACGTACCCATAACCTGTCTCAGCGTACACCACCATATTGTTAATGAATACTACTTATGCCAAACGTACCCATAACCTGTCTCAGCACACACCATCGTATTGTTAATGAATACTACTTATGCCAAATGTACCCATAATCTATCTCAGCGTACACCACCATATTGTTAATGAATACTACTTATGCCAAACGTACCCATAACTTGTCTCAGCGCACACCACCGTATTGTTAATGAATACTACTTATGCCAAACGTACCCATAACCTGTCTCAGTGTACACCACCGTATTGTTAATGAATACTACTTATGCCAAACGTACCCATAACCTGTCTCAGCATACACCACCGTATTGTTAATGAATACTACTTATGCCAAATGTACCCATAACCTGTCTCAGCGTACACCACCGTATTGTTAATGAATACTACTTATGCCAAACGTACCCATAACTTGTCTCAGCGTACACCAACGCATTGGTGCAAAATCACATACATTGGCATACGCTTATGCAATTTGTCAGAGTATGACAGGGCCTTTATCCTCTAACGGCCTAAGCTGTTCATGCTTTGGCATCCCTTAGCCAGTTGCGTCACGTGACATGGCCATCAGGCTCTGACCCCCCGCCTGACGTCACTAATGCGGCTCTAATGATTGATTTGGTCTCCTTTCCTTATTGTGTAATGATAGGGGGCTTTTATGGCAGGTTTTTCTTGGAGTGCTTCCCCTCCTCGCCCCCCCCCCCCCCAGGGTAGTACAAAGTACTACTTTTTGATACCATACTCCCCTCCCCAACTAAAGTGTGCACATCAACATTTCACTACAGACCCAGATGGGGTGACCGAATGGGTTGAGTGCTTGCTTCCCGTTTTGGTAGGTAATGGGATTCAAACACTTGGGTTCAAACCCTGGTCGAGTCAAACCATGACGTAATAATAGACTACATCACGGTTCCGAGTGCGCATGTGCTGAAAACTGCGTTGGGAGCAAAGCAAAGGCGTACGGCCATTGAGTTTGCCGATATGTGTAGGGCAAAACTGCCATTATATTCAAAATTAATAGAAATACAAAACAATTTGGCACAAACATGGACAGAAGGATGCAATATAATAATATAATGAATATGTTTAAGACACAACTCTCCATAATTAAGCATTTTGAGCTAAGAAACATAAAATTTCAGTCACTTTATAGGCTGATGTTTACATCACCATTGATTAGCCAGAAGTAATTGTTGTTCTAAATATTAAAATGTCAAATGTATCAACAAAAACTTGATTCAAAGAAATATATAACCAATATCTGATTAACCCTACTCATTTTCTATTTTTACATATATCATTAACCATAGGATATAAATAAAAACATGAATGAAATGAGTAAAACTGACTCTGGCTATGGCTCTAACACTAGTCTGAGTGCCTAGATTTGTCTAAATGCACATGGCATAAGATGTGCTGATTATATTGTTCTAAATTCAATGCTGGATAAAAGATTCATATCTTAATTTATTATATATATATTTTTAGTTGGGATTCTATGTTTCAAACAAGAGCTGAGATGAGCTGAAACTAGCACATTTCATAGCTGCACCCAGTGTATTAGCATTTGGCATGTGCTTCTCATGGGTTTGTTTTGCTCTGACGCATCCCACAATGCACTGCACCGCTGGAACTGTGAAGTAGTCTATTGATTCTTGTCGCTACCTAATTTGGTATTAAGCATCACTAGGATTACGACACGGAGCAGTAGAATGAGGAAGACCAATTGTTGTTGATTGAACATTCTTCTGCTTAACCAGATGGGATGGCCGAATGAGTTAGAGCGTCCGTCTCCCATGGTGGTGGATAGTGGATCGTGGGTTCGAATCCTGGTTGAGTCACACCAATGACTTAAACATTGATACTTGTCGCTTCCTAGCCACACGCTCGGCATTACTAGGATAGGGAAAGGAGCAGTGGAATGAGGAAGACCAGTTGTCTGCGACTGAAATTTCCCCTGCTTAAACAACTAATGTACCCCTAACAAAAATCAACAACAACAAAAATGTTCGCTGAAAAAAATTGACATTTTATTAAACGATAAAAGCTGTACTTGACTGACACTCCCCACATACCCCTAGTCGTAGGCTTTGTACAACAGTAAAACTGTTGAAAACTTTGGATGACTTCTTAGTTGGCTTGACATTAGAGAAAAACAATCAAGTATATACAATTCACTGCATTTGGATATAATTTTACATATGGTGTCCCCTATTACACCACTCTCACTTACATCTTCTGTTCATACCTATATAATGTTAGAATAAATAGGTATCTTTTCATTTTACTTACGCAATAGGGAGAAGAATTGAAGCATCGTTTCTATGTTGTACTCACTATGCTATCAATGAATGGGGAAATCTAGATTTAAAAACGAAAAATTACGCTGTCAATGAGTAATAGATCTAGATTTTGAAATCAGAAAACACATGAACTAGGGATAAATCTAGATTATTCAAGCGAGAGAAAAAACCAAGTAAATAAGGGATATATCTAGTTATTGACTCTATGCTGCCGACACGGCGCAAACGAAACGACACTCAATCAACCAATCAGTTATTGACTAAAAGTAAAAAAATAAACCTACAAGTACAAAATCATCGAGTGATAGATCTAGATTTTGGAGCCTAAGAATACAAAGTCAATGAGTGATAGATCTAAATTTTGCAACCAGAAAATACATCAATGAGGAACACATCTAAATTTTGAAACCAGAAAGAAAAACAAAGTCAATGAGGGATAGCTCTAGATTTTTGCAACCAGAAAATACATCAAAGAGGAAAAATCTACATTTTGAAACCAGAAAAAACTAAGTCAATAAGTGATAGCTGTAGATTTTGCGACCAGGAAATACATCAACGGAGAACAGATCTAGATTTTAAAACCAGAAAAAACTAAGTAAATGAGTGATAGTTGTAGATTTTGCAACCAGAAAATATGTCAAAGGCGAACAGATCTAGATTTTGAAACCAGAAAAAACAAAGTCAATGAGGGATAGCTCTGGATTTTGAAACCAGAAAATACAACATTAAAAGGTAGATCTACATTTTCAAAACCAGAAATCAAATATAAATTGAAACAAAAACAAATACTACACAAATCAGTGGTAAAGAGAGATTGGGAAACCAGAAAATTTTCCACCCATGAGTTTTCAATCTAGATTTTGAAACCATGAATATTACCTATATGTCTATAGCACTGATGTAAACATTTAAGAGGTAATCTACTGCGTATTCTAACGTGTGATATGACTTGTTGACATGTACAGATCGACAAATGTAGAGATCCCCATATAGTAATCTTCATAATATACAACAAATATATATATATATATATATATATATACACTACATGTTCCTATTGCTACAAATTCTAAACACGACGACTTATATTTGGATATGAAGAGTACAGGTGCGAAAGCCTGTAAACGCCAATCCGAAAATAGAAATAAAATAAAATATTTGTACCTGAAGGTAATTTTAATTCTCACTAATTACACTTTTCTTGTAATGAAATGGTTATGGATTAATGAGCAAAAAAATATGAATCTAAATATTGAACCTTTTGATGTTTGACTCCAATGTTCATCTCAATGTTTGGATTGGGGTTTACAGGGTTTTGCGCCTGAAGTCCTCATATATTCTTGTTATAACCAAATAACTCCAGATATTTCACTTGTTAATACCTGTTGAATTCTGTCAATTTTTTCCCCATACATACTATTCTGTAAATTATTTCATATCATTTCTTTTTTTTAAATTGTCTGACCCTGTTAAATGTTATTCATAGATTGGTTTCCGTCTACTATATATATGCATACATCTGGTGCAACTGACACTGGTCAACATCCGGTTGAGGAGAGGTGGGCCGAGATGGTGCCACTCGTACAGTGTTTCGTCTTACAGAGTATAACAATAATCATAACGCTAAGTAATATTCCCTTCCCTATCTTTATACCCACATAATACGTTATATTTCACATATAGTACTACCACTTAATTATATTAAATGCACTAGTACCTGTCTTCAGCGGACAATTCCACATCCATGTCCTGGCATCCCAAGTGTCCTGTCGTTAGAGGCACAGTCGAATGAGAAATTGTTTGCACAAGGCAGGGGTTCGCCGATCACAGGAGTCGCTGAAGACAGGTACTACTGTAGTTTAGCTTATGGATATGCCTAGCACATTGAATAGTTAAATAGCTCATGGCTATGTCATCAACACTGACTAGCTAAATAACTCATGGCTCTGTAATGACACATTGAATAGCTAAATAGATCATGGCTATGTCATCAACACTGACTAGCTAAATAGCTCATCGCTCTGTCATGACACATTGAATAGCTAGATAGCTCGTAGCTCTGTCATGACACTTTGAATAGCTAAATAGCTCATGGCTCTGTCATCGACACTGACTAGCTAAATAGCTCATGGCTCTGTCATGACACGTTGACTAGCTAAATAGCTCATGGCTCAGTCATGATACATTGGAGAGCTAAATAGATCTGTCATGACACATTGAATAGTTGAATAGCTCTTGGCTCTGTCATGACACATTGAAGAGCTGAATAGCTCATGACTATGCTGTCATATATTGAATAACTGATAACACATTAAATAGCTGAATAGCTCATTGTTTTATCATGCACATTGAATAGCTGAATAGCTCATGGCTATGACATTATAACTTAATAGTTGAATAACCCATGGCTATATCAAACACATTGAATAGCTGAATAGCTCATGGCTATGAATTGGCACATTAAATAGCTGAATAGCTCGTGAATATGGGATAGCACATTGAATAGTTGAATAGCCCATGGCTATGTCACAAACATTGAATAGCTGAATAGCTCATGGCTATATATTGGTACCTTAAATAGCGGAATAGCTCATGGCTCTGCATTGGCACATTAAATAGCTGAATAGCTCGTGACTATGGCATAGCATATTGAATAGTTGAATAGCCCGTGGCTATTTCCTGTGACATTAAATAGCTAAGTAGCTCATGGCTATTGCATGCCACATTGAATAACTGAATAGCCATGGCTATGTCACAAACATTGAATAGCTGAATAGCTCATGCCTGTGCCTTGATGCATTGGATAGTTGAATAGCTCATGGCTATGTCCTTACACATTGAATAGCTGAATAGTTCATAGCTATGAATTGGCACATTAAATAGCTCAATAGCTCGTGACTATGGAATAGCACATTGAATAGATGAATAGCCCATGGCTATGTCCTTACACATTGAATGGTAATGGCTATGTGATGACACATTCGAGAGCTGAATAGGTGATGGCTATGTCCTACACATTTAATAGTTCAATAGCTCCTGGCTATGTCCTACACATTGAATAGTTGAATAGCTTGTGGCCATGTCGTGATAAATAATATAGCTGAATACATAATAGCTATGCTGTGACTCAGTTAATAGTTGAACAGCTCATGTCTATGTTATGCCATATTGAATAGCTAATAGCTCATGGTTATATCCCGACACACTGAATAGTCATGATTATGCTTTGATTCGCTGAATAGCTTTGTGATACGCCAGCACACACGCGTCCATATATATATATATAAATCCTCCAGCGCGACTGACACTGGTCAACATCCGGTAGAGGCGAGGTGGGCCCTGATGGCGCCACCGGTACAGTGTTGCACCATACAGTGTATAACAATAATCATAATAATAAGTCATATTCCCTTCAGTATCTTTATACTCGCATAATACGCTATACATCACACACATATATATATATATATATGTATATATATGTATATATATATATATATATAATATATATATATATATATTTATATTACATAGCCACTCATGGATAGAGTCCGCTAGTCCGTTATCAGTAAAGAAAGATTACCATCAACACAAGCAACATGACCACACACAGCACAACCACGGCCACAGCCCACGCCGGGAACAGGGAGATATCATCGACGAGCAACGGGTTGATACCCTTCTCACGTAACATCACTTCCTGCGCCGTCAGGATATCCTGGCGCACCAGATTATAGTCCCTCACCCGCGGCGGCCTCTGCCGCTCTCGGGGGACTACTTTCTTGGACACCGCCACGGCGTAGGCGTCACCGCCGGCCGCCGCTCGGGGCGGTGCTTCGGCGCCGTGTTGATCCTTGAAGCGGTACTTCATGTCGTACGTCCTGGAATCCTGCAGCGGGCGCGTCATGACTGCCTTGCGCCTCGTCGCTGCTCGAGCGGCGGTAGTGGCGGCGGTGGATTGCGGGGCAGTGCTGAGCACGGGAGCAGTGCGTGGTCTGACGTCGTTGCGCGAGCCGGTGCAGTTGTGGACCTGCGGCAGGAAGGCGAACTGGCATTGGTTGGTCGCCGGGTCGAAGCACATGTCGCGGTATCGGCACGCGCAGTCGCATGCAGCGTAGCCAGCGCCGGTGCACTTGTAGTACCGGAAGTGGCTGCGTGGGTGCGGGAAGTGTCCGCGCGCAGGGCACGCGTAGATGCTGTGTTGTTGTTGGTCTTGTTGTTGTTGCGAGGAGGTGAGGCAGTTGTATGATCGAAGGTGGCATGGTGTTAGCGCTGAAAGTAATAAAAGTAAAGCTTGTTTTATTTAATGACACCTCTAGAGCACATTGATTTTTATCATCGGCTATTGGATGTCAAACATGTGGTCATTCTGACATATTTCTTTGGAGGAAAGCCACTGCCGCCACATAGGCTACTCTTTCCGATAAGCAGCAAGGGGTCTTTTATATGCACTTTCCCACAGATAGGACAGTACATACTACAGCCTTTGATGAACCAGTGGTGGGCCACTGGTTGGAACGGAAAATAGCCCAAACTGCAAATGTGTCTGAAAGTGAAAGGCATGATGGGAACGAGTTAGAGAAATGAGGGAAAATGTGAGATGTGGTTATCTACGAAGTCGGTATAGTTCATTGTAATGCATGAAATAAAATAGGATTTTTAGGTTGTGCCATACTTTAAAATAAAAGATCAATAGCTTATTGGTTGATAATGTACTTTACTTTCATTTAAAATTAATTATTTTTCTGTTACAGTTGCATAGTCTGACGATTTTGAGTTTCTGTCATTTACTAACATAAATATATTAGGTTGATCGTTATATTCTACCTTACTTTAGTTTTAAGCAACTTTTGTTTTAAATGGCTAACTTTGGCAATATTTGAAATGCAAATATACATAAATAATGTTGGCAAGCATGCCACAACTCTGACATGATAGACTTCTGCAGTAACATGCTCCACTGTTAGATTGCCTCACAATTGTCTTCTATGTGGCAAAAAAATGCTTAATAAGGGCATGTGTATCTAAGTGAGATATATATGATACAATTTAGATAATTATTTTTGGTTTTGAAAATGCCATGCTTTTATCGGACTATGCAGCTTTGAAAAAAGATAAATGGCTTATATTAGGTTGATCGCCATAATCCACTTTACTTTAATTTAAATCACCTTTTTCTGATTAAAGGTTAATGTTTTAGATATTTCAAGTGAAAACACGCCAAATCAAAGTTTGGTGTGCACACCTCAATGCTGGACAGAGGTCTTCATGAATTCACTGGTTAAAAGTTTAATATGTAATATTCTATGCTTTAATAGTTAGTAATACGCAGACAGCATGGACGAATGAGTTAGAGCGTCCGTCTCCCATGTTGGTAGATTGTGGGGACGTTGCTTCGAACCCCGGTCAAGTCAAACCAATGACTTAAAAATTGATACTTGTCGCTTCCTAGGCCGACACTTGGCATTCTTAGGATAGGACAAGGAGCAGTGGAATGAGGAAGACTAATCGTACACGATTGAAATTTCCCCTGCTTAATTCACTAATGTACCAAAAAGAAAAAAGAAAAATATAATAATAAGGTGGGCTATGGTTAGCTATATAATCACAGTTAATCAATAATGTGCGTGTATTGAAGACAGCAGACATTGTTATTATTATGAGGAAGTGGTTGAGTGTTGTTTTATTAAAACCATGGAGGCTTTGTCTCCGATCTGGGTCACACTGCATTGATGGAGAATGGCTTCTGTCGCCTCTCAAACAGATGTATGTCCCTCTCCGATCCTCCCCTCTCCCCTCGCCCCCCACCCCACCCCACTCCACAAACCAGTCAGAAAAGGCCCCTCTAGACGCCCATTCCAGAGACCCCACCTCTGTGACGTCACCAACCCACCGACGGTGATGAAGGTGAAAATATTGTGTTTTTTTTGCATTCTCTCTTGAGTTCCTCCACTATACGCCAATACAGATAAACATAGACTCCTGGAACAAGGACACTTCACAGCTTGTTTATTGTTTATTCACAGGTTTTTTTCTCAGACTTAAGCCCTGGTCTCATAGCCGTTAGTGGACGTAGTTGAACCTAGTGGAGGCTAACGTAGTTGAACGTAGTTGAACGTAGTTGAACGTAGTTGAACGTAGTTGAACGTAGTTGAACATAGTTGAACCTAGTTGAACCTAGTTGAACGTACCAGCATCCGTACTTGTCCGTGATGTTAACGTGGTAATAATGTGGGTGAGCCATGATCTCCGATTTAATTTTGGACATGTTCAAAAGAGCGATACATTAGATGCTGAATGTGCATCCGTGATACTAACGTACTCTAACGTACTCTAGCATAATCTAGCGTACTCTAACGCGTTCCCGATGATGGACTGAAGTTGTGATCTGCTAGGTTTAGACAGGCAGAAACTTCCCAACTTTCCATCCCTCCCTCCTTCCCTCCCTCCCTCCCTCCCTCTCTCCGTCCCTTCCTCTCTCCCTCCCTTCCTCCTTCCCTCCCTCCCTCCCCCTCTCTCCCTCTCTCCCTTTCTCCCTCCCTCCCTTCCTCCCTCCCTCTCTCTCTCCCACCCTCCCTCCCTCCCTTCCCCCCTCCTTTCCTCCTTCCCTCCCTCTCTCCCCTCCCTTCGGCCCCTCCCCTCCTTCGCCCCCCCCTTCGTCCCTCCTTCCTACCTACCGCCCTCCTCCCTTCCTTCCTCCCTCTCCTCCCTTCCTCCCACCCTTCCTCCTACCCGCCTCCCTCCCTCCCTCCTCCCTCCCTCCCTCCCTCTCTTCCTCCCTCCCTCCCTCCCTTCCTCCCTCCCTTCCTACCTACCGCCCTCCCTCCCTCCCTCCCTTCCTACCTACCGCCCTCCCTCCCCCTCTCCTCCCTCCTTTCCTTCCTCCCTCCCCCCATCCATTGCTCCCTCCCTCTCTCCCACCTTCCTCCCTCCTCCCTCTCTCCCCTCCCTTCCTCCCTCCCTTCCTACCTACCGCCCTCCTCCCTCCCTTCCTCCCTCCCTCCCTTCGTCCCTCCCTCCCTCCCTCCCTTCCTTCCTCCCTCCCTCTCTCCCAATTCCTCCCTCCCTCCCTCCCTTCCTCCCTCCCTCCTCCCTTCCTTCCTCCTCCCCCTGCCCTCTCTCCCACCTTCCTCCCTCCCTCCCCCCTCCCTCACTTCCTACCGCCAGCCCTATCCTTCAGGCGTGGGATTATATGCTAAGCACACTTTTAACCTATAACCATATAGTTTCTGATAACAACCCTTGACAGGGTCCGTCCCAGACATATCCTTCACTAGTGATCCTATCCTTTGAACACGCTTTGAACCTATAACCAGATATCTTCTGATAACCACACTTAATGGTGCTGTCACATTACGACGTTTCGGGCCAACGCGGGTCGACGCGTGCCGACGAGTAGGGCTTTTGGTCGAAACGTCGGTACACGTCCGGTACGTTACCGGCGCGTTACCGGCACGTCGGTTCACGTTGCCTGATAGCAACGCGTGTACCGACACGTCGGAGCCCGTTGGAGTGCGTCGGGTGACGCCAATTGTTTTGTGCTTGCACAAAACTTTCGGCGTGGACTGACGCGCGCCGACGGGTTGGAGGAGGCGTTACGGCCACGTTACGAAGACGTCTATACCCGTTGGCGGCACGCCGGGTGAACGCTGGCAGACCATAGATCAACGTCGGTTAACGTTGGCTTTTTTTCCCCCAAACTGCGAGCGTTCCGTCAAGGCGTCTGCAACGTCCCATCGACTGGTAGTGCACGTGACATTGGCGTTGTTCCAGCGTTTCTTGGCGCGTTGGACGTCTTGCCGGCGCCCCTGGACGTGCTGGTGGCGTGCCTGACGTGTTCCCGGCGCGTCTTGACGTGTTGATGACGGGTGTGTACGGGTTCACACAATACTAACCCGATACCAACGCACTGCCTCCACGCCGTCAACGCGCCGATAACACGCTGATAACACGCTGGGAACCCGCTGGCAGGACGTTGACATGTTCTTCCGCCTCACGTCGAAACGCGTTGGCCGCGCGCCAAAAACATGCCACTAACACATCCAACTTTCTCCCAAAACGCCGAAAACTTGGACGTGTCCCGCGTGCTAGCAAATATTTCGCGCGTTTGCGGCACGCCGGCGGAAACGTCGTAGTGTGACAGCCCCATAACAGGGCACTTGGCCTACTTTTGGTCTCAATGTAAATTAATTGCTGTGGAAATTGTTCCCAACAAATATTTCACAATAGATAAACCAACACTTCCGGTATGTGTGTTCTCAGTTCCCACATCCCAACCCTCTGACACCACAGATACAGTCCCCTTCACCCTGACCTAATTAGTAACCATGGCTCCCTTTTGTTTATGTAGCAGGGCCCACAGTCGTCCCAGCAGTGTACAACACACGCTGTACTGATCACTCTGAGGGTGCTACCATTGTAGGAGTTCAGAGGGGTGGAAGGGTGACAAAGAGAGAGGACGAGACAACCAAAGGTTCTGCAATTATCCTGCATATACACTGCATTACTGCTCTGGATCACTGCAGTGTGCTCCACCCTCATCCCATCACTACAAGAGACCTGATTCGAGCTGGGTAGGCAGCAACTCCTTTTGTTGTATTTGTTTATATTCAAGTTTTTATTTGATTAATAACATGTTGACAGTGCTAACGCACCAGTCTGTCACCCGCAATGACAAATACTGCCGCACACTAAGCAAAGCTATAACAAATATAGATTGATAACAACAACAGGAAAATACAGTGCAACGCATTAATATGAATGATCGGTAGAGAATGAGATAAGAGACAAGAAATGAGTATAAGATGGAGAAGGGGTGGCTATGTTAGACTATGTATCTCAGAAATGAAGTGTCCGCAAACACAATACCATTAAGTTGCCAATTACAATTAATTAAATTTAAATGCAATGCACCTAAAGGAGTTTGTTTGTTTGTTGTTGTTTTATGTTCTAGCAACATCTAAGGTCATAACAGGACGGGTACCGACTTGTGACAGTGCGCACTCATGGTGACTTTATAGTGCTGTCCCACTGGGAAACCAGGCCGCCGGCACCATGACCTGGTACCCACTCAGTCACATTATCCTGACACTGAACACACCAGTCCTTGCCCTGCCCTAATAATGCCGAGTGCCTGGCTAGGAAGCAACAAGTATCAATTTTTAAGTCATTGGTTTGACTCGACCGGGGTTCAAACCCACGACCCCACGATCTACCAGCATGGGAGATGGACGCTCTAACTCATTCGGCCATCCCGTACTGGAGAGCCACTACTGGTACTATTAGTCCAAGCGGGGGCCGAATCGGTAGAGCGCGGGCCTCACATGCGGGAGATTTGGAGTTCCGTTTCTGGACAATTCAAACCGATGACTTATAAAATTTATACTTGTCACTTCCTAGCCTGGCATTCGGCATTAATAGGATAGAGCAAGGACTGGCTAGCTCAGTCTCAGGATAATGTGACTGAGTGGGATATCAGGGCATGGTGGTGGCAGCCTGATTTTGCATTGCGGCAGCACTATAAATTCACCATGAGTGCGCACTGTCACAAGTGAGTACCCCTCCTGATATGACCCTAGATGCTGCCAGGATGTCAAACTCCAACAACCAACTAGACATTTGGTCCGCACAAATGGAGGGCGGTACTAAACAAATTTAATAGAACCCATTACTGTTGAAGCCAATGGTGTCAGAGTTTTGGTGTGCTTGCCCAAATTAATTTAGCATGTTTTCACCGTAAATATATCCAAGTTAGCCATTTAAAATAAAAGTTACTTCGAACTGAAGTCATGTAGATTATAACGATCAATCTAATGTATTTATCCCAGAACATGGCATAAACTCAAAACCACCGGACCATGCAACTTTAAATAATACCAACATTGTTCTTTGGAAAACTAACTACGCACAGGAGTGGGTCTTTTTTGTAGGTCTTTTAAAGCTGCATAGTCCGATGAAATATCAAATCGTCAAAACCAAACCAATTATCTAGATTTGATTTTACATATCTACCTTAGATACTGATGCACTTATTAAGAATTTGTTTCTCCAAAGAAGGCAATACTGAGTCAATTTAACAGAACCTGTTGCTGAAGAAGTCTATGGTGTCAGAGTTTTGGCAAGCTTGCAAAAACTAATTTTCCATGTTTGCACTCAAAATATCTAAACGGTTTACCATTTAAAATAAAAGAAACTTTGAACTAATGTAAAGTAGATACGAGTGATGGATCTAATATATTCCTCTCAGATCAAATACAGAAATTCAAAACCATCAGACTATGCAACTTTAATCACTGACAAATTGATTCAGCAGCTGTTCCCCTGATTAATTTCCATGCCCACCTCCCTTATTTATTATATATATGTCCATATTACTGAGGCAATATGGGTAATTCGGGATAGAGGCGGACCCCCCCCCCCTCCCCCTCTCCCCCCCTCCAGAGCGCCCTCCCCCGCCTCTCCCCCTACCCACCTAACTCCAGGCGGCGCCACTCTCACCCGCCTCGCTGCCCCTATCTCCCCTCCCCCCACCCTCTCACCTCCTCCCGTACCTCCAGGCGGCACCCCCATCGCCCTCCGCTGGTGCCGCCGCTGGTACCCTTCCCCCCCCCCCCTTCACTTCCGCCCTCCCCAAACTCCTCCCACTTCTACGCCAGACGCCCGATTGCCAACACCTCTTTCTCACCATCCCACCCACCCAACTTTCATCCTAAGGGTTGAGGCCCGGGTCACCACCAGACTCTATTCATCTCGACTTCCTCCCCACTTACCTACCAAACATCACTTACTCATTATACTCATCACTTAATGATGACTCCTATTATCCTCTTATCTAGACATTGATTCCTTATATTGATTACTTAACTTACTTATTGATTATCACTTCACTTGATGCTTATTACCTACATTGACCTTCACTACTACATTGCTTATTACTACCTTTGATTAATAAATTTCCATACTATACTTCCGCCTCTTGTTCTGAATTATTTAATGCCATCATTGTTCTTTAAAATACTAACTACGCTTTGCAGTTGGCGTATTTTATTGTGGAGTTTTATTTGTTCAATAGCAAACTAAATATCTGCGAGTAGATAATCAGTGATGCTGACGTCAGTAACAAAAGAAATCGGCTTCCCCTTGTGTGGGAGGGGGTGATTTATTTATTTGATTATTTATTTATTTATTTATTTATTCGATTCAACATCTGTGCATGTGTCTAAAAACCACAGACAGTTCCACAAAGCTTCATGATTATTTTTCATCCATGAATAACCAATAAAACCTGTCAGAAATCGCTCGTTGAACTTTTTAAATAGATAGCTCCATGAGGTTGATATAAATTAATACCGACCCACCCAGGGGGGAGGCTAAGGACTAACACGTGTACATATATATGCATAAACAATACCTGTACTCATAGAGGTGGAACATGAAATCAGCAAAATCCAGCAAACGGAAACGGAACTAGCCGTATATGGGAGGCTGCCATTTGTATACTCATGTTGAATAATCAAAATCCAGCAAACGGAAACGGAAATAGCTCGTTGAATATTGCTATGCAGCAAGCAGGCTGGATGACATCGATTGGTTAATAATATAAGATATAAGATAAGATATTTATTTATTTATTTCCACATGATCATTGTACATACAAGCTGATATTTATATCAGTAATATTTTGTGTTGAATCGCATAATGAATCAATAATTCTCCGAGGGTTTATAGCCTATGGACTTAAGGCCTTAAGGCCTTAACACCTTAATGCCTTAACGCCTTAATGCCTTAACCTGTTAACGCCGCAGAGTAGCGCTCGCCGAATGGAGTCACCCGGGTCGTGTTAATTGAATACAGCCTGGGGGTCGGTCCTAAGCATTGCTCATTCATATTAGTGTATTAGATAGACTTATGAGATTGATAAAAATTAATAATGTATTAGATAGACTCATGAGATTGATATGAATTAATAGGGCATTAATTAGATAGATCCATGAGATTGATATACATTAATAATGTATTAGATAGACTCATGAGATTGATATAGATTCATAACGTATATGTCCCAATAAAAGCATGCTACCCAATAGAAGCACCCCCCCCCCCCCCCCATTTCAAGATTGAAAGCGCGCACAAATTTACGATCATATTCAGACTGAATGCCCATAAAAATATTAAAATAAGATAATCACACTTATTTCAGAGGCATGACAAAAACAAATTCATGAGATAATAAACAGTGATGAATGTTTCACAATATCTGCATATGTAATCATAGTACATGAAAATTTGAAACAAACCATCGCAAATAATTACTTTGCGCCAACGAGAAATAAATAGACACGCATTCATGTCTCTGCACTCACGCAGTGCACGTCTACTGCCTGGTTATTGGTGTTGTGTTTCCCCCACTATTAACCATCGATTCTCCACAATGCCTATTGTGTTCACGAGATAAAGCAGGCATTCGCTAATATAGTCAGTGGTTAACAGTGATTAACTGTTACGTCGGCTCGAATGAGTCCCCTGCGGAAATTACAGCTACGAACTTGAAAACTGTAATTAGAGGCAAGTGGATGGAGCTACCGAGGGAACAGCATTGGTTACTGAAAGGTTAGGCTGGTAACAATGTTGTTGGTTTGCAAATTAACTTTTTGTGGAAAGGGAGAATTGAGATAATTCAGGACTATGAACCAGATGGTCAATAACGATTATAACATTTCTTTTTTACTAAATGTAGTTTATTGATTACTAAATGTAGTTTTGCGCCTGTCTGGACATGTTCTTGCTGGTGTGAAACCTCTATTTGCTCCCCGAGAGAGTACCGCTGGTAACTTGCAAAAGCCAGGAGCACTTCAACACTTTTGCAGGCAGCTTTCATGAAATAGGAGAGTGGCAGTCAAGTAATGAAAGCAGTCTTTGTCGCATCGCTGGCGACAGCATGATGATGATGAGTTTATTGATTGAATAATGTATTTTGTCAGCGCTAGAGCATTGGTCTTTCGGCCATCCAGTACAATTTGTTGGTATATAAATGAAACTATCAGTTGCAATAGTAACTGCATTTCAATCCTGTGTGATAATAAAAGTATTATGCATGATATAAAACTATCAGTCAGTTGTAATAGTAGCAGTTCCTGATTTAATATCGTAGTGTTATTCACTGCTTTGTTTGTTTGTTTGTTGTTGTTTGACTGGTTAGCTCAGTGTCAGGATAATGTGACTGAGTGGCAGTGCACACTCATGGTGGCTTTATAGTGCTGCCCCACTGGGAAATCAGGTCGCCGGTACCATGACCCAATATCCCACTAAATCACATTATCCTGACACTGAGCTACCCAGTCCTTGTCCTATTCTATTAATGCCGAGCATCAGGCTAGGAAGTGACAAGTATCAATCTTTAAGTCATTGGTTTGACTGGACTGGGAACCAAACTCCCGACCTTCCGCATGCGAGGCGCGCACTGCACCAATTAGGCCACCGCACCCAGTTAGGCTGGTAACAATGTTGTTGGTTTGGAAGTTGACTATTTGTAGAAAAGGAGAATTGAGATAATTAAAGACTATGAACGAAATGGTCAAACACAAATTTATAGCATCCATTTTCATTTACTAAATGCAGTTTATTCATTGAATAATGTGGGAGGGTGGAGGGCCGATCGTTTGCTGTCATTACTGGTGGCATCGAGAACAGCAGTACAGGCACCATGACTCAGCGATTCAGAACCATACTACTTCACCTCCTCATTGGCTGGAACCGGGCGCAGTGGCCCAATCGGGAGAGCGCAGGCCTCGCGTGCGGATCGTCTGGAGTACGGTTACCGATCGAGTGAAACCAATGACTTTAAAATTGATGCTTATCACTACCTAGCTTGGCGCTCGGGATTATTAGGATAGGGCAAGGACTGGTTTAGCTCAGTGTCAGGATAATGTGACTGAGTGGGATATAGGGTCATGGTACCGGTGACCTGATTTCCCAGTGGGGCAACACTATTAAGTCACCATGAGTGCGCACTGTCACAAGTCGGTACCCGTCCTGATATGACCTTAGATGTTGCGGGGACATAACATTCAAACAACCAACCATTGGCTGGCCTCCATTCGAGTAGCCAATCAAAGTACACCTACCCCGGTTGGAATGTATGTAATGTATGCACATAATAACACCGCTCACTGCTCATCACACTGCGCTGCCGAATATATCGACATTCTACCACTCACCACCGTCAGACCGACATCTCTTCTCCACCCACCCACCCACCCTCCTTAATTCAGCACGAATAACACGCCGATCATTTAAAGCAATACTAAGTTCACACAAGGTCATTCTCATATACCGGATTCGGTGGCCAAATCGATAAAGCACAGGCTTACCATGTGGAAGGTTGGGAGTTTGAAAAATGCCCGAGTCAAACCTATGACTAACAAAATTGATACTTGTCACTACCTAGCCTGGCACTCGGCATTAATAGGATAGGACACGGACTGATTAGCACAGCGTTAGGATAATGTGACTGAGTGGGATATTGGGTCATGGTGCCGGCAGCCTGATTTCCAGGTGGGGCAGCACTATAAAGACACCATGAGTGCGCACTGTCACAACAAGTCAGTATCCATCCTGATATTACCTTAGATTGTGTCAGGATGTAAAACCACAACAAACAAATGGTCATATCGATATATACTCCATAAATATAAGTTGTCTTGTGTGTGCTTGTATAGTTTGTATGTCCCTGTATACAATATTGTTCTAATGTATGCAGGTATAGCAATACCTCAGGGAGTTTGATGCCCCTGCCTTGCAGAGTTGTAAACCACTGCCTTGTGGTACAGGTTCTTGACAAAATCGAAGGCTAAGGGAGCAAACATTAAACAGAAAACCATGCCACTGTGGCAGCATTAAGGGCGGTTGATGTATGGAACTCCCAACATCTCCCGACCAGCCACTGCAGGGACAAATAGTTTTGCGCCTGTCTTGACATGTTCTTGCCGGCGTGAAACCTCTATTTGCTCCCCGAGAGAGTGCCACTGGTAACTTGCAAAAAGCCAGCAGCACTTCAACACTTTTGCAGGCAGCTTTCATGAAATGACACAACTCTCACAGCAGAGAGCTAAATGGAGAGCGGCAGTCAAGTGATGAAAGCAGTCGTTGTTGCATCGCGACCGACAGCATGATGATGATGATGATGATGATGAGAATATTGTTCATAACAACCTTATCAGGTTGTGATCCTATGTTCTACATCCTATGTTCTACATCCTATGTTCTACATCCTATGTTCTACATCCTATGTTCTACATCCTATGTTCTACCCCCACCCTCACCCCACCCCCATCACACTTTCCAACGCCACCCCACGCCCACCCCAACACTCACTTCCTTCTCCCCCACCCCCACCCCAACCACCACTCCCCACCCCCACCCCAACCACCATCAGTCACCACGGCACACAGCGCCATAGGGGTTCAGAGACAAGAGGCAGCCAACCAGCCCCGGTCAATATGTAGCGCCAACCCCGGGAGGGCCGGGCCCGCCCTCAGTACTGGCGGGAAACAAGGGGAGCAAGGCCGGGGAGGGGGGAGGCAAGTGGTATGGGAGGGGGGGGGGCACGGGGACACGCCCACAAGCGCCACAGGTTCTCAGGGGATGCAGACCTACTGGGCAGAAAGCCAGAGATGACAAGGAAATGCTGTACAACGTGGGTATTATCAAAGACCCTATAATACTAAGATGGCTCACGCAGCCTGTTCTGTGTAATCAAAATGATCAAACCCACCACTTGGTGCGCTGGCTGTTCTCTTGGTTAAACAGGTGCTATATTATATGTATAAATGTATATATGAATGTGAAAGATGTGTGATGATGGCGATGCTGATGATGATGCTGATGATGATGGGTATTTGTTCATAGCAATTTCATATTGATGTGTATTCATACTTACCTATCTCATGTATAATATAATTGTATGTATTTACATGTGAAACACCAACCAGAAGCTGGGCTGATCAAACCCACCACAAGGTGGCACTGCAAAATTTACATTACCATGGGAGAGATAGGGAGTGAGCTGTCTTAGTATTATCAAAGACCCTATAATACTAAGACGGCTCACTCCCTATCTCTCCCATGGTAATATCAGGGAGCCTAGGTGGTGTAATGGTTTGCACACTGGCCCGGAATGCAAAGAGATGCGGGTTTTAGTCCCGCTCTAGGCGCAATATTTCCCATTTTCATCACACCCGCACGGCACTGGTGCTGTTACCAGGATTCCCCAGTTAAAAATTGGTCGGTGGGAACAGGAGAGGACTACACACATATACTTGGCAGCACCACGTGACCAGCTGAAATATGGCACCTTTCTCAAATAAGGGCCAGGGTTTTAATTGGCAACTAACCAGTTATTGTTGCCTTTATTTGAAAATTGTGCGTGCTTAAAAATCTTAGAAGAAACAGTCAAGTGGTTATGTGTGTATTTATTCCAGGCCTTGTTTGTTGTGTGTGTGTAAAATGGTTTTCTTTGCCAATCACATCAGGTTGAATTGACGTGTGTTGAATAGTCAAGCAAAGGTGGTCCAATTTATATAATTAACAAGTTATTGTTGTAGAAGTAAACCAACTCGTGTGGGTAGCACCTCGCAGTGCCGCATGCTCTGTGGAAAAGGCCTTATGTAGAGGATTTCCCCAACAAACCTGCCCACTGATGGCATGTGTAAGAGTTCTTGTTGTAGGTAACGACAGAGTATGCATTCTGTACTGTGGAAAATGATCTTATATAGATATACATGAACCTATATAGGTATGCAGGTATTCAGGTATTGCAGGTATAGCAATACCTCAGGGAGTTTGACGCCCCTGCCTTGCAGAGTTGTAAACCACTGCCTTGTGGTACAGGTCCTTGACAGAACCGAAGGCTAAAGGAGCAAACCCTAAACAGAAAACCATGTCACTGTGGCAGCATTAAGGGTGGTTGATGTATGGAACTCCCAACATCTCCCGACCAGCCACTGCAGGGACAAATAGTTTTGCGCCTGTCTTGACATGTTCTTGCCGGTGTGAAACCTCTATTTGCTCCCCCAGAGAGTGCCGCTGGTAACTTGCAAAAGCCAGCAGCACTTCAACACTTTTGCAGGCAGCTTTCATGAAATGTGATCGAACAGACTGTAGGAACTATAGAGGAATCTCTCTTCTTTCCATAGCAGGGAAGATCTTTGCCAGGATCCTACTCAACAGACTATCTATTCACATAACACCTGGTGTAGTTCCGGAGTAACAGTGTGGCTTCAGAGGTAACCGGAGCACTGTGGATATGATATTTTGTCTCCGACAGCTACAAGAAAAGTGCATTGAGCAGGACCGACCACTGTACATAGTATTTGTCGATTTCACTAAGGCATTTGATACAGTCGGGAGGACAGGGCTATGGCAGCTACTGAGGAAGTACGGATGCCCAGAGAAGTTCACAACTATGATCGAGGCTCTACATACAGGAATGATGGCGAACGTTAGTGCTGGAGGGGAAGTCTCGGAATCATTCGGGGTTACCAATGGGGTCAAGCAAAGTTGTGTACTGGCCCCCATGCTCTTCTCCATCTTCCTATCAGTAATGCTAGATGAGGCCTTCCGAGACATGGGGGATGGCATCTATATACAGTCCAGACAGAGCGCTGACCTATTCAATGTCGCACACTTCAGAGCGAAGACCAAGACTACTCAGATACTGGTGAGAGAGCTACTATTCGCAGATGACAGTGCACTGGTTGCCCACTCTGCTGAAGAGACCCAGAAAATAGTGGACGCTTTCTCCGATGCATCAAAGAAGTTTGGCCTGAAAATTAACATCAAGAAGACGGAGGTGCTGTACCAACCCAACTCTACAAGAACCCGAGAGGAGGAGATCATGGTTGACGGAAACTAGCTGAACTCTGTTCCGGAATTCACCTATCTCGGAAACACTATATCAACTGATGGACGTATTGATGCTGAGATACAGAGGAGGATGGCCAAGACTAGCGCATCTTTCGGCCGACTATGCCAGAGACTCTGGAACAACCACCATGTGTCCATTCGGGTCAAAGGTAAGATCTACCGTGCAATCGTGCTATCCACCCTACTATACGGAGCCGAGGCCTGGACAGTGTACAGACGGCAGGTGAAAAAGCTGCATGCCTTCATGATGCGACATCTGCGTTCAATCATGAGGCTAACCTGGAAGGATAAAGTGACGAATAAGGAAATACTCGAACGGATGGGGCTGCCCTCTATGGAAGATCTTCTGATCAAAAAGAATCTCCGGTGGACTGGACACCTCATGAGGATGTCATCAGACAGGCTACCAAAGCAGATCCTTTATTCCCAACTGTCTTCTGGCTACAGAAAGAGAGGGCGCCTCTGTCTACGGTTCAGGGATGCCATCGAGAGAAACCTGAAGCTGAGAGACATTAAGACCGACTCATGGATGCAACTCTCACAGCAGAGAGCTAAATGGAGAGCGGCAGTTAAGTAATGAAAGCGGTCTTTGTCGCATCGCGACCGACAGCATGATGATGATGATGATATATATACCTATCTTATATAGATATACATGAACCTATATGTATACCTATCTTATATAAATATATGTGAACCTATATATATATTATATGTATACCTATCTTATATAGATGAACATGAACCTATATATATATATTATATATAAACCTATCTTATATAGATATACATGAACCTATATATATATTATATGTATACCTATCTTAGATAGATATACGTGAACCTATATATATATTATATGTATACCTATCTTATATAGATATACATGAACCTATATATATAGATTATATGTATACCTCTCTTATATAGATATACTTGAACCTAACTTGGATAGCTATACGTGAACCTATATATATATTATATGTACACCTATCTTATATAGATATACATGAACCTATATATAGATTATATGTATACCTATCTTATACAGATATACGTGAACCTATAGATATTATATGTATACCTATCTTATATAGATATACATGAACCTATATATATGTTATATATATACCTATCTTATACAGATATACGTGAACCTATATATATTATATATACCTATCTTATATAGATATACATGAACCTAACCTAGATAGATATACGTGAACCTCAGTGACTGGCATTTGAGGATGGTTCGCAATGGCCTAAAGCTATGGGGGATTTCTTCTGTCGATTTTCTTTCCAGGAAACTATAAACAATGATGCAAAAGCTGTTAGACAGGGGAGTTACCGGAGACGAATGAAATGTGTGTGTGAGGGGGCGAGGCGTGGGGAGAGGGGGCGGGGACTGGGAGCGGGGGCTGGGTGTGTTCTAGCATCTGTCTGCGTCGCCAAGAATGCAAGTTACCCAACCATCTGGGGAACCAACAATGATCCATAGCCGGTGTGAGATAATATTCTGACTCTCATCATAAAGGGACTCGCCAGTCACTTTATTACGCGTATTCAAGCGACGCCCCCTATCACATTGTCAGTCACCACCAAGTTTCCTTTCGTAAATGTTTCATTTGTTTCAAATATGAATTGATTGTTACTTTTGGCTAAGTGAATCATGAAGACATGAAAACTCCAATTTTGATTTAAAACAAACTATATTCTATATTAATCGTACGCACATATGTATCAATGTACATAAACATTGTTCATATTGCTACGGCAATATGGGTAATTCGAAACAGAGGCGGGGAAAACCTCCCCCTCCACACCCTCCCGACCTCCAACTTCCCCTCCCCCCCCTTTCTCACTCCTCCCCCCCCCCCCTCTCTCTACATCCCTCTCCCTCCACTCTATCCAGGCGGCGCCACCGACCCCCGCCCTCTCCTATAACCCTCCTCTCCTCCAGGTGGCGGCAGCACGGCCCCCCCCCCCTCCGCTGGTGCCGCCGCTGGTCCCCTTCCCCTCCCCTCCTCACTTCCGCTCTCCTCTCACTCCCCCACTTCTCCACCACACGCCTCGCCACCAACACCTCTTTTCACCAGCCCACCCGACCCCACATACCTAATGCTGAGCTTCAGGTTGAGGTCCGGGTCACCCAGAGATTTCATGATTGCTTATCTTGATTATCGACTCTTGACCTACCCCATATCGACTTATTTACCTGAACATTTGACCGAACCCATTACCACTTATTGACACTTGATCCACATTGAACCTGATTCATTCTACCTGCACTCGTTAATGTACTCAACCATGACCTTCCCTTTTTGATTACCTTGATTACCCATTGTTCAACCTCCGACCATTGATCCTACCTAAACTCATTAATGTACTCGACCATGACTTCTCTACTTATCTATTACTCATTATTGACTTACTGTACCTGACATTATTACCTACTCTGATTAAACTTTTCCACATTATGTACTTCCGCCTCGTGTTTTGAATTATCAGCTATACATCGCATTTGTAAAATAATACAAAGAGAAGAAATATCCCCTAACCCACCACAAAGATCCATTGACTTACAGTCACAATATGATAGGGGTAGTCACTTTATTATGTATATTAAAGTGACTGGAGATGTCACTTTAATATGGGAGTCAGAATATTATCTCACACCGGCTTGTGGACAAAAACCGAAAGTGGTTAAGTTTCAAAATCTCTTTTTATTCAAATCACTTCTGGCTTTATTAAAAAATGCCTAGGTTGCTTTCTTAGTTTTCTTTTTTTTTGTGGGCTTTTTTTTTGGTCTCACTTGATCCCACGCTCATTTCCCGCGCAGACCGGAAACGGGTTTAAGATTACAGACATGACCACGTGACCATTACACCACTCTCCAAGTACTATTTCCGGGCCGGGTTACTCCAAGCGGAGTTCCGGTTGATGAGCTAGCATCTGCTTGGCGAGTGTGGTTATGTATGGGGGGGGGGGGGAGGGGGAGAGGGGAGGAAACAGTAAAGCTTGTTTTATTTAACGATGCCTCTAGAGGACATTGATTTTAATCATCGGCTAATGGACGGTAAATGTATGGTCATTCTGACATATTTCTTTGGTGGAAATATGTTGTCGCCACATATGCTACTCTTTCCGATAAGCAGCAATGGGTCTTTTATATGCACTTTCCCACAGACAGGACAGCACATACCACATCCTTTGATGAACCAGTTGTAGACCACCGGTTGGAACGGAAAATAGCCCAGGGAGGGGTGGGGACATTCTGGTGCCTCACATAACCAGATGGATCCTTCCTGCTGAATCTGCGCAGTGAGTGGACACTCACTTCCGGTACCTGATCCTTCCTGCTGAACCTGCGCAGTGAGTCGGTACTCACTTCCGGTACCTGATCCTTCCTGCTGAACCTGCGCAGAGAGTGGACACTCACTTCCGGTACCTGATCCTTCCTGCTGAACCTGCGCAGAGAGTGGACACTCACTTCCGGTAACTGATCCTTCCTGCTGAAACTGCGCAGTGAGTGGACACTCACTTCCGGTACCTGATCCTTCCTGCTGAACCTGCGCAGTGAGTCGGTACTCACTTCCGGTACCTGATCCTTCCTGCTGAACCTGCGCAGAGAGTGGACACTCACTTCCGGTACCTGATCCTTCTTGCTGAACCTGCACAGTGAGGGGACACTCACTTCCGGGACCTGATCCTTTCTGCTGAATCTGCGCAGTGAGTGGACACTCACTTCCGGTACCTGATCCTTCCTGCTGAACCTGCACAGTGAGTGGACACTCACTTCCGGTACCTGATCCTTCCTGCTGAACCTGCGCAGTGAGTCGGTACTCACTTCCGGTACCTGATCCTTCCTGCTGAACCTGCGCAGTGAGTGGACACTCACTTCCGGTAACTGATCCTTCCTGCTGAACCTGCGCAGTGAGTGGACACTCACTTCCGGTACCTGATCCTTCCTGCTGAACCTGCACAGTGAGTGGACACTCACTTCCGGCACCTGATCCTTCCTGCTGAACCTGCGCAGTGAGTGGACACTCACTTCCGGTACCTGATCCTTCCTGCTGAACCTGCGCAGTGAGTCGGTACTCACTTCCGGTACCTGATCCTTCCTGCTGAACCTGCGCAGTGAGTGGAGACTCACTTCCGGTACTTGATCCTTCCTGCTGAACCTGCGCAGTGAGTGGACACTCACTTCCGGTACCTGATCCTTCCTGCTGAACCTGCGCAGTGAGTCGGTACTCACTTCCGGTACTTGATCCTTCCTGCTGAATCTGCGCAGTGAGTGGACACTCACTTCCGGTCCCTGATCCTTCCTGCTGAACCTGTGCAGTGAGTAGACACTCACTTCAGGTAACTGATCCTTCCTGCTGAACCTGCACAGTGAGTGGACACTCACTTCCGGTAACTGATCCTTCCTGCTGAACCTGCGCAGTGAGTGAACACTCACTTCCGGTACCTGATCCTTCCTGCTGATCCTTCCTGTTGAACCTGTGCAGTGAGTCGGTACTCACTTCCAGTAACTGATCCTTCCTGTTGAACCTGCGCAGTGAGTGTGCACTCACTTCTGGTACCTGATCCTTCCTGCTGAACCTGCGCAGTGAGTCGGTACTCACTTCCGGTAACTGATCCTTCCTGCTGAACCTGCGCAGTGAGTGAACACTCACTTCCAGTAACTGATCCTTCCTGCTGAACCTGCGCAGTGAGTGTGCACTCACTTCCGGTAACTGATCCTTCCTGCTGAACCTGCGCAGTGAGTGAACACTCACTTCCAGTAACTGATCCTTCCTGCTGAACCTGCGCAGTGAGTTTGCACTCACTTCCGGTACCTGATCCTTCCTGCTGAACCTGCGCAGTGAGTAGACACTCACTTCCAGTAACTGATCCTTCCTGCTGAACCTGCGCAGTGAGTGAACACTCACTTCCGGTAACTGATCCTTCCTGCTGAACCTGCGCAGTGAGTGAACACTCACTTCCAGTAACTGATCCTTCCTGCTGAACCTGCGCAGTGAGTGAACACTCACTTCCGGTAACTGATCCTTCCTGCTGAACCTGCGCAGTGAGTGGACACTCACTTCCGGTACCTGATCCTTCCTGCTGAACCTGCGCAGTGAGTGGACACTCACTTCCGGTACCTGATCCTTCCTGCTGAACCTGCACAGTGAGTGAACACTCACTTCCGGTAGCTGATCCTTCCTGCTGAACCTGCGCAGTGAGTGGACACTCACTTCCGGTACTTGATCCTTCCTGCTGAACCTGCGCAGTGAGTAGACACTCACTTCTGGTACCTGATCCTTCCTGCTGAACCTGCGCAGTGAGTGCAGCTGGAGGGAGGCAGGAGAGGGAGTGGCTGGAGGCAGCGGTGGGCGCGTTATAAGGGGGAGAGACCGGGGTGGGGGGGGGGAAGTAGGGTGACGGGAGGAGGAGGGCGAAGGTGGGGGGGGGGGGTCTTCCTCCGTCGCGAATCAAACACAATGCAAGCATTACGACCAATGCAATATGCACGCTTCGAATCCTGCTCTGGGCTCAATATTTCCCATTTGTATCACCCCTCCCGACAACATTGGTCGTAATGCGAAGCATTGCGTTTGATGCGTGGACAGGAAGAGACCCTCCCCCCGCCTTTCCGGTCGTCGTGCAGCATTCGGACCTCGCGCGACGTCCGCCCCCTCACCCCAGCTCCTCCCCCTCCCCCGGCCCGCTGCTTTCACACTCACCTGCCACCGCCCTCCTGCCCGCCCTTATAAGGCCGCCCGTCGGCCTTCCTCAGCCACTCGCCTCCAGCCCTCCTCCGCGCTCTGCCCTTTTTCCTGCTTTGGACCTCACCTCGCCGGACTCCACCTCGGACCGCTGCAACTCCTCAGGCCGCCCCAAGCATGCCAGGACAAGGCAAGGGCTCCCGGACGACCGCCCTGGCCACGCCGGGACCCTCCTCAAGATCTCCGAGGGGCGCTTCACCCTCTTCGGCCCAGGCGTCCCCCTCGGCGCCCTCTGACCGCACCTCGGGCGCCGACACGACGGCGATCATGGAGGCCATCCAGCGCCTCCAGACCCAGTACCGCCAGACTACCGCCCGTATGGACGCCCGTATGTACGCCCTGGAGTCGGGGGGACCCCGAGCCTCCCCGGAGACGCCCCCACCTGCACCAAGGCGCCAGCCCGCCTACACCACAGCGCCCGCCCCGGCACCTCGGGCGCGCACCCCGGCCGGCGCTCGGCCCCCGCCGCCACCTCAAGCGATCACGGTCCACCCCGACGCCCAGGACTGCGGAGCCGCCCGCGAGCCCGAGGGGACGCCACCGCCCACCCCGAGGCGGCGGACGGCGCACAGCACACCGCCCATCCCAACACCTCGGGCACACCTCGCCGGGGGGGGCGCACCCTCCCCCGCCACCTCAAGCACCGCGGAAGGGAGCCCGGACGACCGCCGCGGCCACGCCGGGCCCCTCCCCAGACAGCACAGCAGCCGCCGCCCGCGAGCCTGAGGGGACGCCCGCGAGCCCAGGGGGTGCCACCGCCCACCCCGAGGCGGCGGACGGCGTACAGCACACCGCCCATCCCATCACCTCGGGCACGCGTCGCCGGGGGAGCGCACCCCCCCCCTTCAAGCACCGCTCCCGGGAGCACAGACCCCGGCCGCCTCGGCGGATTTTTGATCCGCCGGCCCCCCCCCGGCCGGCCGGGGAGGCCATCTCCGGCGCCTCACCCATGCCGACAACCTCCTCACCACTACCGACAACCCCCCAGAGATCACCGATCGGAACACCGCCCAGACAGAGCCGGGGATCATCACCTCGCACCTCACGCCTCAGACACAGCCCAGCCTCACGAGGAACCCTCCCCAGACGCCGCCCGTCCTCAGGACGAACCCTCCTCAGACAACACCGCCGCCGACCATCACGACCACCGACAACCCCCCAGCGACCACCGATCGAAACGCCGCCCAGACAGAGCCGGGGATCATGACCTCGCACCTCATGCCTCAGACACAGCCCAGCCTCAGGAGGAACCCTCCCCAGACGCCGCCCATCCCCAGGACGAACCCTCCCCAGACAACACCGCCGCCGACCATCACGACCACCGACAACCCCCCAGCGACCACCGATCGAAACGCCGCCCAGACAGAGCCGGGGATCATCACCTCGCACCTCACACCTCAGACTCAGCCCAGCCTCACGAGGGACCCGAGGGACACAGCCGCCGACCAGGACACCGCCTTCATCAACCCGCCCGACCCGACCCCGACTGCCACCCCACCCAGCCCTGAGGACTTCGCTGCCCCCCCTGCTCGACCCTCGCCGGACCTCCTCACCACAGCCCTCAGGAGCGGGCCTCCCCTTTTTGGCTGCCCGCTCCCCGCCCACGTGGGCCCCGGACACCTCTCATCACCCAGACCTGCATCTCCGGGCACCCGCCGCCCGCGCGCCGGGCCCCGCCTCGGGCGCGCCTCGAGCCCTCTCCTTCCTTTTGGTGGAGGGCTCCTCGGCGCCCCCCTCCCTCACCTGACTCTTGTACAGCTCTGACATTGCTCCTTATGAGCCCCCGTGTTTTCCAGTTGTCCTGCTCCTCAGGAACCTCACTTGACTCCTTGTTGTGTTCCTCTGTCATTTCTCACTGTTGCTCAGTACCCCTGTTACCCGAAGCGTCACAATAAATGTCTCTCTTTTCCACCTCCGCCTTGCTTTATTCTTTTTCGTGCATCGGTCGTAATGCGAAGCATTGCGTTTGATTCGTGGACAGGAAGAGACCCTCCCCCCGCCTTCCCGGTCGTCGCGCAGCATTCGCACCTCGCGCGACGTCCGCCCCCTCACCCCCGCTCCTCCCCCTCCCCCGGCCCGCTGCTTTCACACTCACCTGCCACCGCCCTCCTGCCCGCCCTTATAAGGCCGCCCGTCGGCCTTCCTCAGCCACTCGCCTCCAGCCCTCCTCCGCGCTCTGCCCTTTTTCCTCCACCCACCCACCCAACTTTTCCTTTCCTTTCTCTCCTCCTCCCTGGTGGAGGGCTCCTCGGCGCCCCCCCCTCCTCACCTGACTCTTGTACAGCTCTGACATTGCTCCTTATGAGCCCCTGTGTTTTCCTGTTTTCCTGCTCCTCAGGAACCTCACTTGACTCCTTGTTGTGTTCCTCTGTCATTTCTCACTGTTGCTCTGTACCCCTGTTGCCCGAGGCGTCACAATAAATGTCTCTCTTTTCCACCTCCGCCTTGCTTTCTTCCTTTTCGCGCATCACTGTGATTAACACAAGAAGCTGCAGTGGGAAGGTGGTGTTTTCTGTGGTGTAGTGGTTAGAGTGTCTGACTTTTTTCTAGGTCAGACTCCTAATCTGAAGGTCGGTGGTTCGATTCCCCGTGCCCCCACCTCTGCCAATTTGGATTTCCACCACTGTGTATAACTTACAGCGTCATCAAAGGCCAGTTCCTCTCATACCATCTATGTGGTGTGGGAGATTAAAAATCCCTTGGGTCGGTAAAAGTGTAGACTTGGGCTTTCTATCGACAAACTGTCTAATTGTGAAAACAAGTCTATTCACACTTATCCATGATATGCAGTATAAATCTTCAAGAAAAAAAAGAAAAAAGAAGACCAATTGTCCGCAATTGAAATTTCCCTGCCTAATCAACGAATGTAATACTAATGACAAATAAAGAGTATTTTCAGTCGGTGCTGCTAAGACTGATGTATTCGCTCCACTCAGACATCATTACATTGTCATTGTCACTCCACTCAGACATCATTACATTGTCATTGTCAGTGTGGAGCAGTCTGTTGTGAACATCAAAATGTCAAGTTGAGAATTACTGCATCACAGCGGTCACGTGACATTAGGGTGGTCAGAGTTCAATAATACTGGTAGCTGTGGGTCGAATAACAACAGATAATTACAGCAGATAAGACACAGTAGCAGCTGTCAGCAAAAGAAAGGTCTGCGTAGACTGGCACCCGTCCTCGGTTCTCTATATTTACAGTCCAATAACTTATTTTTTGGGTAACAATATTTATTCATCTGAATATAGTGTTTTTTTCAGCGCCGAGGCATTGGTCTTATGGCGATGTGTAACTTCAGTCATTTACACTATATAATTACACAAGCAATCTTAAGTTAAGACGATAAAATATTATTATTACATTCAGGTAATTAGGAGTTTGTGATATATGTGGTCAGTGTATGCATTCAAGTGTATGCATTTAGTTAATTTTCTAGGGAGGGGTATGTCGGTATAGTCTGGGTTTTAGGCACGATCCAATTGAGCTAACTAAGTGGTTGTGAAGTATCTAGCTGGTAGCTTGATTGATTGATTGATTGGTGGTTGCTTTACACCGTGTCGGCAGCATAGGCCATATTCACGGCGAGAAATGTTTGTTTTTTGTTCAAACCATCGCTTTTACATGTGAAAGAAGACAATCAGTTATGTGCCAATAGACACTCATTAAATTAGAAAGCTCACAATCATATATTTGTGGTCAAGGGAAACAAATTCCCATAGAAAAAGAAAGTTTTATTAATAATTGATAGAATTTATTTAGTCAACTATATGAGGTGGTACAGTCCAGCTGCCCTCAAAAAGGCTAAAATGTTCTCTTGTTTTACTTTCGTAAAAAGGTCATGCGTACTAGAATTGTTGGCACAGGGCCAAAAAATCAACACAACTTAGTCAAATGTGTTTGAGTGTCAGCGGCTAGCTGGTAGCAAAAGCATCTAGCGTTCAGTGTGTCATATAGCAGTCTGGATTTTGATCAAATATGAAAGTGTGTACGGATGGATTTGGTTGGTTAAAATGAGTAAAATGAGTAAAATGGCCGAGAGTCCGGGCGCCGGCAGGCCGAGAGTCCCGACCTGGCTTTACCCGACCTGGCTTTACCCTACACAATTTTACCCTACACAATTTTACCCGACCCGACTTTACCAGACTCGACTTTACCCGACTGTACTTTACCCGACTGTACTTTACCTGGCCCAACTTTACCGGACTCTACTTTGACTGACTCTACTTTACCCGACTCTACTTTACCCAACTCTACTTTACCCGAATCGACTTTACCCGAATCGACTTTACCCGACTCGACTTTATCCGACTCGACTATATCCGACTCGACTTTACCCAACCCCCAAATACATATACATACATATATGTACATATACATATACATACATATACATACATATACATACATATACATACATATACATATATACATACATATACATATATACCCATACATATGCATACATACACATATACATGCATACACATGCATACACATGCATACACATGCATACACATGTATACCCATGCACACACATGCATACACATCCATATACATCCATATACATATATATACATATATATACATACATATACATACACATACATATATATATACATATATATGCAGACATATATACATATATGTATACATACATACCTATGTAGACATATATACATGAATATATACATGCATATAAATACATATTGTATTTAGAGATGACTGCATCACATATCTTAGAGTGGTCCTCCATTTGTCACTGCTAAGTTAATCCATATGAAGTCTGGTAAGTTAATACATGTGTAGTCTGGTAAGTTAATCCATATGTAGTCTGGTAAGTTAATCCATATGTAGTCTGGTAAGTTAACACATGTGTAGTCCTAATCCTATATAAAATTCGACCTTGGAAATGGAACCGAGGGTCGAATGAAGTATTTAACCACCATAGCCCGATCGAGGAAAGCTCTCCAACCTGATACAATACCATTGATACGATTAAAAAAAAACTCCTTAAACCGACCGCCTCTATAAATGGACCATTTAAAGTCGGTCGCATGGTCGGTCGATTTAGAGAGGTTTAACTGTAATTAACAAGAGTTGTACTATAGTTGTACTATAGTTGTACTATAGTTGTACTATAGTTGTACTATAGTTGTACTATAGTTGTACTATAGTTGTACTATAGTTGTACTATAGTTGTACTATAGTTGTACTATAGTTGTACTATAGTTGTACTATAGTTGTACTATAGTTGTACTATAGTTGTACTATAGTTGTACTATAGTTGTACTATAGTTGTACTATAGTTGTACTATAGTTGTACTATAGTTGTACTATAGTTGTACTATAGTTGTACTATAGTTGTACTATAGTTGTACTATAGTTGTACTATAGTTGTACTATAGTTGTACTATAGTTGTACTATAGTTGTACTATAGTTGTACTATAGTTGTACTATAGTTGTACTATAGTTGTATAAGTTTCAGTGTCATCAAAGGCCAGTTGCTCTCATACCATGTTTATGTTGTGGGGGAGGTTAAAATTCCCTTGGCTTGGTGAAAGTGTAGGCTCGGGCTTTCCATCGACCAACTGTCTAATGGTGAAAACAAGTCTAATGAAAAGCAGTATAAATCTTCAAGAATCCCCACGACCAACTGGGTTGTACTGTATTAGGATGACCTGGGCCCGTATGCACCAAGTTGTGCTAGTCGTAACCGGAGCTAGGCGCTAACTCCGGTCAGCTAGCTCCGGGTAGTGGGGGGTCCGCGAAAAAAATAAACTGGTATGCGCCAATGTTTTAGCCGGGGCAGATAGCTGACCGTGAGTTTATTTATAGATTTGGGAATTCCCTCTGCATTTGTAGGCATATATTAGGCTCAAATATATTAAATGCTATCATATTAAACAGAATTACATACGCCATAAGTGAAATTTTATCAATTTAACTCTAAATTCGAAGCGTTATTAAGGCTACCGCCGCATTGGCGGCGATATTAATATTTATATTTTCGAATCGACGAACGTAAAGTAAACAAATCGCCGCTGCTGCCGCATCGACGTCGCTTTACATACTGGCGGCGGCGGCGGCGGTGTGTTTACTGTTAGGTCGTCGATTCGAAAATATAACTAGTAATATCGCCGCCATTACGGCATCAGCGTTAATCTCGCTTCGATTTTAGGGTTAATTTAATAAAATTTCACTATTTGACTATGTAACTCTGTTAAATATGAATGCATTGAATAGATTTACATCCATACACGCACACTAACCGCCCCGGCTAGCAGTTAAACCTGATTTGAAACTGGGGTAGCTTAGCCTAGGCTACGGTCCGCGGTTAGCGCTGGCGCATACCAATTTTCCACAGTTAGCCGTGTGGAGATACCCAAACCGCAGTTAAGGCTCTAACTCCGATTGGTGCATATGGCCCCAGAGTCACTGGGGTTACTAGAATGACAAAGCTAGCCAGGTTTACTAGGCTTACTAAAGTTACTAGGATTACAAGGGCAACAAGGATACCTAGGATTACTAGCCTGACTACAATTATTAGAATTACTGGGGTTGCTAGTCTGACAAATGTTACTAGGGTTACCAAGATCACTAACGTTACTAGGGTTACCAGGGTTAGATGAATAACCAGGGCTAGTAGTGTTACTAGGATTACTAAGCTGACTACAATTATTAGAATTGCTAGAGTTACTAGTTTGACACGGGTCACTATGATTACTCGGAATATTAGAGTTACTAGTGTAACTAGAATTACTAGGGTTACTACCTTAACTAGAATTACTAGGATTACATTCTGGGTATGCAGGTATTGCAATACCTCAGGGAGTTTGATGCTCCTGCCCTGCAGAGTTGTAAACCACGGCCTTGTGGTACAGGTTCTTGACAGAACCGAAGGCTAAGGGAGCAAACCCTAAACAGAAAACTATGTCACAGTGGCTGCATTAAGGGCGGTTGATGTATGGAACACTCAACATCTCCCGACCAGCCACTGCAGGGACAAATAGTTTTGCGCATGCCTGGACATGTTCTTGCCGGTGTGAGACCTCGACTTTCTCCCTGAAAGAATTCCGCTGGTAACTTGCAAAAGCCAGCAGCACTTCAACACTTTTGCAAGCAGCTTTCATGAAATCTCATGGGCAACACTCTCACAGCAGAGAGCTAAATGGAGAGCGACATTCAAGTAATGAAAGCAGTCTTTGTCGCATTACGACTGACAGCATGATGATGATGATGACATTCTGGTTACTAATGTCACAATAAGACCAGTAAGGACAGAAACGGAAATGCTGAGTGAAAAAACAGTACAACAAATGTACACACTTGCACTCGAGACCAAAAGTGACAAAATAAAATCGATCAAAATGAAAGGGTGTAACATAGAAATAAATGGGAAAACCTACACACCCAAGGAGTTCGGAGAGATTGAGATTCAAGAGATCACACCAGAAAAGGGTGCAACAAGGGAACACCCCTGGGGAGTGTCGTTCCAAGGCCACAACTCCCCCTTTAGTAACCTGTACAAATGCGAAGTCACAGGAAAGGATGGGAAAAAGTACACCTCGGCCGAGCAATACTACTGCTCAATAATGGCCAAATATCACGATAAACATGACATAATGAGAATGATCGAAAACACGGACAACCCGTACACAATAAAAGCAATGGCCAACAAAATATGGAGATCACCAGAATGGTGCAAAACAAATGAAAAAGTGCTGGAGGATATCGTCCACGCAAAATTCACACAAAACATAGAGCTAAAAGAAAAGCTAATAAATGCCCCTGGAAATGCATTCAGGGAATGCACAAAGTGCCCATACTGGGGCTCAGGAAGGTACCTGGACAGCGCCAGTGAAGGAGAAACGATAAAACCAGGTTACAAAAATAAAATGGGGGACATCCTCCAAAAAGTCAAGGAAACCCTGACAAATGCCAACAAATAAAAAGGAAAAATATAAATAAGGAATAAACAAAACTATACAAATGTTCAGATCGGGGAGAACTGGGAAAGGAACCAGGGCTCCAAACCATGAATATCACAAATTTACTATCTCACTAACACGCTTTACTAAAAATATGCCATCCTCCACACAAAACAGGTAATAAGTGCAGTGACTTACACAACTACCCACCAGAGGGAGATGCGTGTGCTGCATGCACCAGCACCCCCCCCCCCCCACACACACACACACAAACTCAATCTAACTAAAACTAAAAAGTAAAATTCGCGAAATCAAGCAAACACTCACCGAAAAGCACAAATATATATGGTAGAAGAAATTGAATGCAAGCTGGGGAGGGGCACACACTTTGCCCACCTAAACTGCCAGAGTGCATCCAACAAAATCGACACAATAAAAATACACCTAAAAAGAGAAAATCTTGACATACTGGCACTGTCAGAAACATGGTTCACTGACAACCACAAAAACAACACCCTCAACATAGATGGATATAGGTTTGTACGCAATGATAGGCAGCAAAATAACACACTAAACCAAACAAAAAAGGGTGGAGGTGTTGCCCTTTACTGCAAAGACACCAAAATTCTAGATCCTGAAGCACTAATAACAGCTAACTTATCAAATGAACACATAGAACTACTATGGTGCCTAATACAAAATGAAAAGCAAGCAAATATAGCCATAGCAAGCCTCTACAGACCTCCATCAGGGGAAATTGAACTCTTCATTGAAGCCCTAGAGAAGAGCATAAACACCATAAAAAAACTGACAAAGGCAGAAATCTTCATACTAGGAGACTTTAATGTAAATTACAACAGCAATGATAAAAACAAACTAATGCTGCAAACCACAATCAAAATCTTAGGCCTACAACAGCTCATCACTGAAAAAACAAGGCTCAGTAAAAATAGCACCACAATTGACCTAATACTAACCAACTCAAACCACGCCACTAAATGGGGCACCAGGAGCTGGGGTATAAGTGATCATGAGCTAATATATGTAACAAGGAAAAAACTAAAAAGCACAAATCACTATGAGTATAAGATGGGCAGGTCCCTAAAAAACTACTCAGAAGATGCATTAAAAAATCATCTGCACCAAAACATAAACAACATCACACAAAACAGAGATGATGTTAATATCTATTGGGGCAACATCATCGCAGAAATAAGAAAATCAGCTGACGAGATGTGCCCCATTAAGAAAATAAAAATACAAAAAAAACAGGACCCCTGGGTAGACAATGACCTGCTAACGCTCATCATAGCCAAAAGTAAACTGGGTAATAAAGCAAAGCTCACAGAAACTATAGAAGACAAACTGGCCTACCATATTGCCAGAAACCACTCTCTCAAAGCTGTGAGAACAGCAAAAAAGAAATACATAATAAAGCAGGACAGAGACTGGGGAAGCAATACAAACAGATTCTGGAAGAATGTAGACCTATTATTCCCCAAAAATAACAAAGAAGAGCACACAACCTTCCAAGATAACGAAGGGACAATACTCTCAGACAAAGATGCAGCAAACAAACTGAACACGCACTTTGCCACAATAGGACAAACGCTGTCAGGAAAATTTAAAAAAAGGTGGGAAAATAGATCAGGAACTGTGCAGAATGAAATCCCCACCTGCAAAACAGATATAATAGAAGTAAAAAAACTAATAAATGACATAGACACAAATAAACCAAGTGGAATAGACGAAATACCAACCAAAATGCTGAAAGAGGCACTCCAAGCCATCCCAGCCACTATAGTCGACCTATTCAACATCTCCTTTGAACAGGGGCATTTTATCTCAGCCTGGAAAATGGCAACCATTACCCCTATCCACAAAAGTGGAGACAAACAAAACATGGGAAACTACAGGCCAATATCGATTCTTCAAACCCCAGGCAAGCTCATTGAAAAAGTGCTACATAGACACATAAATGAACACCTGGAAAAAAACAATATACTAAACGAAAGACAAGGAGGTTTCAGGAAACTGCACTCCACATCTAAAACAATAGCTAACCTAACAAATGACATATTGGCGTCAATGAACCAAAAACAATTAGTTGGAGCAGCCTTCATTGACTTCAGCAAAGCATTCGATACAGTAGACCATAACATACTATTGGAAAAACTAGAATCCATGGGCATAAAATCCAACACTATGGACTGGATAAAATGCTACCTGAAAGACAGGCAACAGAGAACAAAAATAAACAATACACTATCAGACAACCAACCTGTCACATGTGGTGTACCCCAAGGGTCAGTGCTAGGGCCACTGCTCTTTATAATCTACATAAACGATCTTGAAAAATGGTTACAAACCGAATGCCTCCAACTATATGCAGATGACACAGTCATATATGCAAACGGCACCACAGAAGAGGAGGTAATAACTAAACTAAACAAGCTCCTACTAAAACTGGATGAGTGGTGTGAGTCCAACAAAATAACCATCAACACAAGCAAGTCACAAACAGTTCTCTTCTCGCATAAACAAATGCCAGAAAGAAAACTACACTGTAAGCTAGGAAGCCAAACACTAGAAAATGTAGACCATTACAAATACCTAGGCCTTGAGTTGGACAGCCAACTAAACTACAACCTATGTATAAACAAAATTGTCCAAAAGGTAAACCACAAACTGTGGCTATTTGCAAAGCTAAGAGACTACATGACACAAGAAATGTCAATAAAAATCTTCAAGGGCATGGTGCTACCCTATTTTGACTATGGAGATGTAAACTACATGGGTGCAAAGAAAGAACTTCTAAAAAAACTGCAAACACTACAGAACAGAGCCCTGAAAATCTGCCTCAGAGTAGACAAGCTGCACCCCACCTATGACATACACAAAAGAACCAAAGTAAAATTGCTAGAAAATAGGAGAATAATTCATCTGAAAACATTAGCATACAGCTATAGTCAAGACAATAAACTCCTAACAAAACCACAAAGGGCAACTAGAGCAAATAATGCGCCACTACTAAAGCAGACCAGAAGCCAAATAAAAGCTCACGAGAGAAGCACGCTAGAAATGGCTGCCAAGGTGTGGAATGCCCAAACAGTAAAGGAACGACAAATTCCTGACCTAAAAACATACAAAAAATATCTGTGCAAAATAAGGCTAGGAACCCCCAACTAAGCTGCACCGCAAAAGGGCAGGTGATACATGTCACGGCCCACCAGCGAGACGCCCAATGGAAGGTAACCATACCAAAAGCACCCAGATAACACACCTCACAGCTGCGTACAAGCCTATGATATGTAAATAGGAGTAGGCTAGTCTAGAAATAAGAGTAGAAAAAATAAAGCACATATATGCCAAGAAAATCCAAAAAAATTAACATAGACTACTATAGTACTAACCAGACCAACCAACTATCTATCTGCTACTGAAATACAGGCAATCAAATACCTTATCAGCAGCTACTGTGTGATAAGACAACACCAACACTACAGCTGGCCAGCATTGAAAACAAGCCTGAATACCCAGGCTTATATGCTATGGACAGTATAAATACAGCCTCAATAAAAAAATAAAAAATGTTACTAGGATTACTAGGGATACTATACCTGGTTACTAGGGTTACTAAGGCTACTAGTGTTGTGTGAGTTACAATTTCCATTACCCTTCTAAAAATCGAATGTTTTGTTTGTTTTGTTGTTGTTTTTCTTCCTTTCTTCTTCTTCTTCTTCTTCTTCTTCTTCTATTATCGTCCTAAAATCGGTGGTTTTGTTTGTTTCTTTTATTGTTGTTATTCTTCCTTTCCTCCCGTTCTTCTTCTTATTCTTTTCTTTGATTTTTTAGTATATTTTTCTTCTTTTCTTAAATTTCTTGGTAAAATATTGTGAATCGTTTTGACAAAAATGCTTTCAAAACGAGACAGCCAGCAATTAGGCCAATCTTTTTTTCATGTTTTTTTCAAAGTGGGTGCCACGGACGGTTTGTTAGTGAAATCGCGAGTCCTCTTCCGTCGGACCTCAGCGCATGCGCACCAGGCCACTTCCTGTCGGGGAAAGGCCGTCAGGCAGTACTCACTCGTGTTCCTCGATAAATGAACGGCAGACGATTCAGCAAGCACCTCTATGTATCAACATTAGAAACTCCTCACGGGGGGGGGGGGGGGGGGGGAACTACCAACAAATCGTCGCCGCACCCACGACCGTAATAGTTGGAGCAACAGCACTTTGATAGTACAGCTGTACAATCAGATGACAGCATCACAATTTTGAAGCCAAAACACCTGTCCCAAATATCCAACTTAATGCTGGTGTACTCATGAAATTTCCCACCCAGCTTGATGCCCTGTACAGTGCTCCAGTGCTGCTGTGCTGCTGTGCTGCTGTGCTGCTGTGCTGCTGTGCTGCTGTGCTGCTGTGCTGCTATGTTGCTATGCTGCTATGTTGCTATGTTTCTGTGTTACCGTGCTGTTATGTTGCTGGGTTGCTATGTTGCTATGCTGCTATGTTGCTGTGCTGCTATGCTGCTATGTTGCTATGCTGTTTTGCTGCTATGTTGCTATGCTGATGGGTTGCTATGCTGCTGTGTTGCTGTGCTGCTATTTTGCTATGCTGTTGTGCTGCTATGTTGCTATGCTGCTGTGTTACTATGTTGCTCAGCTGCTATGATGCTGACCTGATATGATGCTATGCTGCTATACTGCTATGCTGCTATGCTGTTATGTTGCTATGCTGCTATGCCGCAATGCTGTTATGTTGCTGTGCTGCTGTGCTGCTATGCTGCTGTGCTACTGTGCTACTGTGCTACTGTGCTAATGTGCTACTGTGTTGCTGTGCTACACTGTTATGCTGCTGTGCTGCTATGTTGCTATGCTGCTGTGCTACTATGCTGCTATTCTGCTGTGACTCTATGCTGCTGTGCTGCTGTGCTGCTATGCTGCTGTGCTGCTGTGCTACTATGCTGCTGTCCGACGCTGTTATGCTGCTATGCTGCTGTTCTGTGCTGCTGTACTGCTATGCTGCTATGTTGCTATGCTGCTATGCTGCTATTCTGCTGTGCTGCTATGCTGCTGTGCTGCTATTCTGCTATTCTGATATACTGCTGTTCTGCTGTGCTGCTGTGGTGCTGTGCTATGCTGTTATGCTGCTGTGCTGCTGTGCCATTCTGCTATGCTGCTGAGCTGCTGTGTTGTGTTGCTATGCTGCTGTGTTGCTGTACTGCTATGCTGCTGTGCTGCTATATTGCTATTCTGTTGTGCTGCTGAACATGTAAAACTAAACAGTGCTAAACAGTCACATTTTAATTTCAGTGACATATTATGTACATTATTAAATATCAAAGCTGTTGCCTAGAGCTGAAGTATTATATAAATATTAGACTTTTATCATACTAGTGCACTATAGTTATACTTCGAGTTGTAGAAGGAAGAAGGTCAACTGACTGGACAGCCTCATTTCCTACCTCCTCCTGTAGTCGGACCTATTGATTATCTGGTTTGTTTGTGTGCTTGATTGGGTTGTATGTCCTGGCAAGATCTAAGGTCATTTCATGATGGCCTTCTACTTGCGACAGGGCGCACTGATGGTGATTTTATAGTGCTGTCCCACTAGGAGACCAGCCCACAAACACCATGAGGGTTCTACTTGCGACAGTGCGCACTGATGGTGACTTTATAGTGCTGTCCCACTAGGAGACCAGACCACAAACACCATGAGGATTCTACTTGCGACAGTGCACACTGATGGTGACTTTATAGTGATGTCCCACTAGGAGACCAGACCATAGACACCATGACGATTCTACTTGCGACAGTGTGCACTGATGGTGACCTCATAGTGCTGTCCCACTAGGAGACCAGACCACAAACACCATGAGGATTCTACTTGCGACAGTGCACACTGATGGTGACTTTATAGTGATGTCCCACTAGGAGACCAGACCATAGACACCATGACGATTCTACTTGCGACAGTGTGCACTGATGGTGACTTCATAGTGCTGTCCCACTAGGAGACCAGACCACAAACACCATGAGGATTCTACTTGCGACAGTGCGCACTGATGGTGACTTTATAGTGATGTCCCACTAGGAGACCAGACCATTAACACCATGACGATTCTACTTGCGACAGTGCACACTGATGGTGACTTTATAGTGCTGTCCCACTAGGAGACCAGACCACAAACACCATGAGGATTCTACTTGCGACAGTGCGCACTGATGGTGACTTTATAGTGATGTCCCACTAGGAGACCAGACCATAAACACCATGACGATTCTACTTGCGACAGTGCGCACTGATGGTGACTTAATAGTGATGTCCCACTAGGAGACCAGACCATAAACACCATGAGGGTTCTACTTGCGACAGGGTGCACTGATGGCGACTTTATAGTGCTGCCCGACTGGGAGATTTTCATCACCCCCCCTCCTCATGACACCGGTTTCTGTAACCTGGATCCCATATAAGGTATGTGCTGTATGGTTATTGATTGTTGTTTGTTGTTGTTTTACGTCCTAGCAACGTCTATAGTCATATCAGGACGGGTACAGACTTGTGACGGTGCGCACTCATGATGACTTTATATTGCTGCCCTACTGGTTTCCTGATTCCCCACTCAGTCACATTATCCTGACACTGAGCTAACCAGTCCTTGCCCTATCCTAATAATGCCAAGTGCCTGGGTATGAAGCGACAAATATCAATTGTTAAGTCATTGGTTTGACTCGATCAGGGTTCGAAACCACAAACCCATAGGTTCGTATTCCGCGATCTCCCAAAACAGGAGACGGACACTCAACTCATTCGGCCATCCCATCTGGTCCTATGCTTATTGAAGCAGCATAGCAACATAGCAGCTTACATATATGTAAGTGGGCTGTATGCATGTAATTGGAAGTATTAAACGACTTAAATTTCGAGGGGGACAAGTGTAGTAGCCTTCACTGAGCTACCTCAAAGGCTGGGAGCTCGACATAACCAGGTAAGCATGGTTAGGGTGATTGTATCAGGGAGCCGAGGTAGTGTAATGGTCATTGTGTCATTCTCTGTCGGGGAGTGGTTAGAGTGTCTGACTTTTTTCTAGGTCAGACTCCTAATCTGAGGGTCGGCGGTTCGATTCCCCATACCCCCAGCTCTGCCAATTTGGATTTCCACCGCTGTGTATAACTTACAGTGTCATCAAAGGCCGGTTGCTCTCATACCATGTCTATGTGGTGTGAAAGGTTAAGAATCCCTTGGGTTGGTAAAAGTGTAGGCTCGGGCTTTCTATCGACCAGCGGTGGAGTGGGGAAGACCAGTCGTCTGTGACTGGGAGTTCACCTACTTGGAACAACTAATGTACCAACAACAAAAAATGAGAGACAAATAAGTGTTCACACTTCCTGTCTATCATTCGCTATATCGCTATATATCAGGCTAGCCTCGGAATGGCAAGAACTGCGGGTTCGAATCCTTCTCTAGGCGCAATGTTTCCCATTTACATCATCACCATGACACTATCAATGTGGTGTACATATTCTCATATATACAGTGTATTTACTTTCCTATATGCACTCCAACATTCTACCGGGCGCGGTGGCCTAATCGGTAGAGCGCGTGCAGAAGGTCAGGAGTTCGGTTCCCGGTCGAGTCAAACCAGTGACTTTAATATTGATGATTTTCGCTTCCTAGCCTGGCGCTTGGCATTAATAGGATAAGGCAAGGACTGGTTAGCTCAGTGCCATCGTAATGTGACTGAATGGGATATTGGATGATGGTGCCAGCAGCTTGATTTCCCAGTGGGACAGCACTATAAAGTCACCATGAGTGCACACTGTCACAAGTCGGTACCTGACCTGATATAACCGTAGATGTTGCAAGGATGTAAAACTCCAACAACCAACCTCCAACATTAAAAAATAAACCGGGACAGAAACAGGAAAGTGAAAGCTCAAAGATCAGATGCAGTGAGCAAACAAAAAAACCACCCCACCAACCACCAGCCAGCCCTGCCATCAACTGACGTTTCAAAACCTGAAACCAATTTCACAAAGTACAGATAATCCCACTACTTCAAGGAGAGTCGAAACATCATCCACTGAAATTCACCCTCCAACGCCGCATTTCAACAACTCCCTCTTCAGGTCTGCACTCTTGAGATTTAATTGTTTGTTGTTGTTGGCTGTTGCTTTACGTCCTAATGTCATATCAGGATGGGCACCAACTTCTAATGGCAACTTAAAAGTGCTGCCCCACTGGGAGCCCAGGCCGCTGGTACCATGACCCGATATCCCACACAGCCACATTATCCTGATACTGTGCTAACCAATCCTTGTCCTATCCTATTAATGCCGAGCACCAGGCTGGGTAGCGACAAGCATACATTTTGAAAGTCATTTGATTGACTCGACCATGATTCGCATCCACATGGGAAGCCTGCGCTCTTACTGATTCAGCCACCACATCCGGTCATTTTTAATCAAATCCACTCGGTTACTCCCCTTTCTGTAGGGCCTTGATGGAAGAGCCACCCTCCCCCCCCCCCAGACCCCACACAGAGACCGCTGTTCAGCTAGCTGCAGTGTGAATGGACCAAACCCATGACACAATCACTTAGTTCGGTCCCATCCCGGACACACTCCATTCAAGTCCACCACTTTTTATACACACAACACCTATATTTATTTTATTATTAACACATCATTTTTATCATGTGCTGCATAAATTTTATTAAGCAAATATAAATAACGTATAAGATTTCTGTTCTTGTTTAATACCCCTGTCACACTACGACGTAATGAGCCAACGTGAGCCTAACGTGGTGATATTTCGTCATTACGTTGATGTACGTTGGATTACGTTATGATGATGTCATAATGACGTTAGAGTGACGTCGAGCTACGTCACATTACGTCGTGTTACGTCAAGTTACGTCGAGGTTTTGGACATGATCAAAAGTTTCGACGTAGGTCGAACGTAAGGGTTTACGTTCGCCGTACGTTCTGTTCACGTTCAGCGAACGTCAATGACGTTAAATGGACGTTATTCCAACGCTCCTCACTACGTTCAACTACGTTCCACTACGTTGACCCCCATTAAACCAAGTGCAAATGCCCACGGGGCATAATGGGAACGTCAGGACAACGTCAGGAGAACGTCAGGAGAACGTCAGGAGAACGTGCATTCAACGTACGTTCAACGTCTCATGACTTAGCTAACGTCACGTAACGTCCGTCAGCGTCATTACGTTGACCTCTCTCGTCGAACGACGGTATCACTACGCTTTACCGACGTTACTCTCTCGTCCACTACGCTGCATCCACGTTCAACTTGTGCCCAAATTTGCATACTACGCCGCGAAGTTCAACGTTCTTCACGTTCTCCCTACGTTGACGTCGTTACGTCGTAGTGTGACAGCCCCATAACTCTATGGCTGCCATTGTCAATGCCCGCACCCGATACCTGCACCGGAGGCACCACCACCGACCGCCTATTTATGACACTATACCTTACTTCCAGCAATCACACTTTCCCCGAGTACACTTCTGGTTTCATCTAACAGTCCGACCCGGGGTCACCCCACCCCCCAGGCAGCATCCCCTACCGGCAGCTACCGTAAGCAGCTGGAGCACATGCACCAGTAATGGCTGCTTTATTCTCTCGCCCACCACACTTCCATACAAATGTCGCAATTGTCCTTGAGACTGGCATTTTGACCTTGAGAATATGCTGATGTCATTCAGCGACAGTAGATATACAAGCTGTTCATCCACTTCCATCTTTATTTTCTTGTACTTGGCGATCCCAGGATGCACTGTTTGCTTAACAAGCTGTATTTTTCAGCATTGAGTGAGATTGCTGTATGTAAGGCATAGTGTAGTAAACAGGCAATGGTGGTGCTGGAGCACTGATTTTAACTGCACTAATGACAAGTAGGAGCCATGGATTAAAAGGGGGAAGAAATCTTATTTGTTATTTATTATTTAATAATAAATTATACAGCACATATATAAATACACATATGTACTACTTGATATATTATGTGAATATAAAGAAGCAACTATTTTATTGTATTCTCACAGCTGTATTAAAAAATATTATGAATAGACTTCCCCAGTGACATGCTAGTTCCCCATCATGTCTGGCCGCTACAGCACCCACCATATAGTAAACTACATCTACACAATATAATATCCCGATATGACACAATATACTACACACAACACCATATGGTACACTATATATATTATATTTACATGATATATTATGTCATATAGTATGCCTTATATTACATTATATACGAGACCATTGACTGCACCATGTACTACAGCATACACACTATATTTACATGATATATTATGTCATATAGTATGCCGTATATTACATTATATACAATACCATTGACTGCACCATATACTACAGCATATACACTATATTTACATGATATTATGTCATATAGTCTACCATATATTACATTGTGTACAAGACCATTGACTGCACCATATACTACAGCATATACACTATATTTACATGATATATTATGTCATATAGTATGTCATATATTACAGTGTGTACGAGACCATTGACTGCACCATATACTACAGCATATAGTCCACTATATTTACATGATATATTATGTCATATAGTATGTCATATATTACATTGTGTACGAGACCATTGACTGCACGATATACTACACTATATTTATATGATATATTATGTCATATAGGATGCCTTATATTACATCATGTATGAGACCATTGACGGCACCATATACTACAGCATATACTAGACTATATTTGCATGATATATTATGCCATATGGTATGCCATATATTAGGCCAGACAATCCAGTCATCATCATCGTCATCATCGACATCATCATATATATATATAGATTAGTTAGACGAATCTTACCTTGGTATAGATGATGGATAACTATTTTTTCCCGAGGTATAAGCCTCGGCTAGACGTGGGTGAGGGAGAGATAAGCACATCCGGGTCCAGCAATCTTTACCTACTAATTCAGGATAAAATGATCTCTAATAAATTCTTTAAAAACTAATGTTTCCTTTGTACAAGCAACAGACTAGACGTGGTAGGGTGTGGAGGGTGGGCCCTCACCCACGTCTAGCCGAGGCTTATACCTCGGGAAAACAATAGTTATCCATCATCTATACCAAGGTAAGATTCGTCTAACTAATCTATTTTACCTCGGTATATAGCCTCAGGCTAGCCGCAGGCTAGGGAGACTTTACGTAATATCATTTTATCCTGATATTTCATTGTTATTGTTATGTTATTCTGATTATTTGTTTGGTATGGAACATTGTTAAAATCACTATTTGTGACTATGCTTATGTTCTCACCTTTTGACCTTTAATGCTGTAGCAGTCGTTGTGCGACACCACTGGGCTTCTCCAGACGCTTGTTATAATGTCTGGCAAACGATCGTTCGGTCTTCCACCCTGCATGCGCTAGTATGCGCTTGACCGAAATTCCTAGGAGGCGTGCCTTTGACACCATGGCTCCTCTCGTTGAGTGTGATGCATATTTGTCCGTATTCACTCCTGCCAGCTTTAGCACATTAATTGTCCAACGGGCGAGTGTGTCCCTTGAAATGCCCTTGTGTGGCTTAATAAAGCTTATCAATAATTGTCTTGAGTTTCTAACTCCTTGTGTCTTGGATATATATGTTCTAATCGCAGAAACTACACACAGTTTTGGATTGTCCTTGAATTGCGTTACATCAATTGATGACAAAGGGTCGCCTATGCGATTAGATTTTAACAATGTTGTTAGATCGAAGGTGGCTTGCCTTCTATCTATTTCCAGTCCATCGAGTGAAAGTGCCACTATAGTTTGGCCTCGATGACCTGTGACTAACAGTAATAAAAGTGCTAACTTAAACCCTAATTGTTTTATATCTAGAAATCTATTATGTGGCCAATCCTTAAACATTTTGAAGACCAGTGACACATCCCAAAATCGGTCGTATTTTGGTTTAGGTGGGTTTCGTTCATAAATCCCCCTTAGTACCCAGTGTATTACGTGATGTTTACCCATTGTTTCTCCCCCTAACCTGGGAAGAATGATCGATAGAGCACACCTGGCCGCATTAATTGCACCGTAACCGAGGCCATCTTGTTCTAACATCCTGAAAAATCTGCACACTTGGGCAATGGTTGGATCCATCGGTTTAACCTTTTGAATAAGACAGTAAACGCCCCATTTTTTCAAATATGTGGTATACATTTTAACTGTTCCTTTTCTCCACGCATGCGACACCAACTGTTCTTGTGTAATTTTGTCTAAACCAAATTGTTCTAGGTATTTATTCAGAAAAGGAATGCAAGCAATGGTGTTGTTGCTACGTTGCCGTGATGTTCCAGAGGGCCTTGGTGAGTTAGATTTCCTTGGGATTTTGGGAATCTTAGGCAGTCGCTGGCTGTCGAGACTATTCCCGCTAGCCACGGTTGTGTGTCCCATTCGGGGACAATCAGAATGGCGTGGGACCGATCCATCTTTATCTTTCGTGCCACTCTGGTAATGAGATTAAAGGGGGGGAAAATGTAATAAAATTCATTTTCCCAAATCAGAGAGAAAGCATCTATGTGCCAAGCAAATGGTTCTGGGTGCCATGACACATATTTGGTAATCTTGAAATTATTTCTTGATGCAAATAAGTCTACCGTAGGTGACCCCCATTGTTGACAAATTTTGTTGAAAATTTTTGTGTTTAATTTCCATTCTAAGTGATCGTGAAAGACTCTGCTCTTTTTGTCAGCCAGGACGTTCTGCGAACCTGGGATATGAGATATGGTTAACCATATTTGATGTTGTTGCGCCCAGTTCCAAATACTCTGTGCCAAGTTATTGCAATCTTTTGACTTTGTACCTCCCATATTCCTGACATATGCCATAGCTGTAGTGTTATCTGTCAGAAGTTGAACCGTCTTTTTAGGCATTTTAATTAGACTCAAAAGGCCCAAGTAAATCGCTCTTAATTCAAGAACATTAATATGGTCTGATTTTTCGTTATATAACCATCTACCCCCTGTGGCTACATCATTTCGATGAGCTCCCCAACCTTGTAATGAAGCATCGGTAGTAACTACCGTGTTGGGTTGACCCATTCGAATGGGATTGGGGGAGTTATCAATATTCTCGATCCACCAAAAAATGTCTTTACAGCCGTCTCGGGAAATGTTCATTGGTCTTTCGAAGTTACCTTGTTTGCGTGCTAACGCTCTATTCTTGTCTATTTCTAGAGATTTGATATGCGCGGCTCCAAAAGAACAGCCGGTGCATACGAGACCATTATCCCGATAAGGACGGCGACCTGTCTAATCTTTGGCCTGGATATGTCAAGCAGCTGGGAGGCTGTGTCATGAAACTTCTGGAGTTTATGTTCCGTTAGAGATACGGTCATGGCTTTGGTGTTAATCAGAAACCCTAAGCATTTTAATTCCCTATTCGGGACGAAAACAGATTTCTTGTTATGAATGTAAAATCCTAAATCTGTTAATAAAGCACACAAATCAGTAACTGCCGTTTGGCATTTATCAAAGGATTCTGCCATAATAAATGAATCATCTATGTATGGGAACATTGTGTGTCCTATTCTACCCATGACTGCAAAAACAGGTTTTAACAATTTGGTAAACAGTCGCGGTGCGCAAGCTAGACCATTAGGCATGCATGTAAATTGGAAGAGGGTACCGTTCCAAATAAATCTCAGAAATTTTCTGTGTTCTTTGCAAATGGAGACTGTGTAATACGCATCTCTTAAGTCTACACTGGCGAGCCAGGCTTCCGGCGTAATTAAATCTCTCGCCGTTTCTAATGAGAACATTTTTAAATGTTTGTATGTAACCGACTCATTTAATTTGGTTAAGTCCAAAATCATGCGAATTTCGCCATTTGGTTTCGGCCTAGAAAACACATTAGAAATAAACTGTCCTTCTGTGTTGTGTAAGAGAAACCTGAAAATCAATTTGTAGTTTTTCTTCTGCGTTAAATTTATATGGGAACGGAACTCTTTTCTGTTTTGGTATATCTGTGAAGGGTATTTGAACCCCTTTTACAATTTCCAAAATTTCGCTATCATTTGTAATATTACACCAGTTGTGTAAACAGTTCAGGATATTTCCTGCCTTAAATGTGCTTACATATGTTTGTGTCTCTTCAGACACCGTGTTGAGGGTAGAAGTCTGTGTTGTCGACTCTACTTGGCTCCTGGCCGTGGGAACTGGGGTCTGGGTGTAAACTCCCTTTTGTACCCGCGGTTCTCGTTCCACCCCGTGTTCTGTCGTTCTCCTCTGCCGCGTCCCCTGGGACTGAACCCGAAGGAAGGACCTGCGCGTCCTGGCCTGCCTCCTCGGCGGAAGCGAAAATCCGAGCGGGGGCGTCGGAATTTGCCGGCGTTGTCGAACTTCTTACCCCTGTCAGTGTTCTTAGCGCTTTTCGTGTCTACCTCCACTGCTTTGAAGAGGTGCGCTAGCTGTCCCCCAAACATTTTGGTTTTGTCGAGTGGCTTACCTAGCACTGGCTTTGGTGGGAGGTAAAGTGTGTATTCTTTACCGTCATTGTCCGTAACTTTCTTAGACCTGGCAACTTATTTGCCAGCATCTGTGGTCACCGACTTAAAGACGTTCTCAAAATGTCGAAACGTCATAAAGTTTGACGCTACGGTAAGCAGCGCAATGCCTTTATCCATGGTGCGAGCAAGCGACGAGAATTTATTCTCGGCTTGCATTCTGTTTGCTACCGGAGTTATGGAAGTCAGAGCTCCGAGCACTGCTCTATGGATGGTACACAACGCGTTCTCATAACGCCGTCTCTCGTCCGAGAGTTGGATATCTGCATCCATTTCCTTGCTGATGGACTCGGGAATGCCTTTGATTCCTGAGATTTGTTCGGTCAGCTTACTGATCACCTCAGCGGGTTTAAATGTGTGGAAATGTCCTTTTAAACGTTTCCCTCATCATGGTTGTGGTACGCAACCTCTTTGCTTTCGCCAACGGGCATTTCTTTTTAATTTTTGCCCCTATCCGTGCATAGACACCCGCTCTTTCGGTGTCTGAGTCAGACTCCGTCGAGGACGAGTCATCTGAATCATCAGATGATGAGTCCTTCTTCTTTTTCTTTTTGTTCTTCTTGGTCTTTTTAACCCGCTTCTTGTTGACTTTGGTGAATTCATCACCTGAGCTACTCACGGGTCTCTTGAGCCTCTTGACTTTCAGTTTCGGAACCTCAAATGCTGATTCAGTTTCATCATCCGAAAAGTCTTCCCAGTCGTCGTCTGGGATAGGAGGAGAGGGAACCCGTGTAACGGGTTGCGTATGTTTGTACTTCTCCATAAGCCTGACGATCTTGTCCTCTAGGTCCTCGTCTCCACTATCCTTATCCGAAGGACCAGCTCCTGGCTGTGGGGACGGTGGCCGCGTCTGTGGCGGCGATGAATCGTACCCTGAGGGCACGCGGCCTTCTGCCGCTGCCGGCGGAACTTTGTTGCGCTTGGTGGCCATCGCTTTCTGTAACAAAAAAGTTACTAAATACCGGTATCATCTCAACATGGTCACAAAGTGAGCCCCAAACTGGGTTGAGGTATTATTCGTATGGTATAGAGTAACGTGTTTACACCGTTCTGTATACAGGCGTTAAGCTAATGGTATGCCGTAGGCTTTATCGGTAGTGAAACCAACCAAACGGAGGGGCGGCCATTGGCACGCCCGCTCTCTCTGTTTCGTACACTTCTCCCACCCGCGGCATTCTGTGCCAGCAAGTTGAAGAAAATATTATGAAACTTGGAGGCTCGCCTCAAAAACCGGTCTGGGGAGTCTATGAAAGAAACCCAGGATCATCCCCAACAAAACCCTCTTTTAGGGTTCGGAGGAATTTCCTTAGGAGATGCAACTCGGGTTAACATCTCTGCCTGTTTGCGCTATCAAGCGGTATCGGTTTCGGTTCTGTACATAAGTATTCTAAGCTTGTGTTTTTTATAACACCCAAAAACATGTCCAAATCGGACCTGAGAAAGTTCTAAGCTTTCATAATTGGATGCTATAAACCATCCTTAAGAAGTTTATCGCGATTTTGCAATACTTACAGTTGGTTAAAGTGTTGTAGTATTTAAATCCTGCCAGAGCAGCTCAGCGAACGTCCTCCCGCCGTGAGCTGCTTATGCTAATTGCTGGACCCGGATGTGCTTATCTCTCCTTAGCCTGCGGCTAGCCTGAGGCTATATACCGAGGTAAAATATATATATATATTGCACGCCATAAATCCAGCTTCAATGACATTCAGCACCACATACCCAGCTACCATTAATGCTGACGGCTTGCCCCCCATATATCTGATACAGATTGATGACGTCAAACCGGAAACACGTGACCATCCCATGCGCAGAAAGCACGGGGACCAGGTAGAGCACCGCATTGCATGTCGGTACACCAAACACTCCACATCAGACACATTGGTGCCCACACCACGCACCACTGAAACCACTGCGCAGGCGCGAAAGAAATACAGCCCTTTTTTTGTTGGGGATTAACATGTTGTCTGTGCCCACCAAAATGTCGTCTGGTGTAATGTAGAAGATTAATTAGGCCCTATCTATAATTTATAGTCGTTTTCACCTGTTCAAGTCAAACCAATGACTTAATAATGTATACTTGTCACCCCCTACCCTGGCGCTCAGTATTACTAGGATAGGGCAAGGAGGAGTGGAATAAGGCAGACCAATTGTCCATGATTGAAATGTCACCTGCTTAATCAACTAATGTACAACAACAACAAAAAAACTAGTCAGGGGTCATATTTAAAGAAATAAAATCAACCGTCCTGGGGGGGGGAGTGGGGGGGGGGCGTTGTGGAACCGCTGAGGGGTGGTCCTTTCTGAGGGGGGGGGGGGGTCGCTTTGATGCAGGGGTTGCACGCTGCGCACGGAATTCTGTATTTACCCCTGAAACTAATAGCTGACGGAGAAGCGGGAATGGCGGCCACCACGCGCCGGGCGGGTACTAGTGGAGGCAGGGCGGGGCAGGGGTGGTGGCTGGACGGGGTGGGGATGGGCGGACGGGGTCGGGCCGGGGAAGGACGGGGCGGGGACGGGGCAGGGTGTAATATTTACAAGTACTCAGCCGTCAGAGCCCCGGATACCAATACTCTCCCCAGGTGCCTTCTGACAACTGTCTGTCAGTTCCCACCTGGTGTCCCTCTCAATGAACTCATAAGGAATAAAAGGAAGACAAGTCGCACAAGATTGACAGTGAAAAAGTTGTGCTTTATTGGCATCAACTCCTGTTCACCTACTCGCGACCTATCACCCTCACTCCTTACCAACTGCCCACACAGATCCTCATGTCTCTTGCTAGTGTGTATAAGAATCAGTGCCTACAGCCCATTGAACCTGAGTCCCATGGTTGTTGCACACAGCTCAGTGCTGCTAGTTTGTGTGTAGAAAGTGGCGTCTCAGACAGAGTGTCTGGAGTCTGGGACAAGAGAAGAGTCCCCAGATTGGGGTCTGTGTGTCAGGTATATAGAATGCAGGTGACTGGGCTCCCACAGCCAGCCAATCAGACACCCTCTACAGCCTGAGGGGAGGGGGCGACACCCTAATAGGGGGCAGCTGTCACTCAACCCCCAGCTGCAGGTGGTGTCCATAATGTATGTGGGATGGCTGGGCGTGCTTGCCCATTGGCCCCGTGGTAACAGGTAGTTGCAGACAGTTACAATAAACATATATTAAAAATGTCCTGCCCCTCCACTTGCACTCTTTCTGGTGCATAGAGGGAACATTTCACTAAACATTAACTGTCTCTTAAATATGAACATCACATCACAATCTCGATCACTATGTGTTATCACATTTTCCACATAGGCTCTTATGTCACGCAGGGGGGGGGAGTGGTGGCTGGAGGGGGGGGGGGGGTCAGATAAGTCAGATAACTAATTATCCATCTTTCTATGCTCGTAATAATATATTATGCCATCTACATAGATAAACAAACCTATTATGGAAATATGAAAAATAGAATACCAGTTCACAATAATATGAGTGTTTTTAATCGTAGTGCTCTTTGTATGAATAAGAAAATGGTGGCAATTGTGATCCACTGCTTAGAAAACTATGTTGAAGGGTTTAATTGATTAAATCTAGCCTTGTTCGTCCAGCTTGAACCTACAGTGGATAGAGGTCTGGAAATTAGACGTGATTTTGTGTTCTCCTTCAGCAGATCTATTGGAAGCGACTCCCCACTCCACCCCCCTAACCACCTTCCACCCGTAATATCGGTTAGCTCCGTGTCAGTCAGGATAATGTGACTGCGTGGGATATCAGGTCATGGTGCCGGTGGCCTGATTTCCCAGTAGAGCAGCACTATAAAGTCACCATGAGTGTGCACTGTCACAAGTCGGTACCCGTCCTGAAATGACCTTAGATGTTGCTAGGATGGAAAATTCCAATAACCAACCAACTTAGAGATGGATGGATACTGGGATGTGCAACATGCTAAATTCTAATTATGATGGACCACTAAGTGGCTTTGGCTCTCACAGCATTCACAGCCTCTAATGTGCGTCACTCGTGGCATGGGGAACTACGGCATTCCAAATCACTAATCTGTGATATAACATTCCAGTTAATAATAAGTGACACTCACATTTACAGGACACAGACGGCATGGCCGAATGAGTTAGAGCGTCCGTCTCCCGTATTGGTAAATCGTGGGGTCGTGGGTTCGAACCCTGGTCGAGTCAAACCAATGATGTAAAAATTGATACTTGTCGCTTCCTAGCCTGGCGCTCGGCATTATTAGGATAGGTCAGGGACTGGTTGGCTCAGTGTCAGGATAATGTGACTTAGTGGGATATCAGGTCATGGTGCTGGCAGCCTGGTCTTCCAGTTGGGCAGCACTATAAATCCACCATAAGTGTGCACTGTCACAAGTCGGTACCCCTCCTGATATGACCTTAGATGTTGCTAGGACGTAAAACAACACAAACAAACAACACACATTTACAGCCATTAATGTGCAGCAATCATGATAATGATAGCCATTAATTTATGACACGCAAATCGCTCCAATTCACTAATCTGCTAAACTCACAACATTCTAGTTAGTAATCTGTGACATTCCAATTACGAATTTGTGACACTCATGACATTCTAATTACTAATTAGTGACACTCATGACATTCCAATTACTAATTATGACACTCGTGACATTCTAGTTACTAATTGTGACATTCATGCCATTCTAGTTACTAATTTGTGACACTCATGACATTCTAGTTAATAATTTTAGACACTCATGAATTACACTCCAATTACGAATTTGTGACACTCATGACATTCAAATTACGAATTTGTGACACTCATGACATTCTAGTTACTAATTTGGGTCACTCATGACATTCTAGTTACTAATTAGTGACACTCATGACATTCCAATTACGAATTGTGACACTCATGACATTCTAGTTAATAATTTGTGACAGTCATGACATTCTAATTCCTTATTTGTGACACTCATGGCATTCTCATTAATAATGTGTGACATTGATGACATTCTAGTTACTAATTTCTGACACTCATGGCATTCTAGTTACTAATTCATGACACTCATGAGATTCCAATTACGAATTTGTGACACTCATGACATTCCAGTTACTAATTTGTGACGCTCACGCCATTCTAGTTGCTAATTTGTGATGCTCATGACAGTCTAGTTGCTAATTTGTGACGCTCATGACAGTCTAGTTGCTAATTTGTGATGCTCATGACAGTCTAGTTGCTAATTTGTGACACTTATGACAGTCTAGTTACTAATTGTGACACTCATGACATTCTAGTTACTAATTTGTGACACTCATGGCATTCCAATTACTAATTTATTACACTCATGACATTCTACTTACTAATTAGTGATACTCATGACATTCTATTTACTCATTTGTGACACTCATGACATTCTAGTTTCTAATTTGTGACAATCATGACATTCTAGTTATTAAGTTGTGACACCCATGACATTCTAGCTACTAATATGTGACACTCATGACATTCCAATTACTAATTTGTGACACTCATAACATGCCCAGCCATGAATGTGAATCACCCATGACATCATGCCAGCCACTAATCGGTGACACTCACATCACCCCAGGTCAGTAATCTGTGACATGCACAACATTCCAGCTACTAATTCGTAACACTCACGACATTTGCAATAATAAATTTGCGATATTCACAACATTTTGAGGTGTTAATATGTGACACTCCTGACACTTCCAGCCATTCATTTTGCGACACTCACCACACTCCAAGTAAATAATCTGTAACAATCACAAGATTCCCATTAACTAATCTGCAAAACTTGTGACATAAGTGTTCACACTTCCTGTCTACCATTCCTACCCTGCCTACAGTTCCTGTCTACCATTCGCTATTTCGCTAGTTCGCGATTTTTCGACATTCCCAGACACTAATCTGTCACACTCGCTATATTCCCAGCCACTAATCTGTCACACTCGTGTCACTCCCAGACACTAATCTGTCACACTCATGTCACTCCCAGCCACTAATCTGTCACACTCACAACATCCCCAGCCACTAATCTGCCACACTCGTGACACTCCCAGCCACTAATCTGTCACACTCCCGACACTCCCAGCCACTTATTTGTCACACTCCCGACACTCCCAGCCACTAATCTGTCACACTGCCAACACTCCCAGCCACTAATCTGTCACACTCCCAACACTCCCAGCCACTAATCTGTCACACTCATGACACTCCCAGCCACTAATCTGTCACACTCGTGACATTCCCAGCCACTAATCTGTCACACTCCCGACACTCCCAGCTACTAATCTGTCACACTCCCAACACTCCCAGCCACTAATCTGTCACACTCCCAACACTCCCAGCCACTAATCTGCCACACTCATGACACTCCCAGCCACTAATCTGTCACACTTGTGACATTCCCAGCCACTAATCTGTCACACTCCCAACACTCCCAGCCACTAATCTGTCACACTCCCAACACTCCCAGCCACTAATCTGCCACACTCATGACACTCCAAGCCACTAATCTGTCACACTTGTGACACACCCAGCCACTAATCTGTCACACTCCCGACACTCCCAGCCACTAATCTGTCACACTCGCATCACTCCCAGCCACTAATCTGTCACACTCCCGACACTCCCAGCCACTAATCTGTCACACTCATGACACTCCCAGCCACTAATCTGTCACACTCGTGACATTCCCAGCCACTAATCTGTCACACTCCCAACACTCCCAGCCACTAATCTGTCACACTCCTGACACTCCCAGCCACTAATCTGTCACACTCCCGACACTCCCAGCCACTAATCTGTCACACTCCTGACACTCCCAGCCACTAATCTGTCACACTCGTGACACTCCCAGCCACTAATCTGTCACACTCCCGACACTCCCAGCTACTAATCTGTCACACTCCCAACACTCCCAGCCACTAATCTGTCACACTGGTGACACTCCCAGCCACTAATCTGTCACACTCCCGACACTCCCAGCTACTAATCTGTCACACTCCCAACACTCCCAGCCACTAATCTGTCACACTGGTGACACTCCCAGCCACTAATCTGTCACACTCCCGACACTCCCAGCTACTAATCTGTCACACTCCCAACACTCCCAGCCACTAATCTGTCACACTGGTGACATCCCAAGCCACTAATCTGCAACACTCGCAACATTCCCAGCCACTAATCGGCAACACTCGTGACATTCCCAGCCACTAATCTGTCACACTCACCACACTGACACACACGCACTAATATGCGACTCCCACTTTGCGATGTCGGACAAGGTATGCTGGACTTTAATCATGCCAGGCGTTCACCTGGCAAAGGTTGAGATAATTTAAGGTAGTGTGACATGCCCTTTTCCACAGAGCCGGCTCCACAGTTAACTGGTACCTACACTACTTCTTCCACTGACGTCATAGGGACAGACCAGTTAGTGGTAGTCGAAATCTTCTATCTATAGACCTTTTCCACAGAGCCTATTGCACAGTTACCTACTACCTACACTACTTCTTCCACTGACATCATAGGGACAGACCAGTTACTGGAGGTCGAAATCTTCTATAGACCTTTTCCCCAGACCTCGCTGCACAGTTACCTAGTACCTACACTACTCCTTCCACTGACGTCATAGGGCCAGACCAGTTAGTGGTGGTCGAAATCTTCTATAGACCTTTTCCACAGAGCCTGCTCCACAGTTACCTAGTACCTACACTACTCCTTTCACTGACATCATAGGGACAGACCAGTTAGTGGTGGTCGAAATCTTCTATCTATAGACCTTTTCCACAGAGCATATTGCACAGTTAACTGGTACCTACACTACTTCTTCCACTGATGTCATAGGGACAGACCAGTTAGTGGTGGTCGAAATCTTCTATCTATAGACCTTTTCCACAGAGCCTATTGCACAGTTAACTGGTACCTACACTACTTCTTCCACTGATGTCATAGGGCCAGGTCAGTTAGTGGTGATCGAAATCTTCTATAGACCTTTTTCATAGACCATGAGGCACAGTTACCTAGTACCTGCACTACTTCTTCCACTGACGTCATAGGGCCAGACCAGTTAGTGGTGGTCGAAATCTTCTATCTATAGACCTTTTTTTCCACAGAGCCTGCTCCACAGTTAACTGGTACCCAGACTACTTCTTCCACTGATGTCATAGCGCCAGACCAGTTAGTGGTGGTCGAAATCTTCTGTAGACCTTTTCCACAGACCTCGCTGCACAGTTACCTAGTACCTACACTACTTCTTCCACTGAGGTCATAGGGACAGACCAGTTAGTGGTGGTCGAAATCTTCTATAGACCTTTTCCACATACCTCGCTGCACAGTTACCTAGTACCTACACTACTTCTTCCACTGACGTCATAGGGACAGACCAGTTAGTGGTGGTCGAAATCTTCTATAGACCTTTTCCACAGACCTCGCTGCACAGTTACCTAGTACCTACACTACTTCTTCCATTGATGTCATAGGGACAGACCAGTTAGTGGTGGTCGAAATCTTCTATAGACCTTTTCCACAGAGCCTGTTGCACAATTAACTGGTACCTAGACTACTTCTTCCACTGACGTCATAGGGCCAGACCAGTTAGTGGTGGTCGAAATCTTCTATCTATAGACCTTTTCCACAGAGCCTGCTCCACAGTTAACTGGTACCTACACTACTTCTTCCACTGACGTCATAGGGACAGACCAGTTAGTGGTGGTCGAAATCTTCTATGTATAGACCTTTTCCACAGAGCCTATTGCACAGATACCTAGTACCTACACTACTTCTTCCACGGACGTCAGAGGGCCAGAATAGTGAGTGGTGGTTGAAATCTTCTATAGACCTTTCCCACAGAGCTTGCTGCACATTTAACTACCGCCCACAACATTACTTCTTGCTACTGTCGTCAGAGGGCCGGGCAGTGGCAGTAGAAAACCTTTATCCACAGGGCAAGCTGCACTGTGAGTTGCAACCCGCAACAACATTAGTTCTTGCCCCTGTCGTCAGAGGGCCTGTCACTGGCAGTATAAGACCTTTTTCCTCAGAGAATGCTGCATAATGACCTGCAACCCGCAACAACATTAATTTTAACCATTGCCGTCAGAGGGCCTGTCACTGGCAGTAATAGACCTTTTTCCACAGAGCATGCTGCACAATGACATGTGGCATTCTCTGTGGCGGAGTGGTTAGAGTGTCTGACTTTTTTCTAGGTCAGACTCCTAATCTGAGGGTCGGCGCTTCGATTCCCCGTGGTCCCAGCTCTGCCATTTTGGATTTCCACCGCTGTGTATAACTTACAGCGTCATCAAAGGCAGGTTGCTCTCATACCATGTCTATGTGGTGTGGGAGGTTAAAAATCCCTTGGGTCGGTAAAAGTGTAGGCTCGGGCTTTCTATCGACCAGCAGTGGAATGAGGAAGACCAGTCATCTATGACTGAAATTTCCCCTGCTTAAATAACTAATGGACCAAAACAAACTCCACAACAACATTAGTTCTTGCCACTGCCGCCAGAGGGCCAGTTGCTTCTGGTGCTGGTGGGTGTGATGGTGCTGGTGTTGGAAATCGTCTATTTGTTTATTTCTACGGGTTCCAGGAAATTACACAAACACATTACTCCAAATCAATCTGTTCCCGGGTGTAGCTTTTCATCATTACGCCGCATCTCTGCTGAAACAGCATAACGTGGACCGACACCACGTGACAGCAAACAACCGAACTGGGTGAGAGTGGGAGATACCTAATCCAATCAGTGCCAGCCGTAGTTACTCCCGCAGCACTGTCTCCAGGACAGGGCTGCTAAACAACTCTATAGAAAAAGTGTCGGGAAGTTGGGTTATGGAAATACATGTAACCACATGAATTTGCAATCCAAAGAGCTAGGTATGTAGCTCAAATGCATATGTATCTATCACAGCCCCTGGGTTTGTGGGTTCAAACCCTGGTCGAGTCCAACCAACGATTTATCCATTGATACTTGTCGCTTCCTAGCCAGGCGCTTGCCATTATTACGATAGGTCAAGGGCTGGTTGGCTCAGTGTCAGGATAATGTGACTGAGTGGGATATCGGGTCATGGTCCTGAAGGCCTGATCTCCCAGTCAGGCAGCACTATAAAGTCACCATGAGTGCGCACTGTCACAATTCGGTACCGGTCCTGATATGACCTTAGATGTTGCTAGAATGTAAGACAACAACAAACAATACCGAAGTGGGTGAGAGTGGAAGATACCTAATCCAATCAGCGACAGCCGTAGTTACTCCCGCAGCACTGTCTCCAGGACAGGGCTGCTAAACAACTCTATAGAAAAAGTGTCGGGAAGTTGGTTTATGGAAATACATGTAACCACATGAATTTGCAATTCAAAGAGCTAAGTATATAGTCTAAATGTTTATTTATGTATCATAACCCGCTACTTTTGGGGTGAATAATTGATGAAATCATGCAGATTTACAGAATTTGAAAGTTGAATCGAGAGTTTTCTATGGCTGCCATCTTGGTTTTTCTTTTAATTCTCCACAAGCTGAAATGCTTATTTATCGATCATAACCCACTATATCTAGGGTGAATAATTAATTAAATCATGTAGAATAATAGACTTTAAAAGTTTAATCGAGACCTTTCTGTGGCCGCCATCTTGGTGTTTCTTTTTGCATTCTCTTCAAATTTCTCAACTTTACGCCAATATAGATAAACCACTACACATTGGAACCACCACTTCCACAGTTAATTCCTACTGAAGGCAGTTTCTGCTCGAATTTTGGCAGGGTTATCTTTCATCCTTACTCTGGGTAGGGGAGAACCTTTTATCTTCGCCTGGCCTGTCTGTGGATATCTGATTGCATGTTTGCTTATTTGCTTCACAACCGCATGACACCGACTAGAAAATGGATGTAGGGGTACATTTACCTTCCTTGTTTTCTCGTCTGAGAGGATTGGTTTCTACTAGTTTATAGGGCAAGGACTGGTCAGCTCAGCTCAGTATCAGCATGATGCGCGACAAAGAAGGAAGTAAGGCGTGGGTGGAGAAAAGGCACTTTATTGAGAAATGCCATTTTATAATGTACAGGGTAATGTCAGGTAATGTCAAGGTAATGTGAGATAAGGAATGTAAATGTCAGATCATAGAGATAAGCAAAATGTAGAATGTCAGATCATAGAGATAAAGGAAGGAGGGGGGGGGGGGGGTCTCCTTCCCTGTCTCGCATCAACCGCAATGCAAGCATTACGACCAATGTGACTGAGTGGGATATCGGATCATGGTGTCGGGGAACTAGTGTCCAAAGTAGAGCAACACTATAAACCCACCATGAGTGCGCATTATTACAAGTCGGTATCCGGTAGGATATACCTTAGATGGTGCTAGGGAGTAAAACCCCAGCAGACATTAAATCCCAGCTACACAGGGACTGTGCACTCAAGCTAAAAGAGTGTGAGTACAATAGTACCTGTCTTCAATGGATTACTTCGGAACCAGACCAATGTTGTCCTAACATAGCAGGTGTTCTGTCCTTCGAGTAACAATAAAATGTCAGGAGTAAAGTATTTATGCAAATATTATTCATATATGTAATTCTCCTGCTTTGTTATCATGTTATTCTATTCGCTGCATTTATTCCTACAACCTCCTTTGATATGTTCTTGGGTAATATACTTATTGGATGTTGGGGTGCAACCTTGAGAGCAGGAGGTCTGCTATCAAGCAGCTCCCCTAATTAATTCCCCTCCTGCCCTCCAGGTGGTGCCTCACGTCACCACTTCCCAGAAAAGGCTGAGATCACATAGATTACTGAAAACAAGAACGACTGTAGCAAACGTCAAAGTGACAAGATATGAGTTTTAATTCTTGCATAATGTTTGCGTAATTTAATTTAATATGACTGGACGGAATGACCGAATCGGTAGGACAAGGAGTTAGTGGTTTTGAACTATAAAATGTATACTTGTTTGTTAACTATCCTGGATCTCGGCATTAATGCGTAGTTTAAGACACAATCGTGCTGCACAGTGACCTGCAACCCACCACAACATTAATTATTGCCACTGCCGTCAGAGGACCTGTCACTGGCATTAGAAGACCTTTTTCCACAGAACATGCTGTACAATGACCTGCAACCCGCACTGTAATATATGTAATATCATATGTCGCATGCCGGCGATAGGGTAGGTAGCCCGCGGGCTGGTCACGTGGAAGTGGAGCGAGAGGAACTATTAATAAACACTTGTGTCCTAGTCATCGTGGCGTTCGCATGTTGTCTTTACATGGTGTCAGATAGAGAAGAACCATTAGATATGGCACTCACAGGCCTCAAACCACCAGGTGCTCTAAGTCTAGAAGGTAACCTGGCTTTGAACTGGCGCGCGTGGCTACATTCGTACGACATTTATGCCACAGCTTCAGGGGCAGCGAACAAGACGGAAAAAGTGCAATGTTGCGTGTTCCTCCACGTGGCCGGTAAGGAAGCCCAAAAGGTGCATCTGAACTTTAAATTTGAAGAAGGTGACCAAGACAAAATTGCTCCGTTAATTCAAGCTTTCGAAAAATACTGCACGGGGCACACTAATGTGACAGTCTTCAGGTACAAGTTTAATTCGTACAACCAAACGACAGAAAGCATGGACACGTACATGCGCAAATTACAACACCGAATACACCTGTGTGACTATGGTAGCTTGGAAGACTCGATGTTGTGTGACAGATTGGTGTGTGGTGTGAGGGACCACAAGCTGCGTGACAGACTTTTGCAAACACCTAATCTCACATTGGACCAGTGTCGAGATATGTGTCGGTTGAACGAAAATAGTCACGACCAACTAACAGCAAGCAGCAGCAGTGATTGTGTCGATTTTATAAGGAAACGCCCTGCAGTCAGTACCAACCAGTCTCGGTACGCGTCAGGCGCACCACGTGGTCGGACAGAGCGCTCGCCAAGATACACTCAGCCGAGCACCCAGAAAGTACAGTGCAACAAGTGCGGATACTATCACGCCCCGAACCAATGTCCCGCCCGAGATAAGCCCTGCCTACACTGCAAGAAAATTGGACATTTCCAAAAAGTATGCAGAGCAAGAAATAGTAACAGGTCTTACGTGGGTGAAATAGAAGTAGACGACATACAGCAAGAGGTGCCAAATGAAGACCCTGACAGTGACAGTGACGAACTGTATATTGGAGAACTATCAGTTCAAGAAGAGGAAAACAAACAGCTATGGTTTACAACAATTCTACTAGAAGATAAGCACGTGAGCTTTAAACTCGACACAGGCTCACAAGCAAGCATAATACCTAAGAGCGTGTATGTAAAACTGCAGAACACTGTCCTTCACCCGTCAACAAGTGTCCTGGTAACGTACTCAGGACAGCGCATGATACCCGAAGGGGAAGTACACACGACAATAGATGGAATCGACATGTGCTTTCAAGTTACAGAAGTTGGGACGCCGATCCTGGGAAAGGATGCCTGCGTTCAACTGCAACTCATCAAACGAGGGCGCCGAGTTGGAGTCAAGCGTGGGAGGACACAACAGCTGCAGTCCGGGCGTCAGAAATCAGTGCGTGCGGCGACAGACGAACTACAAAAAGTCACCGAAGACGCAAATGATTTGGTAAAGAAATATAATGACATTTTTGTGGGTCTGGGGACCATTAAAACAAACGCCAATATATTTATTGATAAAAGTGTAACCCCATCTGTAGATCCACCGCGCCGAATTCCTCATGCTGTAGCCGATCAAGTCAAAGAAGAAATTGACAAAATGCTTAAATTAGGTGTAATTGTACCACAACTAGAGCCAACCCCTTGGGTTAGCTCTATAACAGTAGTTCGGAAGCCAAACAAAATCAGGGTCTGTCTCGACCCAACCAAGTTAAACATGGCTATTTTACGTACACCGTACCCAACCAGAACTATCGAAGAAGTCATTGCAAAAACAGCAGGTGCCAGGTATTTCTCAGTGCTGGATGCCAATAGCGGCTACTGGCAAATTGAATTAAACAGACAGAGCTCTGAGTTGTGTACTTTTAACACGCCTTGGGGTCGGTACCGCTATACGCGTCTTCCATTCGGCATTAAGACAGCTGGGGACATCTTCATTAATGAAATGAACGAGATTTTGAAAGATTTACCTGGAGTTAATGTTGTCACCGACGATATACTGGTATATGGTAACACTATAGCTGAACATAACCGTAACTTAGAAAGAGTATTTGTCAGAGCAAGGCACGCAAAATTAAAATTAAATCCCAAAAAGTCGAAAATTTGCCAGACACAAGTCAACTACGTTGGGCATGTATTAACACAGGGGGGTCTCAAACCAAACGCTGACCGTCTGCAAGCCATTATAGACATGCCTACACCCACTGACAAGGCAGGTATTCAACGGTTTCTGGGAATGGTAGGCTATGTAAGTAAATTCATACCTAAGTTTTCGGAGGTGACTAAACCCTTGCGAACAGTGCTTGGGAAAAATACTGTGTGGCACTGGCAGCACGAGCAAGAACAAGCATTTAAGTTATTAAAGAAATTACTAATAACTGCTCCAGTTCTAAATTATTACAATGTAAAAGCAGCTGTTACCATACAAGTTGATGCATCTAAGTCTGGCTTGGGAGCCACATTGTTTCAAGGCAATAGGCCGGTGGCCATGGCTTCAAAAGGTCTTGATGACACACAGTCCAACTACGCAGTCATCGAGAAAGAGTTGTTGGCCATTTGTTTCGGGTGCGTAAGATTCCACGAGTATGTTTTTGGTAAACAAATTATTGTCGAAACAGACCACAAGCCATTGGTAAAAATTATGAGTAAACCGTTACATTTGTTGTCAGCTCGTATGCAGCGCATGCGGATGCGACTGCAAAACTATAATATCGTTGTTAAACATATTAATGGATGCAATATGTATTTTGCAGATGCCTTGTCAAGAGCACACAGTACGAGTACCGAACCACATAACCTGTTCGACAACAGTCTTTCAATAGCAAGTATCGACGTGTCATACACCATGTTAAAACGCATTGAAAAAGCAACAAAAATAGTCGAAAAATAATTAAATTGGTAAAAGAGGGATGGCCGGTGAATAACAAAGACTTGTCTGAGGGGGTTAAACTGTTTTATGGCTTTAGAGAAGAAATAACATTCAGAGAAAATGTATTACTGAGAGGCAGTCAGATTATTGTACCACAAGTGTTGCGCCCATCGGTTTTAAAATTAATACACGAAACGCATATGGGAGTCGTCAAATGTAAGCAATTCGCCCGAGATCACGTGTTCTGGCCAGGCATGAGTAAGCAAGTAGAGGATCGCGTTAGCCGATGCATAGTGTGCCAACAGTACCGAAATAAACCTCATGCAGAACCCATGATTTCACACCAAATTCCATGCAAGCCGTTCGAGAAAGTAGGAGTTGATCTTTTTGAAATAGAACATAGACATTTTTTGATCACTATCGATTATTATTCCAAATTTCCAGAAGTACGAGAGTTGAAGTCAACCAACGCTACGGCAGTAATTAAAGCATTGTCAGAAATATTTGGTGTACACGGGATACCGAAAATTTTAATGTCGGACAATGGTCCACAGTTCAGCTGCAATGAGTTCCGTAAATTTGGTTTAGAGTTTGATTTCAAACATATCACGTCAAACCCCCACTACCCACAAAGCAATGGACAGGTGGAGCGATATGTGCAAACAGTTAAGAAATTAATAAAAAAAAGCGCTAGCCAGTAACATAAATTATAACTTAGCTCTACTAAACTACCGCAACACACCATTAGTAACACTCAATGCGTCACCGGCACAATTACTAATGAGCAGAAGACTAGGGTCAAAGTTACCCACAGTCGAAAGTCAACTAAAGCCAGCGGTACAAAAATCGAAAGTGCGAGAATTTCAAGAAATTCAGGCAAGACAACGACAATACTATAACAGACACGCATCGACAGCACACAAGCAGTTGAGCGTAGATGATCAAGTCCGTTATATAACACATGAAGGTAAATGGTCCAGTGGACGAATGACTAAAATAAATTGCCCCAACACGAGACTATGAGATACAAACCAGTAATAACAAAATACTGAGACGGAATCGTGTGCAGTTGTTCAAAACACCACAAACGCAAATTGGCGAACACATAAAACAAAACGAGCATACTTTGAACAATACTGACAATACAGACGCAAATGAAACAAATAGTTACATAACTAGGTCCGGAAGGGTGTGCCACAAGCCAGACCGCCTAGGTTTTAACTAAAAATAATTGATTGCTAATTGGAAGGGCCAGGTGGCAAATTGATATATGAATAACAATCAAGGCTGCGAGCCGGATGAAATTACCGGGGGACGGTGCGGTGAAGTACCGCGCAAGCTACGTAGATATAAATAGCCTGCCACCGCACTACAAAGCACGTGCGAATGTCATAGGAGCAATACGCTGTAGTACAGAATGCCACCCAAATATATGTACGACTGTAAGATACGATAGTCAAAACCCAGTGCGGCCAAGGCGCAGAACAATAAACTATATTGTACAACTCGTAAATAAGCAACTAAAGGTTAAGAGAAACTTATAAGTATCAAGCAACGAACATACATAATGTTGTAAATTAATCAAAACAAACAATTTATTGCAACATGTGTTCTTGAAATTACTGTTGTTCGTTATCATTTTCATGATTAGTGTTAAGAATCGTTATAAGTTGTTTAACGACATAGGGCATTCATCGCACTTACCAAGGTAAAATTGTTACAAAACCGACCGCACCACATGTAATGGTCATTGTTTTGTTTGATTAATATGTTCCAACTAGTATTGTACGGGACAGGTATGCATTATCATTGAATGAACAGACTTGCAACCCTTTAAAAAAAAAAAAAAGGGAGATGTAATATATGTAATATCATATGTCGCATGCCGGCGATAGGGTAGGTAGCCCGCGGGCTGGTCACGTGGAAGTGGAGCGAGAGGAACTATTAATAAACACTTGTGTCCTAGTCATCGTGGCGTTCGCATGTTGTCTTTACACGCACCAATATCAGTTCTTGCCACTGCCATCAGAGGGTCGGTTGCTTCTGGTGATGGTGGGTGCAGTGGTGGGTGTGGTGGACATCATATATGTGTTTATTTCTACGCGTTACACGAAATTACACAAATACATGACTCCAATTCAATCTATTATTGTAGGAACGATGACAGGGTGTATTTGGTGTTGGGATAGCTCGAGCAGCTTGAAACCCTCCTGGTCTGCAGCAGAGGAGGTGGAGCAGTTTGTTTTCGGGGGGGGGGGGGGGGGGGGGGGGAAGGGGGAGATACTATCCAGTTGCGGGCCATTTGTGGGATAGTTGGTTCCGGGACTTTGCTAGGACTAGAAAAGGACTGGCTAACTCAGTATCAGGATAATGCGACTGAGTCGGATATCGGGTGATAGTCCCGGCACTCCGGTTTCCCAGTCGGGCAGCACTATAAAGTCACCTAGGTAGGGCACATTAGTAGATTAAGAAGGTTAGCGTGTTACGGGGGTTGCGATGTGACCTTAAATATTGCTATGATAGTATGGCGTAAAACCCCCCAACGCGTAAGTTAAATTTAATTTAATTTAGTGACATTAGTGTGGAACAAGAAGGTGATAAACAAACCAACAAAAAGCACTTCCCAAACTTAAAGTTGCATAGCCTGATGGTTTTGAGTTATTGTCATTTTTTCTGAAATATGAGATTGATCGTTATAATCTACTTTGCTTGAGTTTGAAGTATCTTTGATTTTAAATGGCCAACATTTTAGATATTTTTAGTGCAAACATCTCAAATTAGTTTTGGCAAGCACATCAAAACTCTGCAATAACCAGGTAACAGGTTCACTTAATTTGACTCAGTATCCCCTTCTATGCAGAAACGAATATTTAATAAGTGCATCAGTATTAATCTAAGTCTCATATTTAGAATCAAATCTAGATAATTGGTTGGGTTTTTAAAATGTGATCCTTCATCAGACTATGCAGCTTTAAATAATTACACTTCAGCAGACGACAATTCGTATACTCAGAAGTAGGTCACCAGGTCGCTCTGTGCCCCGCGTTGCTCTCCTTACCTGTGACCAAGCTGATGCAGCCGACGGCCAGGACTTGGGTTAGAAACCACCCCATTATCGCCCGTGAGGAAGATTCGGACGCGGAGTTAACTGCTGTCCTCACTGAAACATTGACTGACGTCGGAATGCCACTTCGCCGAGATAAGGGCGGATCAGAGGGTGCAGCTGTGTGCGGGGGGTTTTACGTCCTAGCAACCGCAGAACGTCGCTTTGCCCAGTTCAGGGCGCACAACAGAGTCCAGCTGCGTGCTGGGGTTTGGCGTCCTAGGAACGGAAGAACTCCACTTCGCTGTGTTGAGGGGTGCAGCAGTGTGCTGGGGGTTCTACGTCCTAGCAACGGAAGAACCCCACTTCGCCGAGTTGAGAACGCACCGCAGGGTCCAGCTGTGTGCTGGGGTTTTACGTCCTAGCAACGGCAGAACGAACTTTGCCGAGTTGCAGCACACCGCAGTGTCCAGTAGGTTCCCCTCTTGTGCGTTGGGGGTTTGTCGTGTGGTGCTGGTTTTATGTTATACTTATAGCAACGGCGTACAAATGGACCCAAGGGTAGTGCCAGCACGACAGTGACCCTCTATCTCTCTATCTCTCTATCTTTCTCTATTTTTCTCTATTTTTCATTATATTTGACCCATCCTCTCTCTCTCTGTTCGGACACAACAGAACGCTGTGATGTAACACTTCTTCAATATGTGACGCATCAACTGTTCATCGAACCACCGAGTCCGGACCGTGGACATATATGATGTAACTACGCAGCGTCTCTGGAACCCTCACCAAACCAGATGACGTCACCGTGATCCATCCTCCTCCCCTGGCGGGAACAACACACACCAGACATCCTGATGAAATCCACAAGCATTGCGCGCGATGCACGATTCGCTGCAGTGATACCTTTAGCCTTTTTGTCTTCCTTTATTCCTTTCTGTATTTCTTTGCGTTCCTTCTTCTCCGTTGCGTCTTTCCGGTCAGTTTCCGTTTTGTCGCTGTCGTGTTTTGCTGTCACGCACACTCTGACTGGTCCCCGTGCCTCCCTGCCTCCCTGCCTCCCTACCAGCCTGCCTGTATGCCTGACTGACTGCCTGCCCGGCTGTTCCTGCCGCCGCTGCCGATGAAATACTCGACCAGCGGTGCAGGAACCAGCGATCCCTACTGATCAAACCGACCGTGGCGCCCCCACGCGGCGAACGGCGAAACTAGCCTCTGACGAAAGGCCATTGATCATGCGCAGACACTGGCCGCTGTGTCTCTATGGCCATATTCGATTAACACAACCCGGGCGACTCGGGTCACCCAAGTTGCTAGAATTTCAAATCGAACACCGCGAGTGGAGTTGACAAAAACATGTGCTGTGTGCAAAAAGGCCCGACCTCAGTAACCCACGTCTTGGCTGGGGGTGGCTAGGAATGATGACATCACATTTTCGCTGGTACCCTCCTGTAGGATAACAGCTACCAGTACCAGTCCTACATATTCTTCTGTTGTAATAACCCAGATTAATAAAATGGAAATACAACAAAACTGTGCAATGATAAAACACTGAAATCCTATTTTGCTGTAGTTATATCGGTTATTAAGAAAAAGACAAAAGTTTGGATTAAGCCACCATTTTTCCACCCCGAGGGTGGAGAAGCGTATTCGTTTATTCAACCCGAGTCTGTAGGATGTGTGCATGCGCCAAAAAGTGGCTCAAGTGACCCGAGTTACTTAATCGAATACGCCGAGCGTCGGTGCGTCCTATGTGTGTAGATAGGGTTGGTGGGTTAGTTGTTGGAGTTTTACGTCCTAGCAACATCTATGGTCATACCAGGACGGCTACCGACGTTGTGACAGTGTGCTCTTATGGCGACTTCATAGTGCTGCCACACTGGGAAATGACCACCCTGCCAGCACCATTACGTATGATATCCCCCTCAGTCACATTATCCTCATACTGAGACAAGCGGTCCTTTCCCAATCCGAATAATGCCGAGCACCTGGCTAGGGAGTGACAAGTATCAATTGTTTAAGTCATTGTTTTTACTCGATCAGGGTTCGAACCCTAGCAACATCTAAGGTCATATCAGCACGGGTACTGACTTGTGACAGTGCACACTCATGGCGACTTTATAGTGCTGCCCCACTGGGAAATCAGGCCACCAGCACCATGACTTGATATCCCACCCTGTCACCCTGTCACATTATCCTGACACTGAGTGAACCAGTCCTTGGCCTATCCTAGTAATGCCGAGCACCAGGCAAGGAAGCGAAAATTTACAATTTTGAAGTCATTGGTTTGACTCGACCAGGATTCGAACCACCAACCCGTGGGTTCGAATCCCACGATCTACCAAAACAGGAGACGGACGTCTGCTTCCCTTAAGGCAGGTCGTGGGTTCGAACCCCGATCGAGTGAAACTAATAGCAAATGTCTTAAAACATTGATGCTTGTCGCTACCTATCCTCATTACTAGGATAAGGCAACGAGTCATGGAAGGAAGGGCAGAAACAACACTAATGTTCCGCAGTTAAATTGTCCCCTTGTTTAATCAGAGAATGTAATAACAACTACAAAATGGCTTCTCAATCAGCGGTGGATCTACAGATCTAGAGGCTATTATAGGATATTAAATACGCAAACCCCTCAAACCCTGTTTGTGGAGAGCATTATGATGACGAAAGAAATATGTTCATTCTATATGACTAACACAGAACTACGCGGGGATTGGCTTGGTTGGCTGTTGGAGTTTTACATCCAGTCAACATATAAGGTCATATCAGGACGGGTACCGTCTTTCGACAGTGCGAACTCATGGTGACATTATAGTGCTGGTCCACTGGGAGACCACACTCCCAGCACCATGACCTGATATCCAATACAGTCACATTATCCTGACACGGAGCTAACCGGTATTACGGGTGGAAGGTGGGGAGGGGGGGTGGAGTGGGGAGTTGCTTCTAACAGATCTGCTGAAGGGGAACACAACCCCCTTAGAATCACGTCTAATTCCCGGACATCTATCCGCTCTAGATTCAATCTGGACGAACAAGGGTAGATTTAATCAATTAAAGCCTTCAGCATAGTTCTCTTCAGAATTAGCGTTGGTCTAACTAGACGCTGGAGCTGCGACCTGGCGTGCTTACATAACCGGAAGTGGGCGGTTGGTGTCTAACTCGGCACCGGAGCTGCGACCTGGCGTACTTACACAACCGGAAATGGGCGGTTGGTGTCCAACTAGGCACCAGAGCTGCGGCCTGGCGTGCTTACACAACCGGAAGTGGACGATTGGTGTCCAACTAGGCACCAGAGCTGCGGCCTGGCGTGCTTACACAACCGGAAGTGGACGATTTGGTAAGTCTCTCCTAGTGTATCTATGTGTGTGTATATATACACATATATAACCTTCACCATAGACGACCAGACGGGGTGGCTGAATGAGTTGAGCGTCCGTCCCCTGTTTTGGGAGATCGGGGGGATCTGAACCCATGAGTTGATGGGTTCGAATCCTGGTCGAGTCAAACCAATGACTTAAAAATTCATACTTGTCGCTTCCTAGCTTGGTGCTCGGCAGTATTAGGATAGGCCAAGGACTGGTTCGCTCAGTGTCAGTATAATGTGACGGAGTGGGATATCAGGTCATGGTGCTGGTGGCCTGATTTCACAGTGGTGCAGCACTATAAAGTCACCATGAGTGTGCACTGTCACAAGCCGGTACCCGTGCTGATATGACCTTAGATGTTGCTAGGATGTAAAACAACAAAGAAAAAGACCAAAAAATCCCTCATAGACCCACTGATCTTGTTTGATTGTTGGAGTTTTACCTCCTGGCAACATCTAAGGTCATATCAGGATGGGTATCGACTTGTGACAGTGCGCACTCATAGCGACTTCCCCACTGGGAGACCAGGGTGCCACTCAGTCACATTATCCTGATACTGAGCCAACCGGTCCTTGTCCTATACTAATATTGCCGAGCGCCTGTCTAGGAAGTGACAAGTATACATTTTTAACTCATTTGTTTGACTCGACCAGGGTTCGACCCAGTGGGGTCGAATCCCACGATCTACCAAAACGGGAGACGGACGCTCCACTCATTCGCCCATTCCGTCTTAGAACCATTGTGCTGCAATTGCATACTACAATGCTGTTGAGCTATGTGCTGTATAAGCATTATACGAGTATAATTATCCGTAAACTTATTACCCATGAACTGTGTCCCTGCTTCGCACCTAAATGACACTACACAACTAACGACACTCAACAACTCAAGCGACTGGTGCTGCCATCTAGCCTATTCAGCTATCGCGACTCAGCCTCATCCCTGTACCACTCGCTCAATATATATATATATACATATAAATATATATATATAAATATATATATATAATATTATATAAATATATATCTGATATATACTAATGCATTTTTATTTACACATGGAATGAGTCAGGTTAATGCTGACACGCTGGTGCCACCACGGTGGTCGACCATAATAACCAAAATAAACCAAGAGTAACTACACGCATAACACAGCAGTGAGACATAATGTAGTGCGTGTCATACCTCGTATATTCAACCAGTGGCGGGCGTGCACTCCTGTCTCAGGGACAGCTGACACCATCCCATAATAAACACCGCCCACCTGGTCTCTGGTCTCCTGGTCTCCCGGTCGCCTCCAGTACCTAATGCTCCAATGAGTGGCTTCACCTCGTCGTCTACACGGAGAAGTGTCCTCACCTGATAGGGCCCGACCCCCCGCCCACTTCCCCGCCCACTTCCCCGCCCATTTCCTCAGCCCACTTCCCCGCCCACTTCCCCGCCCATTTCCCCCCCACTTCCCCGCCCATTTCCCCGCGCACTTCCCCGCCCATTTCCCGCCCACTTCCCTGCCCACTTTCCCGCCCACTTCCCCGCCCATTTCCCCGCCAACTTCCCCGCCCATTTCCCCGCCCATTTCCCGCCCACTTCCCTGCCCACTTCCCTGCCCGCTTCCCCGCCCATTTCCCCGCCCACTTCCCCGCCCATTTCCAGTCCACTTCCCTGCCCACTTCTCCGCCCAATTCTCCTCCCACTTCCCGCCACTTCCCCGCCCACTTCCCCGCCCATTCCTCGCCCACTTCCCCGCCTACTTCCCCGCCCACTTCCCCGCCCATTTCCCGCCCACTTCGCCGGCTACTCCGCCCCCCACTTTCCGCCATTTCCCGCCCACTTCCCTCTCATTTCCCCCCCACTTCCCCGCCCACTTCCCCGCCCATTCCTGCCTACTTCCCCGCCCCCTCCCCAACTGAACCGCCACCCCCTACTCTCCACCCCCCCACTGTCCCACTCACCATCCCCTATCAATTAACACAGTCGGGATCGCACTCATTGACCACATTTACAGGTCACACTTAAGGGCGCATTCCATATACGCGTAATGCGTAATGCGAATGCGAATGCGACAAAAAATCGAAGCGCCTTGAAACCTATAAGCTACATTCCATACACGCGTAATGCGTAATGCAAATGCAAATGCGAAAGAAATCCATTATCCTGATCGCTCCATGCAGCGATCGGTGCGTAATGCGTAATGCGTAAAGGTGGTGCGAATAGAAAAGCATCAGTCGCATTTGTCCATTGATATAAGGCTGGAGGAGGCGACTGATAATTACGGACAGCCGGTCTTCATGAGAAATATGAAGAATGGGACGGTGCAAACATGTAGGTTTATGCGGCGGACCTGTTAGGAAGCAGTCTTCATGAGATATATGAAGAATGGGACGGTGCAAACATGTAGGTTTATGCGGCGGACCTGTTAGGAAGCAGTCTTCATGGGAAATATGAAGAATGGGACGGTGCAAATGTGTAGGTTTATGCGGCGGACCTGTTAGGAAGCAGTCTTCATATTTGGGATGGTCCTAACATCCCTCGAAGCAAGCTAAACTGAGCCATGTTTGCACCGTCCCATTCCTCATATTTCTCATGAAGACTGCTTCCTAACAGGTCCGCCGCATAAACCTACATGTTTGCACCGTCCCATTCTTCATATTTCTCATGAAGACTGCTTCCTAAAAGGTCCGCCGCATAAACCTACATGTTTGCACCATACTTTTTTATATACTTCACTGCATAACGCATAACGCATAACGCGTGTATGGAATGATGGCATTCGCATAACGCATAACGCATAACGCATAACGCATTACGCATTACGCATTACGCGTATATGGAATGCGCCCTTTACACTGCTACAGGCTACCACACAGGCCACACAAGCCACACAGGCCACACACACAGTCCAAAGACAAAGGTCACACATATGCCACACACATACGCCACACATGCCACACACATACAACTGTGTGACTGTGTGTGACTGTGGGTGTGACTATGTGTGTGACTGCGTGAGACTGTGTGACTGTGTGTGTGACTCGCTGTGTAACTGTTTGTTTGACTGCGTCACTGTGTGTGTCACTGTGGATGTGACTGCGTTTGAGTGAATGACTGTATGTGTGGCTGTGTGTGTCACTGTGTATGTATATGTGCGTGTCACTGTATGTGATTGTGTGTGTGACTGTGTGTGAGTGTGTGTCTGACTATGTGTGTGACTTTGTGTGACTGTTCGTGACTGTGTGTCTGACTGTGTATATGACTGTGTGTGACTGTGTGTCAGTGTGTTTGACTATGTGTGACTATCTGTGTGACTGTGTGTGACTGTGTGATGGTGTGTGTGACTGCATGTGTGATGGTGTGTGTGATTGTGTGTGTGACTGTGTGTGTGACTGTGTGTGACTGTGTGTGACTGTGTGAGTGACTATTTGTGTGACTATGGGTGTGACTATGTGTGTGACTGTGTGTGGTTCTCTGTGTGAATGTGTGACTGTGTGACTGTGTGACTGTGTGACTATGTGACTGTGTGACTGTGTGGATGTTTGACTGTGTGACTTTGTGTGATGGTGTGTGTGACTGCATATGTGATTGTGTGTGACTGTGTGTGTGACTGTGTGTGACTGTGTGAGTGACTATTTGTGTGACTATGGGTGTGACTATGTGTGTGACTGTGTGTGGTTCTCTGTGTGAATGTGTGACTGTGTGACTGTGTGACTATGTGACTGTGTGACTGTGTGAATGTTTGACTGTGTGACTTTGTGTGATGGTGTGTGTGACTGCGTATGTGATTGTGTGTGACTGTGTGTGTGACTGTGTGTGACTGTGTGAGTGACTATTTGTGTGACTATGGGTGTGACTATGTGTGTGACTGTGTGTGGTTCTCTGTGTGAATGTGTGACTGTGTGACTATGTGACTGTGTGACTGTGTGACTGTGTGAATGTTTGACTGTGTGACTGTGTGTGACTATACATGTGACTATGCATGTGAATATGTGTGTGACTGTGTGTGACTGTGTGTGACTGTGTGAGTGACTATTTGTGTGACTATGGGTGTGACTATGTATGTGACTGTGTGTGGTTCTCTGTGTGAATGTGTGACTGTGTGACTGTGTGACTGTGTAACTGTGCGACTGTGTGACTATGTGAATGTTTGACTGTGTGACTGTGTGTGACTATACATGTGACTATGCATGTGAATATGTGTGTGACTGTGTGTGACTGTGTGTGATTGTGGGTGTGACTGTGTGATTGTGTGATTGTGTCACTGTGTGATTGTGTGGCTGTGTGACTGTGTGACTGTGTGTGACTATGTGTGTGACTATGTGTGTGACTATGTGTGTGACTATGTGTGTGACTATGTGTGTGACTATGCATGTGACTATGCATGTGACTGTGTGTGACTGTGTGTGACACTGTGTGACTGTGTGACAGTGTGACTGGGGGTGACTGTGTGTAAATGTGTGTAACTGTGTGTGACACTGTGTGACTGTGTGACAGTCTGACTGTGTGTGACTGTGTGTGATTGTGTGTGACTGTGTGTGACTGTGTGTGACAGTGTGTGACAATGTGTGACTGTGTGACAGTGTGACTGTATGTGACTGTGTGTGATTGTGTGTGACTGTGTGTGACTGTGTGTGTGACAGTGTGGCAGGCCTAACCCTTCTCACCGCCAGCACTACATGTCATTACACCTCTTCTCAACCACTTGACAATGGTTGTCAATAGTTCCCACCTCAAACTTTTCCGATCTTTGCTCCAGCCAATCACCGCATCCGATTCACCCCTCACCTACACTTATCCACACTGCCTCCTCTCCAAACAAGCCATGAGCCCCCCAGCACCTCTACTCTCATCACTCATCCACCATCCATTCATTTAATCTCTCACCTACATATATATATGTGTCATGCGGGGGTGAAGAAAATTGGAAATATTGCGCCTAGAGCGGGAATCGAACCCACATCTCTTGCATTCTGGACCAGTGTGCTAAACATTACACCACCTAGGCTCCCTGGTGTCAGTTAAGTTTTAGGGGCGTTCTGATCACCACTGCTCTGTTAATAGACGCTGCCAACACGCATCATCATACTCCACTGATGCTTCGCCATGTATGGCTTCTTAATGGCATGTTTTTTTTGTGCCTACCATACACTTTTCATATTAATTTTGATGGTTTTTACTAACTTTGCTCATTTTGACCAGAGTGGCATCCATTTTAAGACACTTAACCATGAGTGTTGTTAACTCCGCCATTAGATAGCGCCACCAGTATGGTTTACCGCATAATGGTACAGTTGGATTCCACCAAATGGCAGCACTATATGGAAATGGGTCCGTGCATGATTCCGTAATATAGCAGAGCATGTAGATATACACAAGGTCTCTGAATATAGTCAAAGACTGTGAATATAGATATATATATCGACACTTCAACACAATATTGGTCCAGAGATTGATGTGGAGCCTAGCTTTAACCCATACACAACACAGGTTAAAGCTAGTATATATATATATATATATATATATATATATGATTATATATATGTATATGTATATATATTCCTCCTCTTCCATAATACCCTGCAGCTAACCCACTCTCCATGATTAGCCATCTGCCATCCACTCTCCTCCACCACTCCACCGTCTGAATCCACTTCTTTGTGTGATTAACCCGTGAGAAAAGTCCGTAGGGCATCAACAGAATGGTGTCTTCGAAAGGAGGTCAATGCCTTATAGCTTTCGCTGTTACAGCAGAATGACCTTTCCAAAAACTAGTCAGTGCCATCTAGGTATCGCTGTTACAGCAGAATGGCCTCTCTGAAAGCTAGTCAGCGCCATCTAGGTATCGCTGTTACAGCGGAATGGCCTCTCTGAAAGCTAGTCAGCGCCATCTAGGTATTGCTGTTACAGCAGAATGGCCTCTCTGAAAGCTAGTAAGCACCATCTAGGTATCACTGTTACAGCAGAATGGCCTCTCTGAAAGCTAGTAAGCACCATCTAGGTGTTGCTATTACAGCAGAATGGCCTCTCTGAAAGCTAGTAAGCACCATCTAGCTATCACTATTACAGCAGAATAACCTCTCTGAAAGCTAGTAAGCACCATCTAGGTATCACTGTTACAGCAGAATGACCTCTCTGATAGATAGTAAGCACAATCTAGATATCACTGTTACAGCAGAATGACCTCTCCGAAAGCTAGTCAGCGCCATCTAGGAATCACTGCTACAGCAGAATGACTTCTCTGCAAGCTAGTAAGCACCATCTAGGTATCACTGTTACAGCAGAATGACCTTTCCAAAAACTAGTTAGCGCCATCTAGGTATCGCTGTTACAGCAGAATGACCTCTCCGAAAGCTAGTCAGCGCCATCTAGGTGTTGCTATTACAGCAGAATGGCCTCTCTGAAAGCTAGTAAGCACCATCTAGCTATCACTATTACAGCAGAATAACCTCTCTGAAAGCTAGTAAGCACCATCTAGGTATCACTGTTACAGCAGAATGACCTCTCTGATAGCTAGTAAGCACCATCTAGATATCACTGTTACAGCAGAATGACCTCTCCGAAAGCTAGTCAGCGCCATCTAGGAATCACTGCTACAGCAGAATGACTTCTCTGCAAGCTAGTAAGCACCATCTAGGTATCACTGTTACAGCAGAATGACCTTTCCAAAAACTAGTTAGCGCCATCTAGGTATCGCTGTTACAGCAGAATGACCTCTCCGAAAGCTAGTCAGCGCCATCTAGGTGTTGCTATTACAGCAGAATGGCCTCTCTGAAAGCTAGTAAGCACCATCTAGCTATCACTATTACAGCAGAATAACCTCTCTGAAAGCTAGTAAGCACCATCTAGGTATCGCTGTTACAGCAGAATGACCTCTCTGATAGCTAGTAAGCACCATCTAGATATCACTGTTACAGCAGAATGACCTCTCCGAAAGCTAGTCAGCGCCATCTAGGAATCACTGCTACAGCAGAATGACTTCTCTGCAAGCTAGTAAGCACCATCTAGGTATCACTGTTACAGCAGAATGACCTTTCCAAAAACTAGTTAGCGCCATCTAGGTATCGCTGTTACAGCAGAATGACCTCTCCGAAAGCTAGTCAGCGCCATCTAGGAATCGTTGCTACAGCAGAAGGACCTCTCCGAAAGCTTGTCAGCATCTGCAGCATGGGTAGCAGAGGAAGCTGCAATGGCAATAATAGCAACATCATCAAAAACAGTAATAAAGGCAATACTAGCAACAGCAGCAACACTAATATACAATACAGTATAACCCCGTTAAACCAAACTTGAAGGGACCCTAGAAATTTGTTTGGATTAACTAATCATTGGTTTAACTGAGCTTTGGTTTTGACTTTGACTTCCAGTAAGAGTGTATTGCACATGTAATATACCATGTATGTGGACACTTTGATAATTCTGTTTTATGTATGTACAGTATGACCCTGTTAAACCAAGCTCAGTTAAACCAAACGATCGGTTAATCCAAACTTTTTTCAGCGGCCCGGCAAAATACTACCATTTATCATATAGAAAGTCAGTGGGGTCTCAGATGACCTTATAACCACATGAATGTTTGGTTTAACCATACCGGAGTGGCCTGGGGTCTGACAATTTTGTTTGGATTAACCGATAATTTGGATTAACCGACATTGGTTTAACCAACTTTTTTATATGATGAATGGTAGTATTTTGCCGGGCCGCCGAAAAAAGTTTGGATTAACCGATCGCTTGGATTAACCGAGCTTGGTTTAACAGGGTTATACTGTGTCATTAATAAGTGCAGCAATATCAAGTGCGTGGAAAGTATGTTTTTGTTCTATTATTCCATTACGCACATTTTAACTGTGCCATAAATAAATTAAAGCGAATGAAGGCAGTGGCAGTTCTTAGTATCCAATACGCCCGCGGATTGGGATTAACGCCGGTTCTTAAGCCTAGGGTTGTGCTTCCTTTAATTAGGAGAGAAGGGAAGGGGATGTGCTACATGAGGATTTTCTCTGAATCCACCAGAGTATTATAGACTCCGCAAGAGATAATGTAACACGTATGTTGGTTGAGATTGTTACCTCTGGCTGGCCAACAATTTAGCCTACTGTTTCTTTATGGTCAAAATTTCCGACAAGAGTGAGGGTGACGGTGGTGCTCACGCCTGCTTGGCGGCAGCTCACAGCGGGTTTGCCTACCTGAGTGCAAACCCGAGTCACCCAGGTCGCTGCATTTCCAGCGGGAGGGGCATATTCTGGTTGAAAGCTATAGGCCCTCCGTTAAATAATATTTATATAATGTCTTTATATATCACAATATTAATCTTCCGAGATACTGACGCTGGGACCCAGCAGGTCTTTCTTTAACCAGGCTCCTGGGCAGGCTGGGCTTGGATGGGGATGGAGGCACACTGCGTCAATCCAGAAAACTGATGCAGTGTACACACCACACACAGGAGGCACACACAGCGTAGCCAGTGTACGTGTTTGGTGCACTGGTGGGTCCTGCTGCCTTTATGATGGGGCGGGTGGGTTACTATGGTTAGCATTTAGGTCAGGGTGTGGATGACCAGAGTCAGTACTCTGCGGCCGGAGTGCCACAGCATGAGAAAGATGGTGAACACACAGATACAGGAAGTGGCATTGTTTTTACAAATCTGATGTATATGAGCATGTCTCAAAAGGTGATAACTCTTCCTTTTTTTGTCCATTGTAACGATTGACACAAAACAGCACAGAAACGGTTACACTGAAAACAGAAGGACATTTGCTTCAAATCAATATGTATTCTATTGGGATTATGAAACACCATGTAAAAAACAAATCAGTTTATCCTGAGCAAATGCATAAGCAGATGGTATGTTGACCGTTACAATGGACTGAAGTTTTGTCCCATATTGCTTAGCACCTTTTGAGACAGTGTCATATACATTTACGAAGACAATTTCACTACAACCTACATTAGAAATAAATTTAGGGAAACAATCCCACCAAGTTTGGTCATCAAGAGTCACGTGGTTACAGACGCAAAATTCGTTGGAGGTTTATATCCTGGCAGCATCTAAGGTAATTCAGGACGGGTACCGACTTGTGACAGTGCGCACTCATGGCGACTTTATAGTGCTGCCTCCAACCAATCAAGCCTCCACACTGCAACCTGATATCCCACTCAGTCACATTATCCTGACACTGAGCCAACCAGTCCTTGCCCTACCCTAGTAATTCCGAGCGCCTGGCTAGGAAGATATAACTATAAATTTGTTAAGTCATTGGTTTGACTCGACCAGAGTACAAACACATGGGTTCGATTCCCACGATCTAGTAAAATGGGAGTCGGACGCTCAACTCATTCGGCCATCCCGTATGGGCACTCTTAAATCCTACATGCGCTGTTTGTGTGAAATCTGTTGTGCTGTCCCAAATCTGGGTCAGCCCATCAGAGTAGATCTACTTAGGGCATGAGCCGTGCCTGCCAACCCGGGGCTGAGCTTATATAATTATGGGATACCAAAGCCAGGGTAAAGGTGTCGTATGTGGCTGTGGAACTGGAGGTGCTTGTTGTGATGTTGTGATGCTTATTATTTCATTTTATTTCATCTGTGTATATACATAAGAAATGAACCAATGCTACATTTTTATTTATTATTGACAGATAAATCTTATTTATTTATTATTGACAGATAAAACTTATTTATGTATTATTGACAGATAAAGCTGTATACAATATATATTTTTTCTTTCTTTAAGATTTATACTGGCTATCATGGATAAATCTGAATAGACTTGTTTTCATCATTAGACAATTTGTCGATAGAAAGCCTGAGCCTACACTTTTACCAACCCAAGGGATTTTTAACCTCCCACACCACATAGACATGGTATGAGAGCAACTGGCCTTTGATGACGCTGTCAGTTATACACAGTGGTGGAAATCCAAATTGGCAAAGGTTGGGGCACAGGGAATTGAACCACAGACCTTCAGATTAGGAGTCCGACCTAGAAAAAAGTCAGACACTCTAACCACTCTGCCACAGAGAACACAACTTAGTTATATATAGTTGGATATTTGATGTATGCATATATATATATATATATATATATATATATATAAAGTATGCGACTGACACTGGTCAACATCCAGTTGAGCAGAGGTGGGCCTAGATGGCACCACCAGTACAGTGTTGTGCCATATGGAGTATAACAATAATCATAATAATAAGTAATATTCCTTTTGTATCTTTATACACACATATATATATATATATACATATATATATGTATATGCATACATCACATATCCAATTTCACTGATAGTTTTATCGAGAAGATGTGATTTGTGAATCTAGCTTGCAGCAAGGCCGGCAGTGGATTTGTCTCAGTGACTTCATCAGTCCGCTAGGTGGCGCTTCAAAATGGGATGGTGTGCACAGGTGCGAACATAAATTGTGACGATGGAACGCCCTGAAGTGTGTGAGATGGCGCCTTCTTGTCTCTTCCTGTTCAGTGCTCGTCCATCGGCGATATCTCCTCAGTTGTGGATATTTAATATAAAGCAAGGCACACTCGTGTTTTAACTGGAAGAATGAGGTATTTATCATGTTATGTCATTGTGAATATGCAGTGTCACTCACTAGTCTCAATGCATATATAAAATGAATATATATTGATAGATATATGAATAGATATGGATATAGATATGAATATAATTGGATATGTATGAATATATGAATATATATATATATGAATATATATATATGAATATATCGATGTAAATATGAGTACATATATGAATATTTATGAATATCCATGAATATCTATGAATATTTATGAATAGATATGAATATCCACGAATATCTATGAATACACATGCCTATATATGCAAATATATGGATATATATATGAATGAATTTGAATGTATATAATTATATATGAATATATATGAAAATATATGAATATATATGAATATATATGGATATATATGAATATATATGGATATATATGAATATATATGAATATATATGAATATACATGAAAACATATTAATTTATATGAATATATATGAATATATATGAATATCTATGAACATATTTTTTTTTATTGAGGCTGTATTTATACTGTCCATAGCATATAAGCCCAGGTACCCAGGTTTGTTTTCAATGCTGGCCACTTGTAGTGTTGGTGTTATCTTACCACACAGTGGCTGCTGATAAGGTATTTGATTGCCTGCATTTCAGTAGCAGATAGATAATTGGTTGGTATGGTTAATAGCCTATGTTTGTTTTTTGGGATTTTCTTGGTATATATGTATTTATTTTTTCTACTCTTATTACTAGACTAGCCTACTCCTATTTACATATCATAGGCTTGTACGTAGCTGTGTGGTGTGTTATCTGGCTACTCTTAGCATGGTTACCTTCCATTGGGCGTCCCGCTGGTGGGCCGTGACATATCACATGCCCCTTTGCCGTGCAGCTTATTGGGGGTTTCCTAGCCATATTTTGCACAGATATTTTTTGTAAGTTTTTAGGTCAGGAATTTGTCATTCCTTTACCGTTTGGGTATTCCACACCTTGGCAGCCATTTCCAGCGGGCTTCTCTCATGAGCTTTTATTTGACTTCTGGTCTGCTTTAGTAGTGGCACATTATTTGCTCTAGTAGCCCTTTGTGGTTTTGTTAGAAGTTTAATGTTTTGACTATAGCTATATGCTAATGTTTTCAAATGAATTATTCTCCTATTTTCTAGTAATTTCACTTCGGTTCTTTTGTGTATGTCATAGGTGGGGTGCAGCTTGTCTACTCTTGGACAGATCTTTAGGGCTCTGTTCTGCAGTGTTTGCAGTTTTTTTAGTAGTTCTTTTCTCGCACCCATGTAGTTTAGATCTCCATAGTCAAAATAGGGGAGCACCATGCCCTTGAAGATTTTTATTGACATTTCTTGTGTCATGTAGTCTCTTAGCTTTGCAAATAGCCACAGTTTGTGGTTTACTTTTTGTATAATTTTATTTATACATAGGTTGTAGTTTAGTTGGCTGTCCAACTCAAGGCCTAGGTATTTGTAATGGTCTACATTTTCTAGTGTTTGGTTTCCTAACTTACAGTGTAGTTTTCTTTCTGGCATTATGAATATGAACATGGATATCTATGAACATACATGAACATATATGAACATATATGAACATGTATGAACATATATGAACACATATGAAGATATTTGAAGATGTATGAAGATATACTCCATGCAGCAACAACTGTTCCCTCCCATCACTCCCTCCTCCTCCCCGACACCCCCACCCCCACACCCCGTATAGCAATACCACTCCAGCACCAAATTGGATGCAATGACTGTGTTTAATTGATGGCGTGTTTTTCTTAATATCCAATATTATACAGATGTATAGGTAGCTTTTTCTCTAGCACTATCCTTATATGTTTGTTTTTGAGGTTTTGCATCCTAGCAGTATCTAAGGTCTTATCATGTCGGCAACCGACAGAGCGAACTCATGACCTAATCCCTGATAGGTCCGACACCTACCATCACCAGCAAACCTCAGGTCCCAATCTTCCCGATGAGCTAACCAGTCCTTGCCCTATCCTATTAATGCCGAGCGCCAGGCTAGGAAGCGACATGTATCAATTTTGTCAATCATTGGTTTGACTCGACCGGGAACCAAACTCTCGATCTCCCACACGCGAGCCCCTGGCTCCACTGATTCAGCCTCCGCGTCCGGTTCATCAACTGTTAGGAGAACATTAGGTGATTTTATAGTGCAGGAAAGCTCGGTTCGATGTTAGTAAACCCACCCTATTGGGATGGCGTCAGAGCAGTGCGACCTAGTTGTTTCGTTAATTGAAGCAATTAATTAAAAGTGGTGCGGAAAGGAGACCTGTACCTTGTGTTTTACCACTTGACAAGAGGTGTGAATTACCAGAGTATTCTTTCTAATTACATCAGAATGTTCTCGTTCGTCTGTAGTTATATAAGATATATCTATTCGATGTATTTAATTTACTATCCAATTACAACTGTGCGCAATTTACAATTATTTATAACGGATAACCTCTTTAATGCAAGACATTGTTTTATATTGTATGGCCTTATTACATCAGAATCTATTCGATGTATTTAATATATTATCCAATTATAACTGGATGCAATTTACTATTATTTGATGGCCGAATGAGTTAGAGCGTCCGTCTCCCGTGCTGGTAGATCGTGGGGTCGTGGGTTCGAGTCCCGGTCGAGTCAAACCAATGACTTAAAAATTGATACTTGTTGCTTCCTAGCCAGGCACTCGGCATTATTAGGATAGGGCAAGGACTGGTGTGCTCAGTGTCAGGATAATGTGACTGAGTGGGATACCAGGTCATGGTGCCGGCGGCCTGGTTTCCCAGTGAGACAGCACTATAAAGGTGCCATGAGTGCGCACTGTCACAAGTCGGTACCCATCCTGATATGACCTTAGATGTTGCTAGGACGTAAAACAACAACAAACAAACATACTATTATTTGTAACGGAAAATTTCTTTAATGCAATAAAAGAAATTAACAACGCAAAATAGAATGAAGAGAGTTAGTTAGTCAATAATGATTCATTATAACCCAGTACTTCCTTTTCTAGACAAACTAATGTTTACCCAGTAATAGTACTTAGCAAACAGCAAATAATATGAATGGGCAATGCTTAAGACTGACCCCCACATTGATTAATATATGTACATTTTCTGCGGAATTGATATAAACTGATCCAAGTGCCTTCGCCCAAGTTTGAGCCGAGAACCCGTTTCAGCAGTACTTATACCCGGCTGGTACTTGATTAAAACATGGGAGAAGGCACTGGGACCAGTTTCTATCAATTCCGCAGAAACAGCTGTTTCCGCTTTCTGGATTCTGATGAATTTATTTTCCCTCTATGTATACGTATTGTTTATGTATATATATATACACGTGTTAGTCATTTTATAATCTTTCCACCCGCCCACCCTACTACTAGTAATACTAGTACTACTAGGAGTACTACCTACCACACTCCGCTTACTTCATATGGCTGGGCCCCAGTGCAACCTTTTGTTTGTTTGTCCTTGTTTTACGTCATAGCACCATTTAAGGTCATATCAGGACAGTGCACACTCATGGCCACTTTATAGTGCTGCCCCACTGGGAGAGCAGGCCACCAGTACCATGACCTGATATCCCACTCAGTCACATTATCCTGGCACCAAGCCAACCAGTCATTGCCTTATCCTAATAATGCCGAGCGCCTGGCTAGGAAGCGAAAAGTATCAATGCTTAGGTCATTGGTTTGACTCGACCAGGGTTCAAACCAATGAACCCATGGGTTCAGATCCCTCGATCTCCCAAAACAGGAGACGGATGCTCAAGTCATTTGGCCATCCCATCTGGTGGAGCTCACTTCATATGGCTTGTGCTACCTAGATAAAAGATTCACCCGGTACTTGTAGTTCACGGGTGAAGGACAACATAGTGTAAATACGGGCGAAAATAGGTTTATTATGGAACATGAACTAGAAACTGTGGCTCCAATATCAAATGGCTGCATATATTGCCACAGAGTTGGAGAAATGGGCGAGAATGCAAAAAGACAAGATGGCGGCCAGAGAACGCCGTCGATTTCACTTTTAAATTGCATTAAAGTATATGTTTTATTATATTTTCCAACTCAAAAGTAGTGGGTAAACATGAAGACATATTCAAAGAATAAATGTTGCTTCTTAGATTGTGAAATTAGGTTTTCATAAAGATTCATTTCATTAGCCCGATTTTTCTACCGTTTTTATATATGGCTGATCTTCACCCGTGTACTACAAGTACCGGGTGAATCTTTTATCTAGTGCTACCTTGCTGTGAATAAAGACTTATATTACCTGCAGCTGCCTGTCGGTGTTGTTCCTGAGCTGAATCATGTTCCCATTTGTTTGTAACATGTCCGATGATAGTGGAGTAATCTGCATAGGCAGGTCTAGTGACTGCATCTGGGAGCCTTGGCAGTATAATGGTTACCACACCAGCTCCAGAATGGCATAAGTAGCGGTTTGAATCCTTCTCTGGGCGCAATGCTTCCCAGTTTAATCAATAAAAAAGCAAACCTGGCTAGAATTATTAAGGAGAATTCCTCTTTTAATTAAATAACATGGTTTTTGTTTGTTGGAGTTTAACGTCCTGGCAACATCAGTTAAATAATGTTCTACTGCATTTGTTGGTATCCTGGTAAGTCATGTTAATTAAGAGGATATAGGAAAGGTTATCCACATCCCATCAAAAAAAGGTTATCTTGTCGCAATTAATCCGTCTCATAACTGCGGGTCATATTACGTGCGTTCTTTATGGCCCTGTCACATTATGACACATCGCGTCAAACTTGTCGGCGGGGGGGGGGGGCAAAGTTGGACGTATACACACCGTATAGACAATGTAATGAACATATGCAGAACATATGTCGGACCTATTGCTAACGTATGGCCATCGTATGTGTAGCATATACATACCATATACACAATGTGCTGAATGTATGAAGAACGTATGCAGAACGTATGTCTGACATATGGCTAGCATATCGATGTACACCGACGTATTGGAGCAAAATCACCTACGTCAGCGCATGCTTGCGCGATGCGTCATAGTGTGACAGGGCTATTAATTGATGATTAAGATGCTGAACCTAAAAGTTCTCTCGTTCTCGGACGCCCAGACCTGGCGTGGTGACCGAATCGGTAAAGTAAATTGAAGTGTGAACTAGATTCTGAAATTGAAGTGTACACGATGCAATAAGTAATGAGTATGAGGTACATCAAATCATTTTACATTTACATGCACGGTTTTAGTTGTTGGTTTAGGATTTCCAATTCAATAGATACTAATACCTTTACTTACTTAGTCTTAGTTCAACGTGATCAGATACTCTTTTATTCATTACGTTGTTTTGTACGCAGTAGGATTTGGGGGTTAGTTGGGGTATGTTTGTATTAGTAAGTCAAGATGTCGACTATAATTTTGCTCAAATAATAGTTAAATTAATAAATTGTTGATGCATCAGGGCCCTGTCAAGGCGCCCTTCATGACGGGAGTTGCCGAAAGGGGGCGCTGCGGAGGGTTGGACGCCGATGGCGGTGGTGAGTAGTTCAACTTCAATCCGCCAGGTGGCAGCTGACGGCCTCAACTGGGAGTAGCCGCCAGGCAGGACAGATTCGAGTGGACAGGCTGGGCACTTCACCGTCTAGGCAATCGGTGCTCCGTAACATCGGCGTTCGTGATCGATCGCACACAAGGAAAGGATACACTCATGTGTGACGGATTGATTGATTGATTGATATGGGTTCTACATCCTAGCAACATCTGAGGTCACGGCACAGTACAGATGCCGCCAGAATGGATGGACAAATCGGTATTTCGCAGGATTGTGGCAGATTGTGGGTTCGGCATTATTAGGATAGAGCAAGGACTGGTTGGCTCGGTGTCAGGATAATGTGACTGAGTGGGATATCGGATCATGGTGCTGGCGGCCTGGTCTATCAGTAGGGCAGCACTTTGAAGTCGGCATGAGTGCGTATTGTTGCAAGTCAGTACCTGTCCTGATATGACCTTAGATGTTGCCAGGACGTAAAACTCCAATAACCAACAACCAATCCATCAAGTGCGCCCAACTCAGGGATTCTGAAATTACATGTGACCTTGGAACAGAGAAAACAAGTGTCGGGTGCTGCCACCTAGTGTTAGTTGGGACAACTATTCCTTCATTTGTTTATGGAGCGCGCACTGTCATAAGTCGGTACCAGTCCTGATATGACCTTAGATGTTGCTAGGACATAAAGCAAGAACAACCAAACAAACAAACCCAAGCAAATATTTTAAAAGAGGCAAATATACCACTTCCTGTATGAATGTTTACCCTTCCTCCATCCTCTGACACACGAATCACAGAGTGCTGGTTCTTGTCAATGTCATCCACACCTTGTCCTAATTAGTAACCATGGTAACCCACCCCCATCCCTGTGTGCAGGCACCAGGGCCCACCGCTGCTCCACCAGTACACTCTGTACATGCTGTCCACTTGTTGCACTGCCACCATGTGCAGGTGTGTGCTCCTCTGTGTATGGCATGTACACTGCATCAGTTTCTGGATCGATGCAGTGTGCCACCACTCACGTTTAGCCGGGCGAGAAGCCTGATTCGTGACATGCTCTGTTCCAGTATCAGTCTCTCTGAATACTTGATGAGCGGATGTCATGTGAAATATATGGAATACGAAAAATCTTCTTGGTTGTTCATCAGTTGTGATGATGACAGCAACTCATCATTTATTGTGAACTCGTCAATGATCGATGCGTCCAATTTGTGCTCAGAATGTGTGGCGGCACATTGAACACATGTGTGTAGCTGCAGTCAGAGAGTCTGGTAGATGAACAAGACAATTTTTCCTTTGCTGGTGCTATTTTTAGTTTGAGATATATGATCAGTTTCATATTGTGATGTGGCTTTGCGAACAGAGGCACACCATGAACTCCTGTCCGTGGCCACTATTTCCCACGTTTCAGTGTTGAGATTACATTTCTTGAGGTTGTATTTAAGGAAATAACAAATACTATCAATATTAAAACCCGATAATTTGATGTTGTTTTATAAATAATAATTTGACAAATTCCTTAAGATTCTCAGATGGGAGATGGGAGATGGGAGATGGGAGATGGGCAGTTTCCTTTTCCTCGAAACCCAGGACAGACCAGAACGGGAGGCGGACGCTCAACTGATACAGCCATCGCGTCTGACTTTGTGGTAGCATTAATGACATTGCGTGGTTTCCCACTGAATGGACTTAAAGCGGCTGTCACACATCACCGGATTGAAGGAAATGGAAAGAAACCGGACAAGGTCCGTTGATAGTCCGGTTTGTGTCTGTACAAGTATTGAACATGCACAAAACTTGGAACGGATGGCGCCGGATTGACGTCAATGGTTCTTGTCCGGTTTTAGTTTGTTTCATCCATTGGCTATCCATTCATGTCCGTTTCATGTCCATTTCATGTCCGTTCGTCCAGCGGCCTTTGGCCCGATATCGCAACATTTTGACACATTTTAATACATTTTGATACTTATGACGCCCAAACACCACCAGACTAGACAATTCTATCCGGTACTCAATCCGGTGATGTGTGACAAGGGCTTAAAGAATTCCTTTTACTCTTCTCTCAGGAAGTCTTGGATCTGGCACGTAGTGAGTGTTTTTCCCGTGCATCGTGTAAAGGTCGGCAGCGGGGTCACGCTGAGGTCACGCCGGGTTCAAGCCAGGATCAGGTGATGGAATTCAGTGACGCTTGCATCACTAACAGTTCACAGGAGCATGTTCGCTCAAATGAAAACATGTGAAATGTGATCATTGTGGCCTATGCAGAGAATTGCAGTGGCCGAATCAGAAGAGCGCGGGCCTCGCGTGTGGAAGATCGGAAGTTTGGTTCTCGGTCGAGTCAAACCAATGACTTATAAAATGGATACTTGTCACTTCTTAGCCTGGTGCTTGGCATTAATAGGATAGGGCAAGGACTGGTTAGTTAGCTCAGTCTCAGGATAATGTGACGGAGTGAGGTATCAGATCATGGTGTTGGCTGCCTGATTTCCCAGTTGGGCAGCACTATAAAGTCACCATGAGTGTGCACTGTCACAAGTTGGTACCCACCCTAATATGACCTTAAATGTTGCCAGGATGTAAAACTCCAACAACAACCAACCAACAGAAAACCTTTTCAGTGATTAATTTTTACCGGCACGAAAGCTCTTTGTGAAGGTATTCCACATTGTGTTTTATACCCCTGTCACACTACGACGTAACGAGCCAACGTGAGCCTAACGTGGTAATTTTTCGTCATTACGTTGGGTTACGTCATGATGACGTCAGAATGACGTTAGAATGACGTTGAGCTACGTCACATTACGTCGTGTTACGTCGAGTTACGTCAAGGTTTTGGACATGTTAAAAAATGTTGATGTAGCTCGAATGTAAGGGTTTACGTTCGCCGTACATTCTGTTCACGTTCAGTGAACGTCAATGACGTTAAACGGACGTTTTTCCAATGCTGCTCACTACGTTCAACTACGTTCCACAACGTTGACCCACATTAAACCGAGTGCAAATGCCCACGTGGCGTAATGGGAATGTCAGGAGAACGTCAGGAGAACATCAGGAGAACATCAGGAGAACGTGCATTCAACATACGTTCAACGTCTCATGACGTAGGTAACGTCACGTAATGTTCTTCTGGCGATGGAATAACGTTCATAACGTTCCGTGAGCGTAATGACGTTGTCCTCTCTCGTTGAATGACGGTATTACTACGCTTTACCGACGTTATGCTCTCATCCACTACGCTGCATCCACGTTCAACTTGTGCCCAAATTTGCATACTACGCCCTGAAGTTCAACGTTCTTCACGTTCTCCCCACGCTGACGTCATTACGTCGTAGTGTGACAGGGCCATAAGTTAGGTGGATTTTTTCTGTATGATTTTTCCTTTTTTATTCCATTTTTACAAATATGTAATTTCGAGATTCTTAAAGCGGCAAGATGGACAGAGAAAGAGGTGGGAAGACAATGGCTATGTTGCTTTGGCAATGTGGGTAATTCGGGACCGGGACGGGATAGATACCGCTGCCCTATTCCACACCCGGCCTTAAACTTATGACCCGTCCCCCCCCTTTTATTCATAGGCGGCCAAGAACTACACTAACTCCAGGAGGTGACACTGGCACATGCGCCGGCAGCTGCCACCTGTACCCGGTGACCCATCTCTGACATCACTTCTGCATCTGCCTCCGCACCATTGGCACTTGCCCTCCGTACGCCAGACCGACACCACCACCCGCCTTTTCTCACCGCCCCACCCGACCCTACTTTGACACACTCGAATTGCAAGGGTTGAGTGCCGGGTCATGCAGAGACTCAAACCTTACCTGAACATGCTACCTGACATTGAAATTGACCTGTGCTCTTTGTTTAGACTAATAAAATTCCCATACTATGTAGTTCCGTCTCGTGTCCTGAATTATCAGGGAGTGGACAATCCTGGAGTTTGGCGAGTCGCAGAGGGCAGTACAGAACAGGGGGAAATGGAGAGAAACTGGTTGCAAAGTCATCTGTGGTGTCCCAACGACCCTTCGAGTTAAGGGATTGATGATGATGATGATGATGATGAAGGCCATATACTCTGACAGGATTACATTTTTTGGAAACCAAGCCAGTTGACTAGATATGATCCTAGATATATACACCTTAGTTACTGGCACACTTATTAAACATGCGTTGCTGCATTGAAGGGAGCTATGATGTAAACTTAATAGAACTTATCACTGCTGATGCATACGATGGCAACCATTTTGGTTTTTGTGCATGCCGACATTAATTTATCATATTTTTAGTTCAAACATCAAACATTTTTATGGGGGTGATTGTCAATAGTAATTGTTCATATTTTGTCAATATTAATTTATCATATTTTCACTTGAAACATCTCCATAGTTACATCTTTAAAATAAGAGTTACTTCAACCAAAAAATAAAGTAGATTATAAGGACTAATCTAATATATTGATCTAAAACAATAAATATGACAAACCTCAAAACCATCGTGATATGCAATCTTAAGAGGCGTAATATTTGAGTACAATGACCCCTAGAGAGTGTTGCTGGAAATACGAGCAGTGAGATAAGTGCAGCCCGCCCTCCCCCCCCCCCCCCCCCCCCCACCACGCTCTCACCACCCGACAATGAGTTGTGGCCCAATCCGGGTTTAAAGCCCAACTAGGCCCCGAGGGGGCGCTCAGGTGAGAGTAAGAAGAGCCAATGCATGCCGGAAATCCATGAGACGCTTCCACCAAACGCTGGTCCCGGCTGGTTTCCGGCTGTAGCGTTGTGTGTGAGTAGTATACAGAAATGGGAGGTGCTACCCACAAGGTGGCGCGACACATCTCATACGAAGACATAGGTTACTGATGAGGAAGTCCGATCCAAGACCCAACAGGCAATTGGACCACATGAAGATCTCTTAATGACTGCATAGAGACGCAAACTGCCAAACTGCCAAACTGCAGCGGTCTGGCCATATTTGCTGTTCATCAGGTCTGGCCAAAGCGCAAAACACTGCGGAAATGGAGAAGAAAACAAGGCGGACAAAGGAAGAGATGGGAAGGGAATGGACAGGTCTGTAGTTTGGCAAGTCCCAGATGACAGTAGGGCCTAAAGAGAACAGGAAAAACTGGAGAAACCTGGTAGCAAAATCATCTGAGGTACCCAAACAACCTTTGCAGCTAATGATCATGATGGTACAGAAACATACCTGTTATGGTGGTTGGTGATTGAAGTGTAGACATGTAAGGTTTCTTATTAACATTTATCTATAACAGTCACTGCTCAAATCTGCATAATCCGATGGCTTTGAGTTTCCATCATATTGAAACAAATAAAATGGGTTGATTGTTATATTCTTCTTCATTTTTGTTTTAAGAAACTTGAATTTTAATGGATTAGCTTTGAAGATTTTTGAAGTGAAAGGATTCAAAAGTAATATTGTTGTTACAATGAAGTGCTGGACATAGACTTTGATTACACATGCTCACGCATGGCAGCAATGTACACAGGGCCCAAACAGCAATAAATGTTTAATGAATGCAACAGTATCTAAGTTTGATATCTAGTATCAAATCTGGGTAAGAGCTTTGCTTTTAAAAATTCGATACTTTCATTTAATTATGCAGTTTTATTTAGCAAGAGGAAATTTCAATTGCAGACAATCGGTCTTCTTTGACATCTTTATTATTATCATTATTTGGAATCATAGTTATTTTGATGCATTTTGGCATGAATTTGTTCAGGTCAGAGTGCAATAGTATCTAATATAATCACGTAGCATATATGTGTGTGTACATTTACTTCTTTTAAATGTGCAATATTTATACAAAATCACAGGTAATTCATTTCATCAATTTATTTTACTACTTTAGCGAATGGGGTCCACCATTGTACATTTACTAGTAACATGGGTAAGTCGCAATGTGGCAAAGAGTTGATCAGCCTAGCCGACCAACAAACGCAACTGATGGCATCACTTATCCATAAGCCAATACTAGGTTCAATATATCAACCATGCTGGACTTCATGATTTTCTCTGATGTAGTCTGTATATAGGCTAATGGTGCTGTCACATTATGATGCTTCTTGCCGGCATGACGCCAACGCCCAAAATCACCTTTACTCATTGAGACATGTCAAACTTCTTAGCGTCAGTGTAACGTATTGGTAACATGTGGCTGACGTTGTGGTAACGTATATCGACGCGTGAGAAAAAAAAAGAAAAAAAGTTTGGCGCAACGTGTGGGAATGAGCCTCATGCGCGCGCAGCATGTACCTAGCACTTACATAACGTTATTCCAGCACATCTAAGGTATCTCGACGCGCCCATAACGTTGGCACCCACACGTTGTCACACGTCGAAAGTTTTGTGCAAGCGCAAACTTCGCCGATCCCCTGACGCGCGCCGCCAACCGTCGCTGACCATCGCCGTAGATCATTAAATACCAACGCGCACCTAATGCGTGCATAACGCTTCCTGACGTATCCCGACGTTGCGCCAAAAAATCACATACGTCGACGCGCGTTGGCGAGAAGCATCGTACTGTGACAGCACCATAAGATTCCATAGACTGTTCCCTTGTGGCGGTTGTGACCTTCTGACACGCCACACATACAATGAACATGTTCATTCTCTATGTTCCCGATCACAAGGAACACACCACAAGGGAACAAACAGACTATGGATACACGGCCTAAGCAAAACACAGGTCCATTGTCTGTCTGGCACTTCACAAGGTCACAAGCGAACACGGAACAAGGGAACACACCACCAGGGAACAGTTTCTGGATACACGGCCTTGCATTATATATCACATCCTGTTTATTTGTTTACCTTTGTTGACTAACCAGAGTTAAGTTTACTCGTGGTAAATAGACAATTTCGGATGGCAGTTAAAGCAGTAATATCGTGAGTAGGCTGTTAAATTATGTTAAAAAGGTCTATTTTATTTATTTATTCATTCATTCCACTGCACCATATCATATCCAACGACTTTTGAGTGCTAGAAAAAAGGTAGCGACAAGATCGAACGCACGTCCTCCAATAGTCAAAGTAAGTGCTCTATTTATCCGGGTATCACTTCCTCATTAAGTGGATTCTTCAGAAATGTTTGTTTTATTCATGTATTTTTAACATGCAGATTCTTCAGCTCAAATCCTAAAATAGCCGGAGTATTGACCGATCCCACACTCGTGCCATCTTGATTAAAAAACGAGGTTAGTTTCCCAACTGATTCTAGCAAAGTCCAAGTGATATCGTGGTTTAAGACCCTGTCATACCTCGCCGGATTGAGGAAACGGATAGAATCCGAATACAGACCGTTGATATTCATCAAAGTCTGGTATCAGTCCATTGCAAATCCATTGATATCCAGCGTGATCCATTCCAAGTTTCGATACATTTCATGTTCAAATCACACCGGACTAGAATATTTTTGTCCAGCTCTATCCGTTTCCTCAATCCGGCGAGGTGTGACAGGGGCTTTACTGTTGTGCGACTCAAGGAAAAGGTGGTTAAAGTCAAGAAAAGGCTATTCACATACATTTTAATGTGTTTTCGAAAAAGGACACGAACAAAGAAAGATTCTTGACATGGATTGCTCAAATTAGAGCAAATTCAATCTCTCAGCAGTGTATGGGAAAGGTTAGCCAGTAATTAAAGCTGTACTGGTGGATGCCTCTGCACCTCCAGTGGTTAAATACGCATTTATTTCAATAGCAGATCTCTCAGTAGTGTGTGTGGGAAAAGCCTGCCATTAATTACAGCTGTGCTGGTGAGTGGTCCACTAAGCATTGATTTCAATTGCAGATCTCTCAGCACTGACCTGAATTGCATTTGAAAGCGAGGCTCCTTGCACTCAGCGGTGAAGCCCAGTTAGTGCGGGATTGGTCAATAAGTAAAATTGGCAAAAGCATGCATGTTGGAACTCATTGATATTTAGAGCAAAAGTGAATCCAGATTATTGAATTAGTATTTCATTGAGCTTACAAAGGCAGCAATGAACCCATTCTTTAAAGCTGCATAGTCCGATACATTTTTAATTTTTTTTAAACGACGCCTCTAGAGCACATTGATTTTTATCAGCTTCTATTGGACATCAAACATATGGTCATTCTGACATTTCTTTGGAGGAAACTCGCTGCCGCCACATAGGCTACTCTTTCCGATAAGCAGCAATGGGTCTTTTATATGCACTTTCACACAGACAGGACAGCACATACCACAGCCTTTGATGAACCAGTTGTGGACAACTGGTTGGAATGGAAAATAGCGCAAACTGCAAACGGGTCCACTGAGTAGGATCGATCCGATGACCCACGCCTTCAGAGATGGGCACTCTACCGACTGAGCTACCAAAATCAATCAATCAATCGTTCAATTTAGATATTTACCCAAATTAGGACAAATTTTGTGCTTCTGACTAATATTAAACATAATATTAAGGTGGTGTAATAAATAATTAACATGGTCTTTTCACCGTTTAGATTAGAGTGTAAATAAATCTTTCCCTTCCGAACATGTTATATATAGGAAAATGTCCTCCTGAGTGAATGACTCTTGAGTCGCAGAAGTGGGCCGTTGTTACAGAACAGTGGCGCATCACCGGTCACGTGTGTGAGCTTTGGCAGGATTACAAGCATGCATTTCCCCCTCTGTGGGTTAATACTCATATAATACCTTATACATCACATATATATGTACATATAATTGAGGAGTTCAGGCACAAAACCCCATAAGCTCCAATCCAAAATTGAAATAAACATTGAAGTCAAACCATGAAAAGGTTAATTTTTTACATTGATATTTTTTGTTCATATTTCCATAACTATTTCATCACAAGAAAAATGGAATTAGTGAGAATTAAAATTACCTTCAGGTAAAAATCTGTTATCTTATTAAAATTTTTGGATTTGCATTTATGGGGTTTTGCACCTGAACTATTGCAGCAACCAGTGGACCACAACTGGATCATCAAAGGATGTGGTGTGTGCTCTCCTGTCTGTGGGAAAGTGCATATAAAAGACCCCTTGCTGCTCATCGGAAAGAGTAGCCTAAGTGGCGGCAGTGGGTTTCCTCTAAAAGAAATATGTCAGAATTACCATATGTTTGACGTCCAATAGCCAACGATACAAATCAATGTGCTCTAGAGGCATCATTAAATAAAACAAGCTTTACTTTTTACCTATTGTAGATTGGTGTAAAACTAGACCTGACTGCAATGTAGCGTCTAATCTGATATCGATCAGTAATAGATGTCCTGTAACTCTAACGCTGGACAGACAGCGTTAAGTATATGTATTCCCACATTATGTCGTAGGATTGATTAAAATTGGGAAAATTGCAGGATTCGAACCCACACTTCTTGCCATTCTGGGTCTAGGGTGACAACCATTACACTACCACGGCTCCCGATTCAATCACCCTAACCACAGCTTTCTGTATATATGGCTCCCAGCTTGTACCAGATCCTGGTCACAGCACCTCTATCGTGGGAGTGATGAAAATGGGGGAAACTGCAACTAGATCAGGATTCAAACCCACATTTCTTGCCATTCTGGGCCTAGGGTGCTAACCATTACACTACCTAGGCTCCCTGATTCAATCACCCTATCCAGATCTAGCTGTATATGTGGCTCCTTGCCTGAGAGGTCACTGCAGACTATTACAGTTGTCCGCCTGGAATTGTAAGCATTTTAAATGGTCTACATCCAGTTGTTTAATGCTTACATTTACATACATGCAGGCAATGCACTTATATTATACATACACAGGGTAGGTTCAACAACCATACAGCACACCGCTTGTATGGGATCATGGTCATGAAAACCAGTGTCATTGGGGGGGGGGGGGGGGCGGGGGGTGATGAAAATGGGAAATACTGCACCTATAGAACGAATCGCACTCACACATCTTGCCATTCTCAGGCTAGTGTTCCAACCATTATACTCCCTAGGCTCCCTGATCCAATCACCCTCCCTACCCCTAACTGTCCATGTGGCTCGTTGCTTGAGAGGTCACTGCCGACTTCTACAATTATTGTGTAACAAAATAAACACTGCGCAATGTATTCTAGATCAAATTTGGGGCAAAGATTTAATTAATAGTAACACTAACAGGTTCTATTAATTTGACATAGCATGAAATCTTTCAACATAGCAACAGATACATAAAGTTGCATAGTCCGATGGTTTTGAGTTTCTGTCATTTTTCTAAGATAAATATATTGAATTGATTGGTATAGTCTATCTTCCTTTAGCTTGAAGTAACTTTTATGTTAAATGGCTAAATTTAGAGATATTTGAAGTCCGAACATGTAATATTAGCTTTGCTTATGGTGCAGTCACACTACGACGCTTCTCCCGGCGACCTGTCAGCATTGAAAATAAAATCTTGCGCATCGAGAAACGTCCAACTTTTCGGCGGTTTGGGGAAAAAGTTTGGCGTCAGCTCGGCGCGTTATTCGCGTGCGGCCAAAGGGTGTCGACGTGTGAGGAAAAAAAAAGAAAAGTTTGGCGCGACGTGCTCATATTACCTTAGATGTTGGTAGGATGTAAACCAAGAAAGCAACGATTTGGCGCAACATGTGGAGACGACCCGCCCGCGCGCGCGCCATCTGCCTAGCATTCCCATAACGTTATTCCGGCGCGTCCAACGGAGCTCGACGACTGCCTAATGTCCTCCTAACGTCCTTACCCATATATTTGTGCGCGCTGCCGGTCGTTGTTTTTTTTTTACATGCTTAAAACCTTGGGCGACCGGCAACGCGCGCCGATGTTGTCCGCCGACCATCAAGGTCAAGAATAGTGTACCGACGTGTACCGACGCGCGCATAACGCGCCCCAGCGTGTCTCGATATTTCACCCATTTTCGCTCAAAAACACCACACGTCGCCAGGTCGCCGGCTAGAAGCGTCGTAGTGTGACTGCACCATAAGCACATCAAAATTCTCACATCATAGGCGCGCACAAATATCTAAGTTAGATATGTACAATAATATCTAGGTAATTGCTTTGATTTTGAAAGTGTTATGTTTTCATCGGACTATACAATTCTAAGTTAATAACTGAACCAGTATCTAAATTGGATAATTTTATAGGTTCACATCTGGGTAAGTAAGTGCTTTGCTTTCGGAAATTTGATGCTTTCATCGGACTATGCAACTCTAAGTTGGACACGGAAGATCAAATGCAAATACATCTTTCGCTTCCGAACATGTTATAGCTGGGAAAATGTCCTCCTGAGCGAGTAACTCTTGAGTGGCAGAAGTGGGCCACGGTTACAGAACAGTGTCGCGTCGCCGGTCACGTGTCTGAACTCTAGCAGCATTACAAGCATTCATTTGCCACTCTGTGGGTTAATACTCATATAATACCTTCTACATCACATATATATGTATATATAATTGAGGAGTTTAGGCGCAAGACCTTGAGATAAACATTGGAGTCAAACCATGAACAGGTTCATTTTTTTACATTCATATTTTTTCGTTTATGATTCCATTACCATTTCATCACAAGGAAAGTCGAAATAGTCAGAATTAAATCTACCTTCAGGTAAAAATCTGTTATTTTATTTCAATCTTTGGATTTGCGCTTATGGGGTGTTGTGCCTGAACTCTTCATATATATATGTATATATATGTATATATATATATATATATATGCATATATATATATGTATATATATATATACATACAGTCAAACTTCTCTAATCGACCACGTCCACAGATTTACCACTCCCCAATGTCGATCGCTTTATTTGGGTCCCAAAGGATCGCCCATACAATACCATTGTAAAAAAAAAAGTAAATCCCTAAGCTGACCATCGCCCTAAATAGACCATTTAAAGTCGGTCCCATGGTCGGTCAATTTAGACAGGTTTGACTGTATATCTACGTATATATATATCCAAGTCTATGTGTATATATGTATATATATATATATATATATATATATATATATATATATATATATACCTTCACCGGAGTGGGCCTCATTAAAAATACTGTGCAACTAAACCAAGATCTACAAGTAGTCGACATTGTTGTTGTACATGAGCACGATGATCAACACGAGCATGACGAGCAGACTCAGAGCCACGATCGCCACGGCCCAGATTGGGAACGGCACGTGATCGCGCGGCGTTCCAGGGTCACGTGGTCCCGACTGGCGCGCGGCGAACGACCGTGGCGCCACCTGGCGGGCTGGCTGCAGCGGTTCATTCAGACGGTGGATGTGTTCAGCGTTGGCGAGAAGGACCAGCATGTCCTTGTGGTCGCGCGCGCCCTCTGGCGTCGTCCCCCGCGTAGTGTCCGCCGTCGCCGCTGTGGCCGCGATGGCGCTGCTGCAGTTGTGGATCTCTGGCAGGAAGGAGAACTCGCAGCGCCGCGTGGTGGAGCTGAAGCACATCCCCTCGTAGCGGCAGCGGCACGTGCATGCGCGCGCACCCACTTCGTGGCATCTGTAGTACAGGCGCGTGCCGCCAGGGTGCGGGAAGTGCCCCCTGGCGGGACAGGAGGGAAGTAGTGGAGATGATGGTTGTGGTGAGTGGTGGTCGCTGGTGGTGGTGGTGGTGGTTGGTGCTCGGGCTGGGGTGGGCCAGCAATGACCGGATCTGGATCGGCAGTGGGTGACTGTGAGGCCTGCAGAGTGGGGGAGAGAATCAGAGGCCGTCAATTACTCAACAGAGTGGCAGAATTATACCGATAACATTGACTTTAAATTTAAGCCTAGAAGTAGTACTCTTAGTTGAAATTAACGTCGAACCGACCAAGTTTGCTGAAAGGTCATGTAGATAAAAGATTCAGCCCGTACTTGTAGTAGGGGTGAATGCCAACATAGTCTAAATACCGGTAATGGCGAAAACGGCTTTAGTATGGAACAGGAAGTGGAATCCCTGATTCCAGTATCAAATGGCTACTTAAATCGGCACAGATTTGGGGAAATGGGAGAGAATGCAAAAAGACAAGATGGCGAACATAGAATGCCATCGATTTCACTTTTAAAGTGCGTTTGTGTATTTGGTTTATTATATTTTTCAAATCAGAAGTAACGAGTAAATGTGAAGATGTATGTGAAGAATATATTTTGCTTCTTAAATTAAGAATATATCAGCTCAGTTCATTTATCCAGCATGTCAAAATTCTTCTCCAGCTTTTATATGGGGGTTGTGTTTCACCCCTACTACAAACCATGAGGGGTGAATCTTGTATCTAAAGGTCATGATGTATATTTCATGCAATTAAAGCTGCATGGTCCGATGGTCTTGAGCTTCTGCCATTTTTCTGAGATAAATATATTTGATTGATTGTCATATTCTATTATACTTTAATTTGGAGTAATGTACATGATTATTATATTGCATGACTGGGTGGACTACCTTATCTTGTATTCACTACTTGATCTTCCGATTTCTACAAATCGTGTGTATGCGCATCTCATTGTTATACATACAGTCTACTCTGTATATAACGGACACCCATGGGAATGGAGCAATATGCCGTTATAGAGAGAGATCCGTTATAGGCAGAGACTGACTGACGGAATGGGTTGAAACCACTTTTTTCTTTTAATCTTGACGGACTAGGACGGTCCGTACATCAGGTTATTGACAGAGAATATTGACCAAATAGGTGAAAAAAATGGCTCGTAGTCCACATAAGACAGTCATCCGTTAGACACAGAGGCAATGCTATTTATTTAATTAAAGGGGTGCTGTGACAGGACCAGCACTTTTTGCCGTTAATGACAGAGATTTGTTATTGACAGAAGCCATTATTGACAGAGTAGACTGTATATTTTAAATGGCTAACATTTGAGATAATATTTGAAGGGCAAACATGTACAATTAATGTTGGCAAGCCTACGAAAATTCTTGACACTGTACGCTTCTGCAGTAAGTAACAGGTTCTATTAAATTGACTCAGTATTCCCTTCTATGTCCCAACAAATGCTTAATAAGTGCATCAGTAGCTAAGTTAAATAATGTAGAATCAAATCTAGATAATTGTTTTGGATTTGAAACTGTGATGCTTCATCGGACTAGGCACCTTTAAATGTGTAAGGCGCAGTGTGTATTTCATCATTTTCATGCTATCAAGTGTGTAATACATGATGTACATTTCACACAATCACGTTTGTAATACACATTATATATTAAATGCAATCAAAAGTATACATGTAAAGGCTCTGTCACACATCACCGGATTGGGGAAGCGGAAAGAAACCGAACAAAGTCTGTTGATATCCCGCAAAGTCTGGTTTGTGTCCGTTGCACATCTGTTGCATATCTGTTGCATATCCATTGATATGCGTTGATATCTGGCCCGACCGTTAAAAGTTTTGAGCATGCACAAAACCTGCGCCGGATTGATGTCTACGGTTCTTGTCCGGTTTGAGTTTGTTTCATCCATTGGCTATCCGTTCATGTATGTTTCATGTCCGTTTCATGTCCGTTTCATGTCCCGTTCATGTCCGTTCGTCCTGCAGCCTTTGACCCGATATTGCAACATTTTGACACTTATCACGCCCGAACACCACCGGACTAGACAATTCTGTCCGTTTCTCAATCCGGCATAGTGTGACAGGCACTTAATGCTATCAAGTTTGACATACAAAGCATATATTTTATACCATCAAGTACGACCTAATGAGTACCACACAATCAACGTTTTAATAAAGATGTGGTGTTTATCTTACGAAATTAAATCTGCAATGCCTGATGTATAATCCACGCGATAAAGTTGGTAATATTATATTATTATGTCTATTTCACCATAGCAATATCAAGAATGGAGCTTAGATTCCATCTATAGTTCCGTATATTTCCGCTGTGCTGAGTTGGCGCTTCTCTACCTAGCACTACCTAGGTGGCGCCACCTGCCAACTTAGCAGCTGCTGCCCTTCCCTTATCCAATCAAAACGGATGTTTGTCATCGAACAGCACGTGAAGCATCAATTGAATCGGTATCTCGGAGAGTCCGCCGTACACTAATCGATAATTAACTCGAATCTCATACATTGGGAATTGAGAAGCAAATTTCGGATTCATATATAGTCTACATATATATATATTAAACCTGTATTTTTTGTATTGTTGTGTGTGGTATATTAGTTGTTTAAGCATGGGAAATTTCAATCGCAGATGATTGGTCTTCCTCATTCCACTGCTTCTTGCCCTATCCTAATAATGCTGAGTGCCTGGCTAGGAAGCGACAAGTATCAATTTTTAAGTCATTGGTTTGACTCGACCGGGATTCAAACCCACGATCCCATGATTTACCAACACGGGAGATGGACGCTCTAACTCAGTCAGCCATCCCGTCTGGTTAATTTGAGTTTCATTCTCAATATACTGGATCCAAGGCATTTGTGGCACGTCATCAGGTAGGTGATTCTACAAAAACTTTTACAAGAACCTACCCGAAATGGGCAGTTTGTGAGTCAGTTGTAGAATTAGATGGACTGAACGCTGTTTAATCCTCTTTTAAGTGTTCTTCTTATAGTTTTGTTGTATAGGATTGTCGAGCTGACTTGATTGTTAGTGTGACCTCGCTTTCGATACAGGTGCGATTTCATGTACGGACTGAACGTGGTGGCCGAATCAGTAGAGCACAGGCTTCTCATGCGGAAGGTCAGGAGTTCGAATTCAGGCCGACTCATCCTAATGCCTTAGAAAATTTATACTTGTCGCTACCTAGCCTGGCGCTCAGCATTACTAGGATAGGACAAGGACTTTTTTAATCAGTATCGGGATAATGTGACTGAGTGGGATGTCAAGTAATGGTGGCCTGATGTCTCAGTGGGGCAGCACTATAAAGTCACCATGAGTGCGCACTGTCAGAAGGCAGTACCCATCCTGATTTGACCTTAGATGTTTCTCCAACGCACAAACCCAACAAACAAAACAAGCAACCCAATGTTAGGCTCCTATTGGAGCCCGTCCTGGTATGACCTTAAATGTGGCCAGGACGTAAAAACTCCAACAACCAACAAACCAAGCTCCTATTGGACAAGAAAATGTGATCACACCAACACTTGAATCTGTTTTCATAGAATATCGACATATTGAATTTATTTCTGAATTCAACCTGAAATAAATTAGACATCCAGATTCAAGTCAGATTACCGGCGACTGTGAGACGTCCTTGAGACTGAGCAATTATGCGACCACTGGCTCATTGCCATGGAATCCATCCAATGTTTCTGGTGTGTGTGTACTTGTGTGGTAGCGAGAGAGAGCCGGAGAGCAAGAGACACAAGGGGTGAGTGAGAGTTAGAGAAAGTGAGACCAAGAGGGGGTGAGTGATAGTGAGAGAGCAAAATCAAGTGGAAGAAAATCAGAATGCGAGAGAAAATGAGTGAGTGAGTGAGTGAGTGAGAGCGAGAATCGGAAGGAGAGTGAGAGAGCATGAGTGAAAGAGTGAATGTGAATGAGTGAGATTAAAATGATGCGGAGCTAGAGTGAAAGGGCGAGAAGTGAAGAGTGAGAGACTGAGAGATTGAGAGAGTGAGAGATTGAGAGAGTGACAGATTGAGAGAGTGACAGAGTGACAGAGTGACAGAGTGACAGAGTGACAGGGTGACAGAGAGTGAGAGAGTGTGAGAGTGAGAGAGTGAGAGAGTGAGAGAATGAGAGAGCATGAGAGTGAGAGAGTGAGAGCCTGAGAGCATGAGAGAGTGAGAGAGTGAGAAAGTGAGACAATGAGAGAGTGACAGAGTGACAGAGTGACAGAGTGATAGAGTAAGAGTGTGAGAGAGTGAGAGAGTGAGAGAGTGAGAGAGTGAGAGAGTGAGATAGCGAGAGAGCGAGAGAGTGAGAGAGTGAGAGGGTGAGAGACTCAGAGAGTGAGAGCGTGAGAGAGTGAGGGAATGAGAGAGAGTGAGAGCATGAGATAGTGAGAGAGTGATATAGTGAGAGAGTGAGAGAGTGAGAGAGTGTGAGAGTGAGATATTGAGAGAGTAGAGAGTGAAATAGTGAGATAGTGAGATAGTGAGAGTGTGAGAGCAGGACTGAGATCAAAAGAAATGATAGCATCATTGAGAGATCGTGAAAATAAAAGAGTTCGAAAGAGCGAGAAAGTGTGAGCAAAAGAGAGCAAGAAAGAGAGTGACTGAGTAAGTGATTAAGTGAGTAAGTGAGAGACAATGAGAACATAAAGAGACAGAGTGTGAGATACAATGAGAAAGTGTGAGGATTCAATGAGAGGGGGGTCGAGATACAGTGAGAATGAGTGAGAGTGAAAGAGGAATAAAGTGAGAGGGAGAGACCAAGAAGGAGAGAGTATGAGAGAGAGTGAGAAAGAACGAGAGCGAACGATACTGAAAGAGTATGAGAGAGAAAGACAGCAAGAGCGACCGCGATTGAGAGCGAAGGCAGGAGCAAGAGCGAGATAGTGTGATAGCGAGAGAAAAAGAGAGGAGAGAGAAAGAGAGAGAGCACCGTGTGAGGGACATGTTAAAGTTGCCTGGTCCGATGAAACATATTTTTTTCAAAACCAAAACACAGACTTACATCTGCTTCTATTTATATCCAACTTAGGTACTGGTGCATTAACTAAGGCTTTGGGGCAGCATGTACAGAATAATCAGTCAATTTATTACCCCGATCCCTTTGGGCACCTACTTTGAGACAGCAATTAGGCATGGCAACCACTAACCAATTAGGTCAATCTCATGACCTTATTAATCCTTCCCTCATTCCCAGTACCATATATGGCATTAGTCAGGTTCCACACTACCTACACATTAATAAGTCATTCCTCATCACTTGACCATTGCGAGATGTGAATCTGGGCCACAACAACAAAACTTTTGACAAGCTTGCTGAAATGATGGTGGTTTTTTTCAACTCAAATTGCTCCAAGACTAGCCATTTTGCATCAAAATGACTCTGGACTAATGAAGAGTAGGCTATAATAGTCAACTTCATATATTTATCTAAAAGATTAAGCAAAAATTCGAAAGCCATCAGACTATGCAAATTTGATCAGACAGAAAGCAGAACTGGGTCAATGTGAGAGCAGACACAACACGTGATCAACACACACACATATACACACATGCATGGCGTTCATGCAAGCACTCTGCAAGTCGCACCCATCTGATTGGTTGCTGGAGTTTTATCTCCTGGAAACATCTAAGGTCATATCAGGACGTGTACCAACTTGTGACAGTGCACACTGATGGTGGCTATATAGTGCTGCTCCACTGGGAAATCAAGCCGCTGGCACCATGACCTGATATCCCACTCCGTCACATTATCCTAACACTGAATTAACCAGTCCTTGCACTATCCTATTAATGCCGAGCGACAGGCTAGGAAGCGACAAGTATCAATTTGATAAGTCATTGGTTTGACTCGCCCGGGAATCGAACCCCCAAACTTCCACACGCGATGCCCGCGCTCTACCGATTCGGCCACCGCGCTCGATCACCCGTCTGGTGAAGCCATGCGAGGGAACAGGTAGAAATGCAGCAGCTGTCACAGCAAGATGGAAGACGGAAACCGGAAACCGGAAGACGGAAGCCAGAGATTGGTACGGACATCACATCGCCTGACAGGCTGGGTGCCTGCGTGTCGGCAGGATAGGGAGGACAGAACTCCCACTGCCTGCGCCAAGACTAAGGTCAGGGAGCCCCTTTCTCAGCGACATCGTTGATTTAAGCGAAAACCGAGTTTTCAAATCAGCAGAGGAAAAAATATGGTTGGTAACTGAGAGCGTTAGCCCTATAAGCTGATAAAGAATGCCGCCACGCATCATCGATCACGTGATAGCGGCTGAATATTCATGAGACGGCACCACGGATCGCCTGGAGGCGCTGGTTGCTGATAGCTGTGATCGTTAGTTCCCATGGGGTCGACGCCTCCAGGGTGGGCGCCTAATCGCCTGTTCCTGGCGTGAATCTTGCCTGCTGGTGTAACCATGGGAATGAGAAGCAGTTGCTAACTGCAAAGAGATGCGCTTTAATGATTTGGTATGGCTGTTGGAATTTTCATTCTGGCAACATCTAAGGTCACATCAGGTCAAGTACTGACATGTGACAGTGCACACTTATGGCAACTTTATAGTGCTGCCCCACTAGAAAATTAGGCTGCCAGCACCATGACCCAATATCCCACTCAGTCACATTATTATGACACTGAGCAAATCAGTCCTTGCCCTATCCCTTGTTAAGAAGCGACAAGTATACATTTTTAAGTCATTGGTTTGACTCTGCCAGGGTTTCGAACCCCACGATTTACAAAAACAGGAGATGGACGCTCAAGGCATTCGGCCATCCTGTCTGGTCCTGACATGCAAGATCTTGCTAATATAAATTAAATATGTTCGATATATAGGATCATATTACATTATGCAATTGAAATGTAAGATCCTGGTATGTAAATTAAATGTTTGATATATAAGATCCTATTAAACAAACTAAATGTGATTGACATGTAAGATCCTGCTATCTAAATTAAATATGATTGGTAACTGAGAGCATTACATCTATAAGCTGATAAAGAATGCCCCCACGCATCATCGATCACGTGACAGTGGCTGAATATTCATGAGACGGCACCATGGATCACACGGAGGTGCTGGTTGCTGATAACTGTGATTGTTAGTTCCCACGGGGTCGACACCTCCAGGGTTGGTGCCTAATCGCCTGTTCCTGGCGTGAATCTCATCTGCTGGTGTAACCATAGCAACTAGACACAGTTGCTAACTGCTAAGAAACGCTTTAATGGTTTGGTTTGGTTCTTGGAGTTTTATGTCCTGGCAACATCTAAGGTCATATCAGGACGGGTACCGACATGTGACAGTGCACACGCATGGCGACTTTCTAGTGCTGCCCATATATTAAGTGCAAACATGCCAAATTGATTTGTGTGTGCACACCAAAATGCTGGACATAGGCTTTGTTTACTCATATTCAAGAATCACAGCCTAGCAACAGGAGCACCAAGCTGCAATAAATATTTAATGAGTGCACCAGTATCTATTTTGAATATGTAGAATCCAATCTTGCTAAGTTGGTTCTAGGAGTTTTAAGTCCTGGCAATATCTAAGGTCATGTCAGGACGGTCTTGTCAAGTTCTTTTGCTTTGAGAATACAGTAAAACCTCACTAACCGACCACCTCCACAGATCGACCATTCCCTTATATCGATCGATTTATTTGGGTCCCAACAATACCATTATAGCCATATTCTAACTCCCTAAACCGACCACCTCCCTATATGGACCTCTTAAAATCGGTCCCAAAGTCGGTCGATTTAGAGAGGTTTTACTGTATTATGCTTTCATCATATTGTGCAGCTTTTACGACAGTAGAAATAAATGGGAAAATATTGCTGTGTATTTATTTAGTTGCAACGGGGTGCACACCTGCAGCTTCCACCGACACCCGCCAGGGGTGGCGTTCCTGAGGGCCAGTTGTGATCTTATCATGATCTACATTTTGTACACGTCGCTTCAGATTTGATCAAACTTATGACACCAGACGCGATGGCCGAATCGATAGAGCGCAAGCCTCCCGTACGGAAGGTCAAGAGTTCAATTCCCAGTCGAGTCAACCCATTGACTTACACAATTGATATTTGTCGCTTCCTAGCCAGGTGTTCAGCATTATTAGGATAGGGCAAGGACTGGTTGGCTGGCTGTCAGGATAATGTGACTGAGTGAGTCATCACTGGGTGGAATATTAATTGAAAACTACAGTTACATGGAGAGGTGGAAGATGACGTGAAGAGCTACACACAAACAAGCAAACTGAAACGGGTTAACACTGACAGACTGGAACCTCACACGATAATCTAATTTGGAATGTCAGGAAGGCGCCGGTTGAAGGGATTCTGGAAGGTCCTTTCAGTCATTGTAGCCGTCCTGATATGACCTTAAATGTTGCCAGGGCGTAAAATTCTTTTAAAAAACAACCATTCAATCATTGTTGAGCGCACTGTGTCACACTATTTCCCATTATAAGCATCGCAAAGCTTTTATTTGTAAGCAGAAGTTTTCCTCTGTGTTCATTTGGTAAAGTTGTAATAAGATCTTGGTTGGTTGGTTGTTGGAGTTTTATATCCTGGCAACATCTAAGGTTATATATCAGGACCGGAACTAACTTGTGACAGTGCACACTCATGGTGACTTTATAGTGCTGCCCAACTGGGAAACTAGGCTGCCAGCACCATGACCTGATATCCCACTCAGTCACATTATCCTGACAGCCAGCCAACCAGTCCTTGCCCTATCCTAATAATGCTGAACGCCTGGCTAGGAAGCGACAAATATCAATTTTGTAAGCTAATGGGTTGACTCGACTGGGAATTGAACTCTTGACCTTCCGTACGGGAGGCTTGCGCTCTATCGATTCGGCTATCGCGTCCGGTATCATAAGTTTGAATGTAGGATGTGGTCAATTGGAGTTTGACAAAGATTATATAGATGTCAGTTCGATAGGAATATTCTATTTTTATGCTATCAAGGTGGACGTTGATAGTCACAGTTTGTTCTCCGGATAATAGTCACCTGACGGCAGTATGAGTCCTTCTATTGGGGTTGGGTTGTTAGTAACACATCGAACCAGCTGTGACCAGTGAAGCTGCAGGACCAACGTCAGTGCATTTGATTTTAAACATTATATTATTTTTGTATTTGGAGCGTCACTGTCATTGTAGGTGGTTGACTGGAAATAACGTAAAATGGGGCAGAACTGAAACCGAGAGTTTGATTTTTGTTTTGTTTGTTGTTGTTTAATGTCCTAGCAACATCTAAGGTCATATCAGGATGGGTACCGACTTGTGACAGTGAGCACTGATGGCAACTTTATAGTGCTGCCCCACTGGCCTGATATCGCACTCAGTCACATTATCCTGACACTGAGCCAGTCAGTCCTTGACTTAAGCTAAGATTCCTTATACGCGGCATGTGGCATGCGAATGCGAATGTGGTATGTGCGGCATAGATATATGCCAACCCCAAATAGCCGATGTTTACTTTTTGTTCTTGGGGGGGGGGGGGGTGTCGTTAGACAAACAAACACTCCAAAAAAGACACCTATAGCATTTTTGGGGTGTTTTGCTCCAAATTTGTGAAGAAAGATCAAAGTTACTATTGTTTTCTATGGCAAACGCAGCAGTATTCGCATTCGCATTTGCACCGATCGGTCCATGGGTCGATCCATCTGTCGCATTCGGACGTATGGAAGCACCACTATTCCTTTACATGCTTTTCGATTTTTTGCCGCATTCGCATTCGCATGTCGCATACCGCGTTTAAGGAATCTTAGCTTTATCCTAATAATGCCGAGCGCCTGGCTAGGAAGCGACAAGTATAAATTTTTCGCGTCTGGTCCCGAGAGTTTGGTGACCAGCCACTTGTTGTTTGGTGATGGCATGGACCATCTGTGTAAGGGCCTTTCCGATCTGATGTACTCTTAGTGCTTTTTTAACAATTATAGTTCGAAGGACACTGCTCTGATTGTGGCTGGTACCACCAAGCAGACGGGATGACCGAATGAGTTAGAGCGTCTGTCTCCCATGTTGGTAGACCATAGGATTGTGGGTTCGAACCCTGGTCGAGTCAAACCAATGACTTAAAAATGTATACTTGTCGCTTCCTAGCCAGGTGCTCGGCATTATTAGGATAGGGCAAGGACTGGTTGGCTCAGTGTCAGGATAATGTGACTGAGTGGGATATCAGGTCATGGTGCTGGCAGTCTGGTCTCCCAGTGGGGCAGCACTATAAAGTTGCTATGAGTGTGCACTGTCACAAGTCGATACCCATCCTGATATGACCTTAGATGTTGCTACGACATAAAACAACAACAAACAAACAAACAAAACAGATTCCGCACCATGCTGCCTTTGTAAATTGGTGCTTAATTAGTTTGTGGAAGATTTGGGGACTTTGAGCAGAGTCGAATCAGCCCATCTAGTATTTGTCCTTGTATCTTCTCTATATTGGGTCTTGTTGGCTCTTCTCTACATAAGTGATAGGAGGTGTGAATCTTTTCCATCCATCAGATAATCTAGTTTCGCTTTGTCATGCATTCATTCCCTTTACACTTAGTATTTTGCCCCAATGAAATTGAAGAGTTCAAGCACAAAATGCTGTAAAAATCGAAGCAAAATTGTAATTAAAATAAAATATTGTTACCTGGAGGTAATTTTAATTTTGACTAATTCTACTTTTCTTGTGATGTAATGATCATGGAGCAATGAACACAACTTAGGAATCCTTAAAAAAAAAAAAAAAAGAAGATTTTGAAAGTTTGATTCCAATGTTTATCTCAATTTACGGGATTTTGCGACTGAGCTTTTCAATTGTTCTCAACGCCTAAAAGGTTTGTCAGATGTGGGGTTCGAACCCACGCCCACATTCGTGGACCAGAACACCCAGCTCCTGACTGCTCAGGCAAGGAGTAACCTTGAGTCTGGCGCCTTAGACCACTCGGCCAATCTGACTTGTTACAGGCTAGATAAAAGGTTCACCTGGTACTCGCAGTACATGGGTGAAGACCAGCCTTATATAAAAACGGTCGAAAAATCAGGCTAATGAAATGAGTCTTTATGAGAGCCTAATTTCACAATCTAAGAAGCAACATTTATTCTTTGTATATGTCTTCATATTTCCCCATATTTTCAAAACCAAACAATTATGATTGTACATATCTAACTTAGATACTGATGCACTTATTAAGCATTTTTCGCCACATAGAAGGGAATACTGAGTCAATTTAATAGAACCTGTTACTGCAGAAGCCTATGGTGTTAGAGTTTTGGCAAGCTTGCAAGAATTAATTTTGCACGTGTGCACTTCAAATATCTCGAAAGTTAGCCATTTAAAGTAAAAGTTACTTCAAACTAAAGTAAGGTAGATTATAATGACCAACCTAACATATTTATCTCAGAAAATGACAGAAACTCAAAACCATCGGACTATGCAACTTTAATGTTCATGGGTCTACGGTATTGGCAACAGCAATGTCTGGCAGGAATGGAACTCTCTCCCCTCTCACACCCCACCTTTTCACAGGACTTCATGTAAACGCTATTGTTCCCGAAGCAGAATATACATACACCGACGGGATGGCCGAATGAGCTAGAGCCTGCGTCTCCCGTGTTGGGAGATCGTAGGATCGTGGGTTCGAAATCTGGTCGAGTCAAACCAACGACTTAAAAATGTATACTTGCCACTTCCTAGCCAGGCTTTCTCCCGTCCGTCCATCCAAATTTTGTTGTGCATGCTAAAAAAATCTTGACCTACGGGAGCGTATGGTTCATACGCCACTCATACACTTCTCATACGCCGGCATACATTCCTCTATGCTAGGGTACGCCGGTGTAAGCTAGGGGTATGCTGGCATATGCTACTCATACGGTCAACTTGCATCACAGGCGTATCTCTGGTGTATGAAGCATACGCATAACCTACGAATTGCGTATGGGAGCGTATGCAAAGCGTATGAGTTAGCGTATGGTGGTGTATGCCCGACCTATGGTCTTGGTATATAAAGGCGACGCACTATATACCCAGGAGCCACCAGGCAGCGGACTGAGGAGAGATAACATAGGTCTCGCATAAGCTTAGCATATGCTTCGCATATGCTCCTCATATGCTCCTCATACACTCCTCATACGCTCCACATGCCACTCAAAACCATAAAAAAATGTCACAGTATGCTCTCATACGCTCCTCATAGGTTACGCATATGCTCAAATACACCCGAGAGGTGACCAAAGATCACGATACGTCGTCCCGCGCAGTTTTTTCAAATTTTTGATGTAGGTTTTCAATACGCTCCTGCATATGCCATAATGTGACAGGGCCTTAAACAACTAATGTACCAACAACAGATGACTGTTATGATGTGCGTCGTTCTGTTATTTTCGCTCGCAAATGGACCCAGAATTTGACACAGAGTTTGGGTGTTGGTTGGTTGTTGGAGTTTTACGTCCCGGAAAAATCTAAAGTTATATCAGGATGTGAACCGACATATGACAGTGCACACTAATGGCGACTTAATAATGCTGCCCCACTTGGAGACCAGGCCGCCAGTGCCATGACCTGATATCCCATTCAGTCACATTATCCTGACACTGAGCCAACCAGTCCTTGCCCTATCATAATAATGCCGAGTGCCTGGATCGGAAGTGACAAGTATACATTTTTAAGTCATTGGTTTGACTCGACCAGGGTTCGAACCCATATGTTCGAAACCCACCCCAGAATTTGGACAACTTGACTACGGCGAGCAATCAATTAGCAAAATGAAATACGAAGCAATTAGTGTTATAGGAAGATTAGACCCATTCTGTGTGGTACTAATCCAACTCGATTCACTTTTGGGAAATATCATCAGTGTAGGTGAATTACAAGAGGGGTGACTTGGATTAAATTTGTTATTTTGTAATCAGTGAGTGGAAACGGAATAGTGTCAGCTTCCTTTGTCCTGATTGCAGTATTCAGTCAAGCGACCTGGATTTAATTCCAATCGATTTTCTAATTAAGGTAGTGGAACCACGTTTTTATTTTTAGAAGAAGTCAGATGGGCTTCTCGTAGCTGATCTTAACATAGCAACGAGCAGGGTGCATGCAGCAAGGTGGGCCGGATGTCGTATGTGAATTCTGATTGGTTGAGGCTTTGAGTGCAATGTACATAGGCAATTTGATATATATATATCTAACTGTCATATCGGGTTATGTACATGAATTTTGATTGGTTGATGCTCTGTGTGCAATGTACATAGACAGTACGATATATACATATATCTAACTGTCATATCAGGTTATGTACACGAATTCTGATTGGTTGATGCTCTGAGCGCAATGTACATAGACAGTACGATATATATCAACAGAACTGTTATGTCAGGTTATGTATGTGAATTCTGATTGGTTGATACTCTGAGCGCAATGTACATAGACATTATGATATATCAACAGAACTGCTATGTCGGGTTATGTACATGAATTCTGATTGGTTGAAGCTCTGAGTGCAATGTACATAGACAGTGCGATATATCAACAGAACTGTTATGTCGGGTTATGTGCATGAATTCTGATTGGTTGATGCTCCGAGTGAAATGTACATGGGCAAGATGATATATCTGCCAACTGTCATTTTGGGTTATGCACATGAATTCTGATTAGTTGGTGTTCTGAGTGAAATGTACATAGAGTAACCGATATATACTGTTGCATCGGATTATGTACATGAATTCTGATTGGTTGATGCTCTGAATGCAGTTTACATTGACAAGATGGTATATCTGCAAACTGTTATATCACGTTATGTACGTGAATTCTGATTGGCTGTTGCTCTGAATGCAGTTTACATAGACAATATGATATCTCTGCAAACTGCGATATCACGTTATGTACGTGAATTCTGATTGGCTGTTGCTCTGAATGCAGTTTACATAGACAAGATGATATATCTGCAAACTGTTATATCACGTTATGTACGTGAATTGTGGTTGGCTGTTGCTCTGAAAGCAGTTTACATAGACAATATGATATCTCTGCAAACTGTTATATCATGTTATATACGTGAATCCTGATTGGCTGTTGCTCTGAATGCAGTTTACATAGACAAGATGATATATCTGCAAACTGTTATATCACGTTATGTACGTGAATTATGGTTGGTTGATTTAATTACTTAGACGAGACGATATATGGGGTATAACACGTTATCCAAATATTATTTGGCTGGAACTATGGCCCCCTTCTTCACCCATCCTTTCTGCCTTTCCTAATCCCAACATTGCGGGTGAGCTGAACAGGCGAGGTGGGGGGAGAGTGAGGCGCTACCCTGACTGTTGCTACTAATTCACTTATCTCACTTACCTAGCTGTTACCCTATACCTTGTATGCACATTTTGGTAGATCGTGGGGGTCAAACCCTGACCCAGTCAAACCCATGACATAAAAATGTATACTTGCCGCTTCCTAACCAGGTGCTCAGCATGGTTAGGTTAGCTTAGTGTCAGAATAATGTGACTGAGTGGTAAAGTGGGTCATAGTGCTGGTGACACGGTCTTCTAGTGGGGCAGCACTATAAAATCACCATGAGTGTACACTGTCACAAGTCAGTACCCGTCCTGAGATGACCTTAAATATTGCCAGGACGCAAAACCCTAACAACCAACAGACCTTGTCTGTGTGGGTCAACCTTGATAGTGTGTCTCTCGTGTATGAACTGTCTGGTTGTTGGAGCTGCCTGGGCACCTGATCAACTCCACACAACGCGGTCAATATGTCTCACGTGACCCCCCCCCCCCCCTCCTCACACCTTCCCCCAGCCGCACCCAAACCTGCCTATCTGCCTTCACTCGCCCAGAATTTAAACACGTAACTAAACGGAGTGGCCTTCACTTGCTATCCGGACCGCACTCTGTCCACACCTCTCTCTATCACCTCTCCGCCAGCCATGCTCCTCCTCGATATGTCTGAAAAGAGTTCCAGGAGAGGGAGCCCGCTGGCATTTCACTTTCTACTCTTACTCCGTCCATGTCTATGGTTCGCTAGACGGTCACCATAGAGCAAATAGACATGGTCCTTTGACTCAACTCTCCTCATTTCTCTTTCCTAGATTCTGCCCATTTCGATTTCTCCCAGGCACACTTCTTCCCCTGACCAGGGTAGTTGTGTTCTTGGGTGGGGCCCTTCACCTTTACGATTTCTCTGTCTTGTTCTTGTTGCTGGAACGACCGCTGCTCCCACCTTTGCCCGCCTTCCTCAAACCCCTGCTGCTGACCAGATTCAAGTGCTACGCTACACTACACTACACCTACAGCTCAACTACACACCGGACCGAAGAGATTCGCTGCCGCCTCGACGCCTCACCGTCACTACGTTGTGAAGATGTCCCCAGCTTCTACAACACTCCCTCTACGAAGTTAAGTCTTCAACCACAGATTGGGCCGATTTATCAGAGCCTCTCTACCCAATGTTGCATTTCTGCAACCGGTAACCGTCCTAAGGTTACAAACACCCCAATTGATTGATTGATTGATTGGAGTGGCCTTTTAGGAGGTACCAGCCAGAGTTTGCTCATAACGACCTGTTTTTATAGTTGTCGGAACTGAAAAATAAATAATATCTGCTCAGTTGGTTGTTGGAGTGTTACGCCCTAGCAACATCTAAGGTCATATCAGGATAGGTACCGACTTGTGACAGTGCACACTCATGGTGACTTTATATATAGTGCTGCCCCACTGAGAAATCGGGATGCCAGCACCATGATCTGATATCCCACTCAGTCACATTATCCTGATACTGAGCTAACCAGTCCTTGGCCTATCCTATTAATGCCGAGCGCCAGGCTAGGAAGCGACAAGTATCAATTTTGTAAGTCATTGGTTTGACTCGACCGGGAACCGAGCTCTTAAACTCCGACACGCGAGGCCTGCGCGTTACCGATTCGGCCACCACGCTCGGTAATAATATCTGCAGATTGTCATATTGGATTACACACGTCAATTCTGATTGGTTGATGCTTTGATTTTGAGTCCAATGCATATAGCCGAGACTATATTATCTGCAAACTGTCCTAAAGTGTATTACCATAATACAATAGTACCTGCTTCCAACGGACAACTCTGAACCCAAACCAATGTTGTCCTGACACAGCAGCATATATTATGTCAGCGGAAGGAAAATCAAACACATCAACCATTTTGCACATGGTAACAGAAATAAAACTACCAAAAAAAAACAAATAAATTAGCAACAGGCAGCAAGGGTGCGCCCATCACAATGGTCGCTGAGGACAGGGTGTTACTGTACTGGTATTTTGGGGGGCATGATCCATGTGAAAACCTACCTTCAGCAATACCAACTAGGCAGAGGCCTCCAATCAACAGTGGAAGCAAACACAAGGGCACCACACCCGCCATGACTGCCGAGATGGCGATACTACACTGCAGCAGCTCGCGGTGTTGTCTCAATGGCGGGAAATAAACTGCTCGGCGATCCGGACGCGTAGGTCAGTGAGGAGGCCGTGTAACATAGACACACACACAAAGCCCGCTGTCCTCCCCCAGTCTCCGGTGCCACACAAGTGCGCGCGTTATATCCCCGAGAGTTGGGCTAATTCACGGACGCCCACTTCCTGTTCCCGCTGGTTCCCGCGTTCCCATCTCCACCAGCAGACGACAGGAGAGTGATGGCAACAGTTTTGGAGTATAGCTGCATCCACCGCATAATACCACTTATCAGTCCACACACATCCTTCCTTTGTTCCTTCCTTCCTTCTTTCCTTCTTTCCTTCTTTCTTTCTGTCCTTCTTTCCTTCTTTCCTTCTTTCCTTCTTTCTTTCCTTCTTTCCTTCTTTCCTTCCTTCTTTCCTTCCTTCCTTCTTTCCTTCTTTCCTTCTTTCTTTCTTTCCTTCCTTCCTTCCTTCTTTCCTTCCTTCCTTTCTTCTTTCCTTCCTTCCTTCCTTCTTTTCCTCTTTCTTCTTTACTCCCCTTCTTCCTTTCTTCCGCCCGCCGCCAAGGGCTGGCGACACGCACAATTTGGAGGTCCTCGCAGACGACTTTCTTTTTTATTTTTGGAGGGAAGCGGAAAACCAGCGGAAAACCAGAGAAGCAGCAGCAGCAGACGACAGCAGAGAGAGATCTAACAACGCCCGCTGCTCCGCCAGGTACCAGCTGCCAACTCTCGTCTGCTCTCTCCGAAGAAGTGCCACCGCTGTGGCTGCGTCGACTAGCGGGCGTTTCTGGTACTACTGCAGCGTGAAGGGGTGCCACTGTCTTAAAGTTACATAATGCAATGGTTTTGAGTTTCAGCCATAGTTTTATTAGATCGATATATTAAGTCGTCGTTATGATCTACTATGTTTTAGTTTGAAGTAATTTTCAGTTTAGAGGTTAACTGAAGAAATGTTGGGAAGATGTGGATAAATGTTTGTAACTGTAAGATTTGGATACATGTTAGTAAGGTTTGGATAAATGTTGGTAAGATGTGGATAAGTGTTAGTAAGATGTGGATAAGTGTTAGTAAGATGTGGATAAATGTTAGTAAGATTTGGATAAATGTTAGTAAGATTTGGATAAATGGTAGTAAGATGAGGATAAATGTTAGTAAGATGTGGATAAATGTTAGTAAGACTTGGAGAAATGTTAGTAAGATGTGGATAAATGTTAGTAAGGCTTGAATAAATGTTAGTGAGATGTGGATAAATGTTAGTGAGATTTGGAGAAATGTTAGTAACATGTGGATAAATGTTAGTAAAGTTTGGATACATTTTCGTGAGATGTGGATAAATGCTAGTAAGATTTGGGTAAATGTTAGTCAGATTTGGATAAATGATAGTAAGGTTTGAATAAATGTTAGTGAGATGTGGATAAATGTTAGTAAGATGTGGATAAATGATAGTAAGGTTTGAATAAATGTTAGTAAGATGTGAAGAAATGTTAGGAAGATGTGGATACATGTTACTAAGACGTGGATACATGTTAGTAAGACTTGGATAAATGTTAGGAAGATATGGATAAATGTTAGTAAGATGTGGATAAATGTTAGTAAGACATGTATACATGTTAGTAATACTTGGAGAAATGTTAGTAAGATGTGGAGAAATGTTATTGAGATATGAATATATGTTAGTAAGACGTGGATACATGTTAGTAAGACTTGGAGAAATGTTAGTAAGATGTGGATACATGTTACTAAGACGCGGATGCATGTTAGTATGACTTGGAGAAATGTTAGTAATATGTGGATACATGTTAGTAAGATGTGGATAAATGTCAGTAAGATTTGAAAAAATGTTAATGGAGAAATGTTAGTAAGATGTGGATACATGTTACTAAGATGTGGATACATGTTAGTATGACTTGGAGAAATGTTAGTAATATGGGAGAAATGTTTGTAAGATGTGGATAAATGATAGTAAGGTTTGAATAAATTTTAGTGAGATGTGAAGAAATGTTACTAAGATGTGGATACATGTTACTAAGACGTGAATATATGTTAGTAAGACTTGGAGAAATGTTAGTCAGATGTGGATAAATGTCAGTAAGATGTGGATAAATGTTAGTAAGATGTGGATAAATGTTAGTAAGATTTGAAGAAATATTAGTGAGATATGGATAAATGTTAGTAAGATTTGGAGAAATGTTAGTGAGATGTGGATAAATGCTAGTAAGATTTGGAGAAATGTTAGTAAGATGTGGATAAATGTTAGCAAGAATGTTTGTAAGATGAGGCTAAATGTTAGTAAGATTTGGAGAAAGGTTAGTAAGATGTGGATAAATGTTAGTAAAGTTTGGATAGATGTTAGTCACATGTGGATAACTGTTAGTAAGATGTGAATACATGTTAGTAAGATGTGGATACATGTTAGTAAGACTTGGAGAAATGTTAGTAAGATGTGGATACATGTTAGTAAGATGTGAATACATGTTACTAAGATGTGCATACATGTTAGTAAGACATGGAGAAATGGTAGTAAGATGTGGATGCATGTTAGTAAGACATGGAGACATGTTAGTAAGACTTGGAGAAATGTTAGTAAGCTGTCAATACATGTTACTAAGATGTGGATAAATGTTAGTAAGAGGTGGATACATCTTAGTAAGATTTGGAGAAATGTTAGTGAGATGTGGATAAATATTAGTATGGTTTGGATAAATGTTAGTGAGATATGGATACATGTTAGTAAGGTTTGGAGAAATGATAGTAATAGTTGCAGAAATCTTTGTAAGATTTGGATAAACATTAGTAAGCTTTGGATAAATGTTACTGAGATGTGGATGAGTGTTAGTAAGATGTGTATACATATTAGTAAGACATGGATACATGTTAGTAAGACTTGGATATATGTTAGTAAGATGTGGATACATGTTAGTAAGATGTGGATACATGTTAGTAAGAATTGGATAAATGTTAGTGCAATGTGGATAAATGTTAGTAAGGTTTGGATAAATGTTAGTAAGATGTGGATAAATGTTAGTATGGATAAATGTTAGTAAGATGTGGATAAATGTTAGTAAGATTTTGGATAAATGTTAGTAACATGTGGATAAATGTTAGTAAGATTTGGATAAATGTTAGTATGGATAAATGTTAGTAAGATGTGGATACATGTTAGTAAGATTTGGATAAATATTAGTAAGATGTGAAAAAATGTTAGTAAGATGTGGATACATGTTAGTAAGACGTGGATACATGTTAGTAAGATTTGGAGAAATGTTAGTAAGCTGTCAATACATGTTAGTAAGATGTGGATAAATGTTAGTAAGATGTGGATAAATGTTAGTAAGAGGTGGATACATTTTAGTAAGATTTGGATAAATGTTAGTGAGATGTGGAAAAATGTTAGTATGGTTTGGATAAATATTAGTGAGATATGGATAAATGTAAGTAAGATTTGGATAAATGATAGTAAGAGTTGCAGAAATCTCTGTAAGATTTGGATAAACGTTAGTAAGGTTTGGATAAATGTTACTGAGATGTGGATGAGTGTTAGTAAGATGTGTATACATGTTAGTAAGACATGGGATACATGTTAGTAAGACTTGGATAACTTTTAGTAAGATGTGGATACATGTTAGTAAGATGTGGATAAATGTTAGTGGTATGTGGAGGAATGTTAGTAAGGTTTGGATAAATGTTAGTAAGATGTGGATAAATGTTAGTATGGATAAATGTTAGTAAGATGTGGATACATGTTCGTAAGATTTGGATAAATATTAGTAAGATGTGAAAAAGTGTTAATAAGATATGGAGAAATGTTATTAAGATTTGGAGACACATGTTAGTAAGACATGCCCTTGTTTTGTGCAGATGGTGACGTGAAGGCGAGTTCTCGTCCTTGTGCTTAATTATGTGTCAAGTGCAGGGCGACGTGTTAACCTGGTGGAGGTGCTGGTGGTGGGTCTGGGTGTGGGGGGTGGGTGTGGTGGTGGTGGGTGTGAGTGTGAGGTGTAGGAGGTGGAGGTGGTGGAAAGGGGTGGGTGTAGGCGTGGGGGTAGAGGTGGTGGTGGGTGTGTGTGGTCGTGGTGTGTGTGGGGTGGGTGTGGGGGTTGGAGGTGGGGTAGTGGTGGTGGGGGTGGGGGTAGGATGTGGGGTGAGCGATGTATATGTATCAGTCTGAGATGCCATACTGGTTGAGTATAGCCTGGTGGTGTACAGCATCCTTCGAATCAATTTCTCGTCTGTCTTCTAGCCATTCCTCATGACTACTGCATATATACTGCTGTATATATACCAGTGTATATATATACCAATTTATAAGAACTAAGGGTCAAGTATACACGGCTATAGTTCTCACATCTTTGGTGTCAATTTCTCGTCTGTCTTCTAGCCGTTCCTCATGACTACTGCATATATCATCATCATCATGCTGTCGGTCGCGATGCGACGAAGACTGCTTTCATTACTTGACTGTTTCTCTCTATTTAGCTCTCTACTGTGAGAGTGATGTCCATAAGTCGGTCTTAATGTCTCTCAGCTTCAGGTTTCTCTTGATGGTATCCTTGAACCAGAGATGAGGGCGCCCTCTCTTTCTGTAACCAGAAGACAGTTGAGAGTAGAGGATCTACTTTGGTAGCCTGTCTGATGACATCCTGATGTGGTGTCCAGTCCACCAGAGATTCTTTTTGATCAGAAGATCTTCCATAGAGGGTAGCCCTGTCCGTTCGAGCTTTTCCTTATTTGTCACTTTGTCCTTCCAGGTTAGCCTAATGATCGAACGCAGATGTCGCATCATGAAGGCATGCAGCTTTTTCACCTGTTGTCTGTACATTGTCCAAGCCTCGGCTCCATACAGTAGGGTGGATAGCATGATTGCACGGTAGATGTTGCCTTTGACCTGCATGGACACATGGTGGTTGTTCCAGAGTCTCTGGCATAGTCGGCTGAAAGATGCGCTAGCCTTGGCCATCCTCCTCTGTATTTCAGCATCAATGCGTCCATCACTTGATATAGTGCTTCCGAGGTAGGTGAATTCCAGAACAGAGTTCAGCTTGTTTCCATCAACCATGATATCCTCCTCTCGGGTTCTTGTAGAGGTGGGTTGGTACCGCACCTCCGTCTTCTTGATGTTAATCTTCAGGCCAAACTTCTTTGATGCATTGGAGAAAGCGTCCACTATTTTCTGGATCTCTTCAGCAGACTGGGAAACCAGTGCACTGTCATCTGTGAATAGCAGCTCTCTCACCAATATCCGAGTAGTCTTGGTCTTCGCTCTGAAGTGTGCAACATTGAATAGGTCAGCGCTCAGTCTGGACTGTATATAGATGCCATCCCCCATGCCTCGGAAATCCTCGTCGAGCATTGCTGATAGGAAGATGGAGAAGAGGGTGGGGCCAGTACACACCCTTGCTTGACCCCATTGGTAACCCCGAACGATTCCGAGACTTCCCCTCCAACACTAACATTCACCATCATTCCCATATGTAGAGCCTAAATCATAGTTTTGAACTTCTCTGGGCACATTTCATGAAAGCTGCCTGCAAAACTGTTGAAGTGCTGCTGGCTTTTGCAAGTTACCAGCGGCACTCTCTCGGGGAGCAAATAGAGGTCTCACACCGGCGAGACCATGTCCAGACAGGCACAAAACTATTTGTCCCTGCAGTGGCTGGTCGGGAGATGTTGGGAGCTCCATACATCAACCATCCTTGATGCTGCCACAGTGACAACTGACATGGTTTTCTGTTTAGAGTTTACTCCCTTAGCCTTCGGTTCTGTCAAGAACCTGTACCACAAGGCAGTGGTTTACAACTCTGCAGGGTAGGGCATCAAACTCCCTGAGGTATTGCAATACCTGCATACATATATACTGCTGTTTATAGACCAGTATGTATATACCTATTTATAAGAACTAAGCTTAAAGTATACAAGGCTATAGTATTCACACCTTTCGTGTCAATTTCTCGTCTGTATATATATATATATTTATGTATATACCTATATATGGGAACTAAGCTTCAAGTATACATCTTCCGTGTCAATTTCTCATCTGTCTTCTCGCCATTCCTCATGCTTGCTGGATATATTATATATATATATATATAAAGTTAGGCTATGTAATAAGAAGAGAAGGAAGACGAGTGTTGGGTCGGACACTTTATTGAGCGTCTATGATGTGCACAATAAAAAGGGCATATCGGTAAAGTTTGAAATCAGGAGGCAGAGTGACTGCCCGGGGCAGATATCGCCCGGTGGTGGCGCTCGGGCCCGGCTAGCCGGGGCAAATCCCGGGCAGGTCAGCGATTGACAATAATATAATAAACAAATATATGAATAATAATAATAATATGAAACTCTGCCTGTTTTATATTTGCATAATTCATTATACATCCTATAAAGTTAGGCTATGTAATAAGAAGAGAAGGAAGACGAGTGTTGGGTCGGACACTTTATTGAGCGTCTATGATGTGCACAATAAAAAGGGCCAAAGGAGAACGCCTAAGCGTCTCCCCCCAACCCAACACTCGCATCCTCAGAGCATAGTGCCGCGGCCACCCTCAAGTCATTCACTATCCTGACACCCAGGGGCGTCTTAAGATAGCTGTATACAGTCTCAGAGGCCCAGTCCCCCCTGGCCTTCAATTCCTCGATTGTGGCCCCGCACATGGATAAGAAGGTGCAGCCTCCCCTCCTCAAGGAGTGAGACGAGAGGGTGGACGCGTCAAAGCCGGCCCTGGTGGAAAATATCTTGAGGGTCTCCTGGTAAGAGGCATATGGAAACGGAGAGGAGAACCCACCAGAAACTGGTATGCGGAAAGCCGGGTCAGAAGGGCCCGCACTGATCTGGTGAAAATGCATTTCGGTCCAATGGACCGCACAGAGAGTGGTGTCGCAACACCTGGCGATCGGTATCTCAAGCACACGTTCCGAGAATTGAATTGTTTTAGAACGGCGCACAGTCAGAAGCATCCCCCAGTCGTAGAATGAGAAGTCCGATCTGAGGAGGGTGGAGTCCGACATGGTAACCTGAGACTTGCGTAATAATCTCCTAAAGGAGCAGAGGACCGCCGCCCTCCATGCTACGTGGCCAGGGTTGTTGGACAGGAGAGAAAAGATTGTTCGCAACATGTGAAGGAGCAGAGGCATCGCCTGGCGGGGAGTGTCACCCTTGGCCCTACGGATTCCCTTAAGGGTAGCCGCCAGGACATAACACTTATAGTCTATTGGCGGCTCATCGTTAATCCTTAAAAAGTGGTTCAGGCCGCTTAGGTAGTTAAGGATAGAACGGTATTTCAATGAGCGGGCCAGCCAGGTAGCATAGAGGGCCACCTGCTCAACGGAGCAAGGGATTGGAGCCCTGGAGGAGTGAAAAAGATTAACATATTCTAAATATCTGCGGATCTGCACCCCCCTTGTGATGGCCGAGTTTTTCGCGTAGGACTGGCGCTGGTATTCCTGCTGCTCGACCTTCAGCGCCAATGTCACTGCAAAAAACGAAAGGTGCATCAAACACGTGGCTACAGCAGAGTGAGCCGCTGACATCCACAGCCCTGATCCTGTCAAGGCTATCAGCCTTATCTAGCCTACTTAGGGCATCACACATCACATTTACGCTGCTGCGGATATAGACGGAGCTGAACGAGAAGTTGTTCTCGACCGCCAGCCAGAATAGTTTCCGGAGGAAGAACATGATCCCCTTGCATCTGGACCTGCCAGTGTTCAGAGCTGCCCGAACAACCTCACTGTCGGTCACGATCATGACCGTGCTGTTTGCCCAACTTGTCCCCCAACGAAGGCAGGCTGCGTAAACCGCCCACATTTCTTGGATGTTGATGTGGGACGAGCCTACGTCAGGAGGGGGGAGAAGGTGGTGGTGGCCGGCATAGGAAGCGAGGGGTTTGTTGGCTCCGTCGATAAAGGAGCCAACCACCCAGTCGTGACCATGGAGGGCTCCAAATCCCCACTTAGAATCATCACTGTAGGTCGATACTACAGGAGCAAACTTACCGAGGATCCTAGCCTTGCCATTGAATCGCCTCGCAAAGCGTAGCCACCAGTCCAAGTCCTCCCTTATCCCCTTGCCTAGTCGGGCTCTATGGTGAGGTTGTTTGGGGATGGCCATCAGGTCGTATATACACCTGGAAAACGTCCTCCCACCCCTAATGACCTTGGAGCAGTGGGCCAGCAGGCCCCCAACACGCTCGAGTTCCTTCTTAGAAGCCTTCCTACGCCCCTGAAGACTGTGAAGCACTCTTATTGTATTAGACAGTTTGTCCTGTGGGAGACTGAGCTCAAGGCTCAAGGAGTCTACGTCGATCCCGAGGAACCGGACCTTGGTGTCGGCCTTACTCACTTTCTTGAAGCTTACAAAGAAACCGATCCACCTAAGGATCGCGATCAGCTTCCTCTGAGCCCTCTCGACCTCGGACCTAGTTCCGGCCACGAGACAGAAGTCGTCCAGGTAGTTAACTATCCGATCAACTCCCTCCCGAACACAGCATCTCACGATAAAGTCTGAGATCTTCGAGAATACGTAAGGGCTAGAAGAGAGGCCCATGCAGAGGCGGTTGTCAAGAAAGTGAGAGAAGGCCTGGTCACCGGGTCTCTTGTAACGGAGGCCTTGAAGGTGGCGGTCCTCGGGATGGATTGAGACCGACCTGTAGGCATCCTTGATATCGACCGTGCCGAGCGAGTCACCACGTTCCAGCATGTCCGTCACGTCGTCGAGACCTTTGTAGGAGAACTTAAGGCATACCTGGTCCGTGAAACCATTGACAGAACTGTCAGGCGGAACACTGCAATCGATGACCACGCGCCCACCACCGTCGTCCTTGGGGACGACGAATGCATCGTGAGTGCAGGGCGCGGGGGCAGTGACGGCGGAGATGAGGCCATCTCGTTCCTCATCCCTGAACTTACTGTCAATGATCGCACCCTCCCAGGCTGACCTCCTGCGAGTCTTAGTAGGGGCGTAGTTAGCAGCACAGCCGGGATTGATTACCCGGAAACCGAAAGTAACTCCGGTAATAATGTATAGCCAGTCGGGGTCGGTGTCGCCACGCAGAAATAACTCAGTGAAGACTCTACATGGTCTGAGCTGGGTGGCGACACCGGCAATCTTGTGAGTACAATCACAATAGCCCCGAACACACTCACTGGTGATCTTAATTGTCACCGGCGTACCCCCTTCAAGTTCCCTAATGTGAACTAGGAGGCTGCCCCCATCAACTTGCTCGACGAACAAGCGGTCATAGCGACTGGAACCTGCCGGACTCAACCAGCGCAATCCAAAGCCCGGAGATTTATCATGGAGCCGGCTTTCCCTAGTCCCCCCCAGACTAGCTGTATCGACCCTGGCTATAGAAGAAACAACAGTATCATGAGCATTGGCATTGGGGCAAGGGTCGACAGTATCAGTCTCGGCGGGGTCAGGCGTACTCGCATAAACAACAGCGGGGGAAACAGTACCAAGGTCTTTCACAGCGTGGACACGGTTGGCGCCCAAAGGGCCATGATCAGTGACGCCCATATCAGTCCCGAAGTCATCGGCAGCAGTGCTCAACTCATGGGTCTGGCGATTATCGGTTTTAAGAACCCGCGGCTTCCTAGGTCATTCTTTGCACTTCTGTCGTGTGTGTGACTTCGATCCACACGCGGAGCAGGCGTGTGAGAATCGACAGCCCGAGCGTGTGCATCCTGTGTCGCCGTTCCAGGCGTAGCAAGACCTACGGACCCCCCGGGCAGGAGAGTGCTTCGCGGCACTGCGCTGCCAGGGTCCGCTCTTCTTCTGCCTCATATTGTGAGGGCCGTAGTGCTCTATACTTTCGTCCTGATGGGACTTAGAGAATGCGGAGAAGCCGATTGTCTCCCCGAGCTTGCGTATTGCCAAAATGTGGTCCCCGTGAGCACTGTCTTTATAGTGGTCATCCATCGCTCTTGCTGATACAAAGCTTACGTGTTCGATGAACGCCCTCGGGCGTTCATCTTCCTGACATCTTTTCCTTGAGCGTACTTGCGCAGCGACCACTTACTTCTTCTCCTGCGCGAAGAGCTCCCGCTGCTCGATCTGGACGACCGCCTCCTCCTCCTACTCGACCCTCGTGAGTGTCGACGAGAACGACCGTATGAAGAGTGTCCGTCATCCCGGTCGAATCCTTGAGTCCAAGATGGCGGAGGGAGGGCTGCTTCAGTCGTCCTTCCACGGTCGTCCGTAGTCGCGTCGTCCTGGCAGGTCGAGTGCACGTGGGTGTGGTGCGGTTGCCTCCCCGTCGTCCATCATCGATTGTCACCGTCCCGCGTCGATTCCGTCGTCTGTCCCGCTCTTCCATCAGCGCAGCTAGCTCGTCCTCCAGGTCGGCGACGCGCATCTCCGACTTTATCTTGTCGATTGCTTCACGCGCGTTTCTCTCCCGGTCGTCCAGCGAGAGAGTCGACATCGCTGAAGTTGTAGGATCCATCTTGACATTTTCGTAGTGGTCGGCTGTTGTCTTAGTGTTCTTTGCCGATGTTTTTCCGCTGCGTGTCGACATGGTAGGTTCGGCGAGTGTGTCGATGCTTTTTCGGGAGCAGTCGACCCGATCCTGTTTGTCGTGTTGGTAGCCGCAGTCCGAGCAATAGCCAGTGCCTGGCATCCTATCTCCTGAGAGCCTGCCAATCAAACATTCGACGCTGGACAGCTGCAAGTAGCCAACCTAACTTCCAGCTGCGCTTTAGCGGCTTGGCTATGGCAGCCAAAAAGAATTGCTCTGCCCGAAACCTTGGCCTGATTCAAGGGGGGTTCCAGAGGCCTGAGATCCTTGTAACAGGATCAGTCAGTTAAGCTAGAGCCTATTACAATTAATGGAGACCGAACCTCGGGCATTAATCCGCTTAACAATAGGAGCTTAATCCGCTTAATGAAGCGTCGCTTAGTGCGGCCAGTTACAGCTAATCGGCTTAGGTAAAGAGTAAGCAGCTATTGTCTGAGTGCAGATATTGTCTGAGTGCAAGTTTCCTGCACAGTGATTATCGACAAACATTTTCGGCACAAATTCGACTATCCTAGACGATCTATGTACTATCGACAACATTTTTCAGCTCAAATTCGAAGCCTCTGACAGATTCGACACACATGTGAACGTTAGCCCGATCAATATTGATCGACCGTTAAAGATCAGCCGAGATTCAAATTGCTGCTGGAAAGATTCGCCGATAACGATATAAATGTGCAATTAATCTATGAACCTTTTAATCGACCGATATAGTCGTCACTTGGCCCGACAGTTAAGCAGTTTCAGCAAGATCGCATGTTATAAAGCAGATATCCAGCGTTTTCAATAGCGATCAGTGTAGGATTGAAAATGGAAGCTGAGATTAACTTGCTTCAGTCGTCCGCTGTCCCTGTAAAGCGCTAAAATAAGGTTTAGTTTTATGCACGATACCGTTAACTTGTCATTCCGGTGCGATCGGCCTTGTTATTGCTGATCCGCGAACAGGTAATAGCTGAAGTCGTCCGCTGGCCCCAGGTGTAACAAAGGTAGCCAGGTAGGAGAAAGGAACCACAGGTAGCAGGTAGACTGTGGTCCTTCCAGTTTGAAATCAGGAGGCAGAGTGACTGCCCGGGGCAGATATCGCCCGGTGGTGGCGCTCGGGCCCGGCTAGCCGGGGCAAATCCCGGGCAGGTCAGCGATTGGACAATAATATAATAAACAAATATATGAATAATAATAATAATATGAAACTCCGCCTGTTTTATATTTGCATAATTCATTATACATCCTATATATATATATATCTGCAGTATAAGCATCATACAAATATTATTTTTAATGGAACGCATCGTGTATTAACTTGTCTCGGCTAGATTCGAACCCGCGACCCTCACGCCGGCGCTGTCTGGATACGCGAACCCGCACCCCCTAATGGTTACTCCGGAATACACCGGGCGGCAGTACAGTGCGTCGCCTCACACCAGGATATAGCTGTGCTATATCCCATCTATATTTATATACAGTATATATATATACACGCATACGGATGCATATTACCATGACCAGACGTACACACAGTTTGACCGTTGCCCTCTCTGTGAAAGATCCATAAACGCCATCCCCTATTCAGTCTGCATTCCCAAAGGCAGTGTTTCCTAATCATCATGTTGTTGCCCACTCACTCATTCCTGACAGCTACACCACCCCCCACCCCCATTTCTTCCCATGTATCCCATAATCCCTCAGCCTCGGGGTCTCACACATCATCACCCATGTCTTATGCCTTATGCCATATGTTGTACGCCTTATGCCGTAAGTCTTATGTCTTATGTCTTATGCATTATGTCTTATGCCTTACACCTTATTCCTATGCCTTACACCATATGTATTATGGCTTAAGCCTTATGTTGTATGCCTTATGCCTTATGTCTTATGTATTACGCCTTATTTCTGTGACTTAGACCTTATGCCTTATGACTTATGTCTTATACTCTATGCCCTATATAATATGCTTGGCACTTTGCGCTGTATGCCTTATGCATTATGCCTTATTCCCTATGCCATTATCCCTATTTCCTATGCCCAATGCCTAGCGCCCTATGACATATGCCATAATCCATATGTTCTACACCCTACGCCCTATACCCTCCGCCCTATGCTTTATGCCCTGTAATCTACACCATATGGTCTACGCCCTACACCCAATGCCCTATGCTTTACACCCTGTGATCTACACTATATGGTTTATGCCCTACGCCCTATGCCCTATGACTTACACCCTATGATCTACACCATATGGTCTATGCCCCACACCCCATGCCCTATGCTTTATGCCCTGTGATCTACACCATATGGTCTATGCCCTACACCCTATGCCCTATGCTTTACACCCTGTGATCTACACCATATGGTATATGCCCTACGCCCTACGCCCTATGATTATGCCCTATGATCTACACCATATGCCCTATTCATTATGCCCTATGCCCTATGATTTGCGCCCTATGATCTACACCATATGCTCTATGCCCTACGCCCTATGGCCTAAGCTCTATGCTTATGCCCTATGATCTACACCATATGCTCTTCACACTACACCCTATGCCCTACACCCTATGCTTCACAGCCTATAATCTACACCATATGCCCTACACCCTATGATTATGCCCTATGCCCTACACCCTATGCTTTACACCCTATGGTCTACACCATATGCTCTATGCCCTATGCCCTTTGCTTTACACCCTATGATCTACACCATATGGTCTGCGCCCTACACCCTATGCTTTATGCTGTATAATCTACACCATATGCTCTACACCCTATGCCCTATGCCCTATGTTCTATGCCCTATGCTCTATGCATTATGCCTTACACCGTACACCTTATGCCAAACACTTTCCCATGAAACATGTCAAGGTAGCAACTTGTGACATGAGGTCTTGCCACTGCCATCAGAGGGAAGGTAGGTGTTTGAAATCTTCTAATCCTCTAATCCTCTAATCCTCTAATGCCCTAATCCTCTAATCCTTTAATCCTCTCAATCAATCAATCAATAGTTCCGTCCTCTAGTCGAGGGTTGGATACAATGGTTCTCCACTTGTCCCGATGGTGTGCTGTTCTGATAGACTGTGAATAATTCAAGCCTGTCCACTGTGAAATATTTGTAAACCATGATATTCTTGGTCTCCCTCTCCCTCTGCTGCCATTCACCTTCCCTTCCAACAATGTACGGTATATTGAACTCTGACGAATGATGTGGCCAAAATAAATAAGTTTCTTTGTCTGTATAATCCTCTACGTCTTTGTCTGTATAATCCTCTATGATACCTTTTTTCGGAGCATGCTGCACAGTGCACTTTTCTACACAATATTAACTCTTGGCTATCCACCACCATCAAGCATCATCACTCTATGTTGTTTTATCTGAATTTCTATGGCTTTTAAAGTGGAATGGGTCCATTATCAGGGAGTTTAACACCCCTGCCATGCAGAGTTGTAAACCACTGCCTTGCGGTACAGGTTCTTGCCAGAACCGAAGGCTAAGGGAGCAAACCCTAAGCAGAAAACCATGTCACTGTGGCAGCATTAAGGGCGGTTGACGTATGGAACTCCTAACATCTCCCAACCAGCCACTGCAGGGACAAATAGTTTTGCGCCTGTCTTGACATGTTTCTGCCGGTGTGAATCCTCTATTTGCTCCCCGAGAGAGTGCTGCTGGTAACTTGCAAAAGCCAGCAGCATTTCAACACTTTTGCAGGCAGCTTTCATGAAATGTACAACCGCACAAAACACCATATCGGCTCGGTCATCACCTGGATTACCAAGGACCACGCTGCTCGAGCTCATGGCAGTCAAGTAATGAAAGCAGTCTTTGTCACATCGCGACTGACAGCATGATGATGATGATGGGTCTATTATGGCTTTAGTGCCATGTGTGGTGCCATGACTTGTGTGATGCATCTGGCGGGGCCTGAACCAACAGTACACGTGTACACAGCGGATCAATAACCTCATATAGATGAAAGACAGGTGCAGTGGTGCAGCTTGACACATTATGTTACTCACGCGAACTGAGGAATCACGCAACTCTATAGTTATGTTACATTAGTTCCAATAAAGCCGCTCTCATTCCCTGCAATATATGAAGAGTTCTTTTCCAGAATGTTTACTTCTCTACTCTTCCTAGGGTGGAGGGCTCTTGGAGGCTCTCTTCTTCTACCAGACATTTCCCTGATGACCTCATTGATACTTATTTGACAATTGATACTTACCTCTTGATACCTTTTGATATTTGATACTTACTTGACATTTACAATACCCTTGATAATAAAACTGGCATTTTGTTCCCAGCTTGCTTCCGTCTCTCTTCCTTCACCACGTATCAAGCGCCAATCCAAAAGCACTCTTCATATATATTATTATATATATATATATATATATATATGAATAGCTCTTTTCCAAAACACGATCTACAAACTTAATATTGCCATTGCAAAACTCATTTTTTGGATTGGTGCTTATTGCGTTTAGGAAAAGAGCTCTTCATATGTATGTATGTTTGTTGTTGTTTTATGCCCTAGCAACATCTAAGGTCATATCAAGATGGGTACTGACTTGTGACAGTGCGCACTCATGGCGACTTTATAGTGCTGCCCCACTGGAAGACCAAGCCACCAGCACCATGACCTGATATCCAACTCAGTCACATTATCCTGACACTGAGCCAACCAGTCCTTGCCCTACCCTAATAATGCCGAGCACCAGGCTAGGAAGCAACAAGTATCAATTTTTAAATCATTGGTTTGACTCGACCTGGGTTAGGACCCACGACCCCACGATCTACCAACAGGGGAGACGGACGCTCTAACTCATTCGGCCATCCCGTCTGGTTATATATGTACGTAAATAGAATGATCTGGGAAATATATCCTCCTATGCCACTGACAATGCGGCGCATCTGCTAGTGATAAGGAAGCCCGGTGGTGGCGCCACCAGTTAGATGGGGGGAGTCAAGGAGACATAGTACAGAATAATAACATATAATATAATAAATAATTCCCTTCCGCACCTTTGTACTCGCATAATGCATTATGCATCACATATATATATATATATATATATATTCTCTATAATCTATTATGGGAATATAAACAAGGACACTACCACTTATCAGTTCTCTTCTACACATCAGGTATTACCTACTCTCCTACTGTCATAGGACTTAGTTCCTGCTTCTGCCACACTGGCACCACCTGCGAGTGGCTCCTGGTCACCCTGATACCAGCTGCGTCTGGTCATTACCACCTCCAGACCTGCTCGGATAGTCAGATTTAAACATGCAGTTCAGTGCTGATCTCCTCTGGTCTATGCAGCCTTCACACTGTTGGTTGCATTATTGATTTCCATATTCAAACCATTAACATATATTTCAGTGCCGACCTCCTCTGCTGTATCCAACCTTCTCACTATTGGTTGCATTATTGATTTCCTTATTCAAACCATTAGCATGCACTTCAATGTCGACCTCCTCTGCTGTTTCTAACCTTCACACTATTGGTTGCATTATTGATTTCGATATTCAAATCATTAGCATGCATTTCAGTGCCGACCTCTTCTGCTCCATCCAACCTTCACACTATTGGTTGCATTATTGATTTCCTTATTCAAACCATTTAGCATGCACTTCAATGTCGACCTACTCTACTCTATCTAACCTTCACACTATTGGTTGCATTATTGATTTCCTTGTTCAAACCATTAGCATGCACTTCAATGTCCACCTCCTCTGCTCTATCTAACCTTCACACTATTGGTTGCATTATTGATTTCCTTATTCAAACCATTTAGCATGCACTTCAATGTCGACCTACTCTATCTAACCTTCACACTATTGGTTGAATTATTGATTTCCTTATTCAAACCATTAGCATGCACTTCAATGTCGACCTCCTCTGCTCTATCTAAACTTCACACTATTGGTTGCATTATTGATTTCCTTATTCAAACCATTAGCATGCACTTCAATGTCCACCTCCTCTGCTCTATCTAACCTTCACACTATTGGTTGCATTATTGATTTCCTTATTCAAACCATTTAGCATGCACTTCAATGTCGACCTACTCTATCTAACCTTCACACTATTGGTTGCATTATAAATTTCCTTATTCAAACCATTAGTGTGTAGTTCAGTGCCGACCTCCTCTGCTCTATCCAACCTTCTCACTATTGATTGCATTATTGATTTCCTTATTCAAACCATTAGTGCGCACTTCAATGTCAACCTCCTCTGCTCTATCTAACCTTCACACTATTGGTTGCATTATTGATTTCCTTATTAAAGCCATTCGTGTACATTTCCGTGCTGACCTCCTCTGCGATATCCAACCTTCTCACTATTGGTTGCATTATATATTTCCTTATTCAAACCATTAGCACGCACTTCAATGTCGACCTCCTCTGCTTTATCCAACCTTCACACTATTGGATGCATTATTGATTGCCTTATTCAAACCATTAGCATGCTCTTCAATGTCCACCTCCTTTGCTCTATCTAGCCTTCACACTATTGGTTGCATTATTGATTTCCTTATTCAAACCACTAGCATGCTCTTCAATGTCGACCTCCTCTGCTCTATCTAACCTTCACACTGTTGGTTGCATTATTGATTTCCTTATTAAAGCCATTCGTGTACATTTCCGTGCTGACCTCCTCTGCGATATCCAACCTTCTCACTATTGGTTGCATTATATATTTCCTTATTCAAACCATTAGCACGCACTTCAATGTCGACCTCCTCTGCTCTATCCAACCTTCACACTATTGGATGCATTATTGATTGCCTTATTCAAACCATTAGCATGCACTTCAATGTCGACCTCCTCTGCTCTATCTAATCTTTACACTATTGGTTGCATTATTGATTTCCATATTCAAACCATTAACATATAGTTCAGTGCTGACCTGCTCTGCTCTTTCTAACCTTCTCACCATTGGTTGCATTATTGATTTCCTTATTCAAACCTTTAACATATGGCTACTGGCTAAACTGAGATACTACATGACTGAAAACATGGCAATTAAAATATATAAAGGCATGATCCTCCCCTACTTTGACTATGGCGATGTAGTATACATGGGAAGAAATACAAAAACTATTAAACAAACTACAGGTGCTACAAAATAGAGCCCTCAAAGTATGCCTTCAGGTGCACAAAAGATATTCCACAATAGAATTCCACAAAAAATGCAATGCAACAATACTAACAAGTAGAAGGGAAATTCACCTCAAAATACTAGCACACCATTACACCACAAAACCAGGCTACACAGTAACACCCCGTAGGGACACCAGGCAAATGGCGGTCCCAGTGCTACTGACAGCAATAAGTAACGCAAAGATTTATGAGAGAAGTGTACTGGCCATGGCGGGGCATGCCTGGAATAATCAACCCACACAACAACGGGCAATCAAAAGCCTGGACTGTAATATATATGGATGTTGACGCAGTAGGTTCTATAAAAGGTTCTTAAAGAAAACATAATACACAACCACCTACTGAAGGAACACTATCTGACCTGACCATGGGTGCACTCACTGCTTGCTGTGTTCTGGCACAAAAAGCAAAAGACAGGCCAGAAAAGATGGTAGATATTACAACTACGGAAACTAGCCCTACTAAGTACTAAGGAATTCGAAATGACTCTCACCATAGGGCGCAGTTCGTCTGGGTATGTGTACTGGCACAAACCAAAGCAGAACTGGGCAGGCCAAGGTCATGCATCTGATTCACCCTTAAATACAAAATGGCTAACCGTACAACACAACCATCCCCCCTAGTTGCAGTCCTGAATGGTCCAGGGGTGTTCTGGCACACTGGTGTACTATCTAAGGACAGGGCATGGGTGAAATGATGCTGTAACAAACTATAATGGGATGGGATCCTCTCCCGCAGGCCTGTATTTCATCTGCGTAGATGTACATCATAGGCCAAGTTATCATATACAGGTTAGGAAAAAACTTTGAAAATTAAATAAAACTAATATAGAAACTACTAACACCCAAAACCGCAAAGGTTGGCCCGAGAAAGATCAGGTAAACACTCCTGAGTGCGGGACCAGACCAATCCAGTATCACAGCTGTCCAGCGTTGAAAACAAGCACCCTCACAGGAGCTTATACGTTATGGGTAGAATAAAAAAACTTGTCACAAAGAAAAAAAAACAAAGAAAACATGCACTTAAATGTCGACCTCCTCTGCTCTATCTAACCTTCACACTATTGGTTGTATTATTGATTTCCTTATTCAAACAATTCGTGTACATTTCAGTGCCGACCTCCTCTGCTCTATCCAACCTTCACACTATTGGTTGCATTATTGCTGTCCTTATTCAAACCATTAGCACGCACTTCAATGTCGACCTCCTCTGCTCTACCTAACCTTCACCCTATTGGTCGCATTATTGATGTCCTTATTCAAACAATTCGTGTGCATTTCAGTGCCGACCTCCTCTGCTCGATCCAACCTTCACACTATTGGTTGTATTACTGATTTCCTTATTCAAACAATTCGTGTACATTTCAGTGCCGACCTCCTCTGCTCGATCCAACCTTCACACTATTGGTTGTATTACTGATTTCCTTATTCAAACAATTCGTGTACATTTCAGTGCCGACCTCCTCTGCTCTATCCAACCTTCACACTATTGGTTGCATTATTGATGTCCTTATTCAAACCATTAGCACGCACTTCAATGTCGACCTCCTCTGCTCTACCTAACCTTCACCCTATTGGTTGCATTATTGATGTCCTTATTCAAACAATTCGTGTGCATTTCAGTGCCGACCTCCTCTGCTCGATCCAACCTTCACACTATTGGTTGTATTACTGATTTCCTTATTCAAACAATTCGTGTACATTTCAGTGCCGACCTCCTCTGCTCTATCCAACCTTCACACTATTGGTTGCATTATTAATGTCCTTATTCAAACCATTAGCACACACTTCAATGTCGACCTCCTCTGCTCTACCTAACCTTCACCCTATTGGTTGCATTATTGATTTCCATATTTAAAAAATCCGTGTGCATTTCAGTGCCGACCTCCTCTGCTCTATCCAACCTTCACACTATTGATTGCAGTGTTGATTTCCTTATTCAAACTATCAGTGTGCAGTTCAGTGCCGACCTCCTCTGCTCTCACCAGCCTTCACACTATTGGTTGCATTATTGATTTCCCTATTCAAACCATTCGGGTGCTTTTCAGTGCCGACCTCCTCTGCTCTATCCAACCTTCTCACTATTGGTTGCATTATTGCTTTCCTTAATCAAACCATTCGCGTGCATTTCAGTGCCGACCTCCTCTGCTCTATCCATCCTTCACACTATGGTTGCATTATTAATTTCCATATTGAAACCATTAGCGTGTAGTTCACTACCGACCTCCCCTGCTCCATCTAACCTTTACACAATTGGTTGCATTATTAATTTCCATATTCAAACCGCGAGCGTCCAGTTCAGTGCCGACCTCCTCTGCGTCACACCCGTCGTTTCGACACCTAATGCGGCATGTGTGTTGGCGTGCTACTGTTGGCACCTGTCCACTTAACCCACAGCAATCCACCCCGCACACACTTCCACACACACACAATTCCACAGCCCCCCCACCCACCCACCCACCATCCCCCCTCTGTCCCATCCCTAGCCTGACACCCGCCAACCGAGAGCAGTTCGGAGGCGGGAAAGTGGAGTTGGTTGCTTGTTGTCGTTTTACGTCCTAGCAACATATAAGGTCATATCAGGACAGGGGGTCAGGGCTACACGGCTCAGACACTTGCTTAAAATACAACGCTGGGGTATCTGGTGTGGTACAGTTCTACTAAAAGTTGTTGTTTGTTGGAGTTTATGTCCTGGCAGCATCTAAGGTCATATCGTGGGATTCGAACCCACGGGTTCCAACCCTGGTTGAGTGAAACCGATGAATTACAAAATTATACTTGTCGCTTACTAATCCTGGCCAGGTGCTTGGCATTATTAGGATAGGACAAGGACTGGTTGGCTTAGTGTCAAGATAATGTGACTAAGTGGGATATCAGGTCATGGTACTGGCAGTCTGGTATCCCAGTGGGACAGCACTATAAAGTTGACATGAGTGTGCACTGTCACAAGTCGGTACCCTTCCTGATATGACCTTAGATGTTGCCAGGATGCAAAACTCCAACAACCAACCATCTAAGATCATATCAGGACGGGCACCGACATTTGACAACGTACCCATGGCGAATTTATAGTGCTGCCCAACTGGGAGACCAGACCACCAGCGCCATGACCCAATTTCCCACTCAGTCACATTATCCTGACACTGAGCTAACACCAGGCTAGGTAGCGACAAGAATCCTTTGTTTACATCCTGTTTAGAGCACTGGAAATCACGTGACTACAAACCCACCTGTGTATCCGGTTTGGGTGTTCACCAAGGACCAGCTGAGTATTACTTCTGGTTACTGTTTGAAGTTCTTTCGAAAGTTATTTCAAAACAGATGTATTGTAAAAGCAATTACCCTTTCCTCTAGTAGAACTGACCGGACACGATGACCGAATCGGTAGAGCGCAGACTTCCCGTGCAAGGAAGTTTATGAAAAGAATATTTTATTATGGCTATGTTGGAAATACACTGGTGCAACATATTTGATTTGATTTAAAAAGGTTCACTCTCAAAACTCATAGCGTACCAATTTTGAATGAATACGTTGTTTTTTTCATTGAGTAAAGTAGTGTCATCTGTCGAGTGATCGAGGGGCATGGTCAAAGTCTGAGTTTACTGCTTTCAATCTTCCTTCAGAAAGCTTCCAACCCTAATCTTCAGTCTGCAAAGTATTCCTCTGCTACTATTGGGCATGACGGGGCACTCTGAGGCTGTGGTCTTTCATTGCTGAAGATGTTGGTGGCAACATCTTGGGGTGGATGGCCTTTTTCTGGTGGTGACTGTAATATAAGCATAAGAGACATCCAGGCACGTGTGGAGACCAAAGGAATATGTAAATGAGATGACGTCAGAGACAAAGGGTGCCGACGGTTCAGGACCCTGGATGGGGAAAAAAGCATATGTAAATGAGATGACGTCAGAGACAAAGGGTGCCGACGGTTCAGGACCCTGGATGGCGAATAAAGCATTCAGTATCCAGAAGTCAAAGTGTTCAGACGTCGTACTTTCACAGTGACTAGCTTTTGGAAGTGCTGATATATCATGCCGACAGGGAGCGCCAGTACACATCTGACTAGAGAGAGACTTGGACACAAGGGTTCTGAGATATGGACGCTGGGACCCAGCAAGCCACTAATCACTAATCAAGCTCGTGGCCAGGCGGGTGTCGAGCGGTTGTACACTGCATCAATTCAGAAAGCTGCGGCAGCGTACATGTCAGACACAGGACGCACACGCAGTGGTAGCATACACCAAGTAGCGAGCGTGTATGTGTAGTGCACTGGTGGGGCCGCAATGAGTGCCACTACCTGCACACAGGGGTCGTCGGTGGGTGGGGGTTACCATGGTTACTAATTAAGACAGGGTGTGGGTGATCGGTGTGTGTGCCCATGTCAGTAATGACGATGTGATGTTGAGAAGCAATGATGTTGTACACTAATGGAACTGTAAAAAAAAGAGATTATTAAAAATATATATATATATATATTTAAAAGAGAAAAAAAAACACCCTGGTCTCCCATCACCCCTCCGACTGCCGAGCGCTAGCCAGGAAACTGCCCAATCCGCACGCCAACCACACAGCAACTGGTTGGTTCCCCACTAGATTGGGGAAGTGGACTTGTTGTTGCCATGGTGATGTATTATGGAAGGCGAGCCGCGTTACTATGGCAACATCTCATTCGCGTGGAGTGGGCGTGGTTTATCGTGACTTTTTACAGCCGGGGACTGGTCGCGTGTTGTCCGCCAATCAGCGGAAAAAAATAGGCTCCAAGCCAGGAGGCTGGAAAGAACCAGTTACTGCTGTATTATTGTCAGCGCAGCGTCTTGGAGATTTGATTCTGGTGCGAACCTAGATAAAAGATTGCTCCCCGGACATACAGTAGGGGTAAATGCAAATGCAAATGCGGCAAATGGATCGACCCATGGACCGACCCATGGACCGATCGATGCGAATGCGAATGCGAATGCGAATGCGAATGCGAATGCGTTTGCCATAGAAAACAATAGTAACTTTCACTTTCCTTCACAAATTTGGAGCAAAAAACTCCAAAAATGGGATGGGTATCATTTTCTTTTTTTCTTTGTTTGTTTAGCAACCCCCCACCACAAAAAGAAGACATTGGCTATTGGAGGTTGGCATGGGTATCTAGGCCGCATACCACATTCACATTCGCATGCCGCATTCCGCATACCGCATACCGCCTATATGGAATCTTAGCTTTATGGATATAATCACATGAATTTGAACTCTAGTCTAAGGCACTAAATATATGGTTCAAAAGATTATCTAACACAACCCGCTACTTTGGGGGTGAATAATTGATGAAATCATGTTGATTAATGGATCAAAGAAGATCACCAACAAAGAAGTTCTCAGAAAAATTTAAAATAAGAAAAGCTTGTTTGCCACTATACAGACAAAGAAACTTATTTATTTTGGCCACATCATTCGTCAGAGTTCAATATACCGTACATTGTTGGAAGGGAAGGTGAATGGCAGCAGAGGGAGAGGGAGACCAAGAACATCATGGTTTACAAATATTTCACAGTGGACAGGCTTGAATTATTCACAGTCTATCAGAACAGCACAACATCGGGACAAGTGGAGAACCATTGCATCCAACCCTCAACTAGAGGACGGAACTATTGATTGATTGAATGGATCTTAAAAGTTGCATTCGAATTCAATCTGTGGCCGCCATCTTGGCTATTTTTTTGCATCCTCTGCCATTTCACCAAAAATCTTAATATTGTTACATCACACAGCAAACGGTTACAGGATTGATGATGACGATGGTGATGGAGATGATGGCGATGATGCTGATGATGATAAATTGATTCTTACAACTATGGTTAAGGGATTGCAGATGGTGATGATGGTGATGGAGATAGTGATGATGATGATGAATTGACTCCTACAACTACATATATCTGTTAAAGATCCCTCCCCTCCGCTTAAACAGAATATCTCAAAGTAATGTCCCCCCCCCTCCACTCCGCCAAGGATCGTCCATGAATATCAATGGTTTAAAAGCCTCTGTTTCAATTATGTATCTTCATTTCGCTATTATTAATTTCACCTGTTTTGCCCGTTCCTTACGTCTAAATATCACTGCATAAGGTTGCATGGTTTTCTCTCATTGTCAGCGGGTTGCTCAGATTTGATCATCTTTATCACGGCCTGCATGCCGGGCGCCATACTGGGGATGGTAATAAAGTCATGTTTCTACCCAGCTACTGCTTTCACTTTCTTTGTGCCATTCTAGTAATGAAGAATAATGACATTGCTAGCGTTCCGTACAGTCATCATTCTCGTGCAAATAGAACAGATGGATTTAATTAAAAATACACGAGTATCTGTGGTTGGGCTTTCAGCTCCTGAGATTAGGAAATAATGGTAATTTACATACGGGAACAAACTGGAGACAAGACAGAGATGGAGATAACAAAAATTTACTGGAGAACATAACCTGCAGGCAGGTCGGTCTTGGCTGGAGAACATATCGGTATCGTGTATCGTGTCATGAGTTAAATGACAATGATGTTATTGAGGTATCGTATAGAGTACCAGCAAGGTTAGGTCGGTCTTGGCTGGAGAACATATCGGTATGGTGTATCATGTCATGAGTTAAATGAGAATGATGTTATTGAGGTATCGTATAGAGTCCCAGCAAGGTTAAATGATGTCATGATAAGTGTCAGGCATATCGAACAATTGATTGGTGATTAGAGATGAGACTAGTTAAATGTTGTTATGTTGTGAGGAAAATGGAAAGGTCAGGAAAGAGATGAGAGAGAAGAAACTAGCACGGAACCAGCACCCTCAACCCCTACCCCTTACCTCCTTCATCATCGGTGGGTGGGTGGGTGAAGCGACTTGCAAGGAGAAAGACCGGCGTGAAAGTGAAGTGCGAGTCAGCAGTCAGTGACGAGGAAATAGGGCAAGAAAGTAGTGCCAAGAGAAAGTAGTGCATGTGTTCCCGCCAGTAAATTATCCATGTTGACAGTGCCAACATGCGTAATTTACATACGGGAACAAACTGGAGACAAGACAGAGATGGAGATAACAAAATTTACTGGAGAACATAACCTGCAGGCAGGTCGGTCTTGGCTGGAGAACATATCGGTATCGTGTATCGTGTCATGAGTTAAATGACAATGATGTTATTGAGGTATCGTATAGAGTACCAGCAAGGTTAGGTCGGTCTTGGCTGGAGAACATATCGGTATGGTGTATCATGTCATGAGTTAAATGAGAATGATGTTATTGAGGTATCGTATAGAGTCCCAGCAAGGTTAAATGATGTCATGATAAGTGTCAGGCATATCGAACAATTGATTGGTGATTAGAGATGAGACTAGTTAAATGTTGTTATGTTGTGAGGAAAATGGAAAGGTCAGGAAAGAGATGAGAGAGAAGAACTAGCACGGAACCAGCAGCCCTCAACCCAAAATAGAGGCGAGGGCTGATGGTACCACGGAAGTTACTGTCTGCGGAAGGTAGGCTGACACAGCATCACTACTCCATCAGGATGTCATAGATCGAAGGCGCAAGATGTCGACGCCATGGTTCAGGCAGAATCTCTCATATGTTTGAAGGTGGAGGCGTTTGTTCGCCCAGATGCCCCTAGACAGGGCTTCTGTCAATGCTGGAACTAGCTGGAGATGGTGACTCAAGCTGCACCCTGGAAGATAGAAGCAGAAGAGTGGCTATCTTCCAGGATTATCAGAGAATGATCTAAAAGGAAAAATCAATATTTTTCAAGGAGAATGAGACTGGGACAGACGTAGATTCCTGCATCGACACTCTATCAGTGCTGCTTCTTCGCTTGCTTAGTCGAATGAAGCCTGCTCAGATTATCAGGTAGAAGTAAGGAAGCTCCATCTTTATGTATAACTGTGATATCGCAGGTATTTAATGCAGATATTAACCAAAGTTGTCTCGCAAATGCAGTTAACATTAAGTCCCGTCCTCCACCCAAAGCCAGTACTTGTTGATCGACTAAGTTATCTGTTTTCACTACCACACTAAAGTTCCTAGGAACATCCGGAAGGAAGACGATCAGAGCCGTTAATAAATTAAACGCCCCCAGCTGATTCATTAATTTCAATGTCTCAATCACTTCACGGGGTACTCAGCAGCATAATATGCCACCGGGGAGAACCCCCCCCCCCCCGATTTTTCAAGTAGAGTCACACTCTATTACCCAATCAGTAACCGGCTTCAGAGGAAGAACAACTGTAATGAACTTCGGTGCAAAATTTATGAACCAGTCTATATCTTTAATGATTTCATCAGAGAATGGATGCTGACTAGCATTCGGTAAGGCCCTAATATGCCGCTAAGACCCGGTTCATACACGCCCATGCGGGCTTCACACATTTCGCAACGTGTTGCATCTTGCCCACTATACTCTGGAGTTGCTTCTTCGAAGCAACCTGTTTGTCTTTCCAAGCCTGCCAGTCAGTGAGGACTTCTGCAAGCTTCTCTTCTCTTCTGGAATAGTAGCAATCGCTTAGCTCATATCACATATCACATGAGTATCTAAAATTGCGTGTGCCACCTATCAGTCCGGAATTGTTACTAGTAGCGTGGCGTACTATGGTAGCAGTGTGCAGTTATATCATTATATGAATGGAATGTTTATAACCATGCGCCCCTTGTATCGATGCAAGCATGGCTATGTGTAATATTATTACATATGGAATTCTTAATTAAGAACATGTAGTGACAGCGGAGCAAGTACCGCAGACAATTGTGAAACCGCAAGACATGTAGTTTAATTTATCTACATTGCATTCAGGAGTGTAAAAATCTACACTGAAAATTATTGCATCAGTGTCTATTAGTCTATCTAATACTACGTCAGGGCACTACAACCGTTGCAAGGCACAGAATACGGAGGCCCGAATATCAGTTCTGACTTGTTCCTAATATTCTTTCATGCTACCGGTACCAATGTGGAATTTTGTCATTGTGACCTGGCATGTTGAAGCCCTGCACCCCTGTTATAGATGCGAGCGTGGCTATATTTAATATTACAAATTGTGCGTATCTGAATGAGGAACATGTAGGCAGCGGAGCAGGCAGCCCAAGGTATACAGCTAGCGGCAGCACAAGACAACATAGATTGTAGATATAGTCTTAAACATGGTAGTCAGGCAAAACGACAAAGACGAGGCTAGAATGCCAGCAAAGACAATACTTATCCTGCAACATCGATGTGCAGGGGAGCAGTAGCGAATGTAGAAGGATTCGAGGCATCTCGCATGTGAGCAGTGGAGTGACGAAACTCCCTAGCTGTCTGTAAGTGCTGTAACCGCAGCGTCCTCCACCAGGCTTCTTAGTCGTCATCATATGCAAGCAGTGTGCTAGGAGGAAGCAACTTGCACCGTCCTCGGCCAAGAAAAGAGAATGGTTTAGTTTTAACGAGAGCTGGAGGTGTTTGGTGGGCGGAACACACGAGAATGGCAACCGTTTCTGTATGTAAAGCAGTGCTGACTGGCAGGCAGTCGAATATAACATGCATGTACAGGGTGTTTGCAGTTGTGTGTGTGTGTCAACCGGCACATAGGTGAGAGGGGGGTGCACCTCAGTAAACAAGAGGTGAGCAAGCGTTAATAGAGAAAAGCATAATGAACTTTGCTGTTGCTTCACATCAAGTTCAGTTAAATATAAGTGTGACTGCTCACTGCTAGAATCAATTCTGTTAATTATAACGGTGACTTAATGAGCTTGTTAAAAATTGAGGAAAGAATTAGCTATGTATGCAGCGGTCGAGTCGCTGTCACCTCGGAAACAGAGCGAATAAATGTGAATAAAACAAACAGGATGATGAAATGCCACTGGGTCAATACCGCTATTTAAGACTATTCACTAGTTAATAAATACTGTACATTGTGAGTGTGACTCCATTCTGCTATTTATTACAGTGACTCAATCACAAGAGTGCTAAACTTGAAGAAAATGAGCCGGGCGGCAGCAGTCGCTGTCACCTGAGTAAACACACGCGAAACGTCACTAGACAAATGGCTTAAAGACATTCAAGCGGTTTCAGACTGCCATTGAGTTTGCTGGAACGCGCAGTGCAAAACAATTATTTTATTCAAAGTTAATAGAAATGGAACCCTATGTACATAATATAATCTGTTCGTTGAATGTGTTTTCTATATATGTTCCAAGCGAATTATGTCTATGTGGTGTGGTTTTTAGAGATATTTCACTTTCTGTATGAAGAAAGCTTGCGGCCATTGACAATGGAAAGAGCTTGCCGGTATGCGCCATGCAGCAAATCTATTTTATCACAGTTAAGAGAAATGGGAACCCTAACCTTAAACATAAAATAAATTAACTCTCTTGTGACCCGCTAAAGGTCTCCAAAACTGTAACACATACGTGGCGACTGGGCCCGTTCGGATGAGCACCGACAGCGTTAACCCAGGGTCAAACGTAAACAAGGCAATGTCAATGACAGTGGTTCACTTCGAACTTTTAAATTACAATGGCCGGAACATGTTATTAAATAACATAGATTCCTAGATAAAGTTGTCATAAACTACTCAGTAATAACGTTGTCATAACTACTCAGTAATACTACCATATAGTGTCAACAACCGTTGTGGTGACCAATACGTCCACGGCTCGAATCTGTGGTTTTGTAGGCAGGCTCGGTAATTAGGACAGTCAATACCGCCAGCAGAGGTAAGCAACACTGTAGGACGGTACACACTAACACAGAGGCAAGGAACGGTAACAGAATATAAAGAATATTGCATGGTTCATAGCACATTCTAAAAATACTCAGTCTAAGCTTATATTCAGTCAATTGTTAACAAGAGAAAATACTTAACATGAGGAAACGAGCTGGCAAGTATCAACGTTACTGTCACATTGGTAACACGGTATGCGAGTGCACATGAAACGACTGGCAGGTACAGGTTCATGGTGAAGCGACTTGCAAGGAGAAAGACCGGCGTGAAAGTGAAGTGCGAGTCAGCAGTCAGTGACGAGGAAATAGGGCAAGAAAGTAGTGCCGAGAGAAAGTAGTGCATGTGTTCCCGCCAGTAAATTATCCATGTTGACAGTGCCAACATGCGTGATGTTGCTGCAATCATTTGAGTAATGCTTTTGTATGCCATATATGAATATAACATGGACCACCTGCAGTGAAAACAGAACCGTGTTGCTCACATAGCAACACTTATCTGAATATACTGAAACTCTGTTATGACGTCATCAATACGGTCCATTAAATATCACTGCGGGAAAAAAAGCGGGGTCACGCCAATTCGGGGTTCAATTTACTTAATTACCATTGAATTTTAAAAAGAAATCCGGTGTCGTATTTTCAGTGCCCGGTCATTCTCAGCGGCCCGTCGTGGTCAAAAGACCCATGGCATCGCCGGCTACAAGCTCAGCTGGTGCCCGGCAGTGTTAGGGACCGATTACGCCGAAATCTATTGAATGCGATCATATTTAACAGAATTACATACTCAAATAATGAAATTTAATTAAATTAACCTTAAATTCCAAGCGATATTAACGTAGCAGCTCGATCAGCGTCGAATCGCCGAGTGTAAACAAAACAAATAGCAGTGCTCGCGGCAACGTTCGAAAATCCGCGCATGCGCAGAAGCCACGACAGGCCGCTGAGAATGACCGGGCGCTGAGAATACGACACCGGGGTTAGTGAATCACCATTTTATATCCGAATTTGGGTTAAATCAGTGCGAATAAAATCGGGGGTACACTATGTAACTTCAATAACATTCGGCATAATCAGAACATGGGTCATCGATTTGTACCAATTGAAGTCAAGGGAGACAAAGGAACAGGTGAGAAGACAACATACGGGAATGGACAGGCCTGGAGTTCAGCAAGTCCCAGAGGGCATCGGCGGAAAGGGGCAACTGGAGAAAACTGGTTGCAAGGTCATCTGCGGTGCGCTAATGACCCTCACGGTTAAGGGATTGATGATGACGATGGTGATGGAGATGATGGAGATGATGGTGATGATGCTGATGATGATGAATTGACTATTACTACTATGGTTAAGGGATTGCAGATGATGATGGTGATGGAGATAGTGATGATGATGATGATGATGATGATGATGATGATGAATTGACTCCTGCAACTACATATATCTGTTAAAGATCCCTCCCCTCTGCTTAAACAGAATATCTCAAAGGAATGACGGCCCCCCCCCCCACCAAAGGATAGTCAATGAATATCAAAGGTTTTTCACAATCTTAACAATGTTAGGATTAGGCTTGACCCACCGATTCCACCCTCCTTTAATCCCAACATAAAAACCATTGATTCAATTACTGCCAAGATCAAGATACTAAAAGGCAATCTTCACGTAATTTATAGCCCTTCTGTCCGCTTCCTTCTGAACATTGTTGCGATTATGAAAAACACCAATTTTCAGGGCCAGTCCAGTGTATGTTATAAATATAGTTTATTCATTGAATAAAGCCTTGTGTCAGTTCGGTGGAAATGGTCTTTCAGCCATGTGACAATACAATTATTTACAACATATCTATATGTAGTTTGATAGTGTGATCAGCAGTCAGCTGAAATAACAATATTAATCATTCCAATATGGTATAGTTTGATGATTAACATATGAGATAGTAATTACGTATGTTGGTGTGTCAACATAGATAATTTACGAACATGGACACTCGCATTATTTTTCACGGACTACTTACCTAGCCTGCACTACTTTCAGCACATGACGGTCATGCTGACTTCACTTTCCCGCTTCCACCCGACCGTGCCAGTCGCTTCACCCACCCACCCTCCCAATACTAAGGGGTTGAGGGCTGCTGGTTGTTCGTTAAGTCTCCTCATCTCCACTATTTTTCCCCTTTCCTCCGCTAGCATTTCTTTCTCCACTAAAAACATTGAACTTTTCTCAGCACTAATTATCCCGTCATTTGGATTTATCCTGATTACACTTATCCTTGTTCTCGATTCAACAGTTATTGCACTGTTCATGATTCTTGTTATAACTACACTGACAACATTGTTCACGATACGATAATCGATTCCGGTCATGTACTCCAGTTGCTCGATCTGCCTGCAGGTTATGTACTCCGAATAATTTTGTTGTTTAAATCACTTATTCTTTTGCTCTTTTGTCCGTGTGCGTAAATTACATTTTGCATACATACATACTTACATACATACATGTTGTGGAGTGGTTAGGTGCATGAATGAAATTAAATTGGAGATATAAGGACACATCAATACTTCCGTGGTATATTGTTGTGTATAGTATGGACAATTAATCATTCTATGATTAAAGACTAATGTTTGTTTGTTATTGCTTTACGTGCTAGCAACATATAAGGTCATATCAGGATGGGTACCGACTTGGGACAGTGTGCACTCATGGTGACTTTATAGTACTGCCCTACTGGAAGACCAGACCGCCAAAACCATGATCCAATATCCCACACAGACACATTATCCTGACACTGCGCTAACCAGTCCTTGTCTTATCCTATTAATGCTGAGCGTGGTATCAACAAGTATCAATTTTATAAGTCACCAGTTTGACTCGGCCGCGATTCGATCTCCCGACCTTCCGAACGGAAAGTCTGCGCTCTTCTTATTTATCTCAGAAAATATACAGACATTCAAAACCATCGGACTATGCAACTTTAAGGAACTATTAAAATATAATGCAACCTAGAAAAGCAACTCATGGGAGTACCAGGCGGGATGGCCGAATGAGTAGAGCGTACATCTCCTGTTTTGGGAGATCTGGAGATCCGAACCCATGAGTTTGTGGGTTCGAATCCTGGTCGAGTCAAACCAATGACTTAAAAATTGATACTTGTCGCTTCCTAGCCTGGTGCTCGGCATTATTAGGATAGGGCAAGTACTGGTTGGCTCAGTGTCAGGATAATGTGTCTGAGTTGGATATTAGGTCATGGTGCTGGCGGCCTGGTCTCCCAATGTTCACAGGTAAAATGCTGGCTGGTGATGTATATTTCCTTAGTATAACGTTAACAAGTAACTAGCTAATCCTTTCAAAATCGATATGCTTAACTTGATGATTAGACCTTATGGTCGAACTAGCAACTAAAGAAATTAACAAGTTACAATAGAAATTAACCAAAAATATATAGGTAAATGGACTAACACAAAGAATAGTAAAAGCCGGATTTTGGACTGTTTGCAATGTAAAAACAGTTGCAACCCATAAACAAGAAGCAACAAGAAAACCAAAATTATTACTAAGACAAAACTCAACAGATTTGAATCAAATTGGATTAGTGCTGCCCGGCGGTGAAAACAAATGTTAACACACTTATCGGCTATCGACAGGATAAATAAATTCATCACACACAAAAGGACTGGCTGTTCTGTCTATTTGCCCGGCTCCAGTCTTGTCAATGTCCGTCCGGTGTGGCATTTCACTTGTTTTACCAATGCCAACAATGCCCAGCACAGCAACGCAACTGATGACATACCCTGATGCCTCGCAATTGAATACCTACAGAGTTGCATGGACAGAATTAATTTTCCTTATTCTTATTGCTACATTGTTTTAGCTTTTTTCTTTTTTTTGTGATGGGTGTATTTATGCTGTCCATAACGGTTAAGTCTAATGACTTGTTTTCGCCGCTAGACAGTAATAGTCTCATAGTCCCCCTCGTTTCGTCACTTTTCAATTACGTAGATATCTACTGCATGCATTCATTGTCTCTTTGTAAGCATTTTCCTACATCTCCCTACCCTCTGTGAGTTTGCAAGTTCTAGCATATTTGCATGTTCCTTTATAGTAACACTATGTGTAGTTACAATAGCATTCTGCGTAATTACAAGAGCATTCAGGGTAATTACAATGGCACTATTGGTAGATTATCCCTACATGTGTGGCTCTACCCTGTTGCCGCTATCCGAACAGAATGACTCTTGATTGATTACCCGCCCGATACCTAAGCCTCACACTCCTGGTGTTTTCTCCATACGCTCCCCCAGGATTGGTCCCTTCCCCCAACGCCCACTGTGAATGCACACCTGTAGGTGAACACTCACAATGGCGCCACCTGGATCTATTACCGAACCCTTGTCCTTATCTTTCACTTATTTCTCACTGAGATGTTAGTTTTATTTAACAACGCCTCTAGAGCGCATCGATTTTTATCATCGGCTATTGGACATCAAACATATGGTCATTCTGACATATTTCTTTGGAAGAGACCTGCTGCCGCCCAAGAGGTTCTCTTTCCGATAAGAAGCAAGGGGTCTTTCTTGTATATGCACTTTCCCACAGAAAGGACAACACATACTGCAGCCTATGATGAAGCAGTTGTGGACCACTGGTTGAGCGGAAAATAGCCCAAACTGCAAATGTGTCCACTGAGCAGGATCGATCGGGTGATCCACACCTTCACAGGTGTATACTCTACCGCCTGAGCTACGTTCCGCTCACACTTGTTTCTCTGCCACGAATAAAAATCATAAAATTGTACAGTGTGTCTAAATTGTCGAAAGCTAACAAGTGAATATTCCTTTAAGCAACATTCAGTGCAGATTTAGGCTTTAATCTCAATGCCAAACTCATGCGGGTATTGCAGTACCTAACTGCTAAAATACCTCAGGGAGTTTGACACCCCTGCCTTGCAAAGTTATAAACCACTGCCTTGTGGTGTACAGGTTCTTGATAGAACCAAAGGCTAAGGGAGCAAACCCTAACAGAGAACTATACTTCCTTGGCAGCATTAAGGGTGGTGATGAATGGAACTCCCAACATCTCCCGACCAGCCACTGCAGGGACAAATAGTTTGCACCTGTCTTGATGCGTTCTTGCCAGTGTGAGACCTCTATTTGCTCCCAAAGAGAGTGCTGCTCGTAACTTGCAAAAGCCAGCAGCACTTCGACACTTTGCAAGCAGCTTTTATGAAATGCACAACCGCATAAAATAGCAGCGCTTAAGAAATAAAAGCTGTCTTTGTCGCATTGCGACCGACAGCATGATGATGATGATGACCAAGCTCATATCTCCACAAACCAGAGCAGTTGCCCTCCCACCTAGCCTCCCCTCACTACCCACCCAGCCCCACTCACCTCCAGTCCCCAGGGGTTCTCTGATGTCTCGGTGTTGGCTAGCAGAGTCCTGACGTGTGTATCTATTACATACTTGTAAACACAGAACATGAGTGTTTTCAACTGTAGGCATCAAACACATAAAACAACATAGCATTCAGTGCAATGCATTCTGGGGGATGGAAAGCCCAATCAAAAGCTTTGATGGTTTTTTTTGTCATTTATTATTTGGTGAACAATTTTAATCAGCAGAATACATACCGGAACAGCAGAAAGTAGGTCATCGGGTTGGTAGAATTTCCATCAAGGTAATTTAGGCCTTCTGAGCTAAGGTGGCTGGTTACTGTGTAAATTGAGCTGATATCATGGGTTTGTTGTGTGTGGCGGGGTTCTCTCCCTTAATAACTGTTATTATCAATTTGGTCTAGACCAGACTTATTTTATGCAGGATATCGGGGTTCGTTGATGTTATCTGATTGCTGCATATGATTTATGATATTTCAAAGCCAATATGTCGATTCAGTGATGGTGTCAATGGCATATGTCGATTAAGTGACAGAGACAATGGCATATTATGTCGATTCAGTGAGAGTGACAATGGCATATATGTCGATTTAGTGATAGTGTCAATGGCATATTTCGATTCAGTGACAGAGATGATGACATGTTGATTCAGTGATAGTAACAATGGCATATGCCGATTCAGTGACAATGACAATGGCATATGTTGACTCAGTGACAATGACATATTGAAAGGTCTGGTCCTGGACCTTTGCAGTATTGTCATGGAAGAACAGGAACGCAACACAGAGGTTTGGTATGTAGGTGGAGGAATGCCTTTACTATCAAACAGTACAACACTTATATTCTCCCATTCTCTTAGCAACTAACAACATCCCCCCCCCAGGCCCAACTCAATCCTGTAACACAACTTTCAATCTGTAAAACAACTTTCATTATCCTTATTCTATTTCAGCCACATTAATTACAGCTCAGCTACAGCTCAGCTACAGCTAAGCAGCTTTCCTCTCAGTAGCCCCGAGCCATCTCTTAGCTTTTCCCCTCTGGCTCTGTAAATCTTCATTAACGTTTGGGCCTGCTGCACTAAGTTACCCTTTTCCCAACTACAGACTTTACAATATGTAGATTCAGTGACAGTGACAATGGCATATGTCAATTCAGTGACAGTGACAGTGGAATATGTTGATTTAATGTCAGTAACAAAAAAACATATGTCGATTCAGTGACAGTGACAATGGCATACGTCAATTCAGTGACAGTGACAATAGCATATGTCGATTCAATGCCGGTAACAAAAAACATATGCCGATTCAGTGACAGTGACAATGGCATACGTCAATTCAGTGACAGTGACAATAGCATATGTCGATTCAATGCCAGTAACAAAAAACATATGTTGATTCAGTGACAGTGATAGTGGCGTATGTCGATTCAGTGACAATGTCAATGGCATATATCGATTCAGTCACAGTGGCTACTATAGAAATAAGGCACAGTGTCAGTGACAATGGCATATGTCGATTCAGTGAAAGTGTCTACTATACAAATAGGGCACACTGACAGTGACAATGGCCTAATATCAATTCAGTGACAGTGTCTACTATACAAATAAGGCACAGTGACAGTGCCAATCACATATGTCAATTCAGTGACAGTGACAATGGCACATGTCGATTCAGTGACAGTGACAATAACATCTGTCGATTCAGTGACAGGGTCTGCTATTCAAATAAGGCACACTGACAGTGTCAAGCCACACACAAAGACAACCTGTGACATAGAGAGACTCCGATCAGACCGAGGTCAAGAAGAAAGGGAATCTTGAATCTTCACAAGTGACAGGTCCTATGTGACTGCAACATATCTCTGATCTGAACTGATCTGAGGGATGTCTATTCAGCTGTGATTCAAAAATAACCTGTCATCTGCGCAAAACCCCAACATTTTACCAACAGTTAGAAGGAAAATTAAGGGTTTTGAAGGACAAGTATAAGGGTTTTGAAGGACAAATATAATCTAAGTCTATTAATATTCACATGACCTATAATTGTTGTATGTAAAAATAGATAACTTAGAATATACAGTAAAACCTCTCTAAATCGACCGACCATGGGACCGACTTTAAATGGTCCATTTAGGGAGGTGGTCAGGTTAGGGAGTTTTTTTTGTTATCGATTCAATGGTATTGTATGGGCGATCGTTTGGGAGCCAAATAAAGCAATCGATATATGGGAGTAGTCCCTCTGTGGAGGTGGTCGGTTAAAGAGGTTTTACTCTAGTGCGATACAATTTATTATATGAATATAAATTAACACTGGCGCTAACATATTTTATTATGTTAATTTACTATTCTTCTTGGTTCTCCATCAGTGAAGATGATGACAGCAACTCATCATTTGTTGTAGACTTATTGATAACCGATGAGTCCAATTTGTGCTTTCAATGTTCGGTGACACATTGGACATATGCATGTAGCTGCAGTCGGTGAGTCTGGTGGGTGAAGGAGACAACCTTTCCTCTACTGACGCTTTTGCTTAGCTTGAGATATATGATCCATTTCAAACCGTGATGTGCCTTTGTGAATAGAAGCAATAATTACTATAATACTATATCATGTATTTCCACTGAGCCGCGTACTTACTTACTCTGAGAGATGCTTGAGGATTTTGCTGTGAGACAATTCCTGATGGGGTTGGTATCCACATCACATCAAAGGGACTGAAGACATGGGGAATGTTACTAACAATTGGTCACTATCACCAAAGACCATATAACACTAAGACGGCTCACTCCCTATCTCTCCCATGGTAATGTAAATTTTACAGTGCCACCTTGTGGTGGGTTTGATCAGCCCAGCTGCTGGTTGGTGTTTCACATGTAGACACATACAATTATATTATACATGAGATAGGTAAGTATGAATACACATCAATATGAAATTGCCATGAACAAATACCCATCATCATCAGCATCAGCATCATCATCAGCATCGCCATCATCACACATCTTTCACATTCATATATACATTAATACATATAATATAGCACCTGTTTAACCAAGAGAACAGCCAGCGCACTAAGTGGTGGGTTTCATCATTTTGATTACACAGTACAGGCTGAGTGAGCCGTCTTAGTATTATAGGGTCTTTGCTATCGCGGAATAGCACCACTGTAAGAAAATGTGATAAGAAGTCAACCTTTTCTGATGGACATATAGGCCAATCTCATTCAATGATAATATATTATATACGGTGGGTCACTTATCCACCAGTCATACGATGCTTACGATCGCTCGCGATCACCTTGCAACCATAAAAAGGGGAGGTCGCAAGGCGATCACAAGTGAACGCAAGCAGTGAGCAACCGATCGGCGACTGATCAGCGACCGATCGGTGACCTCCAGGCGATCATTTTGGTCACAAAGTGGTTGCAGCTGCTGCACTAAAAACCTGCTTGCGACCAAAACCAATTTGAGAAATTGTGACCAGTCGCTGAGCAGTCGCCAAGCAGTCGGCGAGTGGTCGCTGAGTGGTCACTGACCATCCACCAACCAGTCACACACTCATTTTGGTGCCAAGCAGTCATCGACCGCTTGCCGACGAGGCGCCGATTACTCGCCGACCATAACACCATTGTGACTGCTTGGCGTCTATTGGCGACTGGTTGGCGATCGGTCGCCGAGCATTTGGTGAGTGCTGTCTTCAATATATCAACTGCCGGTGTCGACCCACATCGAAGACTTCGGGAATTTTTCAATGCGCACAAGTGACTTGTACCTTTGCTGGCTCTTCCCTATCGCTTTTGAAGAACTTGAAGAACTGGTCGGTGATCAGTGGGCGATCAGTGGGTGATCGGTCCACCCGTCAAAATACGGCCCTGATCACCAACCGGTCGCCAACCAATCAGTGATTGGTCAGTGACCATTATTTTTCGTGCCTTTCTTTGCTTTGGTCACAAGGAGGTTGATCGGCTTTTGTTGCAAAGTGGTCGCAAGAGGACACAAGTCGTAGTTTGACTGAGGCCTAAATGAGTATCATGTATCCAGTCCTAAAAATGCCGTCTGCTAATCTCAATCACAGCTGATAGATTAGAGGACTTCGTAAAAGTAGGTCACAGGAAGTGGGCGTTTGCAGAAGCAATTTGTAGTATATTTCAGTGTCGTAAAATGCAATAAAGTTGTAAAACAACCCAATCGGAGGTGAACATCTCAACAAATGGTCTTCGATTTTGTGCCAGTTTCGCAAATCGTAAAGATTTTGTAAAATGACCCGCCAGAAATGAACGTCTGGACGAATGGTCTTCGATTTGTGGCAGTGTCGTAAAATGCAATCATATTGTAAAACTGTCCACCGGAAGTAGAGGCCTCTAGAAATGGTCTTCGATCTGTGTAGGTGTCGTAAAATGCAATGACATTACTAATTTCTATACCGATAAGGCCAAATAAAAAAGAAAGTTGATGATCGTCATCTTGAAATAAAAATCTGGGTGGGGCGGGTGGTTTTTCTTGTTTGTTCTTTTTCTTTCTGGCATATGACAGATGTAATACGTACCGATACGTGATGGCCATATGAGTTGAACCTCCACCTCCCGTTCTGGTAGGTCATGGGATTCAAACTCCTGGATTCAAACCCTCGCCGAGTCAAACCAATGACGTAACAATTTATACGAAAGTTGAATTGCTGCTAGCCGGACACATTTTTAACAGTTTTTAAACAAATAACAATATTTTCAGGCATGGCGTGGGGAGGATCACCAATTGCTTTTTCTTAATTTGCCTAATAGTAATAATGATTCCCCATTCCTGTGAGTTCAAATACCGACATCTTCAATTTCAAAATCTTGGCTAACCAAAACACACTAAAAATAGTGTCAGGACCAAGCCACGATGCCTTAACGCCCGAATGGTATGGATGGATAAAGGCACCTTATCTATTGCAGTTTTCATAGATTTCGTTAAGTCATTTGCTACCATAGACCACAAACTGTTAAGAGAAAAATTGGCCGACAGCAGCTTGGGCCAAAGGGCAATAAACCTGGTTCAGAACTAGCTATTAGCCTCGCACTACATATGCCCATGACGTATATTTTGTCACTTCTACACCTAGTGCTGCCTGCCATTTTGCTACCGAACTTGTGGTTTACAGAATCTGATTCTGTTTTATGCTGTAAATTGTGTTTTCAACAGTTATTGTATACCTTACTCTATATACCTCTTTTGTGTAAATAATCCGGAATTGATAAATAGCTGGAAGACCAGTGTTTCGACACTGATGAAAGACTTATTCAGCAGAATAAACATATCTACCACCATCATCATCATCATGCTGTCGGTCGTGATGCGACAAAGACTGCTTTCATTACTTGACTGCCACTCTTCATTTTTGTGTGGTTGTACATTTCATGAAAGCTGCCTGCAAAGGTGTTGAAGTGCTGCTGGCTTTTGCAAGTTACCAGCAGCACTCTCTTGGGGAGCAAATAGAGGTTTCACACCGGCAAGAACATGTCAAGACAGGCGCAAAACTATTTGTCCCTGCAGTGGTTGGTCGGGAGATGTTGGGACTTCCATACATCAACCACCCTTAATGCTGCCACAGTGACATGGTTTCTGTTTAGGGTTTGCTCCCTTAGCCTTCGGTTCTGTCAAGAACCTCTGCCACAAGGCAGTGGTTTACAACTCTGCAGGGCAGGGGCGTCAAACTCCCTGAGGTATTGCTATACCTGCAATACCTGCAATACCTGCATACCCATTTACCACCAATGTATAGATATACATACAGAAAAGCCTCTCTAAATCGACCGATCTTGGGAGGTGGTCGGCTTATGGAGTTAGATTATGGTGTACAATGGTATTGCTGGGCCCCAAATAAAGCGATCGATATAGGGGAGTGGTCGATCTGTGGAGGTGGTCGGGTAGAAAGGTTCTACTGTATATATATATATATATATATCACTATAAAACCATAAATGTGTATATAAATGCATTAAATGTCGTCTGCTGTGACCATAATCATAGCAGACGACATTTAGTCACAGCAGATGTGGCTAGATGAAAGGCAACGAACGAAAGCTTGGTTAAATCACACTTTCTCAGACTCACACGATATATCACGGTACCCGGATCTAAATAAACCTGCAGCGTTCAGATTAGGGGCTTAAGCTAACGGAGGAGTCCTTGGACAAATAGAGTAGATCTACACCCCGCAGCGATAAATATTCACGCTGACTTCCGGTTCAGTGAAGCACAGTTCAGTCCAGGACAGTCCAGTACAGTCCAGGACAGTCCAGAACAGTCCAGGACAGTCCAGGACAGTCCAGGATAGTCCAGTCTGAGTCTGGCAGTCTTCCTCTAGGAATGGTAGCTGTGGTCTCTTATCTGTTGTGTAGTTGTGTTGCTATTAATAGGATGTATGACTTAAAGCGGCTGGAAACAGCGATGTAGTAGGCAGTAGGCAGTAGGCAGTAAACAGTAAACAGTAGACAGTATGCAATAGTCAAGAAGCAGTAGCTAGTAAACAGTGGGCAGTAGACAGTAGGTAGTAAAGAGTAAACAGTAGACAGTACACCGCAGGCAGTAGGCAGTAAGCAGTGAAGAGTAAACAGTCAGCAGTAAACAGTAGTAAGTACACAGTATGCAGTAAAGAGTAAACAGTTGACAGTACACCGCAGGCAGTAGGCAGTAAGCAGTGAAGAGTAAAAAGTCGGCAGTAAACAGTAGGCAGTACACAGTAGGCAGTAGGCAGTAAACAGTAAACAGTAGACAATAGGCAGTAGTCAAGAAGCCATAGCTAGTAAATAGTGGGAGCAGACAGTAGGCAGTAAGCAAAAGGCAGTAGGCAGTAAAGAGTAAACAGTGGGCAATAGACATAAGGCAGTGGGCAGTAAGCAGTAGGCAGTAAAGAGTAAACAGTTGGCAGTAGACGTGAGCCATAGGCAATAAGCAGTAGGCAGTCAAGAGTAAACAGTGGGCAGTAGACAAAAGGCAGAAGGCAGTAAAGAGAAAACAGTGAGCAGTAGACAGTAGGCAGTAGGCAATAAGCAGTAGGCAGTAAAGAGTAAACAGTGGGCAGTAGACAGTAAGCACTAGGCAATAAGCAGTAGGGAGTAAATAGTAAACAGTGAGCAGTAGTCAGTGACCCGTCGGCAAAAGGCAGTAGGCAGTACAGAGTAAATAGTAGTCAATAGACGGTAAGCAGTAGGCAAAAGGCAGCAAACAGGAAACAGCGGGCAATACACAGAATAGGGAGGAGACAAAGGGCAATAAACAGTAGGAATTTCTATTACAGTAAAGTGCATTTTACGATCTCCGAAAATCATCACCAGATCACTAGTCTGCGAGTCTAACATTTATGTTTCAGCACTCTGTCATGGTAGAATGATATTGTCATGGGGGTGATGAAAATGGGGAATATTGCGCCTAGAGCGGGACTCGAACCCACATATCTTTGCATTCCGGGCCAGTGTGCTAACCATTAAACCACCTAGTCTCCCTGATATCAACACACTACCCACGCCTACCTGTCTATGTGGTTACTTGCCTGAGAGGTCAGTGCAGCCTACTACACTCGTCCCCCTGGAATTGTAAGTCTTTTAAATGGTCATTTAATGCTTACAATTACATACATATAGACAATGCACTTACACATACATACACAGGGTAGGTTCAACATCCATACAGCACGTAGCTTGTACAGGATCATGGTCACAGCAACCAGTGTCATGGGGGTGATGAAAATGGGAAATATTGCGCCTAGAGCGGGACTCGAACCCACATCTCTTTGCATTCCGAGCCAGTGTGCTAACCATTACACCACCTAGGCACCCTGATCTCAACAGACTACCAATGCCTACCTGTCTATGTGGTTACTTGCCTGAGAGGTCAGTGCAGACCACTACACTATTGTTCTGTGTGTGTGGGGGGTTGGGGGGTGATGTAAATAGGAACTAACAAGTCTCTTCCTCTGCACACCAATATCAGGATGATCTACAGCTTTGTATTTATATTAACACAGACTGAAGTCTGACTGTACTCTAGCATACTTCACTTACTGATTATTTAATCATCATTCCAATGTACTTTATTATGTGCAACTAATGTAAATAACGGTGGTTATCCAAGTCTCGTAAGACCAAAGGTCTTGCCGTGGATGCAAGATTATTCAGAAGACGCCAATGCCACCACCTCTGCTAATTTGGATTTCCACCGCTGTGTATAACTTACAACATGATCAAAGACCAGTTGCTCTAATACCATGTCTATGTGATGTAGAAGGTTAAAAATCCCTTGGGTCGGTAAAAGTGTAGGGTCAGGCTTTCTATCGACAAACTGTCTAATGCTGAAAAAAAGACTTAAATGGAACTTTGTCTTGTTGATGACAGTGTCCCTTTAAGACCCTTCTCAGTCCCTTCCCACAATTCCCCGATCCTATTATTAATTCATGGGATGCAGACGACATCCATCTTATTTATACATGTAATCCGAAAGTCGTAAATGGTAATAGAAATCTCATCGAATTAGCACGTCCGTATGAAGTTCATTCCTTTTTGCGCAAACCTCCTATGCACTCCTCCTTCCTCCTTTCCTCCTTTCCTTCTTTCCTTCCTTCTTTCTTTCTAATAGTATGTGCGCTTCTAAATTAGTAAAGTGTCATGTGATGTATTTACTATATTTGGATGAGTGTGAAGCAGAGATGACGTCTCCGAGTCAATTAATAGGACAAATTGTTGTTTAACGTGCTAGGAACATCTAAGGTCATATCAAGAAGGGTTCCGACTTGTGACAGTGCGCACTCATGGCGACTTTATAGTGCTACTCGACTGGGAGACCAGGCTGCCAGCACCAGGACCTAATATCCCACTCAGTCAAATTATCCTGACATTGAGCCAACCAGTCCTTGCCCTATCCTAATAATAATGCTGAGTGCCAGGCTAGGAAGTGGCAAGTGGCAGTAGTGAGACTCGGGGTGAGTGGATCTCAGCCCCGCAGTAAATGGTTCGAACCAGATCGAACCCGAATAATAAATAACTCGAGTAACTTAATACATAATACAATATACAAGATACAATATATAATACATAATACATCATAAAATATACAATATATAATACAGTATACAGTATACAATATATAATATATAATACATAACACATAATACATACTATATAATACAGTATACAGTATACAATATATATTATATAATACATACTACAATATACAATATATAAGACATAATACAGTATACAGTATACAATATAAAATATATAATACATAACACATAATACATATTATATAATACATAATACAATATACAATATATAATATACAATACAGTATACAGTAAAAAATATACAATATATAATATATAATACATAACACATAATACATAATATATAATACATAATACAATATATAATATATAATACATATTACAGTATACAATATATAATACATAACACATAATATATAATTATATATGCATACATATATACACCATATACATATAAATACTCGCAGACACATAACTTCCAGCGTGTAAACTAAAAGAGCCGTGCTACCCAACACCACCCCGGGTTTGCTGAAAGCTCGGTAGTTGATGTGACGTCACATGCGACGGCGCGATAAAAGGTCAAGGTCACTAGCAGCGCGCAGGCGCACTAAGCCAAGGTATCGTTGGCGCCATATTTAAACAGACAAGCGGTAAGTCAACGTTTACCATAGTTATGAACAGCGCTGCATGTTGTCAATTAACTCAAGCCATTATGGCGATATTTACCCACTGGAGACAGCTGGTTGGTTGTTGGAGTTTTACATCCTGGCAACATCTAAGGTCATATCAGTACAGGCACCGATTTGTAACAGTGCACACTCTTGGTGACTTTACAGTACTAGTCCACTGCAAAATCAGGCCATCAGCACCATGACCCGATATCCCACTCAGTCACATTATCCTGATACTCAGCTAACCAGTCCTTGCCCTATTAATACCAAGCGCCAGGCTAGGAAGCGACAAGTATCAATTTTATAAGTCATTGGTTTGACTCGACCAGGAACATGGTTGGGAGGCATCGCTCTGAGTGGTTTGGGGGTGCGTTAGTTAAAATGGCCGCAGATCAAGGCGCCACCTGGAGGGGGTCAGTCGGTTTCATTATGCACTGGAGGGGCTCCCGGACAGAACACGCTCACGTGACCCCTTGGCATAATGATGGTGGCGCCCTCTGGCTGAACTAGTAGCATTCAGCTTCACCTCATTCTCCCCCTACCGGAAAGAAAGGGGACTGAAAGTTCTTAAAAGCAAATAGCGAAATAGCGAAATAGCGAATGGTAGACAGGAAGTGTGAACACTTATTTGTCTCTCATTTTTGCTTGGGTGCAAGTAAATAAGCAACACAAGGAATAATTAGTAGCATGTGGTGAATAAGGGGTCAAATTTCCCTGGATCATCAGCCCATGCTTTTTCTAATCTGTTCTTGAACGAATTTATTGACTCGGCATCAATAACATTTTGTGGGGGACTGTTCCATATATTGATGATCCTGTTTGAGAAACTTTGTTGCCTTAACTTTGAAATGACTCTGGGTTTTACTAGTTTGAGAGTATAGCCCCGACTGCCTTCTCTTTTATTCAAGGTGAAAAATTGGTTCATATCTATTTTATCAAAACCTTTCATAATCAACAAACGGATGCAGATAGTTGTTTTCTTTGTCAGCGCTCGATCGATTGGGCTATCGCATCCGGTATTAATATAAGAAGGAACCAACAGTAATAAGCTGGAAGCTGCCGTTGTCTAAGCTCATTAATGAGTTTACCGATCATTGGACACGTTTTTTCCCATAGAGGCACATTCCTTCAGTGACAGGTTGTTGAACAAAAGCAGCTTCCTCTTAAGACGCTGTCGCACAAACAGTTCGTCGACCATTTGCTTAATAATTTTTCAAAAATGCCCATGGCAATTAAATAAATGGTGGTCGATTGAACCTGAACATCTCACAAATAGTGTAATTATACAGTATAACCTCATTAAACCAAACTTGAAGGGACCCTAGAAATTTGTTTGGATTAACCGATCATTGGTTTAACCGAGCTTTGGCTTTGACTTTGACTTTGAATAAGCGTGTATTGCACATATAATATACAATGCATGTGGACACTTTGATTATTGTTTTTTTATGTATAAACAGTATAACCCCGTTAAACCAAGCTTGGTTAAATCAAACGATCGGTTAATCCAAACTTCTTTTCGTCGGCCCAGCAAAATACTACCATTTATCATATAAAAAAGTCTGTGAGGTCTCAGATGACCTTATAACCACATGAAAGTTTGGTTTAAACATACTGAAGTGGCCTGGGGTCCGACAATTTTGTTTGGATTAACCGATAATTTGGATTAACCGACTTTGGTTTAACCAACTTTTTTATATGATAAATGGTAGTATTTTGCCGGGCCACCGAAAAATGTTTGGATTAACCGATCATTTGGTTTAACCGAGCTTGGTTTAACGGGGTTGTACTGTATAAGCAAAGTGGTGATGCAATCATGTATGATCAATAAGACTGTACCGTCATGGAGTAGGAACAATGAAGGCGGTCGCTAACAAAGAAAGGTTCTACTACCTCTCGTGCTATAGGCGGGCCGCTGTGTATACACTAGGGTTTGTCTAGTGCGGGGAGGTGACTTTAGTCCTCTTGATGCGAGTTAAAGCAGTTGCGGGCACGAAGGCCTGCAAATTTGGGATTTTCAGGAGTCACGCCCGCGCCTTGCAGGAGTCACGCCCGCGCCACACTCACCCATATGTTATATAACTCCGATGACAGTAGGATAGCAGGTTATAACTAATATATAGAAGAGAACTGATAAGTGGTAGTGTCCTTGTTTATGTTCCCATAATAGATTATACAGCACACATACATATACAGTATAACCCCGTTAAACCAAGCTCGTTTAAACCAAACGATCGATTAATCCAAACAATACTACCATTTATCATATAAAAAAGTTGGTTAAACCAAAGTCGGTTAATCCAAATTATCGGTTAATCCAAACAAAATTGTCGGGCCTCAGGCCACTTCAGGTATGGTTAAACCAAACTTTCATGTGGTTATAAGGTCATCTGAGGTTTTTTTATATGATAAATGGTAGTATTTTGCCGGGCCGACGAAAAAAGTTTGGATTAACCGATCGTTTGGTTTAGCTGAGCTTGGTTTAACTGGGTTAGATTGTATATACATAAAAAGACAATAATCAAAGTGTCCACATACATTGCATATTACATTTTAATGTGCCCTCATTTTTGCCAAAGCCAAGTCAAAGTCAAAGCCAAAGCTCGGTTAAACCAATGATCGGTTAATCCAAACAAATTCATAGGGTCCCTTCAAGTTTGGTTTAACGGGGTTATACTGTATATAGCTTTAATCAGTGATATTTGTGTACCCTATTATCGGTAAAAATGGTTCACTTTAGACTTGAACACGCTTTCTAATTCAACCACAGTCTGGCTTAACGTAAATCAAGGGATCTCATTTTGGATTAGATGAGGTTTTTTAAAGTCTGCATTAACGATAATTACTGTTGGCTGCGTTTGATTAATTCAATTCATTTATATATGTCCGTTATGGAAAAAAATAGTCTGCATTACGCATGTTGATTTTCAACATGGATAATTTACTGGCGGGAACACGGGCACTCTTTTCTCTCGCACTACTTTCTTGCTCTACTTCTCTGTTACTGACTGCCATCTTGCACTTCACTTTCACGCCGGTCTTTCTCCTTGAAAGTCGCTTCAGATACTGTGTTTACCATCGTGACAGTAACATGGCTATGCCCCAACTCGTTTCCTTAGTTAAGTATTTTCTGGTGTTATTATTTGACTGGATATAAGCTTAGACTGTGGAAGTTGTTTATTAGACTCTGTTTTGAACTATCTAGTATTCTGTACGCTCTGTTATTGCCGTTGTCTCTCTGTACCGTCGGTCAGTGTCAGTGCCTCTCGCTTGACGGTCATTTTATTGTTATCACGGTGACAGTGATTGCTGTGCGCCGGTTATTTCTATTTCTAGCTTTCTCGTATTTATTTTAAAGCATGCTATGTTAATGAAAAATATTCCATTGGTTAACGAACCTCGCTATGAGCTACTTCTGTATGCTCTGTTCATTTCTTATCTCTCTGTACCGTCGTACAGTGTCAGTGCCTCTCGCGGGGATAGTCAATCTTCTGTTTACCACGGTGACAGTGATTGCTGTGCGCCGGGTATTTCTATTCTAGCTATGTCGTATTTATTTTAAAACATGCTATTTTAATGGAACATATTCCATTGTAACGGACCTCGCTATGAGCCAGTCAAAAGTTCATTATATTCGTTTTTCGTTAACGTTTTCCTTGCTTCTGTTTACCACGGTGAGAGTGATTGCTGTGCGCCAGTTATTTCTATTTCTAGCTATGTCGTATTTATTTAAAGCATGCTATCTGAATGGAACATATTCCATTGTGTAACAGTCCTCGTTATGAGCCAGTCAAAAGTTCATTATATTTTGTTTTCGTTAACGGTTCCTTGCTTCTGTTTACTACGGTCACCTCACGTAGTTATCTGAGTATTTATTTTAAAAGCATTCTATCTTAACGATAGTCTTGCTATCAATTCTCTGTAATGACTTCATGTTGTTCATTACATTTTCTCCTTCTATCTACCATCCCATGCCTCCCCCCGCGGCTGGCGTCCTGTGACTCACCTTCAACGCCTTCACCCGACGCTCCCGGTATCCAACACGGTATCTGCCGGCGGGCTGCCTCCCCGCTGCATGGCATCTGCTGGCTGTCACCCGCCGACTCCTCATTCCCGGCCTCCGCCCGGTTTTCTGTCGGTGGGCCGTCTCCATGCTGCACATAGAGAAAACATTTTATAAAGTGTCATAATTCCTTGATAATTCTCACAGGATGATGATTTAGGTATCATTAGAACAGACTTTCCAATACCGTGCAATGTTATATGTTATGCTCGAAACTGGTGATGTTGGAAGTTGTTGTCACATAACTACTCCATCGACTGTAATATCATGTTAATTTAACAAGGTGTCTAGATATATTTGATAGTTAGAACGTTCTTCCTTCTCTCTACCACGGTGACAGTGACTCCTGCTCGCCAGTGCAATTCTCCTTGTTGAGCATCTCATTATTAATATTATTAGTCATGCTCATAATTAACAGAATGCGACTATTGCCTGAGTGTTACAATTAATAGAATTTCTTCTGTCTGCTGCTCGCCGCTCCATATCGATTCAAGTAACCACGGTAATGATTATGGTACGTAGAAATTGTTATTGCCAAGCCCCCACTGCTGACGTCCCGTGACTCACCATCAATGTTTTCAGCTGACGTCCACGGTCTCTGCGCCGAGGTCTGCTGGTAGGCTGCCCTCCGTTGCACGGTTTCTGCTGGATGTTGTCTGCCGACGCATTTTTCCCGGACTCTGCCCAGGCTTCTGCCGGCGGCATGTCTCCACGCTGCATGGTCTAGGCTAGCTGCCACTGCTAACTTTCTTCAGACAACGTCTACGGTTTCCTCCGTTTGCAGGATAAGTATTACTCTTGGTGGACACTGTGGTTCTCGCCTCGTGTTATTGACCGGATTGTAATACATTATACTGTCCAAACTATATATGCATCCTGGTCCAAGCACTAATTCACGGTAGCATTTCAGTATTGGAATACTCCCTGATTATTTAAACTATATGTTCAGGCTACTGCAACTTATACTCGCTAAATAATGGTACCTGACCCACATTTTTCAAGTTACCGCTCATGCAATATTTATACCCTCCTAGATAATGTAACCTTCATGTTTGTGGGGACTCAAGTTCCTGCGCTGCCTGGCATGCCTGCTCCACTGCCACTACATGTTCCTTATTCAGATACGCACAATTCATAATATTAAATATAGGCACGCTCGCATCTAGAATAGGGGTGCAGGGCTTCAACATTCCAGTTTACACAATGAAAATATTCAATGTTTTCAGCTGACGTCCACGGTCTCTGCACCGAGGTTGGCTGGTAGGCTGCCCTCCGTTGCACGGTCTCTGCTGGATGTTGCCTGCCGACGCATTTTCCCCGAACGCTGCCCAGGTTTCTGCCGGTGGCATGTCTCCGCGCTGCACGGTCTAGGCTAGCTGCCACTGCTAGCTGTCTTCAGACAGCGTCCCCGGTTTCCTCCGTTTGCAGGATAAGTATTACTCTTGGTGGACACTCTGGTTCTCGCCTGGTGTTATTGACCTGATTGTAACACATTATACTGTCTAAACTATATCTGCATCCTGGTCCAAGCACTAATTCACGGTAGCATTTCAGTATTGGAATACTCCCTGATTATTTAAACTATATGTTCAGGCTACTGCAACTTATACTCGCTAAAATAATGGTACCTGACCCACGTTTTTTTAAGTTACCGCTCATGCAATATTTATACCCTCCTAGATAATGTAACCTGCATGTTTGTGGGGACTCAAGTTCCTGCGCTGCCTGCTCCGCTGCCACTACATGTTCCTTCTCCAGATACGCACAATTCATAATATTAAATATAGCCACGCTCGCATCTATAATAGGGGTGCAGGGCTTTAACATTCCAGTTTACGCAATGAAAAAATTCCACATTGGTACCGGTAGCATGAAAGAAGATTAGGAACAAGTCAGAACTGATATGCGGGCCTCCGTATTCTGTGCCTTGCAAGGGTTGTAGTGCCCTGACGTAGTATTAGATAGACTAATAGTCACTGATGCAATAATTTTCAGTGTAGATTTTTACACTCCTGAATGCAATGTAGATAAATTAAACTACATGTCTTGCGGTTTCACAAGTGTCTGCAGTACTCGCTCCGCTGTCACTACATGTTCTTAATTAAGAAATGCATACGTCATAATATTACACATAGCCACGCTTGCATCGATACAAGGGGCGCATGGTTATAAACATTCCATTCATATAATGACATAACTGCACACTGCTACCATAGTACGCCACACTACTAGTAACCAGTCGGGACTGATAGGCGGCACACACATTTTAAATACACATGACATGTGATATGAGCTATAACGATTCCTACTATTCCAGAAGAGAAGCTTGCAGAAGTCCTCACTGACTGTTGGGCTTGGAAAGACAAACAGGTTGCTTCGAAGAAGCAACTCCAGAGTATAGCGGCAAGATGCAACATGTTGCGAAATGGTACAGCTTGAGTCACCATCTCCAGCTAGTTCCTGAATTGACAGAGGCCCTGTCTAGCGGCACCTGGGCAAACAAACGCCTCCACCTTCAAACATATGAGAGATTCTGCCTGAAACATGGCTCCACATCGTGAGGCCTTCGGTCTATGACATCCTGATGGAGTAGTGATGCTGTGTCAGCATACCTTCCGCAGACAGTAATTCTGGCCTACCATCAGCCCTCGCCTCTATTTTGGGTTGAGGGCTGCTGGTTCCGTGCTAGTTCTTCTCTCTCATCTCTTTCCTGACCTTTCCATTTTTCCTCCCAACATAACAACATTTAACTACTCTCATCTCTAATCACTAATCCAGTGTTCGATATGCCTGACACTTATCATGACATCATTTAACCTTGCTGGTACTCTATACGATACCTCATTAACATCATTCTCATTTAACTCATGACACGATACACCATACCGATGTGTTCTCCAGTCAAGACCGACCTAACCTTGTTGGTACTCTATACGATACCTCAATAACATCATTGTCAATTAACTCATGACACGATACCGATATGTTCTCCAGCCAAGATTAATGAAGCGGGGCCGTGGAGTAGTAATGCTGTCTCCGCTTATCTTCCTCAGACGGTAATTTCTACCGTACCATCAGCCCTCGCCTCTATTTTGGGTTGAGGGCTGCTGGTTGTCTGTGCTAGTTATTCTCTCATCTCTTTCTTGATCCTAACATTTCCTCTAAACTTATCAACATGTAACTAGTCTCATTCCTAATTGATTAATCATTGTTCGATATGCTTGATACTTATCTTGACATCATTTAACCTGATTGGTACTCTATACGATACCACACTAATATCACGGTCATTTAACTATGACACGAGACACGATACACGATACCGATATGTTCTCCAGCCAAGACCGACCTGCCTGCAGGTTATGTTCTCCAATAAATTTTGTTATTTCCATTTCTGCCTTGTCCTCTTCTGTTCCCGTATGTAAATTACGCATGTTGATTTTCAACATGGATAATTTACTGGCGGGAACACGGGCACTCTTTTCTCTCGCACTACTTTCTTGCTCTACTTCTCTGTTACTGACTGCCATCTTGCACTTCACTTTCACGCCGGTCTTTCTCCTTGAAAGTCGCTTCACCCACCCGCCCACCCGATAATCATGCATGAAAGGGGGAGGGGTTGAGGGCTGCTGGTTGTCTGTGCTAGTTATTCTCTCATCTCTTTCTTGATCCTAACATTTCCTCTAAACTTATCAACATGTAACTAGTCTCATTCCTAATTGATTAATCATTGTTCGATATGCTTGATACTTATCTTGACATCATTTAACCTGATTGGTACTCTATACGATACCACACTAATATCACGGTCATTTAACTATGACACGAGACACGATACACGATACCGATATGTTCTCCAGCCAAGACCGACCTGCCTGCAGGTTATGTTCTCCAATAAATTTTGTTATTTCCATTTCTGCCTTGTCCTCTTCTGTTCCCGTATGTAAATTAAGAGGGAGTTGGAATAGCCATATTTCCCGTTCATCAGATGTGGCCAAAAGCATCTTGCAAGGCACATTGAAAGGAGGAAGAAAACAAGGCGGACAAAGGAAGAGGTGGGAAGACAACATCAGGGAATGGACAGGCCTGGAGTTCAGCGAGTTCCAAAGGGTGGTGGAGAACAAGGGAAACTGGAGGAAACTGGCTGCAAAGTCATCTGTGGTGCGCAAGCGACCCTTGTTGTTAAAGGATCGATGATGGTGATCATTTGTGAATAGTAAATTTGTGTTGGTTATGTCAGTGCCTCTTTAAGGGTTGGGTAACCCGGTCTCCTCAACCCTAAAACCTTGAATCTAATTTAACCTAGTTAAAGGAATGCTAATTAAAGGATTATAATGATGATGTTGGCGATGCTGCTGCTGGTGCTGGTGGTGAGGTTGGTTGGTTGTTGGAGTTTTACGTCCTGGCAACATTTAAGGTCATTGTGGTGCTGATAGTGATGGTAGCGGTGATGGTGATGATGGTAGTCATGATGATGGGGGTGGTCCACCGCCCCCCATCCCCCGCCCCCCCATCCCCCGTCCCCCCTCCCCGCGTGCCCCGTCCCCCGTCCCCCGTCCCCCGTTCCCCGTCCCCCGTCCCGCATCCCCCTTCCGCCCTCCCCCATCTCGCGTCCCCCACCCCCCGTACCCCGTCCCCATCCCCCGTCCCCAGTCCCCCGTCCCGCATCCCCCGTTCTCCGTCCCCGGTTCCCCGTCCCCCATCCTCTGTCCCCCACCCCTGGTACCCAGTCCCCATCCCCGTCCCCAGTCCCCCATCCCCTGTTCTCCGTTCCCCGTCCCCCATCATCTGTCCCCGTCCCCCGTCCCCGTCCTCCTCCCCCCCGTCCCCGGTCCCAGGTCCCCCACCCTCCCATCCCAGTCCCCACCTCCCATCCCCGTTCCCCGCCCCCGTCCCCCCATCCCCCGTTCCCCCGTCCCTCGTTCCCCGTTCCCCCGTCCCGCATCCCGCGTCCAATGAAGCCGCCGCCCTCTCTCTGAATTACAGCTCAACCTCCCAAAAACAAGAACGCGGAGAAAAAAAAACGGCACACCGGAAGTCTAATCCTGCTCCCCTATTCATTCCATTCCGCTCTCACACAAAGTCTATTTCTATTCCCATATATCCTAGGTGAAGCTCTTCTCCCCCCCCCCCCCGCCCTCCCCTTCAGCCCTCTCCCTTGGCTACTGACCCTTGCTTAGCTATGTGCAGCTCCTGCCCCTTTATGCTTGGAACCAGTTACCCTCTTACCAATCATTCACATCCTCTGAGGCTTGCTTTAGTAACAGTTCCCACATATTTGCCGCCAATAATAAATTACAAATTGGGCGAGGTGCCCAAATTGGTAAGAGCGCAGGCTTCCGGTGCGGAAGGTCGAGAGTTCGAATCGCAGCCGAATCAAACCGATGTCTTACAAAATTGATAGTTGTCACTAGCTAGCCTGGCGCTCGGCATTTCTAGGAGAGGGCAAGGACTGGTTCTCTCAGTACCAGGATAATATGACAGTGTGATATCAGGTCATGATGCCAGCAGCCGGGTCTCCCATTGGAGCAGCACTATAAAGTCGCCATGAGTGTGCACTGTCACAAGACGGAACCCTTCCTGATTTGACCTTAGATGTTGCAGGACGTAAAACCCCAACTAACAATATTAAATTAGAATTAGAGCACAGGCTGGCCTAGAAGTAGGCCTACTAAAACAAGCCCATGTAATTTGACTTTAACAGAGATATTCTACAACGTGCATAATTTATGCAGTACTATTTGGGTGCTAACTCAGATGGTTTTATTAGTGATCGGAAGAGATTCTAAAGCCGCAGTCACATAGCCGTTAGTGGACGTAGTTGAACGTAGTGGAGGCTAACTTAGTTGAACGTAGTTGAACGTAGTTGAACGTAGTTGAACGTAGTTGAACGTAGTTGAACGTAGTTGAACGTAGTTGAACGTAGTTGAACGTAGTTGAACGTAGTTGAACGTAGTTGAACGTAGTTGAACGTAGTTGAAAGTAGTGGAGGCTAATGTAGTTGAAAGTAGTTGACCGTAATTGAACGTAGTTGAACATAGTTGAACGTAGTTGAACGTAGTTGAACGTAGTTGAACGTAGTTGAACGTAGTTGAACGTAGTGGAGGCTAATGTAGTTGAAAGTAGTTGAACGTAATTGAACGTAGTTGAACATAGTTGAACGTAGTTGAACATAGCTGAACGTCGTTGAATGTAGTTGAACGTTGTTGAACGTAGTTGAACGTAGTTGAACATAGTGGAGGCTAACGTAGTTGAAAGTAGTTGAACGTAGTTGAACATGGTTGAACGTAGTTGAACGTAGTTGAACATACCAGCATCCATACTTGTCCATGATGTTAACTTGGTAGTAACTTTGGTGAGCCGTGATCTCCGATTTAATTTGTGGACATGTTCAAAAGAGCGGTATGTTAGAGGCTGAATTTGCATCCGTGATGCTAACATACTCTAGCATACTCTAGCTTATTCTAGCATGCTCTATCGTACTCTAGCATACTTTGACAAAGCCCTGGTCAAATAGCCATTAGTGGACATAGGTGAACGTAGTGGAGGTTAACGTAGTTGAACGTACTGGCATCTGTACCGTATTTATCTGTACTGTAATGTATTTATCCATACCAAAACCTGCCGTACCTTAATGTATTTCAACGTAGTTTAACATACTTACACCACGTTTGACCCACGTTAATCTATCGTATGGATCACTACATCCACTAACAGCTATGTGACTGGGCCTTTAGTTAAATCGTGTATACTAGATTGGATAGGGATTTACACGAAGCAATGCTATCTTCAATTTGACCATCCTCCATTGCCAGTATTGATTCCACTGACCAATGATTTTCACTGGAAAACCGGAAATGGGGGATTCTTGTTTAAAGACAATGTACCTTTCTGTGTGCCCAAGTGGTTTGATGTCCTCTGAATAACACATTGTCAGTGCCGAGGTAATGGTCTTCTAGTTCTAATGACAAACACTGCTACTCATTCGCTAAAGTAATTACAGCATCAGGGGCGCACCCAGGGGGGTTTACCCCCCCCCCCCACCCCCAATTTGTTAAACAAATTATATAAACGTATATCTCAGGGACGCACATGAAGGGGGGTTTCCTGGTTGCCCCGTTATTCATAGAAATAATTTCATTAGTATTTTTAAACAAAATATAATTTCATGAATCATATAGACCTAAGTTCTTGCATTAAATTTATTAAGGAACACTAGATTTTAAGATTATGTGAAAAATTGCACCAAAATGTGGGTTGTTGCACCAGAAAACCATGTAAAATATTTCCCTAAAATGGGTGTTGTTCCACCAACCCATGTGAAAGAAATTACCCTAAAATAGGGGTAGTTTCGATCCGTATTTGGAAACTCCCTTAGCCAATTCCTGGGTGGCCACCTGAGCATGGATGGACAGCTGCAAGGAAATACGGAGCGAAGCATTGATATGAATTGAATAGGCAAAACGTGGAATAAAGGAAGAAGAAAACAACATGGTGGGAGTGAGCTATGTTCGAGACATGCATGATAATAGTTAGTGGTGGGGGCGAGGGGGGTGGCAGACATCATTCGAGAAGTGACGTACTGTTTGAAGAATGCCGGCAGTGGGGCGTAGAGTGGGCCTTTAAGTGCCTGTCACACTATGCCAGATTGAGCAACGGACAGAATTGTCTAGTACGATGGTGTTCGGGCGTGATAAGTATAGAAATGTATTAAAATGTGTCAAAATGTTGCGATATCGCGTCAAAGGCCGCCGGACAAACGGACATGAAACGGACATGAAACAGACATGAAACGGACACGAACGGATAGCCAACAGATGAAACAAACTCAAACCGGACAAAAACCATAGACGTCAATCCAGCAGCATCCGTTCCAAATTCTGTGCATGTTCAAAACTTGTAATGGATCGGGCCGGATATCAACGGATATCAACGGACATGCAATGGATATGCAACAGACACAAACCAGACGTTGCCAGATATCAACGGACTTTGTTTGGTTTCTTTCCATTTTCCCAATCTGGTGATGTGTGACAGAGCCTTATGTGTTGGACTAATCTTCACGGTGATTTCAGGTTGGGCCTATGTAAATAGGTCAGTTTTAATTATTTAATTAATTAATTAGGAATCTCAGTAGTACCCAACTAGTACTTAGTTGGTAGGTGAGGGGAGGAGGGTAGTCCTGTGTGCTGCCTTTAAAGCTGCATAGCCCGATGAAAGCATCAAATTTTCCAAACCAAAATACTGACCTAGATTTAATTCTACATATCTAACTTAGATACAGATGCATTTATTAATCATGTGTTGCCACATAGAAGTGAATAACTACCAAAGCAATTTGATAGAACCTATTACTGCAGAAGCTTATGGTGTCAGAGTTTTGGCATGCTTGCCAAAATTAATTTGGCATGTTTGCACTTCAAATATCTAAAAAGATTAGCCATTTAAAATAAAAGTAACTTCAAACTAAAGTAAGATAGAATATAGCAATCAACCTAATATATTAATCTCAGAAAATGACAAAAAAATCAAAACTATCGGACTATACAACTTATAGTCAGAAAAGTCTAACATATCCTGGGTAGATATATAGAAAGACAAAGAGTTCCCCTCCCTCTCCTCCCTTTCCTCCCTATTCTCTCCCCCCCCCCCCCCCCCCCCCCCCCCCCCCCCCCCCCCCCAATCCGAGCGGGTGATAGTCTGCATATGTCTATTCGGTGATTGTTTGGACGCTCTAGGCGCATCAATACATAATGAATGAAGCGTCCTGTGCTGGTGAGGGAGGTGGGGGTGGTGGGGGGGGGGGGGGGGGGATGCCTGTGTCTACATGGAAGATGTGTCAACTGAGACGCTGCCAAGTACAGGAGGAGAGGAGAAGGTGTGTGTAACAGGAGGGAGGGGTGACTGGAATAGAGAGAAGAGAGAGTGAGAGGGAATGAATTAGTCAAAGAGTGAGAGAGTGAGAGAGGGAGTGAGAGAGAGTGAGATAGTCAGAGAGTGAGAGAGTGAGAGAGTGGGAAAGTGAGATAGTGAGATAGTGAGAGGGTGAGAGAGTGAGAGAGTGAGAGTGTGAGAGAGTGAGAGTGAGAGAGTGAGAGAGAGTGAGAGAATGAGAGAGTGAGAGTGTGATAGAATGAGAGAGTGAGAGTGTGAGAGAGAGAGTGAGAGTGAGAGAGTGAGAGGGTGAGAGAGTGAGAGTGAGATAATGAGAGTGAGAGAGTGAGATAGTGAGAGAGTGAGAGTGAGAGAGCATGAGAGAGAGCATTAGAGTGAGAGATAGATAGGTAGCAGGTTGAGGAGGGGGGAAAGAGTGTGGGAGGAAGGAGAGTGGAGGGAGGATGAAAGGAATGTGAGAAGGAAGAGTGTCAGAGGTTGGAGAATGACAGTGGAGGGACGGGGAGAGAGGGAAGGGAGTGAGAGGGTTGCAGAGGAAGAAGAGAAGGAGGGTGGAGGAGGGAGAGAAGGTGGAGAATGGGAGAAGGGAGACAGGATATTCACTCATTGACAAGTTTTATTTCCATTACTTTTTTTATTCCATGTTTCTTTTCCACATCGACCAGACGGGATGGCCGAATGAGTTGAGCGTCCATCTCCTGTTTTGGGAGATGGGGGTATCTGAACCCATGGGTTCGTGGGTTCGAACCCTGGTCGAGTCAAACCAATGACTTAAATATTTATATGTGTCACTTCCTAGCCAGGCGCTCGGCATTATTATGATAGGGCAAGGAGTGGTTGGCTCAGTGTCAGGATAATGTGACTGAGTGGGATATCAAGTCATGGTGCTGGTGGCCTGGTCTCCAGTGGGGCAGCACTAAAAGGTCACCATGAGTGTGCACTGTCACAAGTCGGTACCCATCCTGATATGACCTTAAATGTTGCTAGGACGTAAAACAACAAACCAACAATCTTTTCAACTATATATCTTCATGTTATAATTGTGTATATTTCTAGAATATCAAAGATTCAGAAAACAGGAGCAATGCGTGGCTGAGTAAGTATTTTAATGGTCTTGTCACATTACGACTCATCTCGCCAGCACGCCGTCAATGCATAAAATCACTTTTTTACGTCGAGAAGCATCTAACTTTTCGGTATGGGGGGCAAAGTTGGACGTATACATACCGTATACACAGTGTATGGCCAACATATGACCAATGTATGGCTAACATACCTCCCGGCGAAAAATGCTTGAATTACGCTCACGGTACATTCACAGAACGCCGGCGAATGTTATATACGTTATTCGATCGCCAGAACTACGTGTCATACGTTACATATGTCAAGACATGCTGGAGAAATGCTAAACGTATGTTAGACGTACATTAGGATTTTTAGCCGGAGCACCCCTGGACCAGTCGTCCGGACTGTCCTGGACAGCCCCGGATAAAATCGCTAGTTTGGTCGTTTTTGGCCTCGCGGTCACACCTACCTGGATGAGCCCCGGACTAGCCCCAGACCAGAGGCCGGAAGCCCCGGACTGAGCCGGACCACCCCCTGGACTACCGGGTGTGTCCATGGAGTAGTCCCGGACTTGAACTGGATTTGCTCCTGCTATATATATATATACAAAAACGGGGCTCATCCTGGACTGATCAGTGGTAAACCGATCTATCTGTGGTGATCCGTGGCTAATCCGTGCTCATCCGGCTTGTCCAGGTCTTACCCAGGCATTCCGGGAGTGGCCTATGGCTATGTCAGGGCTAGTCTGGGCTAGTCCGGGGCTGGTCCGGGTTAAACCGTGGCTAAAACGTGGCTCATCCAGTTTAAAAAACACCTGGACTGCCCCGGATGGTACACGGACTACCCCCGGAGCACTCCGGACCACCCCGGATTACCCCCAGATCATCCCGGGTGATACCGGATCGAGCCCGGATCGCAAAATTCCCCGGACCACCCTGGATGTTTTAAACATTTTTAAACATCCGGGGCAGACCCCGGATGAGGCCGGACCAGCCACGAATCACCAAGGATTACCAAGGATCACCAAGGACCAGCCACGGATGAGCCAGGGATCACGCTGGATCACCACGGACCACGCCGGATCACGGTCCAGGGCTCGTCCGGCCCCTGATCCGGGTAGGTGTGACTGGGGCGTAAGGCATGCTGCCCGACCCTACACTGGTCCCTCCCCTATTATCGCCCACCCTTTTCCGTGTCTGACCATTGGGTGAAACAAACACCCCAAAAATATACACAAAGAACCTGTTTTACGCGCCTGGTAATACTGTTCACGTAAAGCACGTCACACACCAACCGACAATTTGACTTCATGCCTCAAAATGTCATTTTGAAGCTTAGCTTAGTTAAGATAATCGGTCCATGTGAGCGATATTTGCAGTATGATTGATAGTGTCAATTGACGGGTAATGACGTCATATTGTAAAATATGAGTCCTACTTGGTTCAACAAAATTAGGAATTTTGAGGATATTCCCAAAAGTTGAGAATGAGAAGAATAAGAAGGTGTAGAAGGAGGAGAAAAAGAAGGAGAAGGAGGAGGAGAATGAGAAGGAGGAGGAGAGTAGGGGGAGAAAGGGGGAGAGAAGGGGGAGGAGGGGGGGAGGAGGGGAGAAGGAGGAGGAGAAGGAGAAGGAGAAGGAGGAGGAGAAGGAGGAGGAAGACGAGGAGGAGAAGGAGGGGACGGGGAGAAGGAGGAGGAGAAGGAGGAGGAGAAGGAGGAGAAGGAGGAGGAGAAGGAGGAGGAAAACGGGGAGGCAAAGGAGGACGAGGACGAGGAGAAGAAGGAGGAGATGGGGAGGAGGAGAATGGGAAGAAGGAGGAGGAGGTGGAGATGGAGGATGAGAAGAACGGGGAGGAGAATGGGGGGGGGGGGAGGAGGAGGAGAAGGACGAGGAGAACGGGGAGGAGAAGGGGGAGGACGACGAGGAGGAGAATGAGGGGTTGGGGAGAAGGAGGAGAAGGAGGAGGAGAAGGGGGAGGAGAAGGAGGAGAACGGGGATGAGAAGAAGGAGGAGGATGATGAGGAGAAGGAGGGGATGGGGAGAAGGAGGAGAAGGAGGAGGAGAAGGAGGAGGAAAACAGGGAGGAGAAGGTGATGGGGAGAAGGAGGAGGAAAAGGGGGAGGGAGGGGGAAAAGGAGGAGGAGAAGGAGAAGCCTAATATCTTGATGTGATCTTTCACTAAATATAAATAAGATCCTCCAAGAAGAATGAAGCTGTTCGGGAACTGGACTCATGATTTCAAAACGCCGGTCTGTGAGATCCAAGTTAGATTATCGGTCAGTATGGGGCGGGCTTGATTCCCTCCTAAAGGCCAATGTGACTGAAGAGGGGTAGTAGAGCTTCTTCTCATGATATTGCCTCTCATCCAGTCGTTCTGCACTAGGCTACACACCAAGGTACTGTCATCTGGAGATTGTACGCAAACGGAACATTTGTCTAGAGTGTGATTCGAACCCATGAATCTGCCATTCCAAGGCTAGGATCTTAACCCTGAGGGCTATCTAAGCTCCCTGAACACTCACCCTATCTATGTGTAGCTGTCAATATTGTTTTCTTCTTGCCAGTGAGGTCAGTGCAGACTATTACAATGGTCCCTCTTGAATTAGAAGTCTTTTAAATAGTTTACGTTGATAATTTGCACCTAGATATACTTACACATGTTGTTGTTGGTTTGAATGTTACATCGTGGCACATACACAGGCTAGGTTCGGAAATCATCCAGCATGTAGCACATACATGATCCTGGTCATGGCGCCAATGACATGAAGGGGAAAACAGAGGGAAGACTTAGGGCAATGCTTAATTAAGCCTGCATATCTGCCATTCAGGGGTACAGTGTTCTAACCATTAGGCTATCTAGGTTCCCTGATGCACTCTACCTACTCGCACCACCTGTGTATATAAATTTGGCACTTCACCTGGGGAGGACGAACCAGGCCCAATGGCCAAGTCGCTATAGCGCGGGCCTCACGTGCGGAAGGACTGGAGTTCTGTTCCCAGTCGAGTCAAACCAATGACTTATCAAATGTACACTTGTCGCTTCCTAGCCTGGTGCTAGGCATTAATAGGAGAGGACAAGGACTGGTTTGCTCAGTGTCAGGATAATGTGACTGAGTGGGATATCAGGTCATTGTGATGGCAGCCTGATTTCCCAGTGGGGCAACACTATTAAGTCCCCATGAGTGCGCACTGTCACAAGTCAGTACCCGTCCTGATATGACCTTAGATGGTGCCAGGATGTAAAACTCCAACAACAAACCAACCACCTTGGATAGGTCTTCCTCATTCCACTGCTCCTTGCCCTATCCTAATAATGCCGAGCGCCTGGCCAGGAAGCAACAAGTATCAATTTGTATGTCATTGGTTTGACTCGACCAGGGTTCGAACCCACGACCCCATGGTCTACCAACACTGGAGACGGATGCTCTGACTCATTCCACCATCCCGCCTGTTTAGTTGTACCCATAATAACTCTTTAAATATAGCCCGTCCTAATATGTCCTTAGATATTGCCAGGACGCAAAACTCCATCAACCAACCTTTAGCTATAGCTACCCGATTCCCTATAAAGAGAAGCTCAATATTATTTTGTATTTTATCTTAAAGTTGCATAGTCAGATGCGTTTTTGATTTTTTCCATTTTCTGATATAAACACATTAGATTGATTGTTATAATCTACATTATTTCATTTTGAAGTAACTTTTATTTTCAATGGCTAACTTTGGAGATATTTGAAGTGAAATCATTCCAAAATTAATTTTGGCAAGCACATCCAAAATTCAATGACTTAACAAATTGATATGTGTGGCTTCCTAGCCTGGCATTCGGCATTAGTAGGATAGGGCAAGGACCGGTTGGCTCAGTATCAGGATAATGTGACTGAGTGGGAAATCGGGTCATGGTATCATCGGCCTGGTCTACCAGTGGGGTAGCACTATAAAGTTGCCATCAATGTGGAACTGTCACAAATCGGTACCTGGCGTGATATTATATTGGATGTTGCCAGAACGTGAATCCCCAAACAAACAAATAAATAAACAGATAAACAAACAAATAAACAAACAAATGTATAAATAAACAAACAGACAAATAAACAAACAAATAAATAATCAAATAACCAAATAAATAAACAAACAAATATATAAATAAACACATAAATAAACAAACAAATAAACAAATAAACAAACAAAGAAATAAACAAAAAACAAATAAACAAACACAACCTCAGTGGAAAGAACTAGTATCCAGTAGCACTACAATAGCCACACTGTGCAGCACCACCACTAACCGTGGTTTAAACTATCTAGTTACCATCTGCTCCCTTAGACGCTATTATACTGTATCATCTATCATCTGCCAACTAAGGAAATACTCTAATGGACGGGGCTGCCCTCTATGGAAGATCTTCTGATCAAAAAGAATCTCCGGTGGACTGGACACCTCATGAGGATGTCATCAGACAGGCTACCAAAGCAGATCCTCTATTCATAACTGTCTTCTGGTTACAGAAAAAGAGAGAGCACCCTCGTCTCCGGTTCAAGGATACCATCAAGAGAAACCTGAAGCTGAGAGACATTAAGACCGACTCATGGACATCAGAGCTAAATGGAGAGCAGCAGTCAAGTAATGAAAGCAGTCTTTGTCGCATCGTGACCAACAGCATGATGATGATGATGATCTATCATCTAATACTCCTTAATGTTCTATAATTTAACTTGATATCTAGTCGTGTGTGAATAATATATAGATCTGCATTGCACAAAGGCCAGAAGACCAGTTGACTTCGAGAAGAGAGCTATTCAGAGGAACCTTTATTGACTATAAACACAATTTATTTCCTATCAAATAATGCTTAAGCTTGGTTGAATGAAATAGAAATTCTATTGTGAAGCCAAGCAATGCCATGATCTAGGTGAGTGGCTGGATCTATGGAACATCTATTCTTCAGTTAGATAGAATTAGTCATGACAAGGCATTTAAGATTATTGTCTGCCAGAATTAGTCAACTATACCGGCTCATTGCTTAGAGTACTCTGTGGGAAAAGGTCTATAAAGAATGTCCACTACCAACTTACACTCTGGTGACCATGGTAAAGACAAGTGTTGTGGTTTGGAGCTCACTATTTAGCAATCTCTATGGAAAAGGTCTTATAGAGGATTTCCATCACCAACCCACCTTCTGATGATAGTGGCAAGAATTAATGTTGTGGATAGCAGCTTGCTGTTTAGCGAGCTCTGTGGAAAAGATCTTATAGTGGATTTCCACCACCAGTCTCTTAATCTCACTTTTTCACTTCAAATATATCCCTCTAAAATACAGATATTTCCATCTAAATTAAATAGATTATAACCATAGCAATCAATCAATTATCTAAGATAAATATAGCAAAAACATGAAAACCATCGGACTATGCAACTTTAATATGGAACTAGCTTTGTATATTACTAATAGTATTCGGAAAAATCGCTGTTTATGTGTCAATATTTTATTCAGGAGCGCAGACAAACAGGTACAACTGCGTTGCCATTTTGCAGAAATAATACAATCAACAGCGCTATTCTTTATTTTACTTTATTGACTATATTACATACGTGAATGAATGTAACATAATATGACCGGAAGACCAGTGCCTCGGCCCTGAAAAGATATACCTTTATTTGCTGAATAAAATTATCATTTACCAAAAATGTGAAATATCAAAGAAATAATATTAATAATAATAAATACAGGATGTGGATTTCTCTCACCCCACCGTCAGGAAGACAGGTGCTTCAGCGCTAAGAAAACAACCTTTATTTGCCGAATAAAATGTTCATTCACCAAAGAAAGTGACAAAAAAAGATTTTAATAATTTTTTAAAAGATGCAGATTTCCCCCAACCCACTCCCATTCCAACCAGAAGTTCTGTACTGGTATAACATTGCCGGAGGACGGAGGGAATTATACCGCTGAACAATGTTATACCTTAGCACTGCCTAGATTAGCCATCTGAATTCAATGAGTCGCTTTGCTTTGTGGACAGGCGGTAGGGCTGGGAATGCAGCATGATCCGCTGCAATCAGTCGCATCAGACTCCACCCACTCCAGCTGCGTGTAAAGGCTTCAATTACATTTTTTTAAAGACGGGGTGGCCGACTGAGTTGAGCGTCCGTCTCCATTTGCAGTAGATCGTTCGAACCCTGGTCGAGTTAAACCAATGACTTAATGATTTATACTTGTCAGTAAGAGTCGCTTACTAGCCAGGCGATCGGCATTATTAGGATAGGGCAAAGACTGGTTGGCTCAGTGTCAGGATAATGTGACTGACTGGGATATCAGGTCATGGTGCTGGTGGCCTGGTCTCCCAGTGGGGCAGTAGTATAAATTTGCCATGAGTGTGCACTGTCACAAGTCGGTACACGTCCTGATATGACCTTAGATGTTGCCAGGACATAAAGTTCCAACAATCAACCAACTTACAATATCCCAAGAAGGCTAGGACTCTGCCGCCTTACATAGTTCATTAAAACAATTTTCTCAAATTCACAAAGAACGATATCTTCAACTTTGATCTAGAATTTTACCTGGCCTCAAATTCTTTATAAATGTGAGCTTTTAATGTCAAAAGTGTCTTTTGACACATAGTTGATTGTGTACTTTTGCATTCTGTGTGAAAGTGATGGCCTGATAATAATATGACACAATAAGATTTGGACACTTCTCATTGTGATTAAGGCCTTTGCTGCCGACACGGCATTAATCAATCACTGCTAACTAACTAACTAACTTACAGCCCCTGATCACTCCCCCGCGAGATGGCCGAGTCGGTAGGATGCCTGCTTCCTTTGCGGAAGGTGATGACAGTCACCCAGTGGGGCAGAAGTATAAGTTCTAAATCGAACCTGACGCCTAGCTTGGAAACACCGGTTGTCATCTACACAAAAGATTCGACCCTATCCAGACTAAAGGTGAATGACAAGAGCCTAAATCAAAGCAAACACAGGTTTGGTATAAATCAAACTATAAACAAGCTGTTAAGGTCCTTGTTCCAAGATTTGCTGTTTATCTATGTTCGCATACAGTGGAGGAACTCGTAGAGAATGCAAAGAAACAAAGATAACAGCCACTAGATACTATCGATTCGATGTTTAACGTCTAAATCTACAAGATCAGAAGACATAATCAATTCTTCACTTCAAAGATAGTGGGCTATGCTAGATAAGCATTTGAACCAAATATTTGTTGGTGCTAAAATGTCTATTCGGCTGAAGAAGAAGAAAAGGATTTCAGCGCCAAGGCACTGGTCTTCCTGATAAAGGTATATACACAAATATAGTTCAATTCCATAATGGTAGCATATTCATATAGTTGTGGATGCAGGTTCTAGCATTGCTTAGTACTTAAGCAATGCCTTAAAAGAAAAAGAAAAGGAAGAAGAGGAAGAAGAAGAAGAAGAAGAAGAAGAGGAAGAGGAAGAAGAGGAAGAGGAAGAGGAAGAACATGGTAAGGGTACAAGCCTATAACATGTAAATAGAGTAGGCTAGTATAGAATTAAGTAGAAAAAAAAGTGGAAAACTCTTCCCAAGAAAACCCCAAAACACTAACATAGATCACTAACCCAAGTTATAACTTTAAGAAACACAAAACTATAACTGCCCAGCATTGAAAACAAGCTTGGTCATCCGAACTTACATACTATGGACAGCATAAACACCCCATAATAGATTTTCTTTAATTAAAAAAGGGTTTAATTCTGCTAATGTTTCGCACACTAGATTGCAAGTTCATGTGTTTACGTCGATGACCATTCTGACACATTTTCTAAAGGGTTCTTCAGTAGCCCTACCGTGGAGATTTTGCTGCGGGAGTAACTAGTTCTCATCCAATCACTTAGAGAACCTTGAGTATCATCAGTGTTGGATAGGTGACCATCTGGGAATGCAAGGTACCATAGACATCCTGATACAGGTTAATTACAGCCTCCCAGATCAGTAGTGGATAAGTCATAGACATCCCGATACAGGTTTATGCATAGCCTAGCAAATCAGTAGTCGCCAAGTGATAGCCATCCTGATACAGGCATATATAGACTACCAAATCAATGGTGGATAAGTAATAGCCATCATGACTCAGGCTTGTAGCCTAGCAAATCAGTAGTGGATAAGAAATAGACATCCTGATACAGGCTTATAGTCTACCACATCAGTAGTGAACAAGTAATAGACATCCTGATGCAGGTTTATAGCCTACCAAATCTGTAGTGGATAAGTAATAGACATCCTGATACAGGGTTATAGCCTACCAAATCAGTATTGGATAAGGAACAGACATCCTGATACAGGCTTATAACCCACCAAATCAGTAGTGGATAAGTAATAGACATCCTGATGCAGGCTTATAGCCTACCAAATCAGTAGTGGATAAGTAATAGACATTCTGATACAGGGTTATAGCCTACCAAATCAGTATTGGATAAGGAACAGACATCCTGATACAGGCTTATAACCCACCAAATCAGTAGTGGATAAGTAATAGACATCCTGATGCAGGCTTATAGCCTACCAAATCAGTAGTGGATAAGCAATAGACATCCTGATACAGGTTTATAGTCTATCAAATCAGTAGTGGATAAGTAATAGATATCCTGATACAAGCTTATAAACTACCAAATCAGTCTTGGATAAGTAACAAACATTGTCACACAGGCTCGTGTCTGTGTGTGAGAGGGGGATGGGGGGTGGCGGGCACTTGGGATGGACGCTACAGGCGTTTTGGGCAGCACTATAAATTCGACATGAATGTACACTGTCACAAGTCGGTCCCCGTCCTGATATGACCTTAGATGTTGCCAGGAACCAACCAACCTTTTGGGTTTCGGGCTTTACATTACATGAAACAATAAAAACCTTGCTTGGAAGCCTTATTATTTCTGTAGTCTGGCAGTTTCTATAATTCAGTAATAGCCAGGTCCCACGATTGCCGTATTAAATAGGTACAAACTGCACTTCTTGCAAACTTTCCTGGTGCTAGTCATTGGTTATATCAGGAGAGTGTGAGGACTGGTTTGGTGGGGGGGGGGGGGGGGGGGGGGGGGGGGGGGGCAGGGCACTTGGGATGCACTTATGGACTGTGTGGAAGCAGCAGACGACAGTTGGAGGCTTTTGTGGCAGGAACAGACCGGCTGTACTACTGCAGTATGAATTACACGCCCGGACAGCCTGCCTCACTGCCTCACCGCCTCACCGCCTCACTGCCTCACCGCCTCACTGCCTCACCACCTCACTGCCTCACCACCTCACTGCCTCACGCCTCATGCCTCACTGCTTCCGCTCACGCCTCCGCCTCACTGCCTCACTGCCTCAAGGCCTCACTGCCTCACCGCCTCATTTCCTCACCTCCTCACTGCCTCACCACCTCATTGCCTCACCACCTCACCGCCTCACCACCTCACTGACTCACTGACTCACTGCCTCGCCGCCTAACCACCTCACCACCTCACTGCCTCACCACCTCACTGCCTCACTGCCTCACTGCCTCACCGTGTCAATGCCTCACCACCTCACCACCACACTGCCCTACCGTCTCACCGTGTCACTGCCTCACCGCCTCATTGCCTCACTGCCTCAATTCCTCACCACCTCACTGCCCCACTGCCTCACCGCCTCACCCCCTCACCGCCCCACTGCCTCACAGGCCGCTTTCACCCAGCACACTGAGACGCAAGCTGTCTTTGTTGTACCGGATGGCGCGCGGTGCAAGCTGCGCACGCAGGCGCACCGGAAGTGGGCCGGTATCCGCTCAATGCACACATTGACCACACTATGGCCAACTGTATGTGTGTCTGTGGGGGTGGGGTGTGGGTGGGGTGCTGCATAATGAGTGATAATATGGCTAGTGCCAGTCCATTGTGGAAATATGGCAGTGTGGTTTTATGGTTTTATATTTTTATGGTTTTATGGTTTTAACGCTTTATCGTTTTTGCTTTTAAGTTTTAGGGGTTTAGGGTTTATGGTTTTATGCTTTATGGTTTTACTTTTTTATGTTTTTGGTTGTTTGTTGGAAGTTTAGAGCCTGGTAACATCTAAGGTCATATCAGCATGGATACCGACTTCTGATAGTGCGCACTCATGGCGAATTTATAGTGCTGCCCCACTGAGATACAAGGCCGCCAGCACCATGACCCAATATCCCACTCAGTCACCTTATCCTGACACTGAGGCAACCAGTCCTTGCCCTATCCTCTTAATGCAGAGCGCCTGGCTAGGAAGCGACAAGTGTAAACTTCAAAGTCATTGGTTTGACTCGACCTGGGTTCGAACCTGTGGGTTCGAATTCCACGAACTACCAAAACGGCAGACGGACGCTCAACTCATTCGGCCAACCCGTCTTGTCACTTTTTTATGGTTTTAGGTTTTTATGGTTTTGTGGTTTAAGCACATTCCTTTTCGGTCACTTCATTCAGAAATCTCTCAATATGAAGAACCAGACGGGATGGCCGAATGAGTTAGAGCGCCCGTCTCCCGTGCTGGCAGATCGTGGGGTCGTGGGTTCGAACCCTGATCGAGTCAAACCAATGACTTAAAAATTGATACTTGTCGCTTCCTAGCCAGGCGATCGGCATTATTAGGATAGGGCAAGGAATGGTTAGCTCAGTACCAGGATAATGTAACTGAGTGGGATATCAGGTCACGTGCTGGTGGCCTGGTCTCCCAGTGGGGCAGCACTATAAAGTCGCCATGAGTGCGCACTGTCACAAGTTGGTAGCTGCCCTGATATGACCTTAGATGTTTCCAGGACGCAAAACTCCAATACCCAGTTAAGTTGAGATGGTGTAGTTGTGTGTGTTGCAATGTTTCCAGTTGGAGGATTGGATGGGGGGAGGGAGCGAGGGGGGAGTTCCACTAGGTTGACAAAAACCTGGAAACTAAACTAGGGGGAAAAAACGGAAAATAAACACTGATATAACACACCCAAGAAAAAAGACAGGTTTTGTTCCCTCAAGGTGGAAAAAAGGTGAAAAATAAAACATATTGATAATCAATGATAGTGGGGGAAATAAAATGTATATCAACAACAAACATATAAATCATTGGGTTAAATGACCACGGAGATGGTTATTTGCTATCATTGGTGGGGGCGGGGGGAGAGCCAGTGAAGCAGCCACGCCCACCTGTCAATCACTCACCCAGTCAGTTGGCCCACTCCTCACTAGCCAATCACAATCTGCCCCACTCTTCTTCCGGCTCCTTCTCTCCCCCTACTCCTTACTTTTCCACTGACACCCGTCAGCTGCACGTCTCTTCTAAAAAAAATGTTTTTTCTGCAATGTAGAACTTCAGGGCATTAGGAAGTATTCCTCCCCCCCCTCTCCCTCTCCCTCCCCCCTCCCTCTCCCCCTCCCCCTCCCCATCTCCCATCTGACCGATCTGTCTCTATCGGTTGTATTACAAGTAGTGTTATGTGGTGAATAAGCAATCCTCAACAGTTTTCTGTTCAGTTTATTTGCAATGTACGTATTGAATTAACTAGTGTAGAATAAGGATTAAATATGGCAAAAGAAAACATGGTGGGGGAAAATGGATTAAACTCTGAAAATAAAAACAGGTTTAATCGGCGTTTTTTTTTACTGTCTCAAAAGAAACAGGTTTTATCCAGGGGGAAAAAACCCTAACCCTGCAGTTTACTTGTCTCATGCAAGGGGTTGATAGGTCATAGGGGACAGGAAGTGCCATTGTGCATAGAGAGCGCCCACTCAGCAATAGAACTCACTCACGTGACCCCTGGTAACCTTTAGTAGAATGAGCTACTCGTTTCACCGATCGCCTTTTACCAAACACTTTGGGAGATCCGATAATTCACGGCACAGAAGCAATAAGTGCGTTATATAGTCGTATTACGCTATTGAATGTCTGGACTCGCCTGAGTGTGGTTTTCTTGATGTGAAGTTCAAGCCCCCCCCCCCCCTGCCACACCAACCCACCCACCCACATGCCCCAGCTCAGGCCGAACTTGGAGTAGATGGCATGTAGTCGATAGCTAAGTTAATGGCGCTCAACCACGCGCGTGTTCCGGTCTGGGTGGCAAGTGAGGAAACGGTGACGCCCAGGCTGGATGGCGATGGGAAAACCCGTTTTTTGTTGTTGGTACATTAGTTGTTTAAGCAGAGGAAAGTTCAGTCACAGACGACTGGTATTCCTCATTCCACTGCTCCTTGCCCTATCCTAATAATGCAGAGCGCCTGGCTAGGAAGCGACAAGTAATTGTGTAAAGTCGTCGGCTGGCAGCTGTAGTTTGTGTCGGCAGGCTATATGAAATCAATACAGGCAAGGAGAGAGAGGAAGAGTATAAAGAGTGAAAGTAGAGTGAGAGCTTGCACCCTCAGGTTTATTATTATATAGTGGTACATGGATCTTATATGGCATACCACCTGACCATTATCTCCAATCAGCAACAAGCATTTCTAGTTCCACCAATGAAGAGTAAGCATTCTTATGTCACCATGGCTACTGTGATCTACCCACCACCACCATGCGGTGTGGCTGCTTGGCCTGCACCTACCTGCTGTGTGTGTGGGTGGTGATCTGTGACTAACAGTTGGGGGGGAGGGGGTAGTGAGTAGAGCTCTTGAGCCCCTTCCACACTAACAATAGTGCCCCTTTCACACTATCTATCTAATACACAATGACTATTGACTACAAGTAAAGAGTCACCAGCAACTACATAAATACATTCATGCACCTGGCCCTATACACCATTTACATTAATAGACCATTTGTGCTCCTTTATAGACCATTTCACATTCTCCATCAATGCGTTTTATCAGAATATTTTACAACTGGTTTGACTCGACCAGGATTCGTACCCACAATCCCATGATCTACCAACACGGGAAACGGACGCTCTAACTCATTTGGCCATCTCGTCTGGTAGTCAACAAGGTGGCTTCATAGTTCCTAGGTTTGATGGTAGGTGGCTGGCTGGGTAGTTAATGTCTTTTTGCTATGCCATGAATCCACAGTAGCAGTGAATGACAACCATATCTAAATCCAAGCAAAAACTGTTTGGTATGAATCAACTGTAAATAAGAGGTGGAGCTCCTGGGTCCAGCATCCAGTGTTTATCTATGTTGAAGTAGAGTAGATGAAATCGGAGAGAATGAGACAAAAACAAGATGGCGGTCAGTGAATGCTTCCAATTCAACTATTAAAGTCAATTAAACTACATGATTTCATAAATTCTTCACTTCATAAGTGTGGAGCCCCTGGTTCCAGGGTCCATTATTTATGTATATTGGCGTATAGTTGGCAAAATGAGAGAGAATGCCAACAAAAACCAAGATGGTGGCCGCTGAATGCTCTCGATTCGACTTTTAAAATCTATTAATCTACGTTATTTTATGAATTCTTCACTAAATAATTAGAAGCCTACGGTAGATAGGTGTTTGAACAATATATTTAACATATTAGATTGTAAATTATTTTATATATATTTATTTTATTGAGTTTACTGTGTTTATACTGCCCATAACATATAAGCTCGAGTACTCGGGCTTGTTTTCAAAGCTTGTCAGGTGTAGTGGTATCACACAGTAGTAGCTGATAAGGTGTTTGATTGCCTGTATTACAGTAGCAGGTAGATGGTTGCTTAGTATGGTTAGTAGTCTATGTTATTTTCTTTTTTTTTTCTTGGTATATATATATTATATTTTGCCTACTCTTATTACTAGACTAGCCTACTCATATTTACATATCATAGGCTTGCACTTGGTTGTTAGGTGAATTAACTGGTTAATTTTGGCATGGTTACCTAAATTGATGTGGGTATTTCATAACCCAGCGTTCCGCTTCCACCTGTAGCTTTGCTGACTCCTTTTCTGTCTCCCTTTTTGTTCTATTAAATTTACTCGATATTTATTCCAATCAACACCCGAAATGATTAATGAATACATCAGTTTCTAAGTGGGATATGAAGGATCAAATGTATCTATCTGCTTTTCTGTTTTGACAGGACTTGGTGGTTAGAGCGTAAGGTTCCAGGAGTTTGAAACCCGACCGAGTCAAATCAATGACTTATCAAACCGATAACTTATCAAACCTCCCGTCCTGATATCACCTTCTTTTTTTTTGGTAAAGTATTTATTCATCTGAATATGACATTTGTCAGCGCCGGAGCACTGGTCTTCCAGCCATCTTACCATTGGAATTGACAGTCTAAATAATCTAAGTTTGATCAGTGCTGTATTAGTTACAGCACCGATCCTGTAGAATTAAGGAAGTGGCTCCTGCTGTATAATGTACATTACCAGTCACTGTAGTTCCTGTAGTTCACTGTAGTTCATGCAAAAATGTTCCTAGGTTTGATGGTACGTGGCTTAGATGTTGCTAGGACGTAAAACAACAACAAACAAACTTATCAAACCAATGACTTATCAAATCGATACTTGACTCTACCTACCCTGGTGCTCGGCATTAATAGGATAGGGCAAAGACTGGTTAGCACCGGATTAGGATAATATCACTGTGTGGGATATCGGGTCATGGTGCTGGCGCCCTGGTCTCCCGATGGGGCAGCACTATTAAAATCGCCATGGGTGCGCACTGTCATAAGTCCATACCCACCCTGTTATGACCTAAGATGTTGCTAGGACATAAATTCCCAACAAATAAACAAGCAAACACGCTTTTGGTTTTGACAATATCTTTGCTATCTTCGGGTTATGTAACTTTAAGCCGAACTCATTGAGGCTGGAATTTGAATGAAATTGATTGAGGGACTCCTAGCCTGCTAGTCCAACTGACTTTGACAGCCACTCAGTGCCGTAACGGCGACCATTCCTTAAGGAATGTGGAGGCCTTTGTTGCCTGCTTTCAATGGTTTCTATTCACAGCAAGGTCGGCCCAGGTCGGCCCACGCCCTACAATGTTAATGTGACAAATGCCTCGAAATGTACTGTGGTGGGTTTTTGGGGGGGGGGGGGGGGGATTTGGGGTGTGTTTTTTTAAAGTAAATTTACATGAAATTCTTTAGTTCACTAAGATGATTTCACATTAATCAAGAATAAAATAGCAATACTGCTGTTTTGTATGTGGGTGGATTTTTGGTTGTTTTTTCTTCAGGTTGCATAGTTCGATGGTTTTCAGTTTCCGTCATTTTCTCAGGTAAATATGTTAGGTTGATGGCTATAATCTACCTTGCTTTAGCTCGAAATAATATTTATGTTAAATGGCTAACTTCAGAGATATCTGAAGTGCAAACATGCCAAATTAATTTTGGCAAGGACGTCAAAACTCAGACACCATAGGCTTCAGAGTAACAGGTTCTTTTAAATCGACTCAGCGTTCCCTTCTATGTGGCAACAAATGTTTAATAAATGCATCAGTATCTAAGTAAGATGTAGGATCAAATCTAGATAAATGTTTTGGTTTTGACAATTTTATGCTTTTATCGGACTATGCAGCTTAAAAATTAATAGTCTAATTACTGGCATTTACTAATCTGAGCGACCATATAGAGAATATATATATATATATATATATCGTTGGATGGCAGGAGAATATATGCCCTACCGAAAAAAAAGTTTTGAAAGTGAGCAGAGTGACAGTTGGCTCATGGTATAGGAGGCGGGGGAGTAGAGGATGCCCGCTCCGCAACAAATAACACGGAAGATAAGGTGGTTAGAGAGAAACATTTAAGGGGCTGCGTTATTTATATCCACATAATAAATTATATAGTACATATGTATACATATATATATATATATATAAAATATAAAATTGTTCCGCGAATGACAATATGGCGGCAATATCAAAGCACAGGAAACGGGACAGGTGGCTGCCGCGCCCAGCTCCGCAGCAAAATATACACGTACACGATTTGTTCGATATTAAATAAGAAAATACACAAGCAGTAGTGCGATAAATAATAATAATAATAATAATAATAAAGCAGGCACCCCCAATTTATATTCACATAATAAATTATATTACAAATACATATATATAAGGAAAGAATTCCTCCAGTGTGTGTGGCACGAGAGGGGTTCCACCCACCAATTACCCCGACATCGGGGGGGGGGGGCACTCCACCAATGCGCCAAGGAGGAATAAAATATAGAGGACATGTTATCCTTGCATTTATACTCGTATAATGCGTTATAGTTTTATACATCACATATATATATATATCTATTCTAAGTGCTGACCCATGCATAGATAGGGGAGGGGGGGGGGGGACTGTAGAATCTTCTACATGACCTCATATACCGCTATGGATGTACCACCACCCTCCCCACCTCTTACCAGAACATAATCTCGCTAAGAGCTGGGGCTGGAATTGGAATTTCCGCTCACCGCTCAACAAAGGTCAAGGTCCAGTCAAATTACCCGCCCACTGCGAGATGGCCTCCCCACGCTGAATGCAGCGCGCCAGGCAATACACATACATTACAGAGTAGGTTCACTAGCCATAGCCTACAGTCGTAGCTTATTCAGGATCCAGGTTATGGCGACACGGCGGTGATGAAAATGGTAAACATTGTGCCCAGAACAGGAATTGAACCCACTCTTCATGTGATTCCAAAAGAAAAGCTTGGTTTATTTAATGACGCGCCTAGAGCACATTTATTTTTATCATTGGCTATTGGACGTCAAACATGCGGTCATTCTTACATATTTTGTTGGTGGAAAGCTGCTTCCGCCACATAGGCTACTCTTTCCGATAAGTAGCAAGGGATCTGTTATATGGACTTTCCCACAAACAAGACATCATGTACCCCACAGCTTTTAATGAACCAGTTGTGGACCACTGGTTTTAATGGAAAATAGCCCAAACTGCAAATGGGTCCACTGAGCAGGATCGATCGGATGGCCAACACTTTCGCAGGTAGACACTCTACCGCCTGAGCTATGTCCCGCTCCCCCTCTTCCCATTCCAAGGCTAGCATGCTAACCATTACACTGCGTAGGCTTCCTGATGCAATCACTCTATCCATGCCTACCTGTTTATGTGGCTGAGTGGCAGGATGGTCAGTGTAGACTAATATACATTTATATACCTGTAAATGTGAATACGGGTAATGCAGTACCTATCTGCTAAAATGACTCAGGGAGTTTGATGCCCCTGCCTTGCAAAGTTAAAAAAACAATGCCTTGTGGTACAGGTTCTTGATAGAACCAAAGGCTAAGGGAGCAAACCCTAACAGAAAACCATGCTTCAATGGCAGCGTTAAGCGCGGTGATGAAGGGAACTCCCAACATCTCCCAGCCAGCTACTGCAGGGACAAATAGTTTGCGCCTGTCTTGACATGTTCTTGCCAGTGTGAGACCTCTATTTGCTCCCCGAGAGAGTGCTGCTAGTAACTTGCAAAAGCCAGCAGCACTTCAACACTTTGCAAGCAGCTTTTATGAAATGCACAACTGCACGAAATAGCGGTGGTTAAGAAATAAAAGCAGTATTTGTCGCATTGCGACTGATAGCATGATGATGATGATGAAATGTGAATACATTATTACACAGACGCATAGATATATATATACATGTGTATATATATATATATATATATATATATATATATATATATAAATAACTCAGCCGGAGATGGATCCCATGACCTCCAGCACATGAAGCGTGTGCCATACCCAGTCGGCCCATCCTGTAAGCAGCTACGGCAAACAGGGAATATGTGCTGGGAGATTGTGGCTGAATGAGTATAAAAAGCAGGAATTCACCGTTGTGTTGATCGGGAATGGAAGAAACTTATTCTTTTGGATGCAGAGAATCTGCAGCAGAACACATTTCTGACCAGACGCTACTGAGTAGTTAGAGGATATTCTGTGTAGTAGCAATAACCTTTCAGGCAATGGCGTCCACAGCCACTAAAGGACACGCTGAATGCCTTCAACAGTGGTTAGGTCATCATAAATATATTCATTACATATAAGACGGCTTTTGTTTTTATGCATCCATTGATTAAAGTTGCATAGTCCGATGGTTTTCAGTTTCTGAAAATTTTCTGAGATAAATATATTAAATTGATTGTTACAATCTACCTTACTTTAGTTTGAAGTAACTTTTATTTTAAATGGCTATGTTTTGAGATATTTGAAGTAATAACACATAAAAAATAGTTTCAGCAAGCATGCCAAAACTCTGACACCATAGGCTTTAGCAGTAATAGGTTCTATTAAATTGCTTCAGTATTCCCTTCTATGTGGCAACAAACGTTTAAAAAGTGCATCACTATGTAAGATCACCAACAAAGAAGTTTTCAGAAAAATTAAAAATAAGAAAAGCTTGTTTGCCACTATACAGACAAAGAAACTTATTTATTTTGGCCACATCATTCGTCAGAGTTCAATATACCGTACATTGTTGGAAGGGAAGGTGAATGGCAGCAGAGGGAGAGGGAGACCAAGAACATCATGGTTTACAAATATTTCACAGTGGACAGGCTTGAATTATTCACAGTCTATCAGAACGGCACACCATCGGGACAAGTGGAGAACCATTGCATCCAACCCTCGACTAGAGGACGGAACTATTGATTGATTGATGTAAGTTAGATATGTAGAATCAAATCTAGATAATTATTTTGGTTTAGAAAATGTGATACGTTATCGGACTATGCAGCTTTAAACAGGGTAAATTTGAATCACAGCTGGTCTTCCTCATTGCACTACTCATTGTTATGTCTTAGTGACGCCGAACGCCAGGCTAGGTAGTAATAAGTATAAAGTGTTAGGGCATTGGGTTTGACTCAGCTGGGATTCGAACTCATCACCTACCGCCTTGGTCAGTAAGAGTCCCATAGGCCATATTGCCTATCATACCATATCGAGCAATAATTGTTGAATATGTTGGTTGGTTTGGGGAGTTTTAAGTCCTGGCAACATCTAAAGTCATATCAGCATGGGTACCGACTTGTGACAGTGTGCACTCATGGCAACTTTCTAGTGCTGTCTCACTGGGAGAGTAGACCACCAGCATCATGACTTGATATCCCACTCAGTCACATTGTCCTGACACTGAGCCAACCAGTCCTTGCCCTATCCTAATAATGCCGAGCGCCTGGCTATGAAGCGAGAAGTGTAAATTCTTAAGCCAGTGGTTTGACTCGACCGGGAATTGAACTCCTGACCTTATGCACGGGAGGCCTGCGCTCTACCGATTCGGCCACCACGTCCGATGGGTTAAATATGTTGCTTTTACTAAATGCCTTATTTCATTCAATTTGTCAATGTCCTATGTGATACCCATTTGGAATGATTATATGGTGTAGGTGTACAAATAAAAAACGATATTAAACATTTGTGCAATATGATACTGGCAGCGCATGCGCAGAGAACCAACAGAGCAGGTATAGAATGGAAAATGTGCAGACACTTAGACAAGTATTTATCGCACAACATAGGTCTTGGGCAAGTCTGGATGTATAGCCATTACCGATATCAAACTTGTGCGGTGGTTTGATATCGGCTTTGTTATTTCCCACTTTTGTTAGCGCAGGCTTCTCATGTGGGAGGATGGGAGTTTGAATCCCAGCCGAGTCAAACGAATGACTTATAAAATTGATACTTGTTGCTACCTAGCCTGGCACTCAGCATTAATAGGATAGGACAAGGACTGGTTTGCACAGTATCAGGATAATGTGGCTGTGTGGGATATTTGGTCATGATGCCGGCAGCCTGGTCTCCCAGTGAGGCAGCATTATGAAATCGCCATGATTCCGCACTGTCACAAGTCGGTACTCGTCCTGATATGGAGATTTCATATGTTGCTAGAGTGTTAGATGTTGCTAGGATGTACAACAGCAACAAACAAAAACAAAATCCACTCTTGTTGAAAACCCATATCGTGCAATAATCTTTAGCATAAGTATAGATATGTACTATATAATGCATTACGTGGATATAAATAACGGCAGCCCCTTAATGTTTTTCTCTAACCACCTTAACTTCATGTTATTCACTGCGGTGTGGGCATTCTCTTCTTTCCGCCTCCTCTACACCATGAGCCAACTGTCACTCTGCACACTTTCAAATATAATGTATATATATATGCAATGTATATGAGTCAGCCTCACGAAAACGGGCCAATCGATGGTCAATTGAAGATGTTGGCATCACAATTCTTAAAAGTGTACTGCATTTCTTTGTTTCATATTAAATTATCCTAGAAACAAATAAGGTTTTTGTATTTTCTCGACCTTTACATTCAGGATAAATTTAAGGACTTTCCAACACCTCTGTCAATGCTAAACTATAATTATACCGATCGACGCCGACATCCAATGATCGACGCCGACAACTTTAACAGATGTTGGCATCACAATTCTTAAAGTCTCGTGCATTTCTTTGTTTTATATTAAATTATCCTAGAAAAAAATAAGGTTGTTGTATTTTCTCGACCTTTACATCCAGGATAAATTTAAGGACTTTCCAACACCTCTGTCAATGCTAAATTATAATTATACCGATCGATGCTGACATCCATGCTCGACGCCGACAACTTTCCCCAATTGGCCTCTTTTCGTGATCCTGACCCATTTATATATATGCATATATATATATATATATATATATATATTGATTACAGGCATATGGCAGCTGCTAAGAATAATGACATGCAGCTGGGCTGACTTTATTAGTCATTTAGCAGCAGAGTCTTAAATCAAATGTCATTACCAAGCTTACAAAGCAATACCCTGGCGTGATCTAGGCACAGCAACAGCTACTTAAATCCCAAGTGAACGTTAATTAGAGCAGCCCATACATCAAGCAGGACAATAAGGAAGATGAGAGTAATTGTCAGGTGGTCTCTCCACCCACACACCCACCTCCCACTTCCATTCCACTCACATCATCTAATCCCTATACCCACTGAGGTAAACAAACTAAAAATAGACCATAGGAAAAAACATTCTGGGGGAGGGGGGAGATTTGCTTGATATTTTCATTGATTAAGCGGAGGAAATTTCAATCACAGAGAAATCGTCTTCGTATTTCCGCTGCACCTTGCCCTAACCGAATAATACTTAGCGCCAGGTTTAGTAACGACAAGTATAAATTATTAACAGAATTTGGTTTGACTCAGCTGGGGTTCAAATCCTATGACCTGTCACATGCGAAGCAGGCGCTCAACTCATTCGGTAATCCCGCGTGGCTTGTACTTTATGTGCCATAAAACAGCTCGACTGACTCTCATAGATTAAACCAGACGGGATGGCCGATTGAGTTAGAGAGCCCGTCTCCCGTGCTGGTAGATCGTGGGGTCGCGGGTTCGAACCCTGGTCGAGTCAAACCAATGACTTAAAAATTGATACTTGTCACTTCCTAGCCAGGCGCTCGGCATTATTATGACAGGGCAAGGACTGGTGTGCTCAGTGTCAGGATAATGTGACTGAGTGGGGTACCAGGTCATGGTGCCGGCGGCCTGGTTTCCCAGTGGGACAGCACTATAAAGTCACCATGAGTGCGCACTGTCACAAGTCGGTACCCGTCCTGATATGACCTTAGATGTTGCTAGGACGTAAAACAACAAACAAACAAACTCATAGATTAAGGGAGTTTGATATGCTGTAAGGCTCCCAGCACAATGTCTCATGCATGGAGCTCTCCCCGCCTCCACTCCGCCTCCAATACCTTCTTAGCTGGTGCTAATTGGAAAGCTCTGAGTGCGGACCGTGTTTTGCAATGTGTAAACCCCCTGCCTTTATTACACATGGCCAAGCTGCCTCCTTCCAATTAACCCTGTTGTCTCTGGGCGGGTCTGTTTCACTAGCAATTCTCAATCCACTTTCGCGTTACAAAAAAACAACAGGTGAATTTGATGTTTTTCTGTTATTGGCTTGAGAATTTACTAAATGGGTAATAGTCATATACAAGGCTAGTAAATTTACTAAATGGTGAATGGTCAGATATAAGGATACTAATTTTACTAACTGATGAATAGTCATAGACTAAGCTAAAATAGGCTTAGTAAATACGCTAATTGATGAATAGTCATAGACTAAGCTAATAACTTTGCGAGCGATGAATAGTCAGAGACCAGGCTAGTAATTTTACTGATTGATGATAGTATAGTTTGAAGTATATTTCTAATTTTAATTTTTAGCTTTGAGATGCTTGAAGTGAAATACATTGGGTTAAATGACTGGGGCTCTCATTTGGTTCATTGCTGAGGGAATGGAGAACAGCAAAGGAGCCCCTCCCACATCTGCCAATCAGGCCTGCCTCCTCCTGATTGGCCCACCTTGCCTACCACCAGCCAAGCAGCTCACTACAACCCTCAACCTCTTCCTTGTGGCCAGTGTCCTACCACTCAAACTCTCCCCCACTGACCACCGTCAGAACAACACCTCTTTTCAACCCACCCACCCACCCACCCATTACCAATGCACTTTACTCAGTGAACTACACCCGAACAAACTAAAAGACAACTTTTCATTTATCAACGATGACATACTATTATTACTTTGCTTAATGATGTACAGTTATGTTTTCATATTGATTACTATATATATATATATATATATATACCCTTAATTTGCATGTGATATGTCACGGCCCACCCGTGGGACGCCCAATGGAAGGTAACCATGCCAAAAGTAGCCAGATAGCACACCACACAACTACGTACAAGCCTACGATATGTAAATAGGAGTAGGCTAGTCTAGTAGTAAGAGTAGAAAAAAATAAAATACATATATGCCAAGAAAATTTTAAAAAACTAACATAGGCTACTAACCATACCAACCAACTATCTATCTGCTACTGAAATGCAGGCAATCAAATACCTTATCAGCAGCTACTGCGTGATAAGATAACACCAACACTACAGCTGGCCAGCATTGAAAACAAGCCTGAATACCCGGGCGTATATGCTATGGACAGTATAAATACAGCCTCAATAAAATAAAATAAAATTTAAAATGTGTAAGCCTGTAACTATGCTCTTATATATCCTCCATGTTGTCATTTATCTTCTGCATTTATTCATTACATAACTTCCCACTCATATCACGCCTCCTTTTCGGCTACCACGCATCCGCATTAATCAGGGCATGGCCTGCGAGCCGACAATCCAGCATGTTATGGGAATAAAGTTTTGTTCTTCCCACTCCTGCTTCCTTCTTCTTTGTACCCTGGGCAGCAATGGTTCTCAATTTATCAAATCGCATTTGATTCGGCACAGAATGACAAACGCCACCACTAGACCTGGACGCTCCACCCCTCCCTGGTCACCTGACCGGCTGGTTCCTGACGGGATGCTTCCTTGTTCATCTGCCCGTGCATCACCGTGCACCGGACGAACACCCTTGTCAGTCCCTGGCTTCTCTCGTGTATATTCAATGCACTTTGAATTTTGTTAATTGAATAGGCACGGGGGGCGGAGGGGGGGGGGGGGGGGGGGGGTGGAACTCATCCTCTATCCCCACCTTGTCCCTTCCCTCCTCTCCTCCTCCCCTTCTCCCCTCCCTTCTTCCACTCTTCCCCTCATAGCATTCTGCTCTTCTCCACTCTCCCCATCCCCCTCCTCCTATCCTCCCATTCTCCCCTCCTCTCCATCTCCACCCCATCCATCCCCTCCCATCCATTCCCCTCCCCTTGCTCCCCTCCGTCCCTCCCCCTCCCCTTCTGTCCCTCAGTCCCCTCCCCTCCCTTTCCTCCGCCCCTCCTCCCCCTCCTCCACCCTCCATCCCCCTCCAGTCCACCCTCCTCCCTCCCCCCTCTCTCCTCCACTCCTCCCGCTCCCTCCATCCCCTTCCCCTCCCTCCGCTTCTCACCTTCCACCTCCCTCCATCCCCTCCACCATCATCCCTCCCCCTCTACTCTCCTACCCCTCCCCCCTTTCCTTCATGTCCTTCCCTCCCTCCTCCTCTTCCTCCCCCTCCCTTCCCCTCCCCTCCCTCACCTTCTCACCTTCCAGCTCCCTCCTCCTCCTCCACATCCCTCCCTCCCCTCCCTCCTACCCTCCTACCCCTCCTCCCCCTGTCCCTTCATTCTCCTTCCCCTCCCCTCCTCTCTCTTCCCTCCCCCTCCCCTTCCTCCCCATCCCCTCCCCTCCTCTATCACGGCTACCCCATGGAATGCGGCCCGTCATCCACACGTGAGGTGCTCATCAGGGCTGTCCATTCGACGTCCAGAAAGCCACCAGATGGCGCCCTCTTCACCGCATTTCCGGTCGCCGCGAACGACTGCTCAGATTAGGCCCAGAGGATGGGGAGGCTTTATGTGACGTCAGGAGGGGCGGGGTGGGGGGATGGGGAGGGGGGGAGCCTTGGGGGGGGGGGGGGGGGGGGGGTTGGCATGGAAGGTTGGGCGAGGTGCGGGGGAAGGGAGGGAGGGGAGGTGGGGGTTTAGAGGGCGAGGGAGGAAAGGAGGGGTGGAGGCTGGGGAGGGCGAAGCAGGCAGGGGAGAGGTGGGGTGGGGGGAAGGGAGGGTGGGACGGGATGTGGGGGAGAGCAGGAGAGGAGAGAGAAGGTGGGAAGGGTAGGGAAGGGAGGGGAAGGGTGGGGTGGAGGCTGGGAGGGCGAGGCAGGGAGGGGAGAGTGGTGGGGTGGGGGAAGGGATGGTGGGCCGGGGTGGGGGGTGGGGGGTGGGGGGGGGGTGGGGGGGGGGGGAAGTCAGGAAGGTATCTGGGGGACGGCAGGAAGTGTGGGCCAGGGGGTAGGGGGAGGGCAGGGAGGGAAGAGAGCGTGGGAAGGGTACGGAAGGTGGCCCGGGGTATAGGGGGAGGGCAGGGAGTGTGGGCTGGTGTGTAGGGGAGAGCAGGGAGGGCGGGGAGGGAGGGGAGGGGCTGGCCGGGGTATTGGGGGAGGGCAGGGAGGGCGGGGAGGGCTGGGAGGGCAGGGAGGTCAGGACGGTATGTGGGGAGGGCAGGGGGTGGGGGAGGGCGGGGAGGGGCTGGCGTGGGTAGTAGGGGAGGGCAGGGAGGGCGGGAAGGTTGGGCCGGGGTAGTCGGGGAGGGAGATGGGTGGCGTTGGGGTGTGGGTGTTGTGTGGGTGGGGGGCGTGGGAGGGGACCAGAATAGGTTTTGTCGTTTAGATGTTGTGGGTCTGGGAGGGACGTGAACAATGTAGGCGGTGGTGTGTGGAACAGAACAGAGGAAATAAGTCAATATATTTCATGAGGGGAAACGAAAGTATTTTGCGGACAGAATTCCAATGTGTCTACAGTTAGATTGGCGCGTTTTCCCAGCCCATATCTGTGGTATGCAGGTATTGCAGGCATAGCAACACCTCAGGGAGTTTGATGCTCCTGCCTTGCAGAGTTGTAAACCACTGCCTTGTGGTACAGGTTCTTGACAGAACCGAAGGCTACGGGAGCAATCCCTAAACAGAAAACCATGTCACTGTGGCAGGATTAAGGGCGGTTGATGTATGGAACTCCCAATATCTCCCGACCAGCCACTGCAGGGACAAATAGTTTTGCGCCTGTCTTGACATGTTCTTCTCGGTGTGAAACCTCTATTTGCTCCCGGAGAGAGTGCCGCTGGTAACTTGCAAAAGCCAGCAACACTTCAACACTTTTGCAGGCAGCTTTCATGAAATGTACAACCGCGCAAAAGAAAAAGCTGCATGCCTTCATAATGCGACATCTGCGTTCAATCATGAGGCTAACCTGGAAGGACAAAGTGACAAATAAGGAAATACTCGAACAGACGGGGCTGACCTCTATGGAAGATCTTCTGATCAAAAAGAATCTCCGGTGGACTGGACACCTCATGAGGATGTCATCAGACAGGCTACCAAAGCAGATCCTCTATTCTCAACTGTCTTCTGGTTACAGAAAGAGAGGGCGCCTTCGTCTCCGGCTGAGAGATATTAAGACCGACTCATGGACGCAACTCTCACAGCAGAGAGCTAAATGGAGAGTGGCAGTCAAGTAATGAAAGCAGTCTTAGTCGCATCATGACCGACAGCATGATGATGATGATCTGAGGGCTACATGCACTAGATAATGAATGGTAATGTTGACAAAAGTCTCGCCTCGCTGGCTTCTCAAGGGAGAGGTTGTGGGAGTTCGAACCCCGACTGAGTTAAGGCTATGATGCATAGAGGTGATATATAGGTTGTTCTTCTTTAATATGACTTTTTATTTATATTTTTATTTATTTTTTATTGAGGCTGTATTTATACTGTCCATAGCATATAAGCCTGGGTACCTAGGCTTGTTTTCAATGCTGGCCAGTTGTAGTGATGGTGTTATGTTTCCACACAGTAGCTGCTGATAAGGTATTTGATTGCCTGCATTTCAGTAGCAGATAGATAATTGGTTGGTATGGTTAGTAGCCTATGTCAGTTTTTTTAAATTTTCTTGGCATATATGTTTTATTTTATTTTGTTCTACTCCTATTTACATACCATAGGCTTGTATGTGGTTTTGTGGTGTGTTATCTGGCTACTTTTGGCATGGTTACCTTCCATTGGGCGTCCCATACTTCGGCAACTCCCATGGTCTGAAATGGATACGATGGGTTTTCTTTTGGATTCACCGGGCGCGGTAGCCTAATCGGCAGACCGCGGGCCTCGCGTCCGGAAGGTCGGTAGTTTGGTTCCCGGTCAAGTCAAACCAATGACTTTAAAATTCATATTTGTCGCTTCCTAACCTAGCTCTCGGCATTAATATGATAGGGCAAAGACTGGTTAGCTCAGTGTCAAGATAATGTGACTGAGTGGGCTATTGGGTCATGGTGCTTGCACCCTGATTTCCCAGTGGGGAAGCACTATAAAGTCGACATATGTGTTCACTGTCACAAGTCAGTACCTGTCCTGATATCACCTTAGATGTTGCCAGGATGTAAAACTCCAACAACCAACCAAACCTTTTGGGTTTCGGGCTTTACATTACATGAAACAATAAAAACCTTGCTTGGACGCCTTACTATTTCTGTAGTCTGGCATTTTCTGTAATTCAGTAATAGCCAGGTCCCACTTAAATAGGTACAAACTGCACTTCTTGCTAACTTTCCTGGTGCTAGTCATTGGTTATATCAGGACAGTGTGAGGACTGGTTTGTTCAGTACCAGGATAATGTGTCTGAGTGGGATACCGGGTCATGGTGCCGGCAGCCTATTGACCTCCTAATAGGTGCAGCACTAACATGTTGCCTTGAGTGCGCACTGTCACAAGTCGATACCCATCTTGGTGTGACCATATATGTTGCTAGAACCTTAAACCCAAAAAAAACAATCTTCACTTTCAAACGTAGAATTCTAAGGTGTACAAAGCTTTTTCCTCAAATATGAAACATTTATAAAGATTTACTTTAACATTCCACCTGAAGTTTTTTATTTTTAAGTATAAATTCTTACATTATTTTTTAGGTTTCTCTAAAAAAATAAAAACGGGGAAAAAAAGATAATTTTGGGTGAAAAAATAGACAGCTATACAGATTATTTTTTTAGCGGTCTACCTGGAGTTTCTAATATTTAAATTAAATCCAAATTGTGAGGATTTTCGGATAAGATTAATCATCTCAATATTGCATCTTGAGTTTCAAATATTTAAGTAGCCAATGAAGTGATCTGAATAATAAAACTGCACACAAAAATACCCTCTCCGATCCAAGTGGATTTTCTTTTTAAATCTTTCTTTTATAATTGTGCTCAGAACTGTGTTTATCTTGGAATATGAAATCAATGATCATTACTAGTGCATTCAGCAGAAAATGTCCTGTTGTCATAGCAACGGCTCGGTGACTTCCATTACTAGCAAATCGTCGACCATATCGATGAAGAAGTAATTCCTGAGGATTCGCTCCATGAGTTGTGACCGGGCGCGGTGGCCTAATTGGTAGAGAGCAGGCCTCGTCTGCAGGAGATTGGGAGTTCAGTTCCCGGTCGAGTCAAACTAATGACTTCCTAGCCTGGCACTCGGCATTAATAGGATAGGGCAAGGTCTGACATGCTCACTGTCAGGATATTGTGACTGAATGGGATATCGGGTCATGGTGCCAGCAGCCTGATTTCCCAGTGGAGCAACACAATTAAGTCACCAAGAGTGCACACTGTTGCAAGTCCTGATATGACCTTAGATGTTGCCAGGACGTAAAACTCCAACAACCAACCAACTCCGTGGCCTCTAATGACCTGTGAATATATTTAGGTTGTGTCAATGAAACCAGGGCTGCATTCAAGGTACGCCTCGGAGGCACCTCGGATAAATTCCTGATGTCACGCTAGTCTGGACGATTTTAGCTGTTGGTTGCCTCGAAAATGGCAGCCCCCACTGGGGGCCACCATTTGCAATGGAAATGAAGAGCTCTGATTGGCTGAAACCACTGAATTTGGTGGCCATTTTCGAGGCGCTTTTTTCCTCCTGCCTGCAAAGGGAGACGTCTCCGAGTCGACTCCGGGGCATAGCCTGAACGCAAATAAGCCAAAAGACGTCGCGGAGCCGTCTCCAGGTTCACTCCGAGGAATAACTTGAACGCGGCCCAGGTGGTATGAGCTGTGTTTGTTAAAGTTACATAGTCCAATAAAAATTTAAAATTGTTAAAGGCACAACACTTTAGATTTGAACCTACTTATCCAACTTGGATGCTAATGCATTTATTAAGCATGCATTGCTACATAGAAGTCAAAAGAATATGTTATGGCTGAATGCTATGTAGTCAGAATTTTGGCAAGCATGCCAAAATTAATTTGGCATGTTTACACTTCAAATATCTCTTAAGTTAGTCATTTTAACGCAAAGTTCCTTCAAGCTAAAGGAAGGTAGATTATAATGACCAACCCAATATATTTATCTCAGTAAATGACAGAATCTCAAAACCATTGAACAATGTGACTCTAAGTTTATCAGCCTTTGACAATGCTGACGCTCTTGACCTCAATGACCGCCACGGAATCGGTAACCTGCTATGACACCGTGTTGGTGCTGAAAGTACAAAGAACAAGTGGATGGATTCTCTGATGTCACAACTCTTATTCAACTCCATGAAAGAGCCACAAAGATATGTGCATACATTGATGTCTGTTTGACAAACAGTCACAAGCCTATGTCTCTCTAACAGCTATTAGTGTGTGTTTGACAAACAGCCTCAAGCCTGTACCACGGACACCCATTATTAGTGTATGTTTGACTAACAGCCACAAACATATATCCCTCTTACAGCTATTAATGTATATTTGACTAACAGCCACAAACATATACCCCTCTTACAGCTATTAATGTATATTTGACTAACAGCCACAAACATATATCCCTCTTACAGCTATTCATGTATATTTGACTAATAGCCACAAACATATATCCCTCTTACAGCCATTAATGTATATTTGACAAACAGCCACAAACATATATCCCTGTTACAGCTATTAATGTATATTTGACTAACAGCCACAACAGATATCCCTCTTACAGCTATTAATGTATATTTGACTAATAGCCACAAACATATATCCCTCTTACAGCTATTAATGAACATATGACTAACAGCCACAAACATATACCCCTCTTACAGCTATTAATGTATATTTGACTAACAGCCACAAACATATATCCCTCTTACAGCTATTAATGTATATTTTACAAACAACCGCAAACATATATATCCCTTTTACAGCTATTAATGAATATTTGACTAACAGCCACAAACATATATCCCTGTTACAGCTATTGATGTATAGTTGACTAACAGCCACAAACATATATCCCTGTTACAGCTATTAATGTATATTTGACTAACAGCCACAACATATATCCCTCTTACAGCTATTCATGTATATTTTACAAACAACCACAAACATATATCCCTTTTACAGCTATTAATGAATATTTTACTAACAGCCACAAACATATATCCCTCTTACAGCTATTCCTGTTTATTTTACAAACAACCACAAACATATGTCCCTCTACATCCATTAATGTAGATCTCTGAAAACCAGTCACAGACCTATGATTGTCTAACAGCCACTAGTGAACTAACGACTAGTTTCCATAAAAGGTGCAACGTCCATTGAAACGCACGGCTTCCATTGAAAGGGACAGCTTCCATTAAAAGCCACAGCTTCCAGCAAAAGGCGTAGCTTCTCTTGATTAAAACCATGCAGCTCCTAGTAAGTGCACCAACCTCACCCACACCCACACACCCCTACATCCACAGAGATGTCAACATTGTTTAACCAAAAATAGGAAGACTTTCACATTTTATTAGGAAGATACACTTTTGTCCAGAAACACGCGTCACCACAATCGGACATATATCATGACAAAATATAATCATACAATATATAATATGTAGTATAATGTATTATACATATATTATTTTTAATGGAGTCTGTAGGTGAAGGTGGTAAGTTCAATGCTCAAGCATTGTTCCAGCAGCCTGGACAGCACTCCAATTGCTATTCAGATATATTATATACTTTTCCATACAAGTCCCAACATGTATCCCACCCGTCATATGTCTATGTGTCATTTTCTACGCTCTGCTTGCTTGCCATCTTCAGCTGCTGATGTATTTAACTTGCTGAAACTCGTTAAATAGCTGATTTTACTTGTGAGAGTGAAAATCGGAAGATTTGCTCATGGAATCCTAATATCAGAAGAGAGTAGCCAAAATCGGTGAAGTCTTCCTACAAAATCGGAGTAGTTGGCCTCTCTGCATCCAGCCACCCGCCTACCCACTCCGTCAGTCCCGTGTCACGTGATCGATACTGATGGCCGGTCGGTGAGTGGTAAAGAGACACCGTCTCCGGGTTACCGATGCGTTTGTCATGGCGACGTACTTTTACCGCGCAGAGATTAATTCCACTCACGAGCTCCGTCGTTATGTGTGTTTTACCCGTGGTTACCACCGACAACAATGTGAACACAATGCCGGCACTGCCTATGTTGTCCTGACCAGACGGGATGCCCGAATGAGTAGAGGGTCCGTCTCCCGTGTTGGTAGATCGTGGAATTCCAACCAACTGGTCAAGTCAAAGCAATGACTTAAGAAATTATACTTTCTCGCTTCCTAGCCTGGCACTGGGTATTATCAGGATAGGACAAGGACTGGTTGGCTCAGTGTCAGGATAATTATATGTGACTGAGTGGGATATCAGGTTATGGTGCTGGTGGCCTGGTCTCCCAGTAAGGGCAGCACTATAAAGTCACCATGAGTGCGCACCCGTCCTGACATGACCCTAGAAGTTGTCAGGATGTAAAACTCCAACAACCAACCAACCAATTGCGGCGCTGCCTATGTCGCCCCGTTCATCCCCACCCTCCCTCACTCGCAGCTCCCTGTCACACTTTCTTACCACCATAACCGCTGTCACCGCCACCCTCCCCCACTGCCATCTCCCTGTCACACTTTCTTACCACCATAACGTCTGTCACCCCACCTCCCACACTCCACTCCCTGTCACACTTTCTTACCACCATAACCGCTGTCACTCCCATGTCCCCACTCCAGCTCCCTGTCACACTTTCTTACCACCATAACCGCTGTCACTGCCACCCTCCCCCACTCCCACCTCCCTGTCACACTTTCTTACCACCATAACCGCTGTCATCCCCACCCTCCCACACTCCCACCTCCCGATCTCACTTTCTTACCACCATAACCGCTGTCATCCCCACCCTCCCACACTCCCACCTCCCTGTCACACTTTCTTACCACCATAACCGCTGTCACCCCCACCCTCCCCCACTGCCATCTCCCTGTCACACTTTCTTACCACCATAACGTCTGTCACCCCCACCCTCCCACACTCCCACCTCCCTGTCACACTTTCTTACCACCATAACCGCTGTCACCCCCAATGTCCCCTACTCCCATCTCCCTGTCACGCTTTCTTACCACCATAACTGCTGTCACCCCCACCCTCCCACACTCCCACACTCCCACACCCTGTCATGCTTTCTTACCACCATAACCACTGTCACCCCCACCCTCCCCCACTCCCACCTCCCTGTCACACTTTCTTACCACCATAACCGCTGTCACCCCCACCCTCCCCAACTCCCACCTCCGTGTCACACTTTCTTACCACCAGAACCACTGTCACTGCCACCCTCCCCCACTCCCACCTCCCTGTCACACTTTCTTACCACCATAACCGCTTTCACTGCCACCCTTCCCCACTCCCACCTCCCTGTCACACTTTCTTTCCACCATAACCGCTGTCACCCCCACCCTCCCCAACTCCCATCTCCCTGTCACACTTTCTTACCATCATATAACCGCTGTCACCCCCACCCCCCCCCCCTCCCACCTCCCTGTCACACTTTCTTACCACCATAACCGCTGTCACTGCCACCCTTCCCACTCCCACCTCCCTGTCACACTTTCTTACCACCATAACCACTGTCACTCCCACCCTCCCCCACTCCCATCTCCCTGTCACACTTTCTTACCATCATATAACCGCTGTCACCCCCCACCCCTCCCCCACTCCCACCTCCTGTCACACGTTCTTACCACCATAACCGCTGTCACCCTACCCCCTCCTCCACTCCCATCTCCCTGTCACACTTTCTTACCACCATAACGTGCTGTCACCCCCACCCTCCCCCACTCCCACCTCCCTGTCACACCTTCTTACAACCATAACGTCTGTCATCCCCCACCCTCCCCCACTCCCACCTCCCTGTCACACTTTCTTACCACCATAACGACTGTCACCCCCCACCCTCCCCCACTCCCACCTCCCTGTCACACTTTCTTACCACCATAACCAATGTCATCCCCACCCTCTCCCACAACCACCTCCCTGTCACACTTTCTTACCACCATAACCGCTGTCATCCCCACCCTCCCTCACTCCCAGCTCCCTGTCACACTTTCTTACCACCATAACCGCTGTCACCCCCACCCTCCCTCACTCCCAGCTCCCTGTCACACTTTCTTACCACCATAACCGCTGTCACCCCCACCCTCCCCCACTCCCATCTCCCTGTCACACTTTCTTACAACCATAACGTCTGTCACCCCCCACCCTCCCCCACTCCCATCTCCCTGTCACACTTTCTTACCACCATAACCGCTGTCACCCCCACCCTCGGCAACTCCCACCTCCCTGTCACACTTTCTTACCACCATAACCGCTGTCACCCCCACCCTTCCCTACTCCCACCTCCCTGTCACACTTTCTTACCACCATAACGTCATTATGATGTTTTCGTTTAACGTTTGTGCGAACGTTTTTTTAAAGTCGATAGGACGTTCTTTTTTATAACATTCAAGAACCCTTTTATGATGACATAAAAATGTTGTATAAGGATAATAATAACACTGAACAGCACAAAAAATTATTATAGTCTCTTGAGTTACAATCTTCCTCAAATTTGGCACAGTATTACAATAACCGTTTAGTGAGACTAATAGATATTATTTATGCTGTACTTGCTGTGATCGTTGATTTTGGTTGTCCTGCAGTTGCCCTTCCTTATGTGTAAGTTGGTTCATTTACTTTTCTTGAATATGTCACTTAATTTAATGCAGGTTAGTTTCCCCATTAAATGGTCATAAGATGGTTGGCCCAGATCATCCAGTCCTCATTGCCAAATTTGTAGTGAAGATCGCACCAATATCAACTAGATTAAGTTGGATTAGGTTTGGGTATACTTTATATCTCACATGTCTTTACAGTCTCTTCCAAGATGGCTACCCTCTGTCTCAGTCACAATATACCCCAAACCATTACAATACATGTTATAACATCAGTATGATGTTACTATGACGTTATAACATTAGAATCCATGGTATAACGTCAGTATAACATCACTGTGACGCTATAATGTACCATAACCAAATACTAACATTATCCTGACGTTACTTAACGTTATGTGTTAGCTGGGTAGACCTTTAGAAGTTTAATCATGTGAATCCCCTTGGCTGCCACCTTGATTTAGTAGCAGTCTCTCCCACTAGTCCTTGTTCATCAACTGTACACCAATATAGATAAAACACTGTGTGCTGGAACCAGGCCCAACACAGCTTGTTTACAGTTACTTCTGAACAAAGCGGTTTTCACTCGGATTTAAGGATGGTCGTCCTTCATCGCCTCTTAATGGAGGGTGGGTGGTGAATATTTTATTCAGAGATGCCCTAAATTGGGATTAAATAAAAAAATAAAAAAAACGGTACCCTGAGATAACAGCCCTGGTTTGCCTCTGATAACAGCTTAAGCCTTTGTTTGCCTCAGATAGCAGTTTCACCTTGATTTCATTCTTTCGCCAACAAAGCATTTCCTACTTTACTCACCTGACATTTATCTTTGTTGTTATTTTTAATCTGGCCCATACATCCAACAAATCACTTATCCTACGATTGATATAGTAGATTCATTGCTTGCAGACGATTTAAACTTCTATGATTCGATACAAGCATTTCTCAGTGAGAAACATTACCATTGGATTTTCATTTTAATTTCCACTGGCTAAGATTTGATCAGAGCAGACGACAAAATATTAGCGCTGCGATAACCGGGAGTAATGGCGATGCTAAACAGGCGGGCTTGGGGAGACGGAATCGCTGATCTTCCTCTAGGAACTATGATTGATTGGAAGGATACTACATGTCGCCGAGATATTTAATGATCCCTCAGTAAGTCGCGCCCTTAATCGGAGCCAGCTAATTAAAGTGAATAATGATTCCACTAATTAAGTTGCCTTGTTGTTCCTGGAGCGAGGCTATTTGTAAATCTACAGTGGTGGCGCTTAGCACGCACTGCACAGCTCTGAGGGGTTGTTGTCGAGTGTGTGTGTGTGTGTGTGAGTGTGAGTGTGAGTGTGTGTGTGTGTGAGTGTGTGCATGTGTGTGCTGAAAATTACTGGGTGATTGAAGACATTATGGACATTTCTTATCTATTTTTCTTCATAATTGATTGTGTTGATCCTGGCCTCTCACCGCCGTGATTCGGGACCGGCTTGGAACGCTGGCTATATTTGTGACGTCACCATTGTTAGATTGGTTGGTTGTTGGAGTTAAACGTCATGGCAACATCTAAGGTCATATCAGGACGGGTATACCGACTTGTAGAAAGGCGCACTCATGGTGACTTTATAGTGCTGCCCCACTGGGAGACCAGACCACCAGTACCATGACCTGATATCCCACTCAGTAACATTATCCTGACACTAATCGAACCAGTCTTCATCCTATCATAATACTGCCGAGCGCCTGGCTAGGAAGCAATAAGCATCAATTGTTAAGTCAGTGGTTTCACTCGACCTGGGTTCGAACCCGTGGATTCGAATCCCACGATCTACCAAAACGATGAGGGGCTTGGAACGCTGGCTTTATTTGTGACGTCACCATTGTTATGCTTCCACTGGAGAATGCCAGACTGTTCAATACTAGCGCAACTTTGTTTGCCTTAAATATCTGGTCACCTGATGTATTCTTAACACGTATGTGTTCACTGTGTAGTTAAATATTTGTTTGTGTGTGTTTTATGCTCTAACAACATCGCAGGATGGGAGCCGAGTTGTGATAGTGCGCACTCATGGCGACTTTATAGTGCTGCCCGACTGGGAGGCCAGGCTGCCAGCACCATGACCTGATATCCCACACAGTTACATTATCCTGACACTGAGCCAACCAGTGATTGGCCTATCTTAGCAATACTGAACGCCAGGCTAGGCAGCGACAAGCGTCAATTTTGCAAGTCATTGGTTTGACTCGGCCCGAATTCGAACTCGTAACTATCCGCACGTGAGGCCTGCGCTCTTTCCGATTTGGCCTTCACATCCGGTTGGTGATAAGTTAAAGTCGGATAATCCTATGATTTCGATTTGTTGCCATATATTTTAGATACACATTATCATATACCTTACTTTATAGTAACTTCTATCTTAAAGTGTTATTTTTGAAAGATAATTGAAGCGAAAACATCACTCTTTACCACAGAGTATGCTATTACCATAAGACCAAATTAATCTTGGAGAATGCTGGACATCATAGGCTTCAGCAGATTTTTTTTGGGGGGGGGGGGGGTTCAAGTATTTATTCATTGAATAATATCTCTTGTCAGTGCCAGAGCACTGGTCTTCCGGCCATACAGTACAATTCCTTAATACATAAATGAAGCTACTATAGGTTCTATTAAATTCACTTTGACCTGATGTCTCACTATCTGTGCAGCAATAAATGTTTACTAGGTGCCACATTATTTTGGCCACATCATTCATCAGAGTTCAATATACTGTAGATTGTTGGAAGGGAAGGTGAATGGCAGCAGAGGGAGAGGGAGACCAAGAATATCATGGTTTACAAATATTTCACAGTGGACACGCTGGAATTATTCACAGTCTATCAGAACAGCACACCATCGGGACAAGTGGAGAACCATTGCATCCAACCCTCGACTAGAGGACGGAACTATTGATTCATTGATTGAGGTGCCCCAGTATCTAAGTTGGATATTTAGGATTACATTTAGGTAAACTCTTTGATTTTTAAATATTTATGTTTTCACCTGATTATTCAGCTTTAAATACACACTGACAGTTTGGAATGTGGAGAAATAATTGTATTGTTTTGACCTAATCAAAAGACCAGTAATGAGGACCAAAATAGCTTTTAATTTAAATTACTTGTAATGAACGACAAGACACCTTTGCAACTTGCGCAGATACAACTCAGTGAACTCCTTAAGTGGTCAGAAACATGATCAACAGAATTTCACTTCTTCACAATTATCATAATCGAATATGACTAGTGACGCAGGGCATATGTACAAAGGTGGATAGGCTTTCTCTGTTAAGAGGCTGTCACACCTCACCGGATTGGGGGAAACGGACAGAAAATGAACAATGTCCGTTTTGTGTCCGTACAAGTTTTGAACATGCACAAAACTAGGAATGGATGGCGCCGGACTGACGTCTATGGTTCTTGTCCGGTTTGAGTTTGTTTCGTCCGTTGGCTATCTGGTCATGTCCGTTTCATGTCCGTTTCATGTCTGTTTCATGGCCGTTTCATGTCTGTTTCATGTCCGTTCATCCAGAGGCCATTGACTCGATAACGCAACATTTTGACACATTTTAATACATTTTGATACTTATCACCACCGGACTAAACGATTCTGTCTGTTGCTCAATCCGGTGATGTGTGACAGGGGCTTTAAATATAACCAGAACTTGTTTAGAATTAAGGTGCACTTATTATATAGAAGGGAAATAAAGGGAAAAAAGAAGCTTGTTTTATTTAACAACACCTCTAGAGCGCATTGATTTTTTATCATTGGCTATTGGACGTCAAACATATAATAATTCTGACATTTTTCTTTGGACGAAACCTGCTGCCGCCACATAGGCTACTCCTTCCGATAAGCAGCAAGGGGTCTTTTATATGCACTTTCCCACAGACAGGACAGCACATACCACAGCCTTTGATGAACCAGTTGTGAACCACTGGTTGGAATGGAAAATAGCCCAAATTGCAAATGTGTCCACTCAGCAGGATGGATAGGATGATCAACACCTTCACAGGTGGTCACTCTACCGCCTGAGCTACGTGCCGCTCCTCAGGAATTAAAGAAGGCATTCACTAATAGGAACTACCAGGAAGCCTACTTTGATTATTAGAGACTTTCCTCTATAAGACCTTTTTCACAGAACATGCTGCAAGTGAACTGATCCCCAGAGCATTAGTTCTTGCCACTCTCATCAGAGGACATGTTGATGGTAGAGGAAATCCTCAAATAAGACCTTTACCACAGAGTATGCTGTAGAGTAAACTACCACCCACAACATCAGTTCTTGCCACTCTCATCAGAGGGCGTGTTGATGGTGGTGGGAATCCTCTATAAGACCTTTATGACAGAGTATGCAGTACAGTAAACTGCAACCCACAACATTAGTTCTTGCCACTCTCATCAGAGGGCGTGTTGATGGTAGTGGAAATCCTTAAATAAGACCTTTACCACAGAGTATGCTGTACAGTAAGCTGCCTAGCACAACATTAGTATTTTCCTCTGCCATCAGAGGGCGTGTTGGTGGTGGTGGAAATCGTCTATAAAACCTTTACCACCGAGCATTCTGCAATCGGAACTGTTTCCCATAGCATTTGTTCTTGCCGCTACCATCAGATGGCGTGTTGATGGTGGGGGAAATCTTCTAGAAAACCTTTTCTACCGTGCATTATGGACACTGAACTGTTTCCCATAGCATTACTTCCTGCCGCTCCCATCAGATGGTCATGGAATTCTTCTAGAAAACCTTTTCTACAGATCATTCTGCACACTGAACTGCTGCCCATAACATTAGTTCTTTTGCACTGCTACTAGGAGGTGTTGGTTGGGGTGGAAATAGACTATTCTAGCCTGCTGGTGTGTCACCTGCAACTGTTTCTCTAATCCCTTGAGAGAACCGGAAGTAGCTTAGCAAGGTTTGTTTTGTGTTTTTTTGTGTTTTTATTTGTTGTTAACTTTTTTTTTGGGTGGGGGATAAATATGCAGCACCAGATGGCAGGCACAGTGTTAACCGTACTAATGTTGCATGGGCTTGGCTAGATAAAGGATTCACCCAGTACTCGCAGTACACGGGTGAACGACAACGTAGTCTAAATACGGGCAAAAATAGCTTTAGTATGGAACAGAGAGTAAAATGCCTGCCTCCAGTATCAAATGGATACTTCTATAGGCACAGAGTTGGTGAAATGGGAGAGAATGCAAAAAGACAAGATGCCGGCCGCAGAACGCCGTCGATTTCACTTTTAAATCTTATTAAACTAGATATTATATTATATTTTTCAACTCAAAGGTAGCGGGCTATCAATAAGACATATGTAAAGAATAATTGTTGCTTCTTAGATTGTGAAATTAGGCTCTCAATTCTTTGACCCACATTTTCGACAGCTTTTACATAGGGTTGGTTTGCACCCCTACTGCAGCAGTACGGGGTGAAACTTGTATCTAGGGCTTGGCATGAATAGGATTTGACCGGACCGGAAGGTCGGGAGTTCGAATCCCAACTGAGTCAACCCAATGACTTACAAAATTGTCACTACAAAGCCTGGCACTCAGGGTTAATAGGATAGGACAAGGACTGGTTAGCACAGTATCGGGATAGTGTGACTGTGTGGGATATCGAGTCTCCCAGTGGGGCAGCACTACAAATGTCACCATGAGTGCACCCTGTCACAAGTCGGTATCCGTCCTGATATGACATTAGATGTTGCTAGGATGTAAAACAACAACAAACAAACTGGATATGATTTGAGTTGTCTATTGTACATAACATGCCTCTGACTGGACAGAGTGGCCAAACCGGCAAGAAAGGCTGGCTGGCTTCCCATGCGGGAGGTCGTGCGTTCGAATCTCAGTCGAATCAAACCAATGACTTACAAAACTGATAGTTGTCACTACCTAACCTTGGGATCAGCATTACTGGGATAACGTAAGGACTGGGTCTGCTTAGTATCAGGATAAAGTGACCTGAATGGCATAGAGTTGGTCATGGTGCTGGCCGGCTCGGTGTCCCAGTGAGGCAGCATTATAAAGTTGAACTGATTATGCACTGTCACAAGTGGGTATCCATCCTGATATTATCAGGAAGCCTAGCGACCTAGATACAAGATTCACCCTGTACTTCCAGTAGAGGGGTGAACGACAATGTAGTCTAAATACGGGCGAAAATAGCTTTAGTATGGAACATGAAGTAGAAACTGTGGTTCATTGATCAAATGGCTACATATATTGGCACAGGTTTGGTGAAATGGGAGAGAATGCAAAAATCCAAGATGGCGGCCATAGAACGGCGTCGATTTCAATTTTAAATCGTATTAAACTAGCTATTTTATTATATTTTTCAACTCAAAGGTAGCGGGTAAATATGAAGACATCTACAAAGAATAAATGTTGCTTCTTACATTGTGAAATTAGGCTCTCATAAAGACTCAGTTCATTAGCCCGATTTGTCGACCCTTTTTATATAAGGCTGGTCTTCACCCGTGTACTACAAGTACTGGGTGAATCCTTTATCTACTAGCTACCCTGCTAGTTAGATCGATAGACCCGGAATGGCAGGGGTTTGGGTTCGAGTCCTCCTCTAAGCCATCAACTCAATCCTTTCAAATGTCTGTAAGCTCCATTAATGGCTCAGAATCCAATCCATCACCATACCCTACCATCATCACCATTGCTTGCTAAGGTCCAGGTGGCCAATTACCCCATTATCGTTCTGTCAGGTCCTGTTAGAGTCAGTCAGGCGATGGGGGCGGTGCATTAGGCGAGCTATTCTCTTTTTAGGAAAAGGTCTATTACTGACACACCTCATACTGTTAGTTTCACATCTCGAATATTCTTCTTGAAGATTTATACTCCCTATCATGGATAAGTCTGAATAGTCTTGTCTTCACCAGTAGAGAATTGGTCAATTGAAAGCCCGAGCCTACACTTTTACCGATCCAAGGGGTTTTCAACCTCTCACACCACATAGACACAGTATGAGAGCAACTGGCCTTTGATGACACTGTAAGTTATACACAGCGGTGTCAATCCAAATTGGTGGAGTGGTGACATGGGGAATCAAACCACCAAATTTCAGATTAGGAGTCTGACCTAGAAAAAAGTCAGACACTCTAACCACTCTGCCACAGAGAACACCATAAAATATCACCACATGAACCCAGCTTCTGACACGCATCACGTGGCACACATCCGTGCCCGTGACCATTATTACCTTCCTCCAAGACGCGTAATCGGTCAGAATGCAGGCTTCCTGTGTGGAAGGTCAGGAGGTCGAATTCCAGCTGAGTCAAACCGATGACTTACTAAATTGACATGTGTCACTTCCTAGTGTGGCGCGTGGATACGGCAATGACCGGTTAGCTCAGTATCAAGATAATGTGACTGAGTGGGATATCACGCCATGGTGCTGGCAGTCTGGTCTCTCCCAGTTGGACAGCATTATGAATTCGCCATGAGTGTGCACTCTCATATTGATATGACCTTAGATGTTGCCAGGATGTAAAACCACAACAATCAAGCAAATCCTCCAGGATCTGGTTATGTCCAATGCCTCGCTATCTCATTTTTGCACACTGAGGGGACCGAGGTGAATAGTTCCCCCTGGGTGCTGCTAGATTGGGGTTTTATATCCCATCAACACTTGAAGTCCATAGGTATAGGTTACTCTCACTATCTCATCATATATTATCAAAAATACCGGGCGTGGTGGCCGAATCGGTAGAGCACATCCTTCCCGTGCGGGAGATCGGGAGTGCAATTCCCAGTCGAGTCAAACCAATGACTTACCAAATTTATACTTGTCGCCTCCCAGCTTGGCACTTGGAATTAATATAATAGGGCAAGGACTGGTTAGCTCAGTATCAGGATAATGTGACTGAGTGGGATATCATATCATGGTGCAGGTGCCCTCATTTCTCAGTGGGGCAGCACTATAAAGTTGCCATGAGTGCGTACTGCCACAAGTCGGTAGCCGTCCTGAGATGTTGCCAGGACATAAAACTCCAATAACCAACCATTACCAAAAATAAATGTTTAATCTCTCCTCAAGACTCCCGCGTTAAAGGTAGCTTTTTCTGGTAGATGAAATTTCTGTAAACTTTGGCGTTTAGGGTAGCTTTTTCTGGTAAATGAAATTGCTCTCTCCTTCAAAGCCCAGTCACACCTCACCGGGTTGAGCACCGGACAGAATTGTCTAGTCCAGTGGCGATAAGTATCAAAATGTATTAAAATGTGTCAAAATGTTGTGCTATCGGGTAAATGGCTGCTGGACAAATGGACATGAAACAGACAGGAAATGGACATGAAACAGCCATGAATGGATAGCCAACAGATGAAATGAAATCAAACCGGACAAGAACTGTAGATGTCAGTCCGGCATCATCCGTTCCTAGTTGTGTGCATGTTCAAAACTTGTAAGGACACAAACTGGACATTGTTCATTTTCTGTCCGTTTCCCCCAAGCCGGTGAGGTGTGACTGGGCTTTCAAGGATCTGAAGGCATGTGTAAATATCTCATATTATTATGGTTCTATTGTACAGTGTCTTAGGAATGGCTCTTGCTAGTGAGGGTGCTCTATCGGGATTACATTATTATAAGTATTGCCTCTCAGGCAAGGAGCCACATGGACAGATGGTCGTGGATATGGTGAGTGCATCAGGGAACCTAGGTAGTATAATAGTTAGTACACTAACCCCCGAATGGCAACAAGTGTGGGTTCGAATCCTTCTCTAGACACCATATTTCCCCTTTTCATCACCCCCCACGACATTTTTATTAACCTTTATATTAATGGTAGCGTTGGAGGGTGGATAGGGAAGGTGGGGGGGGGGGGGTTGAGGTTAGCGAACATTGGTTTGTTTTTGTTGTTGCTTTGGGTTATTTTACACAAATGTGATGCTGGATAGCATGTCAATGAGGATATACGTGGTGGGGTGTTTTATTTGGGGGGGGGGGGGGGTTTGTGTGGGGTTTTTTTGTGGTAAATTTATTTACCCTGCTCATAACGGATAAGTGTGTTAATACTTGTTTTCACCGCTGAGCAGCAACACTAGTCCAATTTGATTCAAATCTTTTTAATTTAGTCTTAGTAATAATTTAGGTTTTCTTGCTTCTTGTTTATGGCTTGTAACTGTTTGTAGATTGCAAACAGTCCCAAATCCATATGTGTAGACTTAATATTAAATGTACACCAATCCCATCCAAGCTCCCTGGAGGCTGTAGCCATGGAGGAGATGGATTACGGGAATGGATTGCCCGGCTTAGACACCCGCAATGCCTGTCGGGATTGATGACAGAATGGGGCCGGGGCCCACTTCACTAAACCATCATCGCAGATCTCAGAACTAGTGAGTGATTGAGTTATTGCACTTTTAGGCAACTAATAATACTGGAAGTGGAGGGGTCTGATCAAATTAGCCCGGACGCTGGTACAAAAACTACAAATATATTGTTCTCATTAGATTATCTATAAAATAATAAGCAAATGTGTGATGTATAACGCATTATACGAGTATAAATACAATCGTAACATGTACATCCTATATTTCCCCTTGCGCATTGGTGGAGTGCCCCCCCCCCCCTTCCCAGCTGTCGGGTAAATTGCCGGGCGGGAGCCCCCCCCCCCTCACGTCACACACTGGAGGAAATTATATATATATATTTATATATATATATATATATTGTACGCATTTGCACCAGTCATGGGTGGCGCGGGAGGCAATACATAGAATCAGGATAACAATAATTCCCTTCAGTGCCTTTATACTCGCATAATTCGTTATGCATCACATATATATATATACATATTAGAAGTTATATATACATATATTTACATATTAGCTTCCAGACAATCTAATGAGAATTATATATCCGGATATATATATAGGATGTATAATGAATTATGCAGATATAAAACAGGCGGAGTTTCATTATTATTTATTATTCGTATACTTTGTTACTTATATTATTGTCCAATTGCTGACCTGCCCGGGATTTGCCCCGGCTAGCCGGGCCCGAGCGCCACCACCGGGCAGTCACTCTGCCTCTGGATTTCAAACTTAAGGAATGAGTCTCCTTCTCTACTTTATTACATAGCCTAACTTTATATATATATATATATATATATATATATATATATATGTGCTCTATAATCCATTATGGGAATATAAACAAGGACACTACCGATCTTCAGTTCCCTATGTAATAGTTAGCACTTATCCTATCTAGCTGACCCTGTTATTATGACATAGACCACGGTGGCGCCCCCTGTGAGCGGCCCTGTGCACTGTATGCCAGCTGCGCCTGGCCTTAACGCATTCAATTTTTACGGGAGGCATCATGCCTGTGGGACAGCCTCGGACTCGTCACTACTCAGGGGAGACTTTATATATATATATATATACATATATATATATATATATATATATATATATATACATATGTGTGTGTGAGGTATAAGAATTATACGAGTATGAATATCAGAAGTTCTGTAAACACCCATCACCTCAGTTTTTGACTGCCTCACTCTGCGACTCTACCAGCTCGACTGGTGGCGCCATCTAGGTGTGCCCACCTCCTTAGCTGCTCATCTCTGCCTGTACCAGCCACATCGAAAAAAAGAAATGTGATGCATCAATTGATTAAGAAGTGGGGTGGAATTGGACTTGATCTGCCTTAGTGCAGATACTTGTTGTCCATGCTGCTTAAACCACATAATAATATATACATAATAACATAAATTTAGGAATAGTAGACATGCAAGAAACTCCATATTTAATAGTAGGACTACCTACATAACATATTATACCCTACATACTTTGCTACCCAGTTATGTACCAGGCGGGATAGCAACATCGGTAAGATCACTAGGTGGCTTCCCATACGCGAGGGTGTGGGTTCAATCCCTAGCCGAGTAAAAAGAAATACTTACAGAAGTATTAGAAATACTATTACCTATCGCTACCTACTATTGCACTCAGCACTAATAGGATAGGGCAGGGACTGGTTTTTTCAGTATCAGGATAATGAGATTGAGTCGGTCATGGAACCGCACCCAGTCCTCCAGTGGGGAAGCACTATAAAGTTTACATAAGTGTGCACTATTGCAAGTTGGTGCCCATCCTGATATGACCTTTGGTGTTGCAAGAACATGAAGCCCAAGCGAACAAACAAAACCTGGTTATGTTGAAAGCCGAACCGGTGGCGTCACTACGGTGGTTAACCACATTAATTGCTCCTGACTACCGCGCGCGGTGGCCTAATCGGTAGAGTGCGGGCCTCGCATGCGGAAGGTCAGGAGTTCGGTTCCTGGTCGAGTCAAACCAATGACTTATAAAATTGATACTTATCGCTTCCTAGCCTGGTGCTCAGCATTAATAGGATAGGGCAAGGACTGGTTTGCTCAGTGTCAGGATAATGTGACTGACTGGGATATCGGGTCATGGTGCCAGCCCCAGGGGGGCAATACTATAAAGTCGCCATCAGTGCGCACTGTCACAAGTCGGTACCCATCCTGACCCTAGATGTTTCCAGGACATAAAACTCCAACAACCAATCAACCAATCGCTCCTGATTAATGCTATCAGTCGTTGTGGAGAAATGTGTGTATAATAATAATATTTAATAATGCCTGAGAAACTTCACCACGTCTTGCATATGTATGGTGTCAGTCCATGCAGACAGGTGGAGCCACTACTGATTATCGCACTGATATGCCACCTATGAACACATAAAAGAAGCACATGTCACAGCCCCTATGGCTATAGAAAAAAGATTCACCCCTACAAAGAGTAAGGGTGAATGACAATATGGTCTAAATACAGGCCAAAATTGATTTAGTATGGAAGGGGAAGTGCAACCCCTGGTTCCAGTATCAAATGGCTACTTATATCGGCACAGAGTTGGTGAAATAGGAGAGAATGCAAAATGACAAGATGGCGACCATAGAATGCTGTCGATTTCACCTTTAATGTCCATTAAGCTACATGTTTTATTTTTCAACCCAAAGGTAGCGGGTAAATATAAAGATGTATATAAAGAATATATTTTGCTTCTTAAATTAAGAATGTATGTGCTCATTTCATTTAACCACACTTTCATCACATTTTCTAATGGGTTGGTTTTCACCCCTGCTGCAGGTATGCGGTGAATCTTATTATGGTGGATACCAACGTTAGTGTGCATCCAACCACTAGTCAGGTATCTGGCCATACTAGCGTGTGTATTCGAGAGGGGAGGTATTTTCACGAGTTCTGCATCAATTGTTTTTGTAGTGACAGCAGACGACAAGTAGAACGTCACCCTTCCTAATGCGCGGGAATTGCACTTCGAGTCCCCACTTGGAATCAATAATTGGCTCAGCATATATATATATCTGGTACAGTGTTGTTGGTCTTACGGAGTATAACAAATAATAATAATAATAATAATTAACCCTTATGTAGCTCTATACTCGCATAATTCACGAATGCGGAGGCAGAAGTGGTATACAATGGTCTTTATTTGTTACTCGATTCACATTGATTAGCTTTTTGGTACAGGTCAGTTTCAGGGTGTCAGTCCAGATGGTGGGGGTATTCCCTCGGGATTCTCGTCATGATGTAGAGTGGGCCGTGTGATGTATAGACACACCGGTCTATGTGTGGAAGCCGGGAACCAGCAACAGGTCATGTGACAAGGTAACAAGGTAAACAGTGGTTCCAATAAACTTCACTTGCTGTCATGAGACACAGCTGTCAAGGTCTTGTTCCTTTTACATATCTTACATGGTGTCAGATGTACATGAACGAATGCCAACATGACGTCGACAGGATTGAGGCCACCGGCTCCCTTAAATTTGGAAGGAAATGTGGCACTGAATTGGCGGACTTGGTACCGTATGTACACGTTGTATGCCGGGGCTACAGGAATCAGCTCTAAGAGTGAGAAAATGCAGTGTAATTCTTTCCTGTATGTTGCGGGGACAGAAGCTCAGAAAGTTTTTGAAACTATGCAGTTTGAGACAGGCGAGCAAGACAAGATGATTCCATTGACGGAGGCTTTCAAGAAATACTGCACGGGGAAGTCGAACCGGACTATTGTGAGATACCAGTTTAATACATATAATCAGGGCTCCGAAGGAATGGACTCGTATGTGAGAGAGCTACAGCACCGGATCGCCCTGTGCGATTTTGGGGACTCGGAAGAATCTATATTGTGTGATAGATTAGTTTGCGGTGTGAAGAGTGACAAGTTGAGAGATAGGCTGTTACAAACCCCGGATTTAACTTTGCAGCATTGTTTAGAGTTATGCAGGCTAAGTGAGCATGATTCAACACGGCTAGCTTGTCATGCGGACAGGCAAGGAGACACTGACGTCCATGAAGTGAGTAGGTGGGAAAACAGAAGGACACGCCCCCCTTTTTCGTCACGCGCGCAGGCAATGCCACGCCCCCCCACAACAGTACCACCGGTGCGGAACAGGCGAATGGCACCGACGGGAAACGCCCCCCGCCGGAGCGAGTGCACTCGGTGCGGATATATACACGCGAGAGAGTCCTGCCCTGCACAGGGAAAGCAGTGCATTACATGTGGGCGGGTAGGTCATTTCGCTAAAGTGTGTAGAAGTGAACAGCGACTGCGAACACCAGTGAACGCCATAAATATGGATGAACAAGAAAGATATGAAGAGGAATAGGGAGGTGCGTCAGCTACAAGGGAAGAGGCGGAGTTGGACGACATGTTCGTCGGAGAGGTTTCAAGTGATATGGAAGCCAATGGAAGTGAACAGATAAGACTGTGGTTCGAGGATGTCAACATATGTAATGTGAGCGTACGGTTTAAATTAGACAGTGGGTCGCAGGCAAATATTCTGCCTGAAAGTGTGTTCATGACCTTGCCGAACATGGCTATGAAGAAACCACAGTGTCGGCTCATTACGTATTCTGGCGAAAGAATACACCCGCGAGGAGAAGTGGTAATCAATGTGCGAGGAGTACCTCTGACATTTCAAGTAATTGACAAGGGATGCCCGGGAAGGAGGCGTGTGTCAGCCTCAAGCTCATCGAGAGGATAAATAGTGTGGACGTTGAAGTACAGCCTCAGGCGGAGAACCGAGAAGCAAGAAAAATGGTAAAGAATTATAACGATGTATTTACAGGGTTGGGTTGCATTAAGGTTGATGCTACAATCCATGTAGACAGTAGTATTGCCCCTGTAATTGATCCACCCAGGCGCATCCCTCATGCAATTAGCGGTGCAGTGCGGGAGGAACTGGATCGCATGCTGAAATTGGGGGTGATAGTAGAGCAAAATGAACCAACAGAGTGGGTAAATTCTATTACCATTGTGAAGAAACCTGACAAAATTAGAGTGTGCTTGGACCCCACCAAGCTGAATAAAGCTATTCTCCGGGGGCCATATCCTATAAGAACTGTGGAACAAGTTGTAGCTCAGACCGCGGGCGCTCAATATTTTACAGTGTTAGATGCACAAAGCGGTTATTGGCAGGTTGTCCTCGATGAGCCAAGTTCACGCCTATGTACCTTTAATACCCCTTGGGGTCGTTATAGATATACCCGGCTGCCTTTTGGGATAAAGACGGCTGGGGATATTTTCATCCAAGAGATGGATAAAATACTTAGAGGATTACAAGGAGTAACAGTAATAGCTGATGACATTTTAATTTACGGATGCAGTGTAAAAGAACATAATAACAGATTGGAAGCGGTGTTAAGGAAAGCTAGAGAAGTTGGATTAAAATTAAACCCTAAGAAGTCACGGGTATGTAGAACAGAGGTAGAGTATGTGGGACATTTGTTGACAGCTGAGGGCCTTAAGCCAAACCCGGAGCGAGTACAGGCGATCAATGAAATGGCAACCCCATCCGACAAATCAGGTGTGCAAAGATTCTTGGGGATGGTTGGATATGTCCATAAGTTTATTCCTAATTTATCGGAAATAGCCAAGCCTTTGAGAATCTTGCTAACTAAAACTGTAGCCTGGCACTGGGATGCACCACAGGAGGAGGCATTTAACAAATTGAAAATGTTACTGATCACGGCTCCTGTGTTAAAATATTACGAAGTGGAGAAAAACCTGACGATGCAAATAGATGCATCGAAGTCAGGGCTGGGTGCGGCATTGTTTCAGGAAAAAAGGCCTATTAGTTTGGCATCTAAAGCTCTAGATAAATGTCAGAGTAACTATGCTGTTATTGAGAAAGAGATGCTTGCGATCTGTTTCGGCTGTGCCAAATTTCATGAGTATATTTTTGGCCAAGAAGTCACGGTCGAGACGGATCACAAGCCTCTGGTTAATATCATGAATAAACCGATACATGAGTTAACTGCCAGGTTACAGAGAATGAGAATGAGAATGCAGAATTATGATTTAAAGGTAGTGTACATTAAAGGGACAGATATGTATTTTGCCGATACGCTGTCAAGAGCGCATACAACAAATGTGAAACCGCATAATTTATATGATGCATCAATGTCTATTGCAGCTATAAGCTACGTTGAGGAAGAGTTGGAAGAAATAGCGTATGAAACCAACAGAGATCCAACTCTAAGCAAGTTAAAAGAATACGTTCAACAAGGTTGGCCAGATGACAAAGACACTCCTCCGGAAATGAAGCCTTATCAGACGTATAAAGACGATTTGACAATACATAGAAATGTAATAATGAAAAACACACGAATAGTAATTCCACACAAATTGCAGAAAAATATGCTTAAGAAAATACACAGCTCACATCTCGGTGTCGTTAAATGCAAACAGCTGGCCCGTGACTACATTTTTCTGGCCGGGGTTAGATAAACAAATACAAGATACGGTGTCAAGATGCAATATATGTCTGGAGGAGAGAAATCGGCCACAAAAAGAGCCATTGATTAACCATGAAATACCACAGATTCCATTCTATAAGGTAGGAGCTGATTTATTTTATTATGAACATGAAAACTATTTATTGATTGTTGACTATTTTTCAAAATATCCTGAGGTAATTAAATTGGTGAATACCACAACGAGCGCAGTAATTGAGGGCATGAAAGAGTGTTTCGGCCGGCATGGCATACCAAAGGAAGTTGTTTCCGATAACGGACCACAATTTGTAAGTGAGGAGTACAGAAAATTTGCAGTACTATATGGTTTTCAATCAAATCGGTCAAGTCCGTTGTACCCACGAAGTAATGGGCAAGCTGAAAGGGCGATACAAACTGTGAAAGCATTATTGAAAAAGGCCAGGGCAAATAACACAGATGTGAATCTAGCTTTGTTAGCTTACCGAAATACCACCCTTAACATTCTAGGAGCATCCCCAGCCCAGCTCCTTATGAGCAGGAGGCTAAGGTCAAATATACCTGTGATACCGAAGTTATTAAAACCAACAGTACAAACAACACAACAATTACAGTTTAAATGTGTGCAAAACAAACAGAAATACTACCATGACCGAAATGCGAAAAGGCCGCATCATGAACTACAACAAAATGACAAAATACGGTACATAAACCATGAAGGGTCATGGAAAGAAGGCACTATTGTAGATATAAACCACACGAATAGACGAGATTATCTGATTAGAAATAGTGAGAATCGAATATTAAGAAGAAACAGAACCTCATTGTAAAAGAACAGAGCGTAGGGAAGAACATGCAAAACCGGTCAAAGGTGACAGCTGACAACCAATCAAAACATAAAAACACAGCAAAAGGGCCAAAACCTGTTCCAAAGGCCAGCGATCAAGCAATAAAGAGTGCAATTAGGGCGCCGTACACAACACGATACGGCAGAGTAGTCAGGCCCAGCTGTAGGCTGAACGATTGATGAGGACTGAATGAAGTCAAGCTATGGTAAAACCGGAAGTGCAGTGTGAAGGATAATGATAAAGTGTGGAGGCCAAGATATAATAATGTTAGTGTTTAAGTTGAAAACAACCATAAAACATATTTGGTAAATTTTGTTGTTTTGTGTAAGAAGCGCGAGATTGCGCGAAAGGCAGCAGCCAATAATAAAAAAAATTTTAAAGAAAAAAAAAAAAAAGAGTAAATAAGATAATGTAACATAGTGCAAAGTAGTCCATGTAGGAGATGTCAGAAAAGAGGTGGCATACGAGGGTAAGTTAAAACAGTTTGAAGCAAATATGTACCGTACATGATTCTTTACTAACTATGTTGAAGGTACTGTAAAATGAATCACATTGTCATAAGCAGAACTGTACAGCGGATCGTTGTGTAAAAAGTTGATTGTTAGACACAGTCTTGTTCGGTGATACAATGTTATTTCCATATAAAAGGGAGATGTGATGTATAGACACACCGGTCTATGTGTGGAAGCCGGGAACCAGCAACAGGTCATGTGACAAGGTAACAAGGTAAACAGTGGTTCCAATAAACTTCACTTGCTGTCATGAGACACAGCTGTCAAGGTCTTGTTCCTTTTACATATCTTACAGGCCGGAGACCGAACTCTCAGCCCTCCACCCCTCCTCATGTTACTTGAGGTGTGGGTGGATGGGTGGGTGAAGAAAATGGTGGTGGTGTAGTCCGGTCAGCTGCTGGAGGAGTTGTGGCCGTGGAGGCGGTTAGGTTCGAACCCGGTCACATGGTGTTTTTGGCGGGAGTTTTGATTCGACTCCTCCTGTAACCAGGCAGGGTGGTTCCACCGCTCCTGGTAGGTGGCACCACTGGGGTCGGGTTAGTTCATTCGTATTCGATAGGTGGAGTCTGGTCGGGACGATCGGTGGGGCCCTGCCCCTCCCCTGCCTCCACCCGCGAATTAAACATGTTACGTTAACATGCACAATTCGTTATGCATCACATATATATATATATTCATACATGGTATCAGGGTGGCCAGGAGCCACTCACAGGTAGCACCGTAGTGGCAGAAGCAGGAACTAACTCCTATGACAGTAGGATAGTAGGTAATAACTAATATATAGAAGAGAACTGATAAGTGGTAGTGTCCTTGTTTATATTTGCATAATAGATTATAGAGTACAAATATACACCAGACGGGATGGCCGAATGAGTTGAGCATCTCCCGCCCTGGTAGATCGTGGGATTGGAACCCATGAGTTTTAACTCTGATTGAGTCGAACCAATGATTTAAAAATGTATACTTGTCGCTTCCAAGGCAGGCACTCGACATTATTAGGATAGGGCAAGGACTGGTTGGCTCAGTGTCAGGAGAACGTGACTGTGTGGGATATCAGGTCAATGTGCACTGTCACAAGTCGATATCCATCCTGATATGACCTTAGATGTTGCCAGGATGTAAACCTTCCACTACCAACCATATATATATATATAATATACAGTAAAACCTCCACAACCGACCACCTCCACAGATCGACCACTCCCCTATATCGATTGCTTTATTTTGGTCCCAACAATACCATTGTAACCATATTCTAACTTTCTAAACCGACCACCTCCCTAAATGCACCACTTAAAGTCAGTCCCAAGGTCAGTCGATTTAGAGAGGTTTTACTGTATATGTATATATGCATATATGCATATGTATATATGTATATATGCATATCATATACTTATAATAGTAGTGAAAATATATATATAGTATTATATAAATATATATATATTAGCCCTAACTTGACTACCTTCTATATATATATATATATATATATATATATATTAGCCCTACTTGACTTCTAAACTATTGACGAAATGTTCCACTTCTTGATGGTTTTGCCTGAAAGCTAGAATCGGAATCCCTTACTATTGATCAACGGAATTAAACGTGTGTTTTCAAGATAAATTAAGCAATTGATGAGGTTGGAATTTCTCAGTTCTTGCCCCTAAATAAAGATTATGTGGCGTAATAGTGAAATTCTAAGTGCAATTATTGATAAATATGCAACTATTTAATGTGTAAATCACGCCATACGACACCCGAGTATTGCTCTCCATTGCAGGAAAGAAAATATTAAATGAGACAGATTTCCCTTCGTATGTTTTTTTTGTTTTTTTTTCGGGGTACATTAGTTGATTAAGCAGGGGAAATTTCAATCGCAGGTGATTGGTTTTCCTCATTCCACTGCTCCTTGCCCTATTCTAAGAATGCCAAGCGCCAGGCTATAAAGTGACAAATATCATTTTTTAAGTCATTGGTTTGACGCGACCAGGGTTTGAACCCACAATCCCACGATCTACCAACACGGGAGATGGATGCTCTAACTCATTCAGCCATCCCGTCTGATTGTTAACGAGATTTGCAACAATCTAACGAAGAATAACTCAAGTACATTCTTTTAAGGCGCTTTAGAATTCTCACGTTACGTTACAACACTGGCGTTCCGGAAACCATTCCCGTCAGCATTACAGACTTCCGGTTCAGATTTCCCAGTAAAAGCAGTCGGTGTGTGGGGAGGGCGACAGCTGGGAGCTGCTGCTAAGTGCTAAGTGATCACATTCCAAGAATAGTCCTCTTACTGTTCTGTTGTGGGGGAATATTGTAACAAAAGGGATGCCATGCCCAGGACGGGATCTCAAACCCACAAGTCTGGCATTCCGAGCCTACCTCCCTAACCACCACCAGAGAGCGTGTATATAGATGAGAGGGACAACTATCATAGTAGAATGTGTAACAGCTGCCGACTGTGGTGCTCCAAGTGGTGGTTGTTGAACACTTGATGACACAGCTGGCAAACTCAAGGCATTGTCAATGCCATCGTGTGCAATCTTCATACAGAAAATGTCAAATATCTCTAAAACCTCACCACCTAGAAACAAATCGCTTGGTACACATATAGAAAACATATTCAATGAATAGATTATATTAAATTTATAAGGTTAGTGTTCTGCATTTCTATTAATTTGGAATAAAATAAACGTTTTGCACTGCACATACGGCAAACTCAATGCGTTGTCAATGGCAGTGAGCAATCTTCATACAGAAAATTTCAAATATCTCTAAAACGACATGACCTAGACACAAGCCGCTTGGAACACATATAGAAAACATGTTTACCAAAAAGATTATATTGAATTTATAAGGTTAGGGTTCTGGATTTCTATTAATTTTTTAAGAAAACTAATGTTTTGCACTGCGCGTACCGGCAAATTCAAGGCTTGTTCAACAATAACCGCCTGGAGCGCCACTGTAGCCTGTGTTACCGATTTTCGCGGGAGTTGTCCCTCTCATCTATATACACGCTCTCTGCCACCACCTCCGCCATCACCTCTACACCATGCAGGTTACAGACTTCCTCCTTCCGAACTATTTTGAATAAATATATTCTCTTACTGGATTGATATTATTCACTGATAGCTAATGCTTAGATATTTTGCCAGCACTTGTCTAAATATTAAATTCTAAACTTAATTAATTCAACCAATTAATGTATTTTTCGGGGGGTGTAAGATTCAACTGGACTGGGTTTCCGAATGAGTCGAGCGCCCGCTCCCCAAATATTCAAATACCTGGGTTGGACCCCCGCCGAGTCAAAACAATGACTTGTTGAATTACACCGGACTTGATGGCGCTTGGAATTACTAGGATAGGCAATGATTGGTTAGCTCAGTATCAGGATAATGTGACTGAGTGGGAAATCGGGTGATAGTCCCAGCGGCTTAGTCTCTCTATGGGGCAGCACTATAAAGTCACTATGAATGCACAGTCACAAGTCGGTACCTGCCATGTTAGAATTGTTGGAGTTTTACGTCCTGGCAACATCTAAGGTCATATCAGGACTCATGTTAGATGTTGCGAGGATGTAAAACCCTAAACAAGCGAACAGGTTCATATACGCCATTATATATTACCAAAGACCCTATAATACTAACACGGCTCACTCCCTATCTCTCCCATGGTAATGTAAATTTCGCAGTTCCACCTTGTGGTGGGTTTGATCAGCCCGGCTGCTGGCTGGTGTTTCACATGTAAACACATACAATTATATTATACATGAGATAGGTAAGTATGAATACACATCAATTTGAAATTGCTATGAACAAATACACATCATCATCAGCATCATCATCGCCATCATCACACATCTTTCACATTCATACATACATTTATACATATAATATAGCAACTGTTTAACCAAGAAAACAGCCAGAGCACCAAGTGGTGGGTTTGATCATTTTGATTACACAATACAGGCTGAGTGAGCCGTCTTAGTATTATAGGGTCTTTGATATTACATAGCCTCCTACATGATCAACAAGTATGTGTGCCAACTGGCTTAGTGGGTCTTCTTTAGTTGTTGCTTGCGATGGTTTTTGTTCCTTGTTGTAGGTGCATTGCTTGTTTTGAGGACTTAGTTTTGTTTGTTTCTTGTTTGTGGTGTTTTTCTTTTTGTGGGTGGGGTGAGGGTTATTATAGGGGGAGGTGGGGTTCTGGGTAGGGGGTGAATGTGGGTCAACGGAGGGGGGGGGGGGTAAATCATATCTGCATTTCTCTCACCATCCACGCGTTGAGGAACAAGTTGGTTGGTTTGTTGGAGTTTTAAGTCCTGGCAACATCTAAGGTCATATCAGGACGGGTTGTTGAGTATCATCCACACACTCTTCTTCTACAGGTAGTTATAATTAAAGTTGTTTATAATTAAAGTTGCATAGTCTGATTGTTTCGAGTTTCTGTCCTCTTTTCTAAGATTAATATATTAATTTGATTGTTATAAGCTACCTTACTTTAGTTTTTTTGTTTTTTTTGGTAAAGTATTTATTCATCTGAATATGACATTTGTCAGCGCCGGAGCACTGGTCTTCTGGCCATCTTACTATTGAAATTGACATTCTAAATAATCTAAGTTTGATCAGTGCTGTATTAGTCACAGCACTCATCGTGTAGAATTAAGGGTGTGGCTCCTGCTGTATAATGTACAGCACCAGTCATTGCGGTTCATACAAAAATGGGGAGCAGCACCGAGTAGAAGGTGTGTACTCGGGCAACTCAAACAATCGTTGTGGGTTACATTTTTCTCTTATAAAACAAGCTAACTTTATAGTTGACAAGACATTTTGTCTGTCTTATGTAATGTTCAATGTGTTTAAACAGTTTGAAGTTATTTTTATTTTAAATGGCTAACTTTTGAGATATTTGAAGTGTAACTATGTCAAATTAGTTTTGGCAAGCACACCAAAACTCTGAAACAATAAGCTTCTGCAGTAACAGCTTCTATTAAATTGACTCAGGTACAAATCACTATTCCATTCCATGTGGTGATAGATGTTTAATAAGTGCATCACTATCTAAGTTAGGTATGTAGAACCAAATGTAAATAATTGCTTTGGTTTTGAAAATTTGATGTCTTCATCGGACTATGCAGCCGTAACTTCGTTGAGCACGTGACACTATTTGACATCAATAAAACTAGACGCTAATGCGGAATGAAGCATGAGCATTTGATGGAGCGATGCAAAATGAGTCATTTCTGGTGAAACTTCCTGGAATTGGGATGAATTATCTGTACTGCAGACTAAGCATGCCTGTATCGATAGATGGGGATTGGGGGGATTGGGTTCCTGTGTTAGTGGTGTTACAAGATGCTAGATAGAATGCTATGGTGTTGGTAGGGTGCAGTTAGGGTGTTGTTAGGGCGTTGTTAGGGTGTTGTTAGGGCGATGTCGTCTGCTATGAAGAAAACCTCATACAATACAGACGTGTGGCTATCAACATTACAAGCTGCATGAAATGCGTAGGGTCTTATCAGGGGTCTCACTACATACAATAAGGGAGGGCGGGCCCGCCATCTGTTGGCAGCATAAGTTGACTTATTCAGTAAGCCTGTCATCCATTCCAGCAACTTACACATACTGCCTATAACTTAGTCTCCACTACCTGCACCGATTGCCACCATCCATTTCTGCCAGCTCTGCTGATTCCCAACATCCATTTCCTACCAGTTCTACTGATTCCCACCATCCCTTTCCTACCAGCTCTACCGATTCCCACCATCCCTTTCCTACCAGCTCTACTGATTCCCACCATCCATTTCCTACCACCATCCATTTCCTACCAGAGCTACTGATTCCCATCACCCTTTTCCTACCAGCTCTACTGATTCCCACAATCCCTTTCCTACCAGCTTTACTGATTCCCGTCATCCCTTTCCTACCAGCTCTACTGATTCCCACCATCCATTTCCTACCACCATCCATTTCCTACCAGCGCTACTGATTCCCACCATCCATTTCCTACCAGTTCTACCGATTCCCCCAATCCCTTTCCTACCAGTTATACTGATTCCCACCATCCATTTCCTACCAGCTCTACTGATCCCCACCATCCGTTTCCAACCAGCTCTACTGATTCCTGCCATCCCTTTCCTACCAGCTCTACTGATTCCCGACATCACTTTCCTACCAGCTCTACTGATTCCCACCATCCCTTTCCTACCAGCTCTACTGATTCATGCCATCCCTTTCCTACCAGCTCTACTGATTCCCACCATCCATTTCGTACCAGTTCTACCGATTCCCGCCATCCTTTTCCTACCAGCTCTACTGATTCCCACCATCCCTTTCCTACCAGCTCATGCTATTCGCACCATCCCTTTCCTACCAGTTCTACGGATTCCCACCATCCATTTCCTACCAGCTCTACTGATCCCCACCATCCGTTTCCAACCATCTCTACTGATTCCTGCCATCCCTTTCCTACCAGCTCTACTGATTCCCGACATCACTTTCCTACCAGCTCTACTGATTCCCACCATCCCTTTCCTACCAGCTCTACTGATTCATGCCATCCCTTTCCTACCAGCTCTACTGATTCCCGACATCCCTTTCCTACCAGCTCTACTGATTCCCACCATCCATTTCCTACCAGTTCTACCGATTCCCGCCATCCCTTTCCTACCAGCTCAACCGATTCCCACCATCCCTTTCCTACCAGTTCTACTGATTCCCACCATCCATTTCCTACCAGCTCTACTGATCCCCACCATCCGTTTCCAACCAGCTCTACTGATTCCTGCCATCCCTTTCCTACCAGCTCTACTGATTCCCGACATCCCTATCCTACCAGCTCTACTGATTCCCACCATCCCTTTCCTACCAGCTCTACTGATTCATGCTATCCCTTTCCTACCAGCTCTACTGATTCCCACCATCCATTTCCTACCAGCTCTACTGATTCCCGCCATCCCTTTCCTACCAGCTCTACTAATCCCCACCATCTCTTTCCAACCAGCTCTACTGATTCCTGCCATTCCATTCCTACCAGTTCTACTGATTCCCGCCATCATTTCTTACCAGCTCTACTGATTCCCGCCATCCCTTTCCTACCCCCTTCCTACCAGCTCCACTGATTCCCGCCACCCCTTTCTTACCAACCCAACCGATTCCCACTATCCCTTTCCTACCAGCTCTACTGACTCCCACCATCCCGTTCCTACCAGATCTACTGATTCCTGCCATCCCCTTCCTACTAGCTCTACTGATTCCCACCATCTATTTCCTACCAGCTCTACTGATTCCCACCATCTATTTCCTAACAGCTCCACTGATTCCCACCATCCTTTTCCTACCAGCTCTCCCAATTCCCGCCACCCCTTTCTACCAGCTCTACAGATTCCCACCACCCCTTTCCTACCAGCTCTAATGATTCCCGCCATCCCTTTCCTACCAGCTCTACTGATTCCCACCATCACTTTCCTAGCAGCTCTACCAATTCCCACCATCCCGTTCCTACCAGCTCTCCCAATTCCCGCCATATCTTTCCTACCAGCTTTACCATTTCCAACCATCCCTTTCCAACCAGCTCTACTGATTCCCGCCATCCCTTTCCTACCAGCTCTACTAATTCCCGCCATCCTTTCCTACCAGCTCTATCGATTCCCACCATCCTTTATCTGAATACTAGGGAGACTAGTGCTTGTAATATAGTTTGTTTGTTTGTTGTTGATTTACATCCTAGCAACATCTAAGGTCATATCAGGATGGGTTGTAATATAGAGAATTAGATAATGCTAAATCAAGAGCTTACAAAAGTGATACCTGTTGCTTCCTCCTTGGCGCCTGACATTGCTAGGATAGTGAAATAACTCATTTGATCAGTGGCAGGATGATATGACTGAGTGGGATATAGGCTATGATATCCCTGTGGGGAAACACTTTGAATTCAGCTCAATATCAGTGCGCATTGTCATGAGGCGGGACCCATCCTGATATGACTGCATATGTTCCTAGGACAATGAACCCAAATCAGGCAAGATCCTAAAATAATGGCCGTAGAAACCACGCTTGGCGGAGTGAGTAGAAACTAGTGGATGTGAATAGGGTTTGAGGCTGGTGAGTATTACATGTGAATGGATGTTTGAGGCCGGTGAGTAGTACATGTGAATGGGGGTTTGAGGCTGGTTGAGGCTGGTGAGTAGTACATGTGAATGGGGGTTTCAGGCTGTTGAGAAGTACATGTGAATAGCGAAATAGCGAATGGTAGACAGGAAGTGTGAACACTTATTTGTCTCTCATTTTTGCTTGAGTGCAAGTAAATATGCAACACAAGGAATAATTAGTAGCGTGTGGTGAATAAGGGGTCACATTTCCCTGGATCATCAGCCCATGCTTTTTCTAATCTGTTCTTGAATGAATTTATTGACTCGGCATCAATAACATTTTGTGGGAGACTGTTCCATATATTTATGATCCTGTTTGAGAAACTGTGTTGCCTTAACTTTGAAATGGCTCTGGGTTTTACTAGTTTGAGAGTATGGCCCTGACTGCCTTCTCTTTTATTCAAGGTGAAAAATTGGTTCATATCTATTTTATCAAAACCTTTCATAATTTTAAATACTTCAATTATGTCACTTCTTTTCCTTCTGTAGGAAAGGGTATGTCACAGGCATACAGGTATTTCCACAAGATTTACCTACATGACTTATGAAGTGGACTAAAGTAGACATGATGCAATAGGTAAAGAATATTAGGTACATCAATTCATGTTACGATTACATGCCAGGCTGGCTGGCCTAGAATTTTCGAGTCAATAAATTTAAATTGAATACTAATACATTGTTTATGTCTTTGTGATAGTTTGATATGATACACCTTAATATAATATACTGCAATGTATGTAGTGTAGTAGTCTGTACATGAGCTCCACTACCACACAGTAGCGGCAGACACTATGCCGCACACCTATGCAGTTACATTGAACTGCACTAGGTGGCAGCACGCTAGCCACCGGGCAGGGCCCCGACTGGGCTGCCCTCTACTGTGTGTGGCTAGCACACACCCCACCGACCTATAGAGGTGATATGGACGTAGCGAGTTAGGGCACGGGTCAATTGACTGTTGGCGCTGTGGAGAGCGGATAGGTTTTGTAATAAACCAGTGGAAGCGTACTGTCACTAAATCTTGGCCTTCTTCCATGTGTGCGTGGCAGAGTGAAAGACAGTGGAACGATGGAGATCATGGTCTACCACAGGAGTAAGGATTTTGGTGCTAATTGAAGACTTTTTAAGTCAGTAAATCGAAATGGAATGTTAATGGCTTAACCGTTGATTTGGGCTGTAGATAAATGAAGAATCAATTTGATGGTAGCGTAAGGAATGAAGGGCTTCCCGATGTTAGGGGCACGGACTATATGGGGGGTGGGGGGGGGGGGGGGGGGGGGGGGGCTGGTAGACAGGGCACACAGGAGGGGGGATCTCAGAGAACACAGTTCTGAGTTGGTTGGTTGTTGGAGTTTTACATCTTGGCAACATCTAAGGTCATATGAGGACGGCTACCGATTTGTGACAGTGCACACTCATGATGACTTTATAGCACTGCTCCACTGGAAAATCAGGTTACCGGCACCATGACCCAATATCCCACTCAGTCACATTATCCTGACATTGAGCTAACTAGTGCCTGCTCTATCCTATTAATGCTGAGCATCAGGCTAGGAAGTGACAAGTAATAATTTGATAAGTCATTGGTTTGACTCGACCAGGAACCGAACTCAGGATCTCCCGCACGCGAGGTCCGCGATCTACCGATTCGGCCACCGCGGTCACAGTTCTGGGTCATGTATTGTTTCTATACCTTATTTGTTAATAGAACAGATCCAATGGAGGAATGTTTTCTGGGTCTGTGCATCGGTGAAGCAGAGCATCATGGTCGTCTATGGGTTGATTACACCAAGTGTCATATATATATATACTATGTAATTTATTATGTGGATATAAATAACAGCAGCCCCTTAATGTTTCTCTCTAACCACCTTAACCTTCATGTTATTCACTGCGGTGTGGGCATTCTCTCCTCACTGCCCCGTCTACACCATGAGCCAACTGTCACTCTGCTCACTTTCAAAACTTTATATATATAATATATATACATACTTTATATACAGTACATACTTTATATACAGTAAAACCTCTCTAAATCGACCGACCATGGGACCGATTTTAAGTGCCCATTTAGGGAGGTGGTCGGTTTGGAGAGTTAGAATATCCTTACAATGGTATTGTTGGGACCCAAATAAAGCGATCGATATAGGGGAGTGGTCGATCTGGGGAGGGGTCGGGATAGAGAGGTTTGACTGTATATACATATACTGTGATCTTGAATATCATTGGCTTTAGCATCGCTTTGCAACATCTGGCCGATGTCCGACATCAAATGTGAGATCCTTTTCCCATGTCTGCGCGACGTCAGGCTTCCGATGAATGAACTAGAGGTTTTTTTAAATCTCATTTGACTGCGCCACAGATAAAGCGAACACCACCTTTACGAGGACAAGCAACCAGTGGTCCATAGCTGGTTCATCAAAGACTGTATGTGGGAAAGTGCATATAAAAGACCCCTTGCTGCTTATCAGAAAGAGTAATGTATATGGCGGCAATGGGTCTCCTAAAAAGAAATATGTCAGATTGACCATATGTTTGACGTCCAATAGCCGATGATACGAAAAATCAATGTGCTCTAGAGGCATCGTTAAATCTTACCTTTTTTTTCATCAGGACAACCTCGCTCCGGATCCGGAGTTAATTATCCCTTGAAGACAGCTACTACTGTTGTATTAATCGCCATGATCGAGTAGCTAACTAACTACCTGTCAACATGTTGTAAAGTTTGACCCCTATCTTCATGGCCGCGTCCTGGGTCAACTTTGCAGATTCCTTTTATGTCGCTGTAGACTGTGCCCCTGCATAGTCTATGCTGCTCATGGTTGCCGTAGTGAGTCCCCTCCACAAAGAATGCTCAGAAAGGAACTGTCCTTTAATGGTAATGTACACAGTATATATTCAAACTCCCACCCACGCATCTACCCACAAAGCTCCGGGATGTGGCTGACACAACATGCCCACACACGTCATTGTGTGGGAGGTCAGTCACGCATTCTGGGTATCTCTGATGACACCAACCAACTTTCCTTAATGTATAGATACAACCTTTATCCGGCAGGCTACTCAGTGTTTCCCAGTATAGGGTGTGTGTGCCTGTTGGGGGTTCCCCGCCATTCAATACCCATAAACCTGTCCACCACAACCCACACACACATCCGATTCCCACTGCACCCACATCCTTCTGGAGGCTTTAGAACCCAGCTGATGGGTTACCCAGATCTGGGTCAGCAGGTTCACTCACACGATGGCGTCTCTATAGAGTTTATACATTTGAACATATATGGTACGGATTCTGTGCACATATTATTATAAATCGAATTAAAACTAAAGATATTACTGAGGCTGTCTTTACAATGTGCTGGCTCACTATGGCTGCCTCACACAAAATATCCCCCCACCCACCACCCCCACCCCATCCTTAATTTAGACCCCCTGGGGATGGTAGCCTAATCCATAGAGCACGGGCCTCGCATGCGGGAGATCGGGAGTTCGGTTCTCAGTCGATTCAAACCAATGACTTATCAAATTGATACTTGTCGCTTCCTAGCCTGGTGCTCGGCATTAATAGGATATGGTGAGGACTGGTTAGCTCAGTGTCAGGATAATGTCACTGAGTGGGATATCTGGTCATGGTGCCAGTGGCCTGATTTCCCAGTGGGACAGCACTATAATTATAAAGTTGTCATGAATGTGCACTGTCACAAGTCGGTACCCATCCTGATATGACCTTAGATGTTTCCAGCACGTAAAACTCCAATAACTGAAACTTAACCTAGACCTGTTTTTGTGGTGTTGGTGTTTGGACCTGTTGTGGCATTGGCATGGGCTCAATGTGCATATGTGCTGGGTTACGGTCTACTGTGGGTGCAAATTGGATAGCCGCATCTCTCTTGTCTGTCATCAGTGTGGACAATTGCCACTGGCACCGCCAGGCCTAGCGCCCAGATCAGCCGTGGGGAGTGATCACCGTTGGGCACCTCGTACTAATGAGTCGCTCAGCCGTGTCATTAGCTCACAGGTCGAGGGGGCGCACTCACTAACTGTTCTCCGACCAGTTCACCCAAACAGGCAGTGAAAGGTATTCAATTATATGGAGGTAGAGTAGTGGTAGCTGTGTCCATTCATATTAATTATTATCATAACATTTATGCAGAATGACGTCACTGACATGTGTGGTGAGTGACATCACTGATATGGATGCAGATTGACATCAGTAACATGGATGGAGAGTGATGTCACTGACATGGATACATAGTGAAGTCACAGACATGGATGCAGATTGACGTCACTGACATGGATGCAGAGTGATGTCACTGATATGGATGCATAGTGATGTCAGTGACATGGGTGGAGAGTGACGTAACTGTCATAGATGGAGAGTGACGTCACTGACATGGAAGGTGAGTGACATCACTGACATGGATGGAGAGTGATGTCACTAACATTGATGGAGAGTGATGTCACTGACGTGGATGGAGAGTGACATCACTGGCCTGGATGAGAGTGATGTCACTTACATGGATGTAGAGTGACGTCACTGACGTGGATGGAGAGTGACATCACTGATATGGATGGAGGGTGATGTCACTAACATAGATGGAGAGTGACATCATTGACATGGATGCAGAGTGATGCCACTGCTAAAATGTATACCTGCTAACTAATCGAAATGGCCTAGCAGATGAAGTGTGCGTCCACAGGTCATAGGATCGATCCCTAGCCGGGACGAACAAATGAATAAACGGTCGGTATTTGAGAGGAGCCTTAGGGCAAGGAGGGTTGGTTCAGTGTGAACAAAGACCCTATAATACTAAGACGGCTCACTCCCTATCTGTCCCATGGTAATGTAAATTTTGCAGTGCCACCTTGTGGTGGGTTTGATCAGCCCAGCTGCTGGTTGGTGTTTCACATGTAAACACATACAATTATATTATACCTGAGATAGGTAAGTATGAATACACATCAATATGAAATTGCTATGAACAAATACACATCGTCAACAGCATCATCATTATCATCGCCATCATCACACATCTTTCACATTCATATATACATTTATACATATAATATAGCAACTGTTTAACCAAGAGAACAGCCAGCGCACCAAGTGGTGGGTTTAATCATTTTGATTAAACAGTACAGGCTGAGTGAGCCGTCTTAGTATTATAGGGTCTTTGGTGTGAAGATGACACTGAGTGTGATTGCATGGCATGGTGGTGCTGGAATGGAAGGCAGCATTATAAGTTGTATTTTATTTTACCATACAATATGGTGGGGTCTCTTTGGTGGGCATCCCCCAAGGGGGTAATCTTTCTGCATGTACACCCAAATGCATCTCTCTAAACTAACAATATGTAACTAGCAAATTATCTAATATATTTGACAGCTTAACAATATCATCAAGAAAAAAAGCAAGTTAGTAAAATGACATGGGATGCATAAAATGTTGTCATGGGAATGATTCCTATAAAGATACAGGAGTTACACAGGTTATGGCATACTAGAGATATAAAAGAATACAAGTATAGTATAATATCAAGTACAATGTGCATACTACATGTGTAATTAAGACTCAAGAGTCCTGATCTTGGCCGTGGTGAAGCCACCAATAGTGTTGGGGTATACTGCGTAGTTTGTTTGTTGTTGTTTTACGTCCTAGCAACATCTAAGGTCATATCAGGACGGGTACCGACTCGTGACAGTGCGCACTCATAGCGACTTTATAGTGCTGTCCCACTGGGAAACCAGGCCGCCAGCACCATGACCTGGTATCCCACTCAGTCACATTATCCTGACACTGAGCACACCAGTCCTTGCCCTGTCCTAATAATGCCGAGCGCCTGGCTACGAAGCGACAGGTATCAATTTTTAATTCATTGGTTTGACTCGACCAGGGTTCGAACCCACGACCCCACGATCTACCAGCATGGCAGACGGACGCTCTAACTCATTCTGCCATCCCGTCTGGTCTATACTGCATAGTCATCATCATCATCATCATGCTGTCGGTCGCGATGCGACAAAGACTGCTTTCATTACTTGACTGCCGCTCTCCATTTAGCTCTCTGCTGTGAGAGTTGCGTCCATGAGTCGGTCTTAATGTCTCTCAGCTTCAGGTTTCTCTTGATGGTATCCCTGAACCGGAGACGGGGGCGCCCTCTCTTTCTGTAGCCAGAAGACAGTTGAGAATAGAGGATCTGCTTTGGTGGCCTGTCTGATGACATCCTCATGAGGTGTCCAGTCCACCGGAGATTCTTTTTGATCAGAAGATCTTCCATAGAGGGCAGCCCCATCCGTTTGAGACATTTCATGAAAGCTGCCTGCAAAAGTGTTGAAGTGCTGCTGGCTTTTGCAAGTTACCAGTGGCACTCTCTCAGGGAGCAAATATAGGTTTCACACCGGCAAGAACATGTCAAGACAGGTGCAAAACTATTTGTCCCTGCAGTGGCTGGTCGGGAGATGTTGGGAGTTCCATACATCAACCGCCCTTAATGCTGCCACAGTGACATGGTTTTCTGTTTAGGGTTTGCTCCCTTAGCCTTCGGTTCTGTCAAGGACCTGTACCACAAGGCAGTGGTTTACTGCATAGTAGAGCGTGAATAAAATAGCACCCCGTTAGGCCTACTTCTTTAAAGGTTCATAGTCCGATGGTTTTGAATTTCTGCCCTTTTTCTGAGAAAAATATTAGATTTGTCATTATAATCAACTATACTTTAGTTTGAAGTAACTTTTTATTTTAAATGTCTAACTTTTCAGATATTTGAAGTGCAAACATTTCAAATTTTTTTTTTTGGCAAGCATCCCAAAACTCTAACATATAGGCTTCTGCAGTAACAAGTTCTATTAAATTGACTCGATATTCCCTTCTATGCAGAAGCAAGTGTTTAATAAGTTTGTCAGTGTCTAAGTTAGATATGTAGAATCAAATGTAGATAATTGCTTTTGTTTTGAAACGTTGATGCTTCATCGGACTACATTGCTTTAACACGAGGAAATATGACCACACAGAACTCATGATTTTGTAACGGCGAATGACCTGTTTTTGCTTGGTTGGAAGAAAGACTGATAACGTTGGTTTTCCTTTTCCTTTCTTTTTCTCTGTGTTGTATTCTTTAACCCTAAGGGCGGTGATCTTGTTTTTAAAGTAGTCACTTGTTATTTATCCAATTTGTTGTGTTACTGATAGCAAGGCCACCTCCCTGTACACAATGACTTGTAGAGGCCTAGCTTCCATATACGCAGGTATGCAGCTGTGTACCATCTCAGATTACAATTTATTTGAATTACAATATATTATGTAAATGTGTATATGCTCTATCTAGGCTATTATATCGTATTATTCCATCGCCAAATAAATCTGCGTACCACCCAAAATTCCCAACTAGATCCCAACTGACTTGCCTTGAATAATGTTCTTCAGGAATAGGAAACCCCTCTTCCAGTTTTTTAATGTTTTTATTTTTGTAATCCCTCTGAATTAGTATTTTCTTCAGGGCCAGTGTACAGGTCTTCCAGCAACATTGTTTGTTGATGAAAGGAGGAGCCGATGTGAGCAATGAGGCATGGGGCCCTACATATGTGACACGTGACACATTGACAGCTCAATGTTTAGTATTTGGTGTCAATAGACCACCACAAGCCCGTCCTCTGACAGCAGTGGCAATAATTAAAGTTATGGGTAACAAGCAGTTTCATAGTAAGATGGGTTTGAGTTTCTACCATTTTCTCAGATAAATATATTAGATTGCATGTTATAATCAACTTTACTTTAGTTTGAAGTCATTTTTATTTTAAGTGGCTAACCTTGGAGATATTTTAAGTGCAACCATGCAAAATTAATTTCGGCAAGCATGCCAAAACTCTAACCATAAACGCAATAGACCTTTCCTGCAATGGTGACGGAGTTTGTAAGCTTGGTTAGACTGGCTCTGACACCCGATATAGGCGATAATAGACCTTTTCTATGGAGCATGCGCAGTGAGCCAAAATAAAGCTTGTTTTATTTAGCAGCTCATACCATATTCAAAATACCAAATGGGTACTAGAGGTTTTAAGAAATCCTACCAGCTCTATGGATTCCCACCAGCCCTTTCCTACCATCTCTAGATAATTGTGGAGAGTGACGTCCATGTCATTAGCTCACAGTGCCTGTACTGGGTTACGGTATATCTAAGGTTTCTGCAGTAACAGGTTTTATTAATTGCCTCAGTGTTCCCTTCTATGTAGCAACACATGTCGCACCAGTATCAAAGTTAAATATTGACAAATCAAATCTAGATAATTGTTTTGGTTTTGAAAATTTGATGGTTTCATCGGACTATGTAAGTTTAATGTTGTGGGTAGCAAGCAACTTAAAGCACAGCATGTTCTGTAGAAAAGGGCTTGTTTGTTGTTTGGTTGTTGTTTTACATCCTAGCAACATCTAAGGTCATATCTTGTAGACGATGTCCACCACTAACCTACCCTCTGAGTGCAGTGGCAAGACCTAATGTTGTAGGTAGCAGTTCACCGTGTGGCACGCTCTGTGGCAGAAATCTCAATAGAAGATTTCCACCACCAAGCTGCCCTCTGGTGACAGGGGAAGAACTAATGCTGCGGGTAGGCATGCTCTGCGTACCAGGTCTTATCAAGATTTCTACCACCAATCCGCCCACCATAGGGTCAGAAGCAATAGCGCAGGGGCTTGATAGTGTCGAAATGCCAATGTGTCATTCACTTGTGTTGTTTGGCATTGTTGTTTCTTTCATTAGTTGATTAAAGTTGCCACTGCACTCAGAGGGCAGGTTAGTGGTGGACATCTTCTACAAGATATGACCTTAGATGTTGCTAGGATGTAAAACAACAACAAACAAACAACAAACAAGCCCTTTTACACAGAACATGCTGTGCTTTAAGTTGCTTGCTACCCACAACATTAAACTTGCATAGTCCGATAAAAGCATCAAATTTTAAAAAGCAAGATAATTACCTAGATTTTATCCTACATATCTAACTTAGATACTGATGCACATATTAAGTATTTGTTTGCTGGATAAAAGGGAATGCAAAGCCCATTTAATAGAATCTGTTCCTACTGAAACCTATGGTGTCAGATCTTTGGCATGCTTGCCAACATTAATTTGGAATGTTTGCACTTCAAATATCTCCAAAGTCAGCCATTTAAAATAAAAGTTACTTCAAACTAAAGTAAAGTAGACTATAACAATCAATTTAATATATTATCTCAGAAAAGTGAAAGAAACCCAAAACCATCGGACTATGCACCTTTAAGCAGAGGAACTTTCAATTGTGGTCAATAACCAGTATATTATGAGTATTTGTTAGTAACTCCGGAAATGACGAAGCCGAAAGCCGAATGTACAGAAGAACCCAGCCATAATTACCTCCGCATATAGAGAAAGGAAGAGATCAAAGAAATAATACAATGTAGCCTGCTCTGTGGGAAAGAGATAATAAAATAATCCTACCACCAATCTGCTCTCTGATTGCTAATGTGGTGTGCATTGGCTCACTGCCCGGGAGCGGGGTGTAGCTCAGGCGGTAGAGTGTCAACCTGTGATGGTGTTAGTCATCCTATCGATCCTGCTCAGTGGACCCATTTGCAGCTTGGGCTATTTTCCTTTCCAACCAGTGGTCCACAACTGGTTCATCAAAGGTTGTGGTATGTGCTGTCCTGTCTGTGAGAAAGTACATATAAAAGACTACTTACTGCTTATTGGAAAGAGTAGCATATGTGGCGGCAGTAGGTTTCCTCCAAAGAAGTATGTCAGAATTACCATATTATATGTTTGACGTCCAATAGCCGATGATGAAAATCAATATGCTCTATAGGCGTCCTTAAATAAAACAAGCTTTACTTTGGCTCACTGCGCATGCTCCATGGAAAAGGTCTATTATCACCTACATCGGGTGTCAGAGCCAGTCTAACCAAGCTTACAAACTGCATCACCATTGCAGGAAAGGTCTATTGCATTTACAGTTATTGCTGATAGCCGACGAACAGGATTCAACAAAGAAATGTGAAGTGTGAGGCAGACTTTACTGACTTGTCCCTCTCGTGAATATAGTTATTGGAAAGAAGTCACCAACAACCAGGGATGGAAGACAGATGTTGACTACTAACAAGGGTGTGACGTCACCTGGGAAATGAGTGCCTTATTTTATCAATAATATATATTTATTTGGAGATTTCTTTGCTTTTTGTTGTTGCTTTAAAGTTGCATGGTCCGATGAAATATATATTTTCCAAAACCAAAGCACTATCCTGCATTTGATTCTATATATCCAACTTAGATATTGGTGAATTAACTAATGATTTGGGACAGCATATTCAGAATAATCAGTGAATTTACTACCTCATCCCTGTGGACATCTACTTTGAGAAACCCATTAGACAGGAAGGCCATTAACCAATTAAGTCAATCTCGTGACCTGAATAGTCGTTCCCTCATTCCCAGTACCATATATAGTCCAGTGGCAGATCCCCATATTTTCACAAAAGCTTGCAATGTCTCCCTACAAGCAGTTCTCTGCATTTTTGATTGGTACATGTAATCTAGAAACAGAATCCGGTGGGTGTGAACTTCACACAGGCTTGGCTTTTTCATAATCCAAGATGGCGGAAAAAATGGCCACCAAAATGCTAGAAATACCGAACGAGTACACGTAGGAAGGTGATTTTGGGGTCTAGATATAGGTTTTTGTGGCGAAGGAATCTGTTTCTGTCATAATTGTGATGTTTCAATGTAGTGCTATGCATGAACATCCAAAATGACTGCCAAACGGCCACCAAAATATTAGAAAAGCCATCAATTCTGAACGAATTGACTTGAGACGGTGATCTTGCGATCTAGGTATGTTTTTTTGGTGAAGGAATCCATTTCCATGATTTTCATCAAGATTGATCGAGCATATGTTGAAGAATCAACCAACAATACAACCACCAAAATGACTGTGCCAATTACACAGATTTATGGTATTAGTGTCTAGTATCAATTATGATGTGACATGATTATGTTCTCCAAAATAGATGTATCAAGGAAAAGAACTGAAGAACTACATGTATTTTTGGTAATTATCAATGAAAGAACAAATTGAAACAAACAGTCTATTTATTAATAATATAAGTCCAGTCTTATGTACTCATCAACGATTTGTCAGTAACCATGTAAATCATAACACAATAAAATAAAGACATAAATAAATTGCATTGACTTAAAACACATCAATGTCAGTGACTATGACTAAGTATTGCACAAATGCAAACATTAACATATTATCTTGATTTAGAACAAAAAATGTCAGTGACTGTGACTACATATTTAACATTAAAATATTACATTGACTTGGAGCACATCAATGTAAGTACTAAACATATGCAAACATTAAGATATTACCTGGACTTAGAACAAATAAATGTTAGTGACTGTGACTAAATATTGAACAGATGCAGCCATTAAAATATTACCTCGACTCAGAGCTCATCAGGTAATCAAGTACAATACAAGTATCAGATATTAAATAAACTTGACAGATCATACCACAAAATATAACATAATCCCTCTATATATTGCCCATTAACACACAGCCCCAATTATTCAATAGCCTCATCAATGGCATCCACATTGTCATCTTGTAAAGTCGTCGTCTGGCAGCTGTAGTTGTGTAGGCAGGCTATAATGAAATCAATACAGGCAAGAAGAGAAAGGAAGAGTATAAAGAATGAAAGGAGAGAGAGAGACAATGCCCTCAGGTTTATTATTATATAGTGGTACATGGATCTGGTATGGCATACCACCTGAGCGTGTTCTCCAATGAGCAACAAGCATTTATATTTCCACCAATGAACAGTAAGCATTCCTGGGTAACCATGGCTACCGTGATCTGCCACTACCACCATGTGGTGTGGCTGCTTGGCCACCACCTGGCTGAGCTGTGTGTGTGGTGATCCGTGACTAACAGTTGGGGGAAGGGGGTAGTGAATAGAGCTCCTGAGGCCCCTTACATGCTATCACTAGTGCCTCCTTCACACTATCTACCTAATACACAATGACTATTGACCATAAGTAAAGGATCACCAGCAACTACATATATACATTCATGCACCTGGCACTATACACCATTTACATTAATAGACCATTTGTATTCCATTATAGACCATCTGCATTCCCCACCAATGCGTTTTATCAGAATATTTTACAATTTGACAAATCTTCATCATCTTCTTCGGCAGGGACTTTGTTATTGAATGGGTTGTTGCATTCAACTCCACCCATACAGACACAAAATATGCTGCATGACACTTGACAACTAGTGCATCCACAATGATTGCCTTTGCAGGCTCACTTTGACTCACAGCCACAGTGAATAAGCTTAAGCACAGACTCCGGGGCTAGATGTACCTCACCAAGAACAGTGCAAGGAAATAGAGTTTTGTTGGCATGGTCTGCCTCCCATCCAAAGTCTCCGGGATTCATGACAGGGGGTTCTGATTCTAGGGCCCCATACCATTGTGCAAGCTGATAGTGACATCTTAAAACATTCTGGGAAAATGTCTCAGTTGTTGGTGGGAGAGAGCATAGCTAAGGGGCAGAAGTAGAACTCCTTCCAGTTTTGAGTGCTCACATGTGCTGATGGCACTCCATCATGGAGTCACATTTTAGATTACTATCATAACATGCAACCATAAACGCTGTGGCATCCTTCTCAATTTGCTTTATGTCACCATGAACTTTGCCAACCGTGTCCAGTTTTAATCCCCTCTTTGCCACTGATATTGCTGTTGCCTTTCCAACTCCATAGGTTGTCGCCACAGTATCACATCCACTTATGGCATGCAGGGCAAGAACCTGTGAGATGATATCGGAGTGGGTTTTTACTGTTGCTAGGATGTCAACACATGTTCGACCATGGATAGGAGATTGCATTATCATGGGACACTGCAGGTGTTGCGCAGCATAATAGTACAGAAGTAATGCAAAAACATCTGTGTCATCAGCAACAACGGAGACCCTAGCCTGTGGATTTTGGCCAACGAAGATGGCCTGCTGAGCAATGAGGATATCTGCCTCCTCATGCTTAGAAGCTAGCTGTATATGAGGTTGTTTTAGCACTTTGAACACTTCAGTTGGAACTTCATTATCTCCGGTGACCACGAGGCGATGGTTCTGTGTCACATCATTGAGGAACTCATTATCGTTCAAGATTTGATCACATAGCAAGTGGTTCAACTGCACGTTGTTCTATGTACATTAAAGTACAGGCTGGAAGTGGTGAATTTAGGTTGAGTTTATGGACCCTTGAAGACGTAGTGTCTCAAACTGCTTGAGTGCTGCTCTTGGTTGAGTAGTCCATGTATCTGTCAAATAGCAGGTACACATCACATGCAAACAGCTTGGAGGACAACTAGACTTTGAAGCCCCATCTGGACTGTGCCTATCTTAGGCCAATCAATTTTCCAGAGTGCAGCAGATACATCAATGATCACAGCAGTCAGTGAGGCCCAAGTCCTTAAGGGCACTTCCACAGCAAGGTTTTTCTTAAGCATTGATCTGCCGGTCGCCAATCTCATGCTTCCATCTGGATGGAACATAGAGAGTGGGTAGGCTGCCAGCTCGGTTGAGAGTACTTGTGGTAGGTTCAGATCTCTATTACTGACTGCTTGAGTGCTGCTCTTGGTTGAGTAGTCCACGTATCTGTCAAATGGCAGATACGCATCACATGCAAACAGCTTGGAGGACAACTAGACTTTTAAGCCTTGAACAAACATCTGGACTGTGCCCATCTTAGGCCAATCAATTTTCCAGAGAGCAGCAGATACATCAATGATCACAGCAGTCGGTGGGCCCCAAGTCCTTAAGGGCACTTCCACAGCAAGGTTTTCTTAAGCATAGATTTGCCAGTCGCCAATCCCATGCTTCCATCTGGATGGAAAATAAAGGGTGGGTAGGCTGCCAGATCGGTTAAGAGTACTTGTGGTAGGTTCAGATCTCTATTACTGACTCGAAGACCTATGACTCTGGCATATATGGCCTCCTGATCCAAAACTTTGTGCTTTCCGACAAGATGTTTCCACATGCTTGGAGAGCCTACCATAAAATCCCCCTGGCCAGCTGCTCTCAAACTGCTTAAGCTGCTCCTTGCTGATATCTACTGAGCAGTCAACGTTAACTGCAGGCTGGGCAATTTGTCCTGTTGAGATATTAAGTAGAGAACCGCTTCATGTGAATCAGGATCAATCGGATCAATGCAGGTTTCGAGGGTTTTGCGTATTGAGCATCTGTCTTCTGCATCTCATCATATACGATAATTGTCCTCCTCCTTGTGTGTCATCTGCCCTGAATCCGAATTGCCGGACATTCTCCACCGATCATTGGTGAGTGTCTGCACGGCATTCCTACTATGCACTATGTGGTGTTCGCTGTGGTGGAGTGGTTAGAGTGTCTGACTTTTTTCTAGGTCAGGCTCCTAATCTGAAGGTCAGTGGTTCGATTCCCTGTGCCTCCACCTCTGCCAATTTAGATTTCCACCGCTGTGTATAACTTACAGCGTCATCAAAAGCCAGTTGCTCTCATACCATGTCTATGTGGTGTGGGAGGTTCAAAATCCCTTGGGTTGGTAAAAGTGTAGGCTCGGGCTTTCTATCGACAAACTGTCTAATGGTGAAAACAAGCCTATTCAGGCTTATCCATGATAGGCAGTATAAATCTTCAACAACAACAAAAAAAGCACCTATGTGGCCATTGTTTGAGCATTTTGGTTGTCACCGGTGACCCCATGTGGGCCATGTCCTTTTCTCATCCAGGTGGTTTCTATGAATTGGTCTGTTGGCATTCCATTCGACAAACCATCTAAGTGGTGCATGGTTTGTTCACCCTTGATGAATTTCTCCTGAGGTTCAGGCACCAGCCACATCATCGAACGAAGATAATACAGTCTGTATCTTGCGTAATTGTGGTGATTGGCAGCGAACATGTATGGCATCATCGCATCAGCAGTTGTGATGTGGAGACCCCAATCACCTTTCTTTCTTTTTTTTTTGTTCAAATTTTTATTTCAGTTGAATAACATCTTTTTTCAGCACCGAGGCACTGGTCTTCCGGCCTTAACAATTATAGTGCATATGAACTATTTATGGATGAGACGATGTGATGGTATGAACAATATAGACAGTAGTAGGTTAAAATGAGGCATTACAAATATAGTGGGGATCTTATTTTGCACATGTAGACTGGAAAATAGCCATTTACCTTTAGACTATATCAGTGATTTGATGATCATACCTGTGTGGAGACATTAATATAATGGGCATGACTTGCTGATACAGGTAGTCGTGGATTTTGGATTATGCAAATAATGGTTGCACGACTCATTTAAATTGTCTTGGGTCAACTATAGCTTTGTCAGTAGTATATGTTTTATTGGTTTAGTCAGGTGTTATAGGCTGGTGGGTATACTTTGGTAGTTGTTATTTCTTTTACTCTTTTTGCCAGGGGGGATTTGAAAGAGGGAGAGGGAAGGGAGTGGTTTGGGACTATGTATTTATTTCAGTTCTCAATGTTTGTGGTCTATCCAGGTAGGTTTATTAATGTATGTCTATTTCGGGTACTCAACCTTTAATCTAGATTTAAATTGCAGGTAGGTTGTTGCATTCCTGGTTTTGTCAGAGAGTTTGTTCCAGAGTTGGCTTCCCTGATAAATAGGTGCTCTTTTGAGTTTGTTAGTCCTTGGATAGGGAATTTTCAAGAGGTTGCCATCTGCTGCCCTAGTATTGTGAATACTTGTGTCGGTATATATTGTGTCTTGGGCTCTATTGTACATGAGTCCTAAGAGATGCCTTTTGCGCCTTGTGTCTAGTTTGTCCATTCCAACTTTAGCATGTAGTTCTTCTGTGTGTAGATTTTGGCCTTTGTAAACTGTCCTGAGTGCCCTATTTTGTACTGTTTGAAGCTTTGCTTGTTGCTGTTTTGTGAGTAGTTCATATATTAGATCATTATAATCAATTATTGGGAGGATCATTGTTTTGTACATAAGAAGAGCTGTTTTTTCACTTATAAAACCCCTGATTTTTCTGAAGGTGTTAAGTTTCCTTGCCAGTGACTGATTTAATCTACTTAGTTGTTTATTCCCATTTAGAGTTCCATCCAGTTCAGTTCCCAAATATTTGTAGGTCTCTACCTCCCTTAGTGTTTCATTCCCAATCTTTATTTGGACTTCTGGGGCTTTGTCCTTCTTGTTCTTGGTGCCATAGATAACATATTCAGTTTTGATTATATTGAGAGTTAATTTGTTTTCTTTGCACCATATATTTATTCTAGCCAAATTTTCATTTGTCAATTCTGCTGCCTTTGCTAAGTTACTGTTTGATACCAGTTGGACTGCGTCATCAGCAAATAAAATGCATTTTGTTTGCCTCAGTGCTTGGGGTAAGTCATTTATGAACAGAAGGAATAGAAGGGGGCCCAGTGTTGATCCCTGTGGTACTCCAGTTTTTACTTGTCTTAAGGTTGACTCAATGCCATTTAGTTTGGTACTTTGCTTTCGATTGGAAAGATAGTTTGTCGGAAAGGCTACTGTTTTTGAACTCAACCCACTCTTGACAACCTTCTGCAACAGGATTTTATGATCTATAGTGTCAAATGCTTTTTTTAAATCAATATATACTGCTATGGTAAGTTTGCCAGAATCCATCGCACTGAGAAGCACATCAAGGAGTGTTGAGAGTGCTTTGGTTGTGGACCTGCCTTTCCTGAAGGCATTTTGTTCATCTGCTAGGTAGTTTGTTGCTTCAAAAAATGTTTTTATTTGATCATGAATGAGTTGCTCAACTATTTTCCCAGTTATCGGTAGAAGAGAAATTGGTCTGAGGTCATTGCATGTTTTAGGGTTGCTGACTTTTGGGACTTTTGGGCCTTCATGTGATGCTTGCTGAAATTGCATCATCAGAAAGGTGGGCTTGACAATCAGTTCGACCCACATTTTTGTTGTACGACTCTTTGCACTTAGCTCAGTCAGTACAGCATCAATAGGATCCATGGATTTCAGGTGCTCAGTGTGACGTTCAAAGACAGTTCTGAGAATTACTTCAGTCAACAGACAGAGGGCTCAAACGTTCTGGGGATATTTTTTGCCAGAAAGCATTTTATCTAAGGACCCAAAGGTACTGGATAGACTGGCCTTCGGACCATTTTCTGCAGCCAGGACTCCTAGGCAGCCAACAAAATCCATGAGTGGCAGCCTTGACAGCAGCAGAACACATGAACCTACGGACTCCATCATACGAACAACAAATCCCATATTTTTACAGTTCAGTTATAATACTTTTGCATCCCCCTAACAAAACACCAAGAGCTATTTGCAGTGGTGTTGGCTGACACGTGCCCACACTAGAAACAATGTTTCCGACCATGACAGATTGCAGTGAGTCACTGAATTTTGACACTAACTTCATCACAGTCTTGTGGTCACAATATTAAGGATTAATGGCATTTCGGTGGCCATTTTGGATGTTTATGCCTAGAGCATCAAAGTAATGACAGAAACAGATCCCTTGCCCCCAAAAACCTATGTCTAGACCCCAAAATCACCTTCCTAAGTCTATTCGTTCAGAAGTTATTGCATTTCTAGTATTTTGGTGGTCATTTTATCCACCATCTTGGATTATAAAAAAAGCCAAGCCGGTGTGAAGTTCACACCCACCGGATTCTGTTTCTAGAGGACATGTTCCAATAAAAAATGCAGAGAACTGCTTGTAGGGAGACATTGCAAGGTCTTCTGATTGAGCCACTGGACTAATATGGCTTCGGTCAGGTTCCAGGACATATAATTCGAACCCACAGATTCGAACCCTGGTCGAGTCTAACCAATTACTTAAAAATGTATACGTGTTCCTTCCTAGCCAGGCATTCAGCATTATTAGGATAGGGCAAGGACTGGTTGGCTCAGTGCCAGGATAATGTGACTGAGAGGGATATCAGGTCATGGTTCTGGTGACCTGGTCTCCCATTGGCTCAGTACCATAAAGTCACCATGAGTGTGCACTGTCACAAGGCGATACCCGTCCTGATATGACCTCAGATGTTGCCAGGACGTAAGACACTAACAACCAACCAACTCACATTATGCCGTTGCACAATTAACAAAGGCGCCGCTTGAGGGCGCCATCACTGCAGCCACAATGTTAGTACTATTTTGACTCATACGGTGGCAGCACTAGATATAGGTCTACTGAGCCCGCGAAATCCACGAGTCAGATGTCTATTCTAATCTACCCCCAATTACTATAATAAAGACAATACCTATTATAAATAAGAAATTACTTTTAAAGAGAATTTTTACTAAACTTCTCCTTTCTATTAAAGCTGCATGGTCCGATAAAAGTAACCAATTTTCGAAACCAAGACATTTACCTAGAATTTATCCAATTTACCCAAGGTAGTACATACTGATACACTTATAAGTATTTGTGACTGCAAAGAAGGAAATACCAAGTTAATTTAATATATTACTGCTTAAAGTTGCATGGTCCGATGATATCTTTTTTTTCAGCATATATACTGGTGCATTAGCTAAGGATTTGTTACAGCAAATCCAGTATAATCAGTGAATTTATTAACCCATCCCCTTGGATACTTACTTTGCCACAGCCATAAAAGGAAGAACACCATTAACCAATTAGGTCAATCTTGTGGCCTCATTAGCCATCAGTGGAAAATACCAGGATACCAGGCTACATTTGAATTAGGTCATCCTACGTCACGTGGTCATTGCGAGACTTCAATACACATCATAGCTGGAGGACTTTTGGAAAGCTTGTCAAAAGTATTTTGGGTTCTTTCAGCTCAAATTGCTTCAAAATTAGACATTCTTCATCAAAATTACTCAGGACTAATGATTAGTAGGTTATAACGATCAATTTGATATATTTATTTTAAAAATTAAACAAAAATTCAAATGCCTTCGGACTATGCAACTTTAAGCATGTTGTCTGGCATTATATTGTGCACGCTAAAAGTATTTTTAATTTATAATAGCCACTACTTTAAACAAAAGTAGATATGACTGATATATTTATCTTTCTAAAAACACACACAAAAAAGCAGAAAGTCAAAACTATCGGACTGCATCTCTAACCTCGGCAAGTATCTTAATTGAAAAATATCTCGAATAGTTTCTTCTGAGGGATAGCATCATCTGGGAGAATGAGTGCATATGGCACCACCTGGGGAGTAGGTCGGGAACTAGGACTGCTATATTGCCTTTTAAAGTTCGCGATCGCGTTTGAATTTTTGTCTTATTTTTTAGATAAATATATCATATTAATCGCCATGACCTAATCATTAGTTTGGGGTAATTTTGATGAGCTGAAAGAACCAAAAATACTTTCGACAAGCTTTCCAAAAGTCCTCTCGCTATGACAGAGTACCATCTCGAGATGGTCATGTGATACAAGCTGACCTAGTAATGTGTATGTATGTCTTATAACCTGACTAATGCCATTATCTGGAATGAGAGCAAGACAAATTAGGTCAAAAGATTGACCTAATTCGTTTGTGGCCTCCCTGCCTTCATCAAAGTAGTGAATTCACTGATTATTCTGTATATGCTGTTCCAAACTACTACTACTAGTTAATGCACCAATATCTAAGTTGGGTATAATGAATCAAATGTAGATAAGTATTTTCGTTTTGACAAAATATATATTTCATCGGACTATGTAACTTTATTCAAACAGACCGGTTGGTTGGTTGTTTTTAATTCTGACATCTAAGGTCATATCAGGACAGGTACCGATTTGGAACGGTGCACTCATGGCAACTTTATAGTGTTGCCCCACTGGGAAATCAGGCCACCAGCACCATGACCCGATATCCCAGTCATATTATCCTGGCACTAAGCTAACCAGCCCTTTCCCTATCCTATTAATGCTGTGCTAGGCTAGGAAGTGACAAGTATAAATTTTATAAGTCATTGGTTTGACTCGACCAAGAATCAAACTCCCGATCTCCCATACACGAGGCCTGCACTCTGATTCGGTCACCGCACCCAGTCAAACACACCAGCTTTACATATTGCTATGCAATAACATGCCAGACAACTGTCAAAATATATAATTAGTCAAATATAATCCATAAAGCCATGATTAATAAATAAACACTTTTATTAACTTCATAAACGATTTCATACATGATCAGTCACATTCCACATACATATCACATTCAACCAACAGTTTACTTGCAATCGTAGCACAATGTCTTAAAACAATACACTCAAAAATATTTTCTAAACCATTTACACAATTTCCTACAGAATATAACTATACTTTTTGCTAAACCAAGGGTTGCAGATATACTGACTTTCAAACATAATTTTAAATAATTCATTTAATAATGACGCAGCATCGAGAGATTGACTAGAATGAGAGACAGTGACTTGAGCACATTGCTAGGTCAGCACTTTGGTTTTGACTCAGCAAGTAAGTTTTTTTTTCTTTCTATCACGAAAAGGTTTCAGCAGGATAAACTCTTTATGTTACCAAGTAAGTTATCCCATGTACACAAACTCGAAAATGGCTTATAATCCTATATTGGTATCTGACAGCCAGATAGCTTCAACGTTCACTGCAGAAGCCTGAGCGTTCAATTCAGCTATCGCTACCAGTATTATCTTCCCTTATATAAGGTAAGATGTGTGAAACACACATTTAGCGGATAAAACCAAACCTGCAAGGTTTCGAAGGATTACTCGAAAGATGAAGAATTCCCTCTTACATGTCTATTAAGAGTTAAACCTCAAAGCGTAAAAACTATTGTGTGTTCCCACTTGGCTTTATGTCTGTGTACATAAGATTCTATGCCGTATCAGTCCTATGTTGCTTTAGTTTCAGTTGTTTGTCTAACATAGTTTCGAATATAGATTCCTTAGCTTTATACACAGGGCTGAAAGTTACCTCTAACCACAAAAAAAAACTAAAAAGTGGAAGTTTGACTTCTGCTGACAGTGTTACATCTTCAAGGGCCTGCCTGGGTTTTGGGGTTTTTGAAATTGTTTATGGAAACCCCCTTATTAAATTAGCTTTGAATATTACAAAACTGTTGCAGAAATAAGCGAAAAAGCAGAGATCTTTCATCCCTACATATGAGTAGCATATAAGCAGCATTGCATACAAAATTATGTCTGTGTACATAAGATTCTATAGCCTATCGGTCCTATGTTTCTTTAGTTTCAGTTGTTTGTCTAACATAGTTTCGAATATAGATTCCTTAGCTTTATACACAGGGCTGAAAGTTACCTCTAACCACCAAAAAACTGAAGAAAAAGTGGAAGTTTGACTTCTGACTGACAGTGTTACACTTGTGAGGCCTGCCTGGGTTATTTTCTTAAGTGTTTAAAAAATATATATATATGGAAACCTCATTATTAAAATAGCCTACAATATTTTTTTTTAACTGTCGCAGAAATCAGCGAAAAAGCAGAGATCTTTCATCCCTATATAAGAGTAGCATATAAGGAGCATTGCGTACGAAATATCTACAAACAGTGTGGCTGGTGATTGGAACACGACTCGAGTGAAAACCTTTGCTGGTAGAATATGCGGATGTCACCAGTGCCGTTAAACCTTAAGTGCAACATGTAAAAAAACTGCATAAAACTATTTCAACAACAAAAGTGTCATGTGGGTGCAGTGTGTGTTAGTAGATCTTTGTGTCTCCAAGTGTGTTCAGGGCTCAATCCAGCCAACTATAAATAGAAATTGTCATACAGGGATGAAAGTAGCCCAGGCAACAAAATATCCTAATTTCCGGTAGATTTCCCACGATTCTCTGGCGGTGCGAAGACTACGAAGGGCCCTATCCGCAGCTTTTTCTGGCAGCAAAATAATGACGGAAACCAGCGAAAGCATGGTCTTTCATCCCTCTACACGGTAACGCAGTGAGCTACATGCAGAAATCCAAGTCGACGCTCTGTCCAGCTTGTACATGCACCACGTGGGTTTGTTGGAAGGTCTTCCCCCACTCGCCAGCCGTCACCGAGTAAGTCCCAGGGTTTACCACCATATGCACATCCTCGGCTGTTTGTAGCTGCAAGCCAAGCAAACACAGTGTTTGTACCAAGGCAGAAATAAAATTCCTACTTTTGCGCAAACAAAATCTTATGTTTTCCTCCAGTACTTAAAACATGAAGAAAAATAAATAAAGCGGTCAGACAATTAATAATATATATTTTGAATAAAGTAAGTTACATGTATTTCATTAGCATTGCAAAGAATTTATGACATTCAAGTTCAGTTTTGAACAAGAAATGTAAGCAAAATCCGACGGATTCGTCCAAAAATAATGGAAAATTATCGAAAATCTGACTTTATCCGACAAATACGTGAATATCCAACAAAGCTCGGATAAGCGACTCTGTACAAACACTGAAGCAGCTTGTAACGGATTCCATTTTGGGTTTGGCAGGAGGGGGGGGGGGGCTGCGAACCCTACTTAGGGGTCATTTAGTGTCCAAGATTTGCATGGTCATATATAAAGCACACATCCACCCACGTCAGGGGAGTTGGGGGGGGGGGGGGGGGTTACTCATGCATGATTTTTAGTTTAGTAAAATGTTGATCTAATCATGTAAACGACTGTCATGTTCTGCGATAGAATATTAACGTGTACTCCCTTGTTGGGGCGGGGTTCTGTAAAAGTTGTAACTTTATAAAGTTTCAACTTTAGATGATCCCTCACTGGCAATAATATCACCAGACATTTAAGTGTGTGTGTTGGTTTGTTTAACGACCCCACAGCACAAAAAGTAAACATTGGCTATTGGTGGTCCCAGATATTTAACATGCCAATAGATAAAAGTATATCTTTTTTAATTATAAAAATGAAGAATTAAATGTTTTGGAAGTTTCGTCAATTCTATTCTTCCAATTTCTTATAGGATCTAAATCATAAAAAAAAAAATTGTTGGTATAAGTTTTTATCACTCCAGTTCTAGTCCTTGGCATGGTGGTATACAGCATTGGTTTGTTTGTTTGTTTTCTATGTCCTAGCAACATCTAAGGTCATATCAGGATGGGTACCGACTTGTGACAGTGCGCACTCATGGCGACTTCATCAGGCTGCCCCACTGGGAAACCAGGCCGCCAGCACCATGACCTGACATCCCACTCAATCACATTATTCTGACACTGAGCCAACCAGTCCTTGCCCTATCCTAATAATGCTGAGCGCCAGGCTAGGAAGCGACAAGTATCAATTTTTAAGTCATTGGTTTGACTCGACCATGATCTGAACCCACAAACTCATGGGTTCGGATCTCCCGACCTCCCAAAACAGGAGACAGGCACTCTACTCATTCGGCCACCCCGTCTGGTACAGCAGCATTGGTGATAGCTTTCAGACCGAGGCGTATGTCAGTACTTACCGGGTTACTGCGCTGAACCTTGGTGTAGTGTGGTGTGTGAAAGCGGTTACAGTGGTAGTGGTCGGGATTGCTTTTATTGCTTTCCTTATTACTTCTGTAGAAACGCTGTAACCAAGCACACTTGCAACATTAAAAAATATATATATACAGTAAAACCTCTCTAAATCGACCGACCATGGGACCGAATTTAAATGGTCCATTGAAGATGGGAGGTTTAGGGAGGTTTTTTTTATCATTACAATGGTATTGTATGGGTGATCGCTTGGGACCCAAATAAAGTGATCAATCTGTGGAGGTATTCGGTTAGAGAGGTCTTACTGTATCTAAAATCAGTAATAGCATTTCTGCACATCCCAAAATTATCGATGTCACACTGCATGATATATATCGAATTATTATTAATTCCTTCCATAACAAAATAGGAGAGAAGACAGACGTATTTGGATCGAGACTAAGACTGGCTGGCCCTTAAGACCTACCGTTACCTTTTACTGAGCAAAATCGGTGCCGGAATGAGCACATAGTAGGGGGGTGAGGAGCCACCTGGAGGGCATGAAGGAAATTAAGGGAGCTGCAGACCTCCTGCTCTCCAGGTCAAACCCCAGCCTCCAGTAACCGAAACTACAAAGGAGGTTACAGGAACAATAGTAGACATTGGAGCCATTCAACTGGGACCTTTCTATTCGCAAGATTTATGGATGGAGCCACAAGACACATTTGATTCATATGTATAGAAACCCACCTCCGGTCCTAGTCGAATAGGAATTTGTAAAGAAATATTTTGATGCGCGAATATAGAGGCCCAGTCGAATACGTCCAATAACACAATAATAATCAGGATAATTACATACATGAATAATATTTGCATAAATAATTTATACCTTACATACCTCATGAGTAGAAATAATTGTGTTATTTGTTCCTTACAAGCGCACATACCACATACACGGGTACACCAGGTTTTCCCTTAAAATTGCAGTCCAATGGTTTTGAGTGGTTCCCCCTACCCCACCCCCATTTCTATAGATTAATATGGTTGAACGTTATAATTTACATTTCGAAATCACTTTTGTTATAGATGGCTAATCTAGGCGATAGTTGAAATGAAAATATGTAAAACTTCGACTTTTGGCGTGCATACTGAAATGCTGGACACCAGAGGCTTAAGTATGAACAAGTTCTATTAATTTGACTTTATATTCTCCTTTATGCAGCAACAAATGCTTAATAAGTGCTTAATATATGTAGGATAAAATCTTTGTAAGTGCTTTGGTTTAGAAAATGTTATGCTTTCATCAGACAATACATTTTAAAGTTACACAGTCCGATGGTTTTGAGTTTCTGTCATTTTCTGAGATAAATAGATTAGTTAGATCATTATAATCTACTTTACTTTCGTTCGAAGTAATATGTGCTTTAGATGGTTAACTTTAGAGATATTTGAAGTGCAAACAGGCTAAATTAATTTCGGCAAGCACACCAAAACTCTGGTTTCTGCAGTAACAGGCTCTGTTAAATTGCCTCAGTATGTATCCCCTTCTATGTGATGACAAATGATTAATAAGCGCACCAGTATTTAAGTTAGATATGTAGAATGAAATCTAGATAAATGCATTGGTTCTGAAATTTTGAAGTTTTCATCGGACTATTCCAGCTTTACGATTATGTAAAAAGTACTCATATTACCTGTTTAAATTTTTGTTTTAAATTAAATTCTGCCCATAATTTCGGAAATATATTTCCACCTCAAATTTTCCAATGATTGAAACTGTGGATGTTTGAAATAGTTCCTGACCTTGCATTGCCTGGACGTTGTACTCATAAACTGAAGTATGGATGAGAAGGCATCGTCAATACTTGTGTACACTGCTGGATCCTGAATAACAAACAACAAAATAAATCAGTAATATTATCTGAACATTACAATAGAAGACAATATATAGCTAGTATATGGATATACGGGTATAAATCTTCGGTATGAGGTTGATTATTATTTATTACTGTACGCGCTTATATCATCTGTCAGGGAATCGCGGAAAATTTCTGGAAGTTGGGTTTCATATATATTGGTATACGCTGACAGTGCTGCGCCGTTTGAAGCATGTATAATATACTAGTAGTATACGCTGGTAGTGCTGTGGCGTTTGGAGCATTTATTAGTGGTATACGCTGATAGTGCTGCGGCGTCTGCACCACATATTAGTATAGATCTACGCTGATGGTGCTGCGGGATTGAAAAATCCCGGAAATCAGCGGAATCGCGGAGATCTTTCATCCGTGTATCATTGCTTACTGTCCAATAAGGGACCACCCAGCAGCTTGGCCCATACGCTGCGGCCTACTGGCCTACGGTGGCGCCACCACCGTCGGTTCTTGGTACTTCCTCGCACGCGACGACTAAATCACTTTGCTCCACAATTTTTTTTTTCTTTCTTGAAGATTTATCAGGGATGAAAGTGGTTTCCGGGGAAAAAAGCGGAAATGCTGATATTTTCCCATAGGTTTAGCATTGTCAGGGAATTGCGGAAAATTCCCGGAAGTTAGGTTTCATATATATGTATAGACTGGTATACGCTGATAATGCTGCGCCGTTTGAAGCATGTATTAGTAGTATACCCTGGTAGTGCTGCAGTGTAAAACAGTAGAGCTTATATGTTAATCGTGCTGCGGGATTGAAAAATCCCGGAAATCCGCGAAATCGCGGAGATCTTCCATCCCTGATTTATACTGCCTATCATGGATAAGTCTGAATAGACTTGTTTTCACCATTAGACTGTTGATAGAAAGCCCGAGCCTACACTTTTACCAACTCAAGGGCTCCCTTTGTTCCTTTCCTTCACCTCAGGGAGAATTCCGATTTATAGTGTATGTAAATATGGAGTGAGAAATGTGGAAAATCTTCGAAGGAGTGACCAGCCAACAGTGGAGCAGGCAGTACGTGGAAGCAGGTTGCCCACCTGCCCAATACACAAGTGGGCTCAAGGCTGCTCCAACACAGAATTATCAAATGCGCAATAGGCAATAAAGGTGAACATTTCGTTAACATAATATTCGCATAAGAGGTTGCATTTATATGTACACATAACTACCCTTAAAACAATTCTAAACAAATATCTTAATGGATTTTTCTTCTTCAGAATTGTCTCAATTTAATCTCAAAGCAAAACTCAATTGAAAATCGTTATAAAATAACGTGGAATTATGTTTTGAGTACACTCTGAAAAGGTGGGAGCTATCCAGGTTTTGGGGGAGGATTTAGACAAATAACACCAGTATTATTGTGAGAACGTGTTGAAATCGTGAAGTAAATACAACAAACCCTATATATTTTGTGGAATTACGTTTTTGGGAACACACTCGGGTCGAGAGATATTCAGATTTCTCAGGGGGATTTAAACGTGGGGGAAGATTTACATAATCACCTACCCCCATTTTGAATTACTCATTTAGAGCTTTGCCACTTTATTTATAATGAATTGAACATTGCCCTTGGTACTTGTCGTGCGTTAAATATGTTCGTCACTAAACATAGCACGAGATAGAGCTCACGTTGAGAGATGACAACGTTGTAATAGGAGTCATCATAGCACCCAATAAACTCATTTTCAAACGGCTTGGTACATTAATTAGTTGCATAATCAATGGTTTGGCGCTTCTATCATATTTTAAGAGATCTGTCATCCCTGTGTATGCATAGTTTTACTGTAAAAACCAAGAGGCAGGATAACAAACCCACAAAAATCACCACTAAATATAAAACATAAAGCCCCAGTCACACCTACCCGGACGAGCCCCGGACCATGGACCAGTCACCCGGACTGTCCTGGATGAAATCGCTATTTTCATGGTTTTTTGCTTCGCGATCACACATACCCGGCCGGTGCGATCCGGGAGTGGTCCGGGGTGAACCGGGTCCGGGCTGTCTGGGGGTGGTCCGGGGCTGTTTCGCTACTACTACCTCCCGGATCGAGCCCGGATGCCCCAGACTGTCCCGGTTGTTTTAAACATTTTAAAACATCCGGGGCGGACCCTGGACGAGCCACGGATCACTACGGACGAGCCATGGATCAACCCGGACCACGGTCCGGGGGCTCGTCCGGCCTCTGATCCGGGTAGGTGTGACTGGGGCTTAACTGATTAAAATTTGGGCATATCAACCAATAGAAGCTTAAACAAAATAGTAATGATTTTCCATTTTCAAGGATTTTAGACAAATTCCACGACTTTCCAGGCTTGGAATCATGAATTATCAAATTCCATGAATTATCAAATTCCATGAATTATCAAATTCCATGACTTTCCAGGTTTTCCAGGACCCTTACTAACCCTGTTGAAAATTACTTTACTTGCTAGTATGGTTGGCACTACTATCCAAGTCTTTAATATGCCCTACCCTACGTCATTGAGGACAGTCATTAGGGCTGAATGACACCAATAATAACCAGAACTTTACCACAGGGAGCCTCAGATCATGGTTGGGCCTTAAACAACTCATAGAGAGTAGGTTGTTTCAGACTTATACTATGACCAGTCATATTTGATCATAGTAATGATATTCAGGGAAAATTAATTTGGCCGTCCTAATATAACCTTGATTTTCAGACACATTGAAGATTGCAAGGGAGTGACAATAGGTGGCATGAACGTCAACAATCTTAGATATGCCGATGACAGTGTAATACTAGCAGACAGTGAGAAAAACCTACAAGATATAGTGAATAGAATCAATAAAGCTGGAATACTATTCAACATGAAGATGAATGCCAGGAAGACCAAAACAATGGTTATAAGTAAAAAGACAGATAAACCAAATGTCAATATAACCATAGATGGCACAAACATAGAACAAGTATCCGAATTCATATATCTCGGACAAAAGATTACAAATGATGGGAGATGTGAGGAAGAAATTAAAAGAAGGATAACAATAGCCCGAACAACATTCTCCAAAATGTATAGAGTGTTAATATCAAGTAAGATATTAATACAAACAAGGAAGTGTATTCTTCAGTGTTATGTGTGGTCTACTCTAATGTATGGGGCAGAGACATGGACAATCTCTAAGAAAATGTACAAACGTTTAGCAGCATTTGAGATGTGGACTTATCGAAGGATGATGAAAATATCATGGACAAAGAAGATCACCAACAAAGAAGTTCTCAGAAAAATTAAAAATAAGAAAAGCTTGTTTGCCACTATACAGACAAAGAAACTTATTTATTTTGGCCACATCATTCGTCAGAGTTCAATATACCGTACATTGTTGGAAGGGAAGGTGAATGGCAGCAGAGGGAGAGGGAGACCAAGAACATCATGGTTTACAAATATTTCACAGTGGACAGGCTTGAATTATTCACAGTCTATCAGAACAGCACAACATCGGGACAAGTGGAGAACCATTGCATCCAACCCTCGACTAGAGGATGGAACTATTGATTGATTGATTGATTGAATGAATATAACCGTATATGTCGCTAAGACGTAAAACCCCAACAAACAAACAAGTTGATTTGGTCATGAGCTCTTTAAACCAAAACTGAACCTTGGCAATCCTTAAGATAGGTGACTGCCTGGACAATTTAAAGTACCATAGATATCCTGATACAGGATTATAGCCCACTAAACAAGTAGTTGATGAGTATAAAACCAACTATTCTCCAACTGCCATAAATACAATTTGCAATTTCCCAGAGGTTCTTCGGACATTCGCTTACTTCGATGGGTGAAGCGACATGCTGGTTAGCCTCTGGCCAGTGCACCACACGCTGCTGCGCCTTTTGAAGGACGGACAGGCTCTGTTTGTGAGACCTGCACATTACACACTGCGTCCATGGGTTCCTTGGGTCCTTGTGGTGATCCTGAAGGCAGTGAAGGCAGCAATGAGAAAGGTGAACACCAGGTACGGAGAGCCGGGACCACTGTCGGTAGGGGTGTAGATAATTGTGATGGTAAATCCACAAGGCCTTAAATTAATTTTTTTTTAAGTTGCTTTCTGGTTGCATGCATAAAGTAGCGCAGGCAGGTAATTTACGAAGACGGAGGCGGACAGTGACATATAGTGTCTTTATTTTTCATCAAGACATAAAGGTTAATTACAGTACAGTGTGGTCGGCCCCCCTCCATGTTGTTGGCATCTGGGGTGTTGGAAGCCGGACTCGAACCCTCAACCCTACCGTAATGTTTCAGGTGTGGGTGGGTGGGTGGGTGAAAAAAGGTGGTGGAGGTCCTTGGTGGATGGTGGCTGTAGGAGGACTGTGACCGTGGAGGGGGAGGAACGGTTTGAATTTTAAAATAACGTGATGTTTGGCAGGAAAAGCCAGCGAGTCTCCAGTGTCTGGCTGCGTTAGTTTGGGTTTAAGCCGGTAGGCGGCTGCAGCTGCGGGGGGAGTTTGGGTTGGTTCTCTCGTAAGCCGAAAGGTGGCGCCATGGCGGCGGCCGGTGAGTGTTGGGGTTTGAGCGCCTCCGTCTGTAAATTACCCATGTTACTAGTAACATCCACAATTTTTTGTCTTTTTTAAAACCATGAATCCGTCGACTGTGATGTAATTTGAAGTAAGACTCAGCACTAAAACCTAGTAACACTAACAGCCCATATAATTTGTCACACAATTTTTAATGACAAAGTGACAAATCTATTTTACGCATCAATTAAAAAAAAAAAATCTGACATTGCTATTCAATGGTTTGCTTAATGATTCCCCACGTGTCCCCAACACAAAAAAAGCTATAGGGGGGGGGGGGGAGGAGGGGGTCATACACTCACTCAGAATAAGTGGCTAAACACAAATAGAGCCTAACTAAAGCCTTAGTCACAAATGCCTTATGGCACGCTTGGAGCGACCATAAGTTGCCACATCGGCCAGACCAGACCGTACGGTGGGTTGCAGTCGCCATTCGGTTTTTTGCTCGCCGCAAAGGGTTGCGGTTGTTTTAAGCCAAATAAAAGCTCATGAGAGAAGCATGCTGGAAATGGCTGCCAAGGTGTGGAATGCCCAAACGGTAAAGGAACGACAAATTCCTGACCTAAAAACTTACAAAAGATCTGTGCAAACTAGGCTAGGAACCCCCCACTAAGCTGCACTGCAAAGGGGCATGTGATATGTCACGGCCCACCAGCGGGACACCCAATGGAAGGTAACCATGGCAAGAGTAGCCAGATAACACACCACACAGCTACGTACTAGCCTACATGTAAATAGGAGTAGGCTAGTCTAGTAATAAGAGTAGAACAGAATAAAATACATATATGGCAAGAAAATCCAAAAATAATAACATAGGCTACTAACCATACCAACCAATTATCTATCTGCTACTGAAATGCAGGCAATCAAATAACTTATCAGCAGCTACTGTGTGGTAAGAGGCCCCGCTTGATCGTAGAATATGCAGTTCGTCATAGATGAGTGTACAAACCGATATGGCTCTACGATCCCGGGCCGTACTCTGGTGCATATGCTGCGGAACGGCTGCTGCCGTCATAGCGTTAAGCTCAGAACCCAGCGCATTTGCGACGGATCCTGTCCAAATGATAATCTATGGGCATGACCAGAATGGCTGCTGTCATCATAGCATTAAAACCGGAAACCTGTGTATTTGCGGTGGATCCCTTCAAACCATTAATGCTCAGGCCCGGCCTGTGGCCAGCATGGAGCGGCTGCTGCATTAGCTAATTCAAAAGATCTGAAAGTCAAAATCTTTCAAATGCACATATCTCACCCAGATTTTGAATATAATAAAAATTCAAAAAGCATATTGCTTCTGATTCATTGGAGCTTCCAGTAAATTTATAATTTGAATATTTGGACCCCATTGAACATTTTAGGTTACCTATCTATGCAAACCGGACCGGGTAAATACCATGAGGTGACCTGTGAAGTCACCAGACAGCCATAGTGGAAGTATGGGGTGAATCTTTTATCTAATATTCTAAGGAAGTGGCTATTCGTATGGGACCATATCAATAGCCAGAGCGCTTATTAGTACGGCACTCTTTTATCGCGTTGTATCCCCGTCACGTTAGCCTAGGTTTGGGTTAGGATAACTTTCTTTGTTCTTGTTTTACATCCTAGCAACATTTAAGGTCATATCCGGAGGGGGGTTAGGATAAAGGTTAGGGTTAGGATAAGGGCTAGGTTAGGGTTGTTTCATCTTATCATTGGATCAAAGCTAGTCATGTGACTACCGGCATACTAATAAGTGCTCTGGTTATTGATATGGTCCGGTACGAATAACCACTGCCTTTATCTAATGGCGCAGACCAGACGGGATGGCCGAATGAGGTAGATCATCCGTTTCCATAGATAAAAGATTCACCCTTGTAGTACACGGGTGAACGACAATGTAGTGTAAATACGGGCGAAAATAGCTTTAGTATGGAACGTGAAGTAGAAACTGTGGTTCCAGGATCAAATGGCTACATATATAGGCACAGAGTTGGTGAAATGTGCGAGAATGCAAAAAGACAAGATGGCGACGCTAGAATGCCATCGATTTCACTTTTAAATCTTATTAAACTAGATATTTTATTATATTTTTCAAGTCAACGGTAGCGGGTAAATATGAAGACATATACAAAGAATAAATGTTGCTTCTTAGATTGTGAAATTAGGCTCTCATAAAGACTCAGTTCATTAGCCCGATTTTTCGACCGTTTTTATATAAGGCTGGTCTTCACCCGTGTACTGCGAGTACCGGGTGAATCCTTTATCTACCGTCTCCCGTGCTGGTAGATGATGGGGTCGAACCCTGGTCGAGTCAAACCAATGACTTAACAAATTTATACTTGTCACTTCCTCGCCAGGCGCTTGGCATTATTAGGACAGGGCAAGGACTGGTGTGCTCAGTGTCAGGATAATGTGACTGAGTGGGATACCAGGTCACGGTGCTGGCGGCCTGGTTTCCTAGTGGGACAGCACTATAAAGTCGCCATGAGTGCACACTGTCACAAGTCGGTACCCATCCTGACATGACCTTAGATGTTGCTAGGACGTAAAACAAACAAACAAAATCTAATGGCGGTCATGCAGTAACATTAAGGCTGCGCCTATGATGCCCTTCACTTGTGGTTTGTCTACATGAGTGATAGTAAGTGATACCCTAGATAAAAGATTCACCCGGTACTTGTAGTACACAGGTGAATGGCAACGTAGTCTAAATACGGGCGAAAATAGCTTTAGTATGGACCATGACCTAGAAACTGTGGCTCCAGTATCAAATGGCTACCCATATAGGCACATAGTAGGTATGTGCGCAAACGGCGACTAGCGGCGGATATTTTCTTACAACAAAACTGATCCATCCAATCGCACCGTTTTTTTGTAGGGGTCTAGAAAAACGGCTCTATGATTGGTTTGCATTGGTCAATCTTGATGATTTTTGTATATTATGTAGTATGGGAATCCCTTTACAGGTTAGTTTAACAATATTTCAATTTGGTTAAGTTTTGCTATTCCAATAATAACTTCAAAAGTTTCACTCAATTTCAACCTGAAAATTCACCCTTTTTTTTAGCAATCTGAAAGTTTAGAAAAGTTAACTGGACTGTGCAGCCATTATTAATCTTATATACTGTGACAGAGTTGGTGAAATGGGAGAGAATGCAAAAAGACTAGATGGCGGCCGCAGAACGCCGTCGATTTCACTTTTAAATTGTATTAAACTGGATATTATATTATATTTTTCAACTCAAAGGTAGCAGGCTATCAATAAGACATATGTAAAGAATAAATGTTGCTTCTTAGATTGTGAAATTAGGCTCTCAATTCATTGACCCGTTTTTTCGACAGCTTTTACATAGGGTTGGTTTGCACCCCTACGGGGTGAATCTTGTATCTAGTGATACCCTAGATAAAAGATTCACCCGGTACTTGTAGTACACGGGTGAAGACCAGCCTTATATAAATACGGGCGAAAATAGCGTTAGTATGGAAGTGAGGCTCCAGTATGTGGCTCCAGTATCAAATGGCTACCCATATTATGCATATAGGCACAGAGTTGGTGAAATGGGAGAGAATGCAAAAAGACAAGATGGCGGCCGCAGAACGCCGTCGATTTCACTTTTAAATCTGATTAAACTATATATTATATTATAATTTTCAACTCAAAGGTAGCGGCCTATCAATAAGACATATGTAAAGAATAATTGTTGCTTCTTAGATTGTAAAATTAGGCTCTCAATTCTTTGACCCGCATTTTCGTCAGCTTTTACATAAGGTTGGTTTGCACCCCTACTGCAGCAGTACGGGGTGAATATTGTATCTAGTGATACCCTAGATAAAAGATTCACCCGGTACTTGTAGTACATGGGTGAAGACCAGCCTTATATAAATACGGGGGAAAATAGCATTAATATGGAAGTGAGGCTACAGTATGTGGCTCCAGTATCAAATGGCTACCTATATTATGCATATAGGCACAGAGTTGGTGAAATGGGAGAGAATGCAAAAAAGACAAGATGGCGGCCGCAGAACGCCGTCGATTTCACTTTTAAATCTTATTAAACTATATGTTATATTATATCTTTCAACTCAAAGGTAGCGGGTAAATAATAAAACATATGTAAAGAATAATTGTTGCTTGTTAGTTTGTTAAATTAGGCTCTCAATTCTTTGACCCGTTTTTTCGCCAGCTTTTACATAGGGCTGGTTAAATAAAAGATTCACCCGTTGTAGTACAAGGGTGAAGACCAGCCTTATATAAATACGGGCGAAAATAGCGTTTGTATGAAAGTGAGGCTCCAGTATGGAAGTGAGGCTCCAGTATGTGGCTCCAGTATCAAATGGATACTTCTATAGGCACAGAGTTGGTGAAATGGGAGAGAATGCAAAAAGACAAGATGGCAGCCGCAGAACGCCGTCGATTTCACTTTTAAATCTTATTAAACTATATATTATATTATATTTTTCAACTCAAAAGTAGCGGGTAAATAATAAAACATATGTAAAGAATAATTGTTGCTTCTTAGATTGTAAAATTAGGCTCTCAATTCTTTGACCCGTTTTTTCGCCAGCTTTTACATAAGGCTGGTTTGCACCCCTACTGCAGCAGTACGGGGTGAATCTTGTACCTAAGGGCTGGTATGCACCCCTCCTGTGGCTACTGCAGCAGTACGGGTTGAATCTTGTATCTAGTGTTACCCCTGCAATGACTCTCCCATACTAGTAATTATGAAGTTATTCAAATAAAAACGTTTATTATTAGAACACATATGACTTACAGTAAGTTTTACTTCATTAAGATCATATTTCATAGCAATTGTGTATTTATTATAAAAGGCTAAGTTAGTCTTTTTAACAAAAGATGGGGGCATTCGACTGGGCCTCTCTATCCGAATATCAAAATATTTCCGAACAAATTCCTATTCGACTGGGACCGGGAGTGGGTTCATATACCAATGATTTTGGATGTGTGTATGTGGCTCCATCCGTTAATCTTGCGGATAGAAAGGGCCCAGTCGAATGCCCTCAATCCAATGCAATGGCAATTCCTACAAATAAGCGAGTTCAGCATTGTCTGTGCGCATGTGTGGGTCCGACTTCCGGTCGGCGCTGTAGGTATAAACAAAGCCACGTTTTGCACTGCACATATGGCCTTGAGCAATCTTCTTACAGAAAAAGTGAAATATCTCTGAAACTACACCACCTAGAAACAAATCGTTTGGTACACATATAGAAAACATTTTTACCAAGAAGATTATATTAAATTGATAATGTTAGGGTTCTGGATTTCTATTAATTTTGAATAAAACTAACGTTTCGCACTGAGCGTACCAGCAAACTCAATGGCAGTGAGCAATCGTTTTACAGAAAAAGTGAAATATCTCTAAGACCATACCACCTAGAAACAAATCGATTGGCACACATATAGAAAACATGTTTACCAAGAATATTATATTAAATGATACGGTTAGGGTTCTGGATTTCTATTAATTTTGAATAAAACTAACGTTTCGCACTGCACGTTCCAGCAAACTCAATGGCCGTGAGCAATCTTCTTACAGAAAAAGTGAAATATCTCTAAAACCACACCACTTAGAAACACATCGCTTGGTACACATATAGAAAACATATTTACCAAAAAGATTATATTAAATTGATAAGGTTAGGGTTCTGGATTTTTATTAATTTTGAATGAAACTAACGTTTTGCACTGTGCGTAGTCATGCAGTAATGACGCACATGGGTTTGTTTATACCGATCACTTCCCATCAACCACCGCGCGCCCGAGATGCTGAACTCGCTTAATAAGCGAGTTCAGCATTGTCTGTGCGCATGTGTGGGTCCGACTTCCGGTCGGCGCTGTAGGTATAAACAAAGCCACGTTTTGCACTGCACATATGGCCTTGAGCAATCTTCTTACAGAAAAAGTGAAATATCTCTGAAACTACACCACCTAGAAACAAATCGTTTGGTACACATATAGAAAACATTTTTACCAAGAAGTTTATATTAAATTGATAATGTTAGGGTTCTGGATTTCTATTAATTTTGAATAAAACTAACGTTTCGCACTGAGCGTACCAGCAAACTCAATGGCAGTGAGCAATCGTTTTACAGAAAAAGTGAAATATCTAAGACCATACCACCTAGAAACAAATCGATTGGCACACATATAGAAAACATGTTTACCAAGAATATTATATTAAATGATACGGTTAGGGTTCTGGATTTCTATTAATTTTGAATAAAACTAACGTTTCGCACTGCACGTTCCAGCAAACTCAATGGCCGTGAGCAATCTTCTTACAGAAAAAGTGAAATATCTCTAAAACCACACCACTTAGAAACACATCGCTTGGTACACATATAGAAAACATATTTACCAAAAAGATTATATTAAATTGATAAGGTTAGGGTTCTGGATTTTTATTAATTTTGAATGAAACTAACGTTTTGCACTGTGCGTAGTCATGCAGTAATGACGCACATGGGTTTGTTTATACCGATCACTTCCCATCAACCACCGCGCGCCCGAGATGCTGAACTCGCTTATTGTTCGTACAATTTAAATAGCATCACATTCACACAATCACAGGCATAGCTACGCCTCACCGCTCACGTATTCGGGTGGTTGTTACCTTACATGACATAGAACTAGATTAAATAACAATAAACAAGTAAAGTGGTATGAACATTCCTATCTACTAATCAGAGTAATCTAGGACATTCCTGGATTCCATGAATTGTTGGTCTATCATCCATCATTCCATGACTAAATAATTATGAATAAGTTTCAAGTTCCTGTTCAGCGTATTTATCATATGTACTGTTACACCTGCTGCAATTATTGTTCTTACAGTGGACAAAACGATATACCTGATGTCGGCATTGTCGTTCCATGTTCTCTCTTGATGCTTGCAGAAATAAGAGTAAAGGGAACTAAATAAAAAAGTGAACCAAACGTCGGAAGTTCAAATTCAAATTACGCGACCAAACGTCAGCGTTATGGGCATGCGTACGGAGTGCTTATTACGCTGGTCCCACAAGTATTCAGAACACGAGATGTACTACGATAATCGCTCAGAACCAGCTTAAGACGCCCAATATTCACGCTGCAGCCCTCCGCTGCTACTCTCTATGTTATATTATTGCGGCAAACCGAAGGCGGGTCATGCAAGCATTACGTAGCTGTTCCCTGGCAAGTTGTCTGGGGTCAGCTGCTTCACTCATTCGAGCAGAAATCATTCTCCTCAACAAACTTCAGATGTTTAAAATGAATCTGTTAGCTCTCCCTAATGAGTTACTTATTAATATTATCAATCGGTGTGATTTACAAACACTGGGTCGCCTGTGTGGCGTATGTCGACATCTAGAGGAGAGTATTAACAATTTGGAGGCAATCTGGTAAGTAGTTGAATGCCAATGCAATGGTAATGACTAATGCCTAATATTAATAATGGCAATGCCAATGGACGAATGGTAATGACTAGTCAGTAGTCTAATGGCAATGGCAATGACTGGAGACTGGACTGGAGTGGATGATTGAGTGCGATTTAGCCAGGCCTGGGCCCTGGTTATTTTTTCATTGATTTAGATCTAGATAAAATACCCCCTCCCCCCTAAAGGATACAGAGCTACGGGAGTAACTAGTTTAGATCTCCGTTCATACTCAGACTCTCAGTGTAATTAATGAAATATCATATGAGTTATATCCTCAAAACGGAGCTGCACTGGCACTGCTGCAGGAGTTGCTAGTAAGCTATTTAAAGTCAAAGTGTGACAGTGTCAGTGAGTTATTATTCAAATTTATTGATCCAGTCCTCTTGGCTTGGTTGGGGTGTGTCATACATGATACAGTGAATTCCTATGGCTATGTGACTATTATTTTTTTTAAGCATTTGATGTCAATGGAACATATACTAATGAAAAGAGCGTCAAGAGATCTTAAACTTGTTAGTCACATCATTTTTCTAATGTAAATATCAAGAAAGTTACATCGATTTGAACTTGAAAAATATGCCTAATTATGGGCCCTTTGTTCTATAGTAAACCAGCCAAAAGATGTGACCCAAAATCTAGATTTTGTACTTGAAACTCTCATATCTTTTGTAATACAGGACATATTTAGGTAAAAGTTGTACTGCTCAATTCTCATGACTAGAGCTTTGAAAGGATTATTATTTATTTATAAAAAGGTAAATATTAACAAAGTTCTGCCACTTTGAATATAGGAAAAGCTATGACCCTTGCTCATAAAAAGAGTATTATGAGTCGTTTCCGGCCGCCGCGCCGCAGGTCGTCCCAACCTGGTGTAAATAAGACTGGCTATCCACCACTAGCTAGGTGTCATTGTAAGCAAAAGTTAAAGTGCTGCGGATAAAATAACTCTCTTGGCAATCTATCAAACATCCTTAGAATTTCACATGTAGAGAACTAATGACGGAACAATACTTGCATAGTTTGATAGGATATTTTAATCACCTTTGAGTGATTTGATGAAGATTTTGTAGAGAAAAGTAAAACTTGAAATTCAACCATCAACTTTTGAAACTTATACTGGTCCAATTGAAACAATTCAAAAATGAGGATGTAGATAAATCTGTGCTCTATATCATGAAAACAAGAGTTAAATTGTAGCTAGAAAACCCTCCTTTTAGCGACCTGAAAGGTAACGTCTACTGCAAAGCAGCTCTGCGCAGTGAAATGGAGCAAGCATTATCGTCGTTGCCGAACCGCTTTGCGGTGATCGGCGGTATTCGCACATAGCTAGAATGAGTGATACTGACAGTGGGTAGCGGCATTGAAATTAAAAAATATGCATAGGGTGCACAATTTCTATTCTTTCCTGTTGACGTTGAAATTACAAGCCCAAATCCAAAAACAGTTAGGCTATTTATATTATTGTATTTGAGATAATCATTTTCTAAGATTTAATGTATAAAAAGGTATTAATTATGAATTAAAAGTGGAACTGTCTTTGACCAAATATAATAAAAAGTGGAACCATGTGAGGAGAGTTCTGCTAACCAATTGCCATTGTAATATATATATAAAGGAATTTAAATTGTCAATTTCTAAATCAATTACTCAAGTAGAGTGTTAATAAGACAATGTCATAAAGTGCAATTAATGAAAGAAAATCATTCTGATTTGGCCAAATAGCCATTTTCAAAGATTGGTATTTTCTTGAAAAACTGCAACAAGACTGAATAAATGCTAAATAGTTCAGATAATCATAACAGTGTAATTGCCTATTTTTTCCTCTACCTGCAGAGAATCAAAATATATTTGCATCTAAAATGTGAAAAAGTGTAATTGTTTTCATGTAAACAGCATCTGTAAGTGAAAAATTTCAGTTTTTCAATTTTTGAAAGCTCATTGCAGCCAGACAATCTTTTGAATCTTTCTTAAATTTGGCACAGTATTAGAATACCCATTCTCTGGTAATACTAGATTTTATTTATATCAATATTATATCTAAAAATATTGGAAAGATTGCATTTTGATTGAATATATAGAGAAGAATTATCAGAAAACCAAATAATTATATCAATTTGAAAAATCTTTAAATGTTCATTGTACCCTATAAAAAATCAAACCTGAAAATGTCGTTCTGATTTCATCATAATCTTTGTTTTAATCCTTTGGGATTCTCCGGGGATAAACTGATCCCTATGCCTCCCCTCCCCTGTGCCTTCCCGCAGAGAATACAGTACTCTCAGTGTATACAGTTTTGTATATTTTACACCTTTTCCCCTAGATGAAAGATTCACCCGGTACTTGTGGTACACGGGTGAATGACAACGTAGTCTAAATACGGGCGAAAATAGCTTTAGTATGGAACATGAAGTTGAAACAGATTTGGTGAAATGGGAGAGAATGCAAAAAGACAAGATGGCGGCCAGAGAACGCCATCGATTTCACTTTTAAATTGCATTAAAGTATATGTTTTATTATATTTTCCAACTCAAAACTAGCGGGTAAATGTGAAGACATCTACAAAGAATAAATGTTGCTTCTTAGATTGTGAAATTAGGCTCTCGTTTCATTAACCCGCTTTTTCGACTGTTTTTATATAGGGTTGGTATTCACCCGTGTACTGCGAATACCGGGTGAATCCTTTATCTACTTTTCCCCAATTTTCTTTTTCACTTTAATAATTGCTATCTTTATTTTTTTAAGTATAAAGCTGTTAGCATTTCTGATATATATATCAAGATCTACTACAATAACATAAGACTTATTTAGATTGATTCCAATTTACATTTTCGAGGAAATGCATGTGGGAGCAGCTTCAATATGAGAGCGGATACAATGTGCCGATTGACAAGACGGCGACATCATGCTACAGATCCATGTGTCGGCGCTACGTTCCCATTAAGCGACAGATGAAAGCAGACATCTCAAGACGGTATGTGTAATAGCCCTTTCTCGTGCAGCATGCACAGTGGGCCGTTAGCCTCAACATTAGTTTTTCCCGCTGCCACCAGAGGGCAGGGTTAGTGGTGGAAATTCTGTGTTAGGACTTTTTCTGTTGAGCCTGCTACTTATTAAAGCTGGTTAGTCCGATGAAAACATCAAATTTCCAAAGCCAAAACAATTATCTAGATTTGATTCTACATATCTAACTTAGATACTGGTGTACTTATTAATAATCCGTCATCAGAAGGGAATACTGAGGCAATTTAATAGGACCTATTACTGCAGAAGCCTATTATATGCTTGCCAAAATTAAATTGGCATGTTTACACTTCAAATTGACAAATATCTCAATAGTTTGCCATTTAAAATAAAAGTTGCTCCAAACTAAAGTAAGGTAGATTACAACAATCAATTTAGTACATTTATCTCAGAAAAGTGACAACTCAAAGCCATCGGACTATGCAACTTAAAAATAGTGAGCTACTATTCACAACAGTAGTTCTTCTATAGTTACTGTGTTGATTATTAATTTAAGAAACTAAATATATTGGTCAAGTACTTATTTATCATAGTCTGCTACTTTTTAAGTACAAAATTGATTAAATCAGGTAATTTAATACTTTTAAAGTTGAATGGAGAGAATTCAATGGCTGCCATGATTGTTTCTTTTTATATATTCCTTCTCAGTTCATCAACTCTATGTATGCCGATATAGATCAACTCTTCGCACTGGAACCAAGGCATATACCGTTTTTTGTGTGTAAATTACAGTTGATTCCAACCAGAACAGTTTTTGTTCGATTTTAGACATGGTTGTTATTCATCTCTACTGGAGGTAAATATTTGTACCTAGTTTTTCTGTTGTCAGGGGATGGGTTGGTGGTGGAAATCAACTTCCCAATAATGCACGGATTTACCTTCACACGCATTAGAATCGTCGCAATGATGTTTGAAATGATAATAACCAATACAATAATAACTACATTCTCTCAAAGCGATTTTAGCTTAATATAATTTGTTGTGCAACGGGACAGGGTGACCAAACAGGTATTTCGCCCGGTTCCCATGTGTACAGGACGTGTGGGTTAAATCCCCGCTACCTCCCATTTAAGTTTTGCCATGTATTACTTTAAGTAGCCTAATTTGATGAAACTACTGTGTCCCAATACAGGTTAGAAATTTGTTTGGATTAACCGATCATTGGTTTAACCGAGCTTTGGCTTCGACTTTGACTTGGCTTTGGCAAAAACGTGGGTGCATTATACAATGTATGTGGGCACTTTGATTATAGTTTTTTTATGTATATACAGTATAATTGTTAAACTTTTGGTTTTACTTGAGACATAACACTCTACACCTGTTGTAAACAGCATGGCAGCATGGTGGTTAATGCCCCGTTCATGAGATCATGCTAATGAGTCCGTTCATGAGATATTTGGGCGTTCATAACTTTCAATACTCCTTCTCGCACAAATATCTGGCAAATGAATAAATCAGTTCTTACATACTAATGAAGACAGTTCCCTGGATAAGTCTTTCTTGTGAACACATGAACGGTCTTCTCCAGCTATATAGATAAAATGTTTATGTTGATATCTTAGGAGAACTGATACCCTGAGAACTACTTGATGTTCAATACAAACTTTAGCTGATATGAAATCTTGTCAACATATAAACATTTGCAAAGTTACACATCTAACTTTAAGATTATATATACCTTTAAGTACCAAATACTAGGTATGTTTAGCAACAAAATAAACTCATAGCTAATCTAAGAAGAGGCAGTGTCACTAGTTCTTAGCTCTTCATCTTACCACTCTTTACCAGTGGAGTCCCTGACTAGCCACGTTTGGTCATGCCAAGCATGTCACACAATTTAATATGTTTGTCCTTTGGGAGGCCTTTTGTTAGAAGATCAGCTAGCATCTTTTCTGTTGGACAAAATTTCAAATCTACAGTTCCTTTCTCAACCTCTTCTCTGATGTAGTGATACTTTATGTCAATGTATTTGGTTCTCCCAGGATACTGTGGATTTTTCGTCATGGCAATTGCTGCTTGACTGTCATCATACATCGTGGTTGCCTCACTGGGGTTGTCATCCAGTTCATGTAGTAAATCTCTCAGCCACACAGTCTCCTGGGCTGCACTAGCAAGCGCGATGTATTCTGCTTCTGCTGTTGATAGAGCAACACACCTCTGCTTCTTGCTCCTCCAGCTCACTGGTGATCCTGCTAGGGTAAACAGATACCCAGACGTAGATTTTCTGTCGTTAATGTCACCTGCCCAAACTGCATCACTGTAGCCAATGAGGCTATCCTTGGAATTCCTGTTGTACTGAATTCCGAAATAGGTTGTTCCTCTTAAGTAGCGTAGGATTCGCTTCGCAGCTGTCCAGTGTTCTTTGGTTGGACTTTGCACATATTTTGCGATGTTACTGACAGCAAAAGTAATATCTGGACGAGTCCAGTTGGACAAGTAAAGCAAACTGCCAACTACTGACTGATATGCCAACTGGTTGACTATCGGGCCGTCGCTGTCCTTCTGTAATTTTGTACTTACATCAACTGGTGTGCTTACTGGCTTGGCGTCTCCCATCTTGAACTTCTCAAGGATTTTCTCAGTGTAACCTGGCTGTCCAATCCACATAGACCCATCTTTCATGGTCTTAACTTGGACACCGAGAAAAGATTGAAGCTGTCCTAAGTCCTTCATCTCGAACCTCTTAGACAACAACTTCTTCATCCTTTTCATCATAGCACTTGTTTCAGTAGCGATGAGAATGTCATCCACGTAAACAGCCACAATGACTGTTTCCTTTCCTGCACTGCTATATATGCAAGGATCAGCATTAGACTGTTGCAGTCCATGACTCTTCAGGTAGGAGTCTAAAACTCCATTCCAGCAGCGCGGTGACTGTTTCAGTCCATACAGGCTCCTGTTGAGCTTGAATACAAGATCCTCCTTGCCTTTCACTACAAAGCCCTCAGGCTGCTTGATGTATACTTTTTCCTCTAACATTCCATTTAGAAATGCTGTCGACACATCCATCTGATGAAGCAGTAGTTTCTTCTTCACAGCTAGAGCTATCACACTGCGTACCGACTCAGCCCGGACCACTGGACTGAAAGTCTCATCGTAGTCCACACCATACTTCTGGCTATACCCTTGGGCTACCAGCCTCGCCTTGTATCGTTCTACGTTTCCCTCAGGTGACAGCTTTGTCTTGAAGACCCACCTACTGCCGATGACCCTGCAGTCCTTAGGAAGTTTCACCAGCTTCCAGACATCGTTCTTCTTCAGAGACTGAATCTCCTTCTCCATGACTGCTTGCCACTTGTTCTCATCTGTAGCCATAGCTTCCTGGTAAGTCTTCGGATCTTTGACATCGGCAATGGTGACCCATTCACCATACCTGTCGGGGGATTTATGTTGTCGTCCCGATCGTCTTTGAGTAACTTCTGCCTCATCATTAACTACTTCAGCTGGAACTTCGTCAGCATTTCCCAGATCTTCATCTGCATTTGTCTGATCTTCATCCGCATTTGCCTGATCTTCATCCATAATTGCTGGATATTCTTCCACTTCAGGTAGTTCCTGGACAGACTCTTCAACTGTAGGCAAGTCGTTCCTCAGTTTGCTCTCATTGAAGATCACATCACGACTGTGAATCACTTTCGACCGCACAACATCATACAGCCTATAGCCTTTAACTTGATTGCCATAACCAAGAAATGTACATTTCCTCGATTTCAGGTCCATCTTCTTTCGCTCATCCTTCGGGATATGTGCATAGCATACACACCCGAATGGCTTCAGATTACTGACATTCGGCTTCTCTCCACTCAGTGCTTCATATGGAGTCATTCCTGGTACAGCCACAGTAGGACTTCTGTTCCGAAGGTAGACAGCCGTGGATGTTGCCTCAGCCCAAAACCTTTGTGGCATGTTCCCAAGCATCGCCCGTGTCATTTCAACCAGCGTTCTGTTAATTCGTTTTGCAACGCCATTTTGCTCGGGTGTCTTCGGTATAGTCAATTCGTGACGGATACCCTCCTTCTTGAGATAGGTCTCAAACTGTCCTGAAGTATATTCCCCATCGTTGTCAGATCTCAGGATCTTTAGATGTTTTCCAGTTGACTTTTCAACCATTGACTTCCACTCGAGGAACCTTGTAAATACCTCATCTTTGGTCTTCAGGAAATATACCCACGTGTACCTGGTCTTATCATCAATAAATGTGAGGAAATACTGTGCACCTCCTAATGACTTGGTGATCTTGCCACAAACATCAGTGTGCACCAGACCTAGGATTTCCATACTTCTCCGTCCACCATCCTTATCGAACTTCTTCCGATGGTTTTTCGACTCAGCACACGGCTCACAGAAACTCAACTGCCGTGACGGATCATATGTAAGTCCCTCCACAAGATTATCATGCACCAGCTTCTTCAGTGACTGCTCATTGAGATGACCATACCGCTGATGCCACGAATCTTCCTTGGGCTCCTTAATACTGCTACTGGTAGCATTTACTTCCTGACAAGGCACGTAGTTGAGGAAGTACAATGAACCTGCACAACCCGCAGCTGCTATGACTCTGCCTCCATCTGTCTCGATCCGACATCCTGTGTTGCTAAACACTAAAGTTAGCCCTGCTTCACTCACCTTAGACACGCTTAAGAGATTGTATGCCAGTCCTGGCACATACAATACATCGGAAAGCAAGCACTTCTGAGTCTTCCCGTCAGATAGCTTCATGCATAACTGGACATCACCAGCACCCGTTGACTCTAGACCATGACCGTCTCCAAGAGTTACACTCAACGGTTCCGTGCTGTGCAGCTCCTTGAACAAAGACTTGTCATTACACATGTGCGCTGTTGCTCCCGAATCCACAATCCAACCTCCGATTGCCACAGATGACAGTGCATGTTGTGCAACTAAGGCAAACTCGTCATCACTGGAGTCGTTTGTACTTGCTTGGTAGGCCTTTGCCTTGCCTCGCCTACCAAACTTCTTGCCAGATTGTCCACCTGACTTCCCACTCGACTTTTGATCCTGGAGCTGTGGAAAAATTTTCTTAAAATATCCTGGCTTGTTGCATTTGTAGCATAGGCGTTCCGGCCTGAGATTTTCAGTTATCAATGCGGTATCCGCATTACCTTCGGACTTCTCATTCCTCTTCTCCACATTCCGTATGCGCTCGACTGCCGTATCCCAACTCGGCACCTCTGGAGATGATTCAATGGCTGTTACGAGCATATCAAACCTGCTTGGTAAACTTCATTAGACTGTTGCAGTCCATGACTCTTCAGGTAGGAGTCTAAAACTCCATAATCCCATTAAACCAATCTTGGTTAACCCAAACGATCAGTTAATCCAAACGTTTTTCGGCGGCCCAGCAAAATACTACCATTTATCATATAATAAAGTCGGTGGGGTCTCAGATGACCTTATAACCACACGAAGGTTTGGTTTAACCATACTGGAAGTGGCCTGGGGCCCGAAAATTTTGTTTGGATTAACCAACTTTGGTTTAACCAACTTTTTTATATGATAAATGGTAGTATTTTGCCGGGCCGCTGAAAAAAGTTTGGATTAACCGATCGGTTGGTTTAACTGAGCTTGGTTTAACGGAGTTATACTGTAGAAACACGCTACCCAATAAAAGCACCCCCCCCATTTCAAGATTGAAAGCACACACAAATTTACGATCGTATCAGACTGAATGCGCATAAAATAAGACAATCCCACTTTATTTCTGAGGCACGGCAAAAACAAATCTATGAAATAATAAACAGTGATGAATGTTTCACAATATCTGCATAGATGTAATCATAGTACATGTTAATTTGAAACAAACCATCACAAATAATTACTTTGCGCCCATGGGAAATAAATAGACGCGCATCCATGTGTCTGCACTCGTGCAGTGCGCATCTATTGGGACATACAGTATGCAATTTACGAAATAAAAGCACTTTCCTAAATTTGATCCTATGTATCCAACTTAAACACTGGTGCACATATTAAACATGTATTGCTGTATGGAAGGAATATTCACTCAATAACTAAAATAAATTACGTCAAAGTAATAAATGTTAAGACAAGTCAAGTTAATCCCAAAACAAACAAAAAAACTGTCACTGCTACAAATCATACAATCCTATGATGTCCAACATTTCGGTATACACACCAAAATTAATTTAGCAAATTTTCACTTCAAATATATCCAAAATGAGCCATTTTTAATCGAAGTCACTCCAAACTAAAGTAAATTAGTTTGTACCAATCAATCTGAATTTGTTTTTGTTTTTAAATAGCAAAAGCTGATAATCGGTGGGTGGTGTGGAGTGTTGGGCATTCCTTGTTTGTAAAGAGACGCACATGATTGTGCCTCTTGGTTATCCCGACGAGCCAGAGTTTGGCCATTCCTTATGTTTGCAGAGAGCCACATTTGATTGGACCTTGTGGCTATCTCAATAAACCGGGTATAGAGTTTGTGAATTCTTTATGTTTGCAGAGAGCCGCACTTGATTGGACCTCTTGGTTATCCAGACGACCCAGATGTGTTATCTCTAGACATTGGCAGTAAGACGACTTGGCTGAAGCGGTCGCGGGGCAGTTGGAGCTGCTTCGAACACACCCGCACACCATGTCACAGATTACCCGCTGCCCCGACCTACAGCAGGCCTTCTCCCAGACGCAGTGACACTTGCCAGCAGCAGCAGTGGCAACTGCAACAGCAGTTAGAGCAACGCTCTTCTTTAGACGCCCTACATCTGAATGATGAAGGCAGGTCTTGCTATGCCTCCCAATTCGCCTGTGGAGACTTTCCATATGGTGGTGATTCGAGTGATTCTGTCAGTCCCACGGGGTATACAGACATAGAATTTTGTCGGGAGGAACAGCAGGCAGACCCGGTAGAAAATGGCAATGGCTGGCTTGATGATGTGTTCCTGCCTCGTGGCCCAGTGCTGTGCACATGCGTGCTGTGTGAACCACAGGCGAAGGTGGTGATCTCTGCAGGCACCCTGACCGGGGCCTTACACTTACAGCGCCCAAGTTCCTGCCTCCACGCCGATCCAGATCTCCCGGAAGGAAACCACAATGAACTCACAATCCACGACGCCTATCACAGCGCCACAGAGCGTCCTGGTGGGCTTTCTCAGAAGGATGCGCGCGGTAGTGGGGGTGATTATCCGCGCGACACCGCCCAACCGGAAGACTGCGGCGGGTTCCTGATGTGTGGCGGCGAGGTGCCGAGGCTGGTACGCCGCCTGGCGGGACTCGAGGTGAACTACTGGCGAGCCGTGGTACAGCTGTGTGAGCCGACTGGCTGGCCGCTGTCCCAGCTGGTGAATCTGGTCAGGGAAGTCTTTGAGACGCTAGGAGTCAGCAGGTGAGGAAGAAGCCATGACAGCCTTTCTTTCTTTCTTTCTTTCTTTCTTTCTTTCTTTCTTTCTTTCTTTCTTTCTTTCTTCATATAAATTATATTTCATTATTTCAATATCAGCATGTTGACACATTAAATTCTTCTTCTTATTCTCCTTCTCCTCCTCCTCCTTGTTCTGTTAAATTTCTATGGGAGAACAAATCTTTAATAAGAAGTGCACCAGTATCCAAGTTATATATGTAGAATCAAATCTAGATAATTATTTTGGTTTTGAAAATTTGATGTTTTCATCGGACTATACAGCTTTAATCATCAAGTTTAACCCCCCCCCCACCCCCAATTATAAAACACGTAAAAAATACAAATATAAATTTCGATTAAAAAATATAGCAGAATAAATATTTATATATGTAATTTATTTAAAGTGATTGTTTCAAATTTAAACAGTTTTTATACAGCTTATGACCTAATTGATCCTCTTCCCGTCCTAACATGGTGTTAAATCACCATTAATCAATCAGTGATTGAGCTAGATAAAGGATTCACGCGGTACTCGCAGTACACGGGTGAATACCAACCCTATATAAAAACGGTCGAAAAAGCGGGTTAATGAATTGAGAGCCTAATTTCACAATCTAAGAAGCAACAATTATTCTTTACATATGTCTTATTGATAGCCCGCTACCTTTGAGTTGAAAAATATAATAAAATATCTAGTTTAATAAGATTTAAAAGTGAAATCGACGGCGTTCTGCGGCTGCCATCTTGTCTTTTTGCATTCTCTCCCATTTCACCAACTCTGTGCCGATATAAGTAACCATTTGACACTGGAGGCAGGCATTCTACTTGCTGTTCCATACTAAAGCTATTTTCGTGCGTATTTACAGTACATTGTCGTTCACCCGTGTACTACAAGTATCGAGTGAATCTTTTATATATGATTGAGCCTGCTCCTCCTCTTGCAGCCTGTGCCTGGTGCCAAAGCCTGTGTGCATAGCGCTGGCCCTGGGCATGCACACGTGCCTGGTGGTGGACAGTGGTGCGCACCACACACACGTGGCGGTGGTGGTGAATCGCCGCCTCGTTCTCGCCACCAGTCAGATGCGCACTGTCGGCGGTGCGCATGTCTCCGAGTGCCTCGCTCATGTGCTCGAATGGGAAGGGGTCAGTCCGAAGGTGGGCAGCATTGGCTTTGTTATGTGTGGATGAGTGTGTATGCGCAAAGTTTTGACTGATTGTAATAAAATAATGAATAATTGGCGATATTGCACTTTCTGATTACCATGTACGTGCAAGGTTTCGACTGATTGTAATAAAATAATGAATAATGGGCACTATTATTGCACTATCCAAATACCAGGCGCATGCAAGGTTTTGACTGATCGTAATAAAATAATGAATAATGCACGGTATTATTGCACTATCTTATTACCATTACGTGCATGCGAGTGAGGTTTTGACTGATTGTATTATAATGAATAATGAGCAGTATTATTGCACTATCCGATTACCATGTGTGTGTGCAAGCTTTTGACTGGTTGTAATAAAATAATGAAAAATGAGCAGTATTACTGCCCTATCCGATTACCATAATTTATTATTATTATCAACATCAAACACAGGTGGAAGTATAGTAAATTTTAAGCATACTTCAAACACTTTAATCTGTGCTATACGTAAATAAAACGTGTGATTATATCTGAATACGAAACTACTACTACATGTTATTTACACTGAGAAGGTCTCACTGGGTTGTTTGTGAAAGCTGTGCTGAGCTAACAAGTGCGGACTGAACAAGCCCACGTTGGTTGGGTCTTCCTCGTTGCTGCGCTTATTATGCGTATGAGAAGCCCAATGCTTTGATAGAAAACAACTGAATTGCTCGTCTCAATCAACATGTAGGCATTGTGATAACAGACGACTGTACTTGTTTTTCTGTTGGTGTCTGCAGGTATGCGCATGTCAGTTGGACGGTCGCGACATAAAGGAGAAGTGTCATTTGTCTCATCACACCGGAAGTCATCGGACCAACGCGCCCCAGCACCTCAACATCAGATCTCTCAGGTGATGGACCAAACCAATCCCCATCCTACTTTCTTGATATTTGTTCCTCTCTTTAATGTTTAAAGCTGCATACTCCGATGAAAACATCAAATTTCAAAACAAAAACAAGTTTCTAGATTTGATTGTACATATCTAACTTAGATACTGGTGCACTTACTAAACATTTTCACCACATAGAAGGGAATATTGAGGCAATCTAATAGTACCTGTTACTGCAGACACATGGTTGCACTTGAAATATCTCAAAAGTTAGCCATTTCAAATGAAAGTTGCTTCAAACTAAAGTAAGATAGATTATAACGATCAACCAATGTCAGAAAAGCACACACCCTCAAAACCATCGGACTGTAACTTTAATTTATGTCGACATATAGTAGAATCCATGGAAGTTTATTTTTTACATTACTAGGATAGAGCAAGTAGCAGTGGAATTAGGAAGACCAGTTGTCCGTGATTTGGATTTCCCCTGCTTAATCAACTAATGTACACACAAAAACCAAGCGATAATATATTCCTTGCGACACAGACTGCACCATGACTACGGTAATCATATTGATTTCCTTTTCTTCAATTCCACTCCCAACAGGCACCCTGGTGGCTGGTGCACGGTGACCTTGACGGAGGAGTTGAGTCTAGCCCCGGAAGTAATGTACCTGGCCTTGAACTTGCCCGAGATGATTCAAAAGGCCTTGACCCCACTGCCCTTTGACCTCCAGAAGCGGCTGGTGGCAAACATCGTCCTCTCCGGCGGGAACAGCCGCATGAACGGCCTTGACAGTCGGCTACAGCTTGACCTTCAGGTGACCTTGACCCGCCTGGCGCCGTGGATCTGGGTCAGGTCACGTAACTGCCTAACGGCGCATGACGCGGTGGAGGGGGTGTCCTACGTCAGCCTGCCGTCGGTTGGACGCGGTGCCTCGGGGCCGTGGAGTGGTGGGGAGGGGGAGGGGTATGACGCAATACTACGGCAAGCTTATGTCACGAGAACCGACTACGTCAGGCACGGTGCTGAGGTGTGCTTGGACATTATGCAGAGTTTCTGGCGAGCTAAGCCAGCTGATTTGTGATTTAGATCTATCTTTGTATATTATATATTTCACCTCGTCCCATAGCCTCCTAGCTAATTATAGCACAGGGAGATGTAGCATTTCGGGTTGAACAATTCGCATTTCCAACTCGCTGAGAGCGGATGTAGGAAAGGTAAGCAGAGAACTTTGCTTTATTACCCGGTTTTACGTGAGAGTTTCCCTTTTTAGTTTATATAGGTGGCTACTTTAGGGGCCTGGCAGGCCTTTTTTGTGTAATTTGTTAATTACTAGTGTTGGGTAGCCACCTATTTTTTGTGTTGACCGGCGTACGGAACGCCGGCCAAGTCGTCGGTTCATGGCATGGCAGCGCCCACCCTCACGGGCGAACCTGAGACAACCGACCAGATGAATTGCCAACGTCAGTGCTCCGCGGGGGGGGGGGTGGAGTCGTTTTTTTTAGCCACCGAGGTGGCTCCTCTGCATAGTTATGCGGAGACGCTGCATACACTAGTGCATACATATGTCTATATATGTATATTATACAGAAAAAATAAGGGGAATCTTTGCCTACATTTTTTGTAGTAGGCCTTAAATTTTAGTAGGAGTTTTTTTCCTAACTTGTGGGGGTCTAGGAGGAGTTTTTCAGACTGTTAGAAGTTGGTTTTATGTTCGGGGAACTTTTGCTAATAATAGTTGTGATTTTGCAGATGGTGGCCAAACAGCGCAGAGCAGTGATACCACCAGCAGACCCCCCCAATCAGACGACGAGCCTGATGACAAAGCGAGTCAGCCGGACACACATGCAGTAGCAAGTAGGTCAGCTAGACCTGACGTAATGGCCCTAGTTGACCCGGAATTGGCGCAAGCGGAGGACTCCAGGTGGGACTTGACCCACCAATAGAGGCACACCTGGACGAACTACTGGTGTGGAAAATACAACAATTGGACACTCATAAACCTACATGGAACCAGTTATTGTTAAGTTACATAAAACCTTACGGTCCAATTGCAAGGGACTTACGAGATGGACTCTGAAAGTGATGTTTACGGCAGGTATTAACATTGACAAATACGCGGCACACTCCACCAGGGGAGCTGTGGTGTCAAAGGCGAGGAATTAAAACCATCCTTAACAATGCGGGATGGAAGACTTCTCGGGCTTTCGCCAAACATTACAATAAGAAAGTGGACAGGCAAGATATGGCCGCTAAACTTCTTAGGAAGTAGATTCACTAATGTAATTGAACATATTGAAATAAATATGAATAATTGAAATAACCAAAATTATGATCACATAAACATTTCCCTGTGCTATAATTAGCCAGGAGGCTAGGGGACGAGGTGAAATAGATTAACTATGTGAGACTTACCTGTGGTATAGTTAACACATAATAGCTGTTTTACCGAGTCCTATAGCCTCAGTTTATTTTAGTACAGTTCCCACCCGCCCATCCCATTGGGGGTAGGGGGGCTTCGGGCCACTGAAGGGATTAGGAAAGATGGACATAATTTCGGTAAGTAGGGTAAACATTGTTCGACCGGAAATGCTACATCTCCCTGTACTAAAATAATCCGAGGCTATAGGACTCGTTGAACCTTTAGCTAATCAATCACCCGCAATCCAATCATCAATCACCCTGAACCTTACCATCATAACTCATGTGTTTTCCATAATCCCTTTCCACTCTTTATCCTCTACCCGAAACACCACCATACCCTCCCTCTACCCTCCATTCAGGTAGTTATCAATTAGAGGTTCTTATGTTCAGACGGTAATTAGCGTTGATGGCTTTACATGTTGAGTTCTATAAACCACACGAGATGGCCAAATGAGTTGAGTGCCAACTCCCCATGTGGCAGGTCGTGGGATTCAAATCCTGCATTCGAACTGTAGCCGAGTCAAACCAATGACAAGAATGTATACTTGTCGCTACATAGCGCAGTGCTCGGCATTACTAGGCACGGGCAAGAAATTGTAGAATAAAATGTGTCTATTTCAAAAACAGTGAACATTCATATAAGGAATCAAAAGCCGTGTTTACACGGGCAATTGTGAAGCGAATTAGGCAAATCAATTTATATGAAGCGAATTAGAGGCACGTTTACACACGGAGCGGTTTAAGGCGGAAATCGATATCTGCGCATGAGCAAGTCCAGACTAACCAGCGCCAGTTTGGGTTCATCAACGTCACCACGAGAGAGTGTGGGTTCGACCTAGATCTGTATGGACTGAATCGTATTGGTTTGGAACGGTCAAAACTTCTGCTGGGCAATGAAACCCTAAAAATAAATGATGAAAAAAATATCTGTGCACAGCTAGCAGTTTCATAGACTAAATTCTATAATATGCACTTTTGATCGACCGGAAAGTCAACAAACTAAGGTCTCGACTGCGCATGCGTGTGAAGCGCTTAGGCTAGATCGCTTCATCTATACTACCTCGCAAGGTGGTTTACATATACTAATTTATATGAATCGATTCAGCCCTAAAACGCCTCAGCGTCGCGTTTACACGACAAATGTAAATCGATCTGGGCAAGTGGTTTTATATGAAGCATTTTAACTCGCCCGTGTAAACACGGGTTAAGTTAATGATCCTTAACATCTGTATCCTTCAAGAACAAGACATTACTGAGACTGCATCGACAAAATAATTAGAGACAGCTTCGACTTAACACCTGTAGTGTTTGGTTGATTTCTAATCTCTGCTAATTATTTATTACATCTTATTTCACCAATTTCATACACATATTCAAAGCGATAAAGGTGTTTTTTTCCAATTATGGTTTGATTTGACTGGATATCAAACCAATAATCTCCAACACCGGAAATGGCTATTGTATCGCCAGAACCTTTCAGTTGCTTACAATTACGTTACCTGGATATTAAAAATATTGTAATATTGTTATATAATAACTTTATCTTGACTGATAAAGGATTAAAAAAATCAACACATCCCAACTGTATATGATTTGAGTTTGTGAACATTGTGAGACTATTTGTAATCGCATATTACTAGTCTGCACTGACCTCTCAGGCAAAGAGCCACATAGACAGGTAGGTCTGGGTAGGGTGGTGACATTAGGGAGCCTAGGTGGTGTAATGGTTAACACACTGGCCCGGAATGCAAGAGATGTGGGTTCGATTCCTGCTGTAGGCGCAATATTTCCCATTTTCATCACCCTGACAACAGTAGTGAAACAGCACAGTGTATATATATGTGGGAATTGTTTTTATTCAGGTAAGCAATACTCTACACTGAATCGTAACCATACAAGGTTTAGCAGCGCTTAACATGCTAACAGGGAAAATTAAGTCTACCCTAAACAAAAACTGAATATGAGAAGCTGTATGAACAATCCGAATTGTCGCAGATCAAATCGGCAGGTTATATAGCGAATGGTGTGATGTTACTTTGCCACATTACCCATCTATATAGTGATGACAATGCACGAAAAAAACAAAACCATAATTCCTACTACCATGATGTTAAAATAGATACATGATTCACATTGTGTTATTGACATTATGGAATAAGTAAAAATGTACATGTAGTTTTTAAATCATCTAAGCTTTAGTCATTAGTACCGTATGGTATATGGTGAGAGAACGCAAGCTGCTGTACAAGATAATATAGACAACAGAACTAGAATGTACTGTTAACTATTTACATGCACAACATTATAAAATTGGCAATGCTCAGTATTCTTGTCTTACTTTCTGTGTCTGATTCATTCACACATTTTTATTTTATTTTAACGCTCTAACAATATACTACCAATCAGCATTCTGGGAAAGCTGAAGTTGATATCGATTGATTGATCTAGGCTTGGGCAACACCAATATTAAGATTGCCGCTGGTTCAGAGTAATATATGTGAATCCAATGTAGAACACCTGCTAATAGATATTGCATATCTTAGGCCTCAATCACACGACGGCTTGTGAGAACTTTGCTACCAAACCCCAGCGATCTTGCGACCAAAGCAAAAATAAAAGGTGGGGTTAAAAAATGGTTGGCAATTGGTCGCTGACCTCCTGGCGACCAGTTTGGTTGCAAGGTTGCAGGTTTTGCACCAAAAATCTCCACTTTCAGCATTCGGCGACAGGTGAGCGATCAGTTAGCCTTTTGATCGCAAAGTGGTCGCAAGCCGTAGTGTGACTTGGGTATAATGGCTCAACAGATCCGATGGGTGGGTCCTACAGCAATTGCATTATAAATAAATTGCCTCAAGCTTCAGACTTTCGTGTGTACATAGTATACACCAAACTAAAATGCTGCCTTTCTGTACACCTCATCTATAGATAGATTAGTCCAATTGTGTCCAATTGATCGTTAGTGTTAATTATTTAATAGGCTTGCCCATCGTTCCTACCGCTGTCTCTGCAATCACACCAAACACCAACGTACTTAGCTTACAATTGGGAATTTGTGGGCGCAATGCAATCATCTCCCCTCCCCCCAATAAAAATCTAAAAAATAAAAATTGAAAGCAAAACAAACAAAAATCTTAGTGGATTACAACACGTCGTCTTGGTTCAGGAGGTTTCATTTATTTAAAAAGAAATTATTATATTACAATTTCCTTTCATAGAAATATGAAAAATACTTTATTGGCAACCCTACTGCTATATAACACAGTACAATGTGGTTGATTCACCTATAATGGACATAAGGACAACGTATATATCTTAAGACCTTTTAACTCATAGGGACCAGTAGTAGCCTGACCAGATGTGTTGTAAGAGCCTATAAGGGGGGCCATGCTATGGATCCCACACATGGAATATGTCAGGACTCCTCGGAGTTTCACAAACAAGCACATAGACAATGCAAGGCTTCCTTTGGCAGCACACAGATGGCTACACACTACACAATCTATGACGTCATCACTTTTATTTTAATTAAATTACCTTGGGTATTGTACACCAAATGATTTCAGCTTAATATTATTATTACCTAAACTAGCTATGCCATACTCAGTAAAAATAATAGGATGGGGAGGGGGGTAGTTGTCAATGAACTTGAGAGCCAATCAACTTAAGCCATCTTGTTGATTTAAAACTGACTTGTAAGACTAATGAACCTGAGAGAATTAACCAACTCACGCTACCTTTTTAATTTAAAACTGACTTGTAAAGTAAGCCTGAGAGAACTAACCAACTTAAGCCATTTCGTTAATTTAAAACTGACTTGTAAGGTAAGCCTGAGAGAACTAACCAACTTACACCATTTCGTTAATTTAAAACTAACTTGTAAGGTAAGCCTGAGAGAACTAACCAACTTAAGCCATTTCGTTAATTTAAAACTAACTTGTAAGGTAAGCCTGATAGAACTAACCAACTTAAGCCATTTCGTTAATTTAAAACTAACTTGTACGGTAAGCCTGAGAGAACTAACCAACTTAGGCCATTTCGTTAATTTAAAACTGACTTGTAAAGTAAGCCTGAGAGAACTAACCAAAGTAAGCCATTTCGTTAATTTAAAACTGACTTGTAAAATAAGCCTGAAAGATCTAACCAACTTAAGCCATTTCGTTAATTTAAAACTGCTTGTACGGTTAACAAACCCCAGAGATTTAACCAACTCATGCTACCGTTTTAATTTAAAACTGACTTGTAAAGTAAGCCTGAGAGAACTAACCAACTTAAGCCATTTCGTTAATTTAAAACTGCTTGTAAGGTTAACAAACCCCAGAGAATTAACCAACTCATGCTACCGTTTTAATTTAAAACTGACTTGTAAGGTAAGCCTGAGAGAACTAACTGACTTAAGCCATTTCGTTAATTTAAAACTGCCTTGTAGTGTAAGCCTGAGAGAACTAACCAACTTAAGCCATTTCGTTAATTTAAAACTGCCTTGTAAAGTAAGCCTGAGAGAACTAACCAACTTAAGGTATTTCGTTAATTTAAAACTGACTTGTAAGATAAGCCTGAGAGAAATAACCAACTTAAGCCATTTCGTTAATTTAAAACTGACTTGTAAGGTTAATGAACCCGAGAGAATTAACCCAACTCAAGCGATCTCTACAATTGAATTTTACAGTTAACAAGCGTGAGAGAACTAACCAACTCAAGCCACCTCTTTCAAAATGACTTGTACGTTTAATGAACTTGAAAGAACTAACCAACTTTGGTTATCTCTATAATGTAAAACTGTCCTGTAAGGTTAGAATGAACTTGAGAAAACTAACCAGTTGTTTGTTTGTTGTTGTTTTACGTCCTAGCAACATCTAACCAACTCAAGGCATCTGATTACTTTAAAATTGACTTGAAAAGTTAACAAACTTTGAGTGAACCAACCGACTTAAGCTATCTCGTTAATTTAAAATTGACTTGAAAAGTTCAACTTCAGCGAACTAACCAATTGAAACGATCTGATTACTTCAAATCTGATTAGAAAAGTTAACAAACTGGAGAGAACCAACCAACTTAAACTATCTCGTTATATTTAAAATTGACTTGAAAAGTTAACAAACTTGAGAGAAGCCATCTCTTTAATTTAAAACTGACTTGCAAATAATAGTTGTGTCAGCATTGGTCAGACTACAAGCACCTGTAGTGTGTGCATTGATATATGCTAACAACACCTATTCATTCAGTGTTCATCCATGCCAAGTGCAGGGTTGCCAACCCATACGGTTTTCCTGTAAAGTGTACGATATTTGATGTCCCCGTCATCACCATACACCAATCTTCCTGTTTTTCATTTAGTAATATTATATCAAACTTACGCATCATTGTGTCCAAAATGCACCACAGAGCATCTAATATTTTAACACTTTTCTTGGGGAATATCCCCAGGCGTCCCAATATAACAGCCCTTAAGATCTACCGGTTTTACGTTTTCTAATGTTGGCAACCCTGCAAGTGCAAGGTTTACATGGACAGCAGAACACGAATCAAACACCCCCCCCCCCCCACACACACACACATTCTCCATAAGATAACTAACAAGACAGCAGGTATCGTTCAAGTTTACAGATGAGTGGATAAAACTAAAATGAAATAAGCACTCTAATAAAGCTGCCAGTCTTCACGCCGGATTTCGACGTTCTTAATTAAGGAACAAGTTCAAAGTAAAAATGACTTATTGCTAAAACCACATTGTCACACAGGCTGACTGGGACCACACCAGTGTGTATGTGTGTATACAGTAAAACCTCTCTAAATCGACCGACCATGGGACCGACTTTAAGTGGTCCATTTAGGGAGGAGGTCGGTTTAGGGAGTTACGATATCCTTACAATTGTATTGTTAGGCCCCAAATAAAGCGATCGATATAGGGAGTGGTCGATCTGTGGAAGTGGTCGGTTAGAGAGGTTTTACTGTATATCTATACATGTATACAGTAAAAACCTCTCTAAATCGACTGACCATGGGACCGACTTTAAATGGTCCATTTAGGGAGGTGGTCGGTTTGGGGAGTTTTTGTTATCATTACAATGGTATTGGATGGGCGATCATTTGGGACCCAAATAAAGTGATCGATATAGGGGAGTGGTCGGTATGTGGAGGTCGTCGGTTAGAGAGGTTTTACTGTATCAAGAATGAAAGATCTCCGCAATTTCGCGGATTTTCCCTGTATGCCCTTCTTGAAATACCGCAACACTATCGCTGTATACTAAATAGACTAATACGTGCTTCAAATGTTGCAGCACTATCAGCCTATCCCCAGTATGTATGAGACCTGACTTCCAGAAATTGTCCGCGATTCCCTGACAATGCTGAGAAGACTATCGGAGAATTTCTGAATTTCCGATTTCTTTCCCGGAGACCACTTTCATCCCTGCCCTATACTAAATGCCTTATTTCCTTAAATATGACAATTTCCCATGTGATATCCATTGAAAATGAACATGTCGTGCGAGTGTGCAAATAAAAACCTGATATTAAACATGTGTGCAGACAGGATTGACAAAGAATATATAAAAATGGAAAATATGCACACTTAGTACATTGTTTATCGGACATTAGGAGTCCTAGGATGCAGTCATTGCCGATATCAAAACTTGAAAGCCGATTTTTTTGGGGGAGGAGGGTTAACACACAAAATATTGGGCACGGTTATACCCTACTGATGCCTAAACCCCATATTATGTAATAAACTATATAAGTAAAACCTCTCTAAATCGACTGACCATGGGACCGACTTTAAATGGTCCATATATGGAGGTGGTCGGTTTAGGGAGTTTTTTTTATCGTTATTGGATGGGTGATCGTTTGGGACCCAAATAAAGCGATCGGTATAGGGGAGTGGTCGACCTGTGGAGGTGGTCAATTAGAGGTTATACTGTAAAGTACTTGGAATTTGAAATTAACTCATACATAAACGTGGTCTATAAAGAAAAGAAACACAAATCTACACTTCACTACATTTAAATAAGCATTTATGCTGTTGAAGCAAACACTCATGAAGATTGCATCATAACTTCCTTTTTATATTATAAGCTGGAAATAGAACTAGAAAAACAATTTCTCACTAATACTATCGGCATTTTTAGAAAGTAAAAAAGAATAGTATTCGCACCAAAGAAGGAAATCTTTTGAAGTCAGAATTGTACCAGCATTTAAGCGTAATCAGAGCAAACCTAAGGAATTGTGGGAAATATTAAATAGGTGTTTAAGAGGTCCTTACCACAGAATGTTCTATCTCTGGGTTTACCATATTAGTCATCTCTTATGGATAAAAATAACTCAGCAATACACACTGTGGTTATCGACTAATGAATCCAAATATTAATGTGAATTTTTTTACCGTGAAGTAGGTTAGTAGGTCACAGGTCAAGGTGACACTATTTGTAAATAATTTTAATGTGAAGATAATAATTTAATGTTAACCAAGGACTATTATTTCTGATTATTAGAAATAAGGTTTGTTTGTACGTAGTATAATCAGATGGTATTCAAGTCAGTTTTATTGCCACAAATACCAAATGTTTCTAGTAAATAAATAGTGTAAATAACTGAAGATGGACAAGACTGGTCGGCCAATGTTTCAGATTGATTGATTGGTGATGGTGTAATGCCATGTCGACTGTAAAGGCCATATTCATGGCTAAAAGTGATTGGAATTTATTGTATTTTTTTCTTAAAAACATTTATGCTTACATTAGAATTTACAAAAAAAATATTAAATGGGTCAGATTTATGTGAAATGACAGAAAAGATTATCTCAGATTCAATTTTGAAATGGTTAAATTTGTCTAACTCATAACCCATAGCTAAAATTACAGGAGGCGACAAAGTCCCGTTGTTCTTGAGAACTCTGAAAGTTGTGTACTTTACATTGGTAAAGAGGTCTTGCGTGGTATTCACATTAAAACATTGTTGGCATACAACCATGAAATCTACACATCCAAGTAGAATGGGACACTGACACACAATGCATTCAGAGAGGGATGGGGGTCTCTAGATTGACTGTCTTAAACCATCAGCAATTAATCTCTTGACTAAAAAGATGCATGAGTGAGCTATAACGGCTAATGCGGCATCGAATGAAGAAAGGATTAATTTGGGAGATGTTTGAGGTGAAAATATTACTGAATTAAGGTTGGCATGCACATTGACATGCTGGACATAACTCTTCAGCAGTGACAGGTTCCATTAAACTGACTTAGTATTTCTTCTATGCGACAATACATTGTATAGTCTGATGGTTTTGAGTTTATGTCATCTTCTGAGATAAATATATTCGGTTGATCGTTAATAATCTACCTTATTTAAGTGTGAAGTAACTTTTCATCTAAATGGCTAACTTTTGAGACATGACGGCTGGAGGATCTGGCAATGTGAAAATGAGGCACAGCAGACCGGTACATGACATCACCGGAAGTCAAGCACATAATTACCTCGTCTGTAGTTCACGGGGACGCCGCAGACCCCAAGAACCCCAAACAGCGCAAACAAAACCACGCCTTAGGTTAGAGGGCGCGTAGAAAACCTACACGCAACAGGACTCACACATTGAAATATCAAAATGGTAATAATAAAACACCTGGAGATGACTGATTGATTGATAGATAGACATAGATAAAGTGCAATTTGTCTTTTTTAAACCAATCTACCCCAAAAATAGCATATCCGTCAGTGATGATAAAATTATCGAAATTACAATTTCAGAAATTGAACTTCCTCCAAGGTGAGAAACAGACGTGGAGGTGGCTGTACAGCAAGCATTACTCGGGCAGGCATTTCTGTATTTTGATTATTATTATTATTATTATCATAATATATGTATATATATACACGTGGTTTATCCAACTCGATGTTGCCGAATTGGTAGGATGATAGTGGTTTCAAGCACACAAAAAAGCGGAAATCAAGCCGAGATTATTATCCCGATGGCAAATTTCTGTTCTAGAGGTTAGCTACCATACCTCCATCATTGTAATTTCTTGACACCTACATAAAAAATGCCTGCAGGCTGTGACAAAAAAAAACCCGGAAATCCGCTTAAAAACGGAAAAATATAATCCGGGTCACCGTGTGGAGGGTCCTGGTTATTCCACATTAGTTACAGATCCATAGTTGGGCAGTGCTGGGCAGTAATTACAGACTGAGCTTCTCATGATCACTCAGCCGCAGTGTGTGGATTGTGTGTGATTTATTTAGCGTATTTTGATTATTATTATTATTATTATCATAATATATGTATATTTATACACATGGTTTATCCAACTCGATGTTGCCGAATTGGTAGAATGATAGTGGTTTCAGGCACACAAAAAAGCGGAAATCAAGCCGGAGAGTGTATCCCGAATGTGGCAAATTTCTGTTCTAGCGTTTAGCTACCAGACCCCATCATTTGTAAGTTCTTGACACCTACCATAAAAAAAGGCCCCAGGCTGTGACACAAAAAAACACGGAAAATCCGCAGTGGTGGAATATGTGTGGATGTTATTCGGGTATTTAGATTATTATTATTATTATTATTATCATATTTAATATGTAATATTATACATCATGTTTAGATGTATTCCAACTCGATAGTTGCCAATTGGTTAGAATGATAGTGGTTTCAGGCATTCAGCGAAAATAAGTCGAAATTCAGAAGCCGAGATTAGTTATCAGGGCTCGATGGCAAATTCTTCATGTTCCTAGAGGTGAGCTAGCGCATGAGTCGCCCTGGCAAGTCATTGTAATTTCTTGACACCTACATAAAAAATGCCCCCAGGCTGTGACAAAAAAAACCACGGAAATCCGCTTAAAAACGGAAAAATATAATCCGGGTCACCGTGTGGAGGGTCCTGGTTATTCCACATTAGTTACAGATCCATAGTTGGGCAGTGCTGGGCAGTAATTACAGACTGAGCTTCTCATGATCACTCAGCCGCAGTGTGTGGATTGTGTGTGATTTATTTAGCGTCAAAGGGACCTGGTTTTAGGACACCAGTTGTTCCGTACGATACGCCATGCTCAATGGTACATATGACACTCACGCTATCATGTATTATACAGGTAATACATCATTCTTTTTAAATGACAAGGTTTTTGTATTTTTTGGGGGTAATATTATGTTGTTTTTTTCTTGTTTTTTCTACAAGAGGGCATCAGGGCGGTTATAATAATGAGTAGAGTACCTCGGAACATTGCCATACACAACTATAATGCATCGTTTTGATCAGTTGTGACATTGTAGGTTCCAGAAACTAAACACCTCACTGACCACATTTATCAGAGGCTACACATTATCTGTGTATGTATATGTGTGAATTCAATCATAACTGAATAAAATACCCCCCCCCTCCCCCTCTCCCAATAAAAAAAAAGTTTAATCACCAGAAATAAACCAACCAAAACAATTGCTTATGCTGGGATAGCTGGCTTATACAGTGCAGAGTAGGACAGTAACTTTTCCCCCCACTTGCCTTTTCTACTTGCGCGAGTGGCAAAACTACTTGCCCACGTCCAAGTCAGCCAATTGAAACGGAAATCTGATACTGCAGATCAGAAAAAATTACTTGCATGTTCGGGCAGGTCACCATGAACTTTACATTCCCGACTGAGTAAACTAGGTGCCCCGGGCAACCGGGCAGTCCTTATTGTCCTACCCTGCAGTGACAGAACAGTGTGGGGTTATAAGTTGTTATGTTCTTTTATACAGCACGCACACTGCTGTTAGAATATCGGTACAACTGTAATAATAGCTTTAACACTTAGTTGGTGGTTGGTAGTTGGTGGTTGGTGGTTGGTGGTTGGTGTGCGCAGGTGGCGGTGTGCGCAGGTGCTGCCTCACGCATGCGCAGACGAGGTGCTGAGGCTGGTGCGCAGTGCCATGATGACGCTGTCGCCGCAGTGCTCCCTGCGCATGGCCGATGGGAGGCCCCGGCACCCGGTGAGGTCGAGACGCCGCAGGTTGGGGCACCCGTCTACCAGCCGGCTGGAATCGAGCAGACGACAGTCAGCCAGGCACAGCAACGAGGCAGAATTGGTGTGATTCTTTGTGCTTTTTACATTCAGGGATGAAAGAACTCTCCAGCAAAAATCGCGGAAAACAAGCCAACGGCGAATTTCCGCGAAAACGCGGATTTCCCCCCCCCCCCCCCACCCCCCGCTATCTAACTCGTTCTTGCTTGGTTCATCTAAGGTCATATAAGAACGGATTTCGAACCCAATTGTTGTCATGTCAGATACATCCAGATTCCTTAGCATTTTGCTTAACGTTAATCGGTAAACATAAAAAATCGAGGAAATCCGCGAAATCGCGGAGATCTTTCATCCCTGATACTTTATGCGAGTTAGAATTAGACTTATGAAGACTTATTACTCACAGGATAACTTGCTCATCTACGGAGTTCCCGCTGAGGTCGAGGTCCTGTAAGCTGAATCCCCACTGTAAAAGGCAAGCGCATTTATTAGTGCATTTTTGAAATTGGAGCTGGAAAATTGTGAGATTATGCGTCTACAGGCGCATGCGCACGTGTCGTATGTTTGTATGTGTGTGTGCATACGTAAACACACACACCTCTTAGCCCTTTGCTTCACTATCAGCTCAACAGTTTAACATCACTTTGAAAAATCATAAGCGTAATGTTCCTGATGGACAAACTGTATAGGGTTCTTGCCCTATATTTGTTTTTTCCTGTAGATTGTAGTGAAATTTCCCCAGTACATATTTTACATAGGTCGAATACCACTTCCTGTATGTGTGTTCACCAGCTCCCCCACCCTCTGACGCTGTAACTACAGAGCGTTGACTCTAGTCATCGTCACCCACACCTTGACCTAAGCAGTAACCATAGTAACCAACCCACCTCTGTGTGCAGGCAGCAGGGCCCACCACTGCACCACAAGTCCACCACACACATGGACTGTCTGACCACCATATGTGTACCCACTGTGTCTAGCATGTACACTCTAACAGTTTTCTGGATTGATGCAGTGTGCTTCATCCCGACCGTAGACTGGGGAGTAACCCGACTAGTAGTCTGCTGGGTCCTAGAGCCTTCGGTATCTCAGAACACTCGCATTACAAGTTAGCGGACAGGTGACGCTTACACATACCGCTTACACATTGTGGTGTTCTCTGTGGCGGAGTGGTTAGAGTGTCAGACTATTTTCTAGGTCGGACTCCTAATCTGAAGGTCAGTGGTTCGATTCCCCATGCCCCCACCTCTGCCAATTTGGATTTCCACCGCTGTGTATAACTTACAGCGACATCAAAGGCCAGTTGCTCTCATACCATGTCTATGTGGTGTGGGAGGTTAAAAATCCCTTGGGTCGGTAAAAGTGTAGACTCAGGCTTTCTATCGACAAACTGTCTATTGGTGAAAACAAGTCTATTCAGACTTATCCATGATAGGCAGTATAAATCTTCAGGAAAAAAACCTGTGCTCGTCGCAGACGAGATGATGCTACCCTTGGTGCTAGGTGCTGGTGTAATTTAGGCCTACTGATATATCATACTTAGGCCAAGTAAAAAAAGCAAAAACAATACATGTTTCTCAGGGATCACCAAGTCAGTTTTGAGTCCTGCCCAATCGTTTTTGTAAAACAGCAATTGGGAGATTTAAACAAATAAATTTTGTTTGTTTGTTTAAATATAGATCCTGTTACTGACTTTCAATGGCAATTCCGACAGATTTATTATTTGTTTGATGGGGTGCTATGTTCTAGCAACATCTAAGCTCAATCCTGTGTCACCTTCCTACCAGTGCTCACCTGTGATGCAATATCAAATATACACTATGGTGATGGTAAAGGAAACACATATATGTGTGTGGGAGGGGAAGTGATACCTTCAAAATGACGTCGACGATGGATGGCTGTGTGACGACGCGACAGTGCGCCAGGCTCAGGGCCTTCAGCGACACGATGGGCAACGACTCCAAGCCCTCGGAGGTGATGTGGCGACAACCACTCACGTCCAGCCGATTCAGGTCAAAGGCGTTCCGCAGTAATCTGAGGTCAGAGATCGCAAATCAAGTCAGACATAATATAGCATGCGCGTCACTTTGAAACAGGGGTCAGGGCTTTCAGGGACGTGATAGGCAACGACTTCAGGCCCTCGGAGGTGATGTGGCGACAACCACTCACGTCCAGCTGATTCAGGTCAAAGGCGTTCCGCAGTAATCTGAGGTCAGAGATCGCAAATCAAGTCAGACATAATATAGCATGCGCGTCACTTTGATACAGGGGGTCAGTGCTTTCAGGGACGTGATAGGCAACGACTTCAGGCCCTCGGAGGTGATGTGGCGACAACCACTCACGTCCAGCTGATTCAGGTCAAAGGCGTTCCGCAGTAATCTGAGGTCAGAGATCGCAAATCAAGTCAGACATAATATAGCATGCGCGTCACTTTGAAACAGGGGTCAGGGCTTTCAGTGACGTGATAGGCAACGACTTCAGGCCCTCGGAGGTGATTTGGCGACAACCACTCACGTCCAGCCGCTTCAGGTCAAAGGCGTTCCGCAGTAATCTGAGGTCAGAGGTCGCCAATCAAGTCATACATATTATAGCATGTGTGTTACTTTGATACAGGGGTCAGAGCTTTCAGCGACATGATAGGCAACGACTCCAGGGCCTTACTAGAAACTAATGAAATGTACAAAAAGAAATATGCTTAAATGATTGGTAAATGGACTAACACAAAGCATAGTAAAAGCTGGATATCGGACTGTTTGCAATCTACAAACAGTTACAACCCATAAACAAGAAACAAGAAAACGAAAAATTATTACTAAAAACTAAATTCAAAAGATTTGAATAAAACTGGAATAGTGCTGCCCAGCGGTGAAAAGAAGTGTTAACACACTTTTAACCATGATGGGCAAGGTAAATAAATTCATCACAAAAAAAATATACTTCTAACCGACCACCTCCACAGATTGACCACTCCCCTATATCGATCGCTTTATTTGGGTCCCAAACGATCGTCCATACAATACCATTGTAACGATAAAAAAAACCTCCATAAAACGACCACCTCCCTAAATGGACCGTTTAAAGTCAGTCCAAGGTCGGTCCATTTAGTGGCTTTTTTGTATATATATAAAATAAATTGTTAAACTAGCATTTCTTATGGCTTAACTTGCGCACATACCGCTTTAGAACGTCGTCGGTGATGTGCTTTAACTTGCTGGCATTGGATGAGCTTCGTGATATGTCCAACGTCTCCAGGTGAGCAAATCCTGGGCACTTCGCCTGAAGGAAAGAAAACCCCAATTAGACAAACAAATTCTCAAATAACCACCACTTGATAGCCCCAAGACAATGTCCAACAAGACGCACCACTCAGCGCATTCATATAGGAAATTCTGAAATCATGCAGTGGCGCCATCCCACGGCAAACAAGGTGCATTGTCTTTGATCAGGTGCAGTAGTAGATTTTTTACTCACAAATAATCACAAATTTTATTTATGTATGGCACAGATTAAAGTGATTAAAGTATGTTTGAACTTTACTATACTATAATATTGTTTTCATTATTAATATTGGGAGATAATGCACTATAATTGTCGTACATTGTTTTTGATAGTACATCAGTCAGGGTGAGCATGGGAACCTCATCCCTTGTTTCAATGGTACAGCAGTCAGGCTGGGCTTGGGGACCTGTTCAATGACCTTGTTTGCTGTATTTGATGGGAAAGCGCTGAGTAGTGCGTCTTGTTGTACATTGTCTACATATACCGAAATTAGTATTTAAACAAAAAAATGAAATAAAAAGAATAGCAGGCTGTCATTATTAGAAAAGGAGTCATCAAATACCGACAATAGTTTTTTTAATATTGCATTAGTGGAATCTCGGAGCTGAAAGGAACTACACAAACACCGGAATGTCGGTTCAGATCTTAAAATTCCCCCCATGAGGTCGGGCATTGGTCATAGTTTGACCCTGAGTGAGACATATGTCACATGCTCTTAAATACTCCCTGGCGGTGGATCTGTGGTCCTCAATAAATAGGTGGCCAATCCCCATCACTAACACCACTGCCCTGCCTTGGCCGAGGTCAAGGTCGTGCAGTGCAGTCGACATGCATGTCTGGCCTCGCTACGCCACCGAAGATGCTTGTTGGTTGTTTACATCTTGGCAACATCTAATGTCATAGCAGGACGGGTACCAACTTTTGATAGTGCACACTCATGGCGACTTCATAGTTATGCCCCACTGGGACATCAGGCCACTGGCACCATGAACCAATATCCCACTCAGTCACGTTATCCTGACACTGAGCTAACCAGTCCTTGCCCTATCCTATTAATGCCGAGCACCAGGCTAGGAAGTGATAAGTATCAATTTGATAAGTCATTGGTTTGACTCGACGGAGAACCGAACTCCTGATCTCCCGCACCGAAGATGCAATAAAGTGAACCACTAATGCACTCGCAACAAATGAAAGGGGCGCAACCAATACTCACAAGCTCCTTGTTTGTGGGATCCTTGACCTGGAAGAGCGACTTGCCGAGGAGGAGGTGCTTGAGCCTGGGGCAGGCCTCCTGGAGGTGCTCCAGGGGAAGCTTCAGCAGGCAGTTGCCGAACAGACAGTTGGACAGGTCCAGCGCCTCCAGGTTCGGACAGTGCAGCTGGGGAAGTGGGTGAAGAAGACACATATGAGAATGAGATGATCCTGATGGTAATAATAGTAATAATTATTATTATTATTATAATAATAATGTGGAACTTGCAGAACTTTGACAAATATGAGAATGACTTAATCCTAATAATAATAAATAATGTGGAACTTGCAGAATTTTGAGAATGAGTTAATATGTGGAAATTGCAGAATTTTGACAAGTATGAGAATGAGATGATCCTAATAATAATAATAATATTAATAATAATGAACTTACAGAATTTTAACAAATATGAGAATGAGATGATCCTAATAATAATAACATAGAACATGTTGAATTTTGACATATATGAGAATGAGATGATCCTGATGAGGATGATAATAGTAATAATACTATGGAATATAATGTAATATTTATATAGTAAAATCATAACAAAAATTATTATTCGTAAGGGGGCCTGTTGGGGAGTGCCAACATTGCAGGCATTAAATGGCGCCTAGACGAACGACTGCTCAAGCTTTCAGTCCAGCACCCTGCCCATGGCGGCCGTGTTTCTGCCGCTGCTGATACTAAACTTTGATTTATGTGTGATTATAATAAACGGCAGGACGTGTAGATATAGCCAGACAAAGCAAAGATTGAATGGGGAAAAAAAAGGACTGAAGTTGCAGTCTGATAGTTTTAAGTTTCTGACATTTTCTGATATGAATACATTAGGTTGATTGTTATTATGTGACTTACTTAGCTTGAAGTCACTTTTTAATTTTTGAGACATTTGAAATGCAACCATGCAAAATTAATATTGGCAAGCATGCCAAAATTCTAACACCATAGCATTCTGTAGTAACAGGTTCCATTCAAGTTCCTCAGTATTCCCTTATGTGTGGCGACAAATGCTTAATAAGTGCACCAGTATCTAAGTTAGATACATAGAATCAAATTTAGATAATTGTTTTGGTTTTGAAAATTTGATGTTTTCATCGGACTATGCAGCTTTAAATTGCCCGCCTAAAACAAGCATTGGGCGGCTAGTTGAAACTGACCATCAGCGCGTCCAGGATGTCTTCGGTCTGCACCATGGTGTTGATGCCCAAGTTGAGCGCTTTGAGTCGTGTGCCCACCGTCTCGGCCAAGTAGCACATGGACTCGTGTGACTTGTCATACTGGCCAGACGAGGGCTGAAAGGTGGCAAACACCGTGACTTGAAATGATTCACGCAGGTTTTACACATTGATACACCTAGGTTTAACGCTCTATTAGCAGCAAATGCCAATATTCATGGAAATTATGCACATATTACAGAATCATCATGTCTGCGCATTATTTAAAATTCCGGAAATCGGCCACATAACGGAAATCTTATCTATGTAGAGTTCAGGCACAAATACCTGTAAACACCAATCCAAAAATAGACTTAAAATTTAACAAATGCCTGAAAGTAATTTTAATTCTCACTAATTCCATGTTGGTTGTGAAGAAATGATTATGGAGCAATGAACAAAAAATAGGAATGTAAAAAATTAACCTTTTGACAGTTTGACTCCAGCGTTTACGGGGCTTTGCGCCTGAACTCTTCAATTATATTTTATATACATTGATTGATTGGTAGTTGTTTTACGCCATGTCGGCAGCAACGGTCATATTCACGGTGAGAAGTGTTTAACTTGTAATCTGTCCATTTTAATTCAACCATCGCTTTTTACACAGAATACAGAGGGACGGGGGTGACTTACCCAAGCTTCTGACAGATCCACACGGGTTAGTTGCTTACAATGGTTTGCGATGGTGTATATTGACTCAGACGACAACTTGCTACAGCCAGACAGGTTCATCGTCTCCAGGGCCCGGCATTGTCGCACGACGGACTGACCAACAAAAGGAGCGTAATGTGACACAATGACTAAATAGATGCGCAGAACCTACTAGGCAGTAAGCTAATCTGCTACAATTAAACACAACACTAATAATTCTTTTAATTGTCATAATTAATTTACTATAGCTAATATTCATGTAAACCAGATATGATGGCCGAATGAGTTGAGCGTCCACCTCCCGTTCTGGTAGGTCGTGGGTTTCGAACCCTGGCCCAGTCAAACCAATGACATAAAAATGTATACTTATCGATACCTAGCCTGGCGCTCAGCGTTACTGGGATAGGGCAAGGAGCAGTAGAATGAAGAAGACCAATTGTCTGTAATTGAAATTTCCCCTGCTTAATAAACGAGTAAAAAAATTTTTTTTTAAAGCGGTAAAGTTTTACATCAATTGTACAATAGCGATGTTTCCGGCCCAGCTCACTAGATGGTGCCTTACCTCCAGGTCAGCGTCCACGAGGTTGTTCCAGCCACTCAGAGTGAGGCTAGTGGTGGCGGCCATGCGGTGCCGGCACAGCCAGACCAAGGACTTCTTGTACTTCCGGACGCAGGGCGCCGACAGGTCGACACGTGACCAGAGGGACGGGTGGCGCCCCACCTCGTACCACAGCCGGCACACCTTCGACAGCCTGGCACAGCGCACTCACAGGTTAAGTATCAATTGGCATTAAAAAAAAATATATATATATATTAACTTTTTTAAGTATGTGGAGGGCTTTATGTGGATCACTGTGTTAAATCTAAATATATACAGTTAAACCTCTGTATTCGACCACCTCCACAGATCGATCGCTTTATTTGAGTCCCAACAATACCATTGTAACCATATTCTAACTCCCTAAACGGACCACCTCCCTAAATGGACCACTTAAAGTGGGTCCCAGGATCGGTCGATTTAGAGGTTTTACTGTAGTAAAACCTGTCTGGATCGACCAATCATGGGACCCACATTAAATGGTCCATTTAGGGAGTTTTTCATTCATTACAATGGTATTGTATGGGTGATCGTTTGGTACCCAAATAAAGCGATCGATATAAGAGAGTGATCGATCTGTGGAGGTGATCAGTTCGAGAGGTTTTACTGTATAATGGGTCGGTCTCAGAAATTGTGTACCAGATATTTGGTTTCCAAGTTACATTGTTAATGACTTTGCCTATTGAGGGGGGGGGGGGGGGGGGGCGTGGTAGTAAGTCAAATAGTTATTATTTACTCTGCGCATTAAGTATGTTAACAGTACCACACATATTTAATCTATCCCACAGTGTATCCCAACTATTCTTATACGATTTTGTGCCAAAGTGAAAATTTGCATATCGACACAATGCATCTACCCAAACGGTTTTTAAACTTGTTTTTCTTGCAAGACAAAATCTTCTTTGCTTAACTGTACTCAATAAAATCTTGTTTGAATTTGTTGTGTGTCTAAATGATGCTATGGATGTGTGTTAAAATGATCCTATGGATTGGTGTTACAGTTAATTTTTACAGCTTTCTCAATTTGAATAAGATCAAAACTAAAAAGTGGAAAACAGAATTTCAACTATGACACATGCCCAACATATAAACCTTCAATTGAAAATGGATTCTGCTATTATTTTGAATGTTTTCACTTTTTGTTTCCATGTCACAAAATCGGTACATAGTTTCTGAGAACGACCCATTGTAGTGAATAAACAATTTTTTAACAAAAAAAAACTAACACTAGGTATCCCACATTTATAATTATTCATCATTCCAGTGTCATTGAAAGCTTTCAAGCAGAGTAGTAGAAGGTGTTAGACTACTTTCTCAGATGCCCCCCCCCCCGCCCCAACTTTCCACTCCCCGACAAAGTAGTACACATAAACATTTTATCACAGAATACGACAGTGGTTTGTGTTATATCAATTTTATTTATTAAACCACGAAAGGCGTATATATGGTTAACACCACTCCCTTTCATATTGCTATATGTTTTGTGTGACCAGCAAAATGTGGAAAACTTTGAATGTCCCCTCACAATGTTGTTTCAGCTTATATATTTGTTTATTTGATTTTTAAAGAATTTTCTCCAAACTATAGAAATTCTTCAACAAAAACAGGTGATTTGAAATAATTAAACAATGCCATTGCTATTTTGTTTTAAAAATTAAGACACGAACTGAAAATAGGTAATTATAAGTATAACTAGTATATTTTAGAAAGGGTAAAGTTACTTCCCAAGACCCAGTACGAACTGCAAATGGTTAATTAAAACTAGAATATTTCAGAAAGGGTAAAGCTACTTCCAAGATCCGATCCAAAACTGAAAATAGTTAATAATAGCCGGCATATTTCATCAGAAGTAGAGCTACTCCAAGCAACCCAGTCTGAACGAAAAAACATGTATTTATTATTTTATGTCATAATCTCATCATATCATCCATAAATAGTTCATATGCACCATAATTGCTACGTCCAGAAGACCAGCGCCTCGGTGCTGACAAAAGATATATATTATTCAACTGGAATAACAAAATAACAAATTTAAGATATATATATATTTTTTTAAAGAAATTCTAAATAGATGGAATTCCAAAGAGATAAAATGTCACTTCGAAGAAAGAAAAAAATAATATTTCAAATTCTTTGTCTTCTATTCTCACCTGGACATGAACGGCAACGCCCCCTCGACAGCTATCACCTGTTTGAAAACACGCAGTAGCAGGTCTGATGGGATGGCCGACCCCCAGTGGTTCGTGTTCTTGGTCACATCACCATTCGGAATAAAGCGGATTGTCAAGTCCTCACCACACCCTTCCAACTCCGCCACTTGAGGCTCTTCGGGCACTTTCCGCTTCCGGCCTCGTTTTGCGGTCGGCGTCGGTTTCACTGGTTGCGGAGTCTGTTTCGCTGGTTGCGGGGTCTGTTTCGCTGGTTGCGGAGTCTGTTTCGCTGGTTGCGGAGTCTGTTTCGCTGGTTGTGGCGTCTGTCCGGAGGGCGGGTGTTTTGGTGGTCTGCCCCGACCTCGGCTCACCACTGGTGTTATTGTTACTGTTGTCGGGGTTGGTTCTTTCGATGAGGGGGGAATCTCTCTCGCTGTTGCCGCCAGTTTCGACTCGACCATGACCTCTTGAGTAGGTGCCGTCTGCTCGGTCACCGACCCGCGTCCCACCCGCGCCAGTGGCGTCACCACCGGCGAAGCTTTGGGCACCGGGGTCTTTGCTGAGCTTGTTGATGGACTGGTCTTCTCCACATCTTTCCGTTTTTGTTTCGGAGGACGTCCACGCCCCCTCTTCTTTGGTTCGGTTTGAGATTCTGCCGCCTTGTCTTTCGTACTGTGTGCATCCTGCTCCTGTCCTACGTCCTGCTTACTGGCCGTTTTCGTCTCCTTAGCTGTCTCTGCATTTTGACACTCTACTTGCTTAATATCTTTGATTACGTCCTGCACTTGGTCGACAATGCTCTGCGTTCGTCTTCGTGAACTTCGGTGCTGAGTCTCTGTTTCTGGAACATCAGGTTTTGGTACAGGTACAGGTTCAGGCTGGGCAAGTTCCCTTTTCACCGGTGTCTTTTTGCTTGGAATATTCTTTCGTTGCGCTTCTGGAAGCTTCTTCACTTTTGGTGGTCGTCCTCGCCGTGCAGGTTTGCGTTCGGGCTCTGGCTCAGGCTCGGGCTCAGGTTTTGCTTCCTGTGCTAACTTTTTCACCTGTGGCAACAATTCTTCTTCTATAGAGCTATCTGCTTCATTTTCGTCTTCCATGTGTTCTTGCGCTTCTGGAAGGTTCTTCGCTTTCGGTGGTCGTCCTCGCCGTGCAGGTTTGCGTTCGGGCTCTGGCTCAGGCTCGGGCTCAGGTTTTGCTTCCTGTGCTGATTGAACCGGGCATATGGCAGGTTTAACCTTTACAACCTCCTTTTTAGGTTGTACCTTTGTTGCTGGCAATATCGGAGCAGCTGCCGCTAACTTTTTCACCTGTGGCAACAATTCTTCTTCTATAGAGCTATCTGCTTCATTTTCGTCTTCCATGTGTTCTTTTTTTCTCTTCTTGATGCCAGGTTTCTTTGGAATTGATTTCTGTGCAATAATCTTGCTTTCCGACAGCTTTTTAATCTTCTTCGGTATCACCGATGAAGGTACATCTGTTTCCGTGAGTCGACTTCGCTCTTTTAGTGCTGTTGGTAATGACTTTAGAATGGTGTGGATTGTTGTGGTATTTATTTCTGATTGGGTGGGTGTATAAGGCACAAGCTCAGGTCGGGCGATGCTAATCACCGCCTTGCGTTTACGTGTCGGGGACTTCTTCTCCTCGACCTCTTCTTGCATCTCTTTCACCTTGGTGCTGGGCTTCCTCTGACGGGTGCCCTTGCGTGTTGGAGTGACCGACTCAAGGGGTGGAGGTGGTGGTGACTTCACAATAGTGACACTCGTTTTCCGATATCGCTTCTTCACTTCGACTGCTTCCTTTGTCAATATTCGCGTTGTGTGCTCAGCTGGATGTGGTGATACTAACGCTTCGGCACCTAACTCTAGCTTTGCTGCTGCTTGCGCTTCTACAAGTGCCACAGAAGAGGTGCCCTCCTCTTCGTCCTGAGCAAAAATCTGTGCAGGAAGTGTAGAAAACTGACAGTCTGGAAATGACATATTACTTGAAGTCGGTCCGAATGCTATTGCTGAGCCACTTTTATTCGGCGGTGGCAGATCGAAGGCAATCAGGCTTTTACTGGTGGTATTGCCACTCTCCGGTGGCTTCTCATCCTGTGATTCCTCTGAGCCCGAAGTGGAGTGATAGTAACCGTGATCGTGTGCTATGCCCTCATTGAGCTCCTCTTCCTCCGGCTTTTCAGCCCCACTCAGGGAGGTTGGTGGCAGGTCTGGTGACGTCACCACCACGACCTTCCCACCCTGGATACGGGTGTTCAGGCCTGACACGGAAGGAAACAGGAGAGATGTTGCCCCCTGCTTTACCGGCATCACATAGCAGTGGTCGTGGTAAACCACCTTTGCCGCCATCTGCATGGTTATTGTCACTGATAAGGGGAAGTAAAGTTCAAGCGCATCCAGTGGAATCAGCGTACTGCTATGCCTGAAAGAAATAAAGGACAATGGGAGACACTGGTACAAATTACTTAGTGCAGCATAGTGGGTGAACTAGATGGTACAAATTATTAGCACAACATAGTGGGTAAACTGGAGGGTACAAATTATTAATACAACATAGTGGGTAAACTGGATGGTACATATTTAGTGCAGCATAGTGGTTAAATTGGATGGTACGAATTATTTAGTGTACCATAGTTGATAAACTGGATGGTACAAATTATATGATTATGCAGGTTAGGTACACTGGACAGTTTTGCTGTGATCACTCATAAATGATACTTATTAACAGTAGAACTGAACTCGAAATTAGCCATACCATAGTAACTAGCAGATAACTATGAGACCATACAGTCCCCTCGAGAGGGTATGATATAGACGTCATCTAGCGAGTATCGGAGATAACACCAGGTGGCGCCACCATACCATACGGAGGATTCATGATGCGAGAAGAATGCAACCAGTAGTGTTCGAGTAAACTGCACAAAAGCACAGTCCACTTTTTTTTTTTAAACTAAGCAATTGGGAAATGAGTATTCAGAAGTATTTCTACAGAAAATAATTTTTCAATGAAGAATTATGAGCGACTGACTATACTTTTCGTCCATTGAGAACACAGTGTAAAATATTCCGATTTACTGCATTGTGGGGAATGCAAATGTTCTATTACTGATTGGGTATACGTGACCAGGTGCATGTATGTGTACATATGTAGGTGCTGGTGGTGCCTGAGTGAGATGTAAATAGACATAGTGGTGCTGGCAGGGCTGTGTGTAAGGGGCACTCAGAGCCTACCCCCTCCCCCCTCTGCTAGGTAGGATCACCACACTCAGGCTCAAGGCAGGTGGTGGCCAGGGGAGCCACACAGCTTGGTGGTGGTGGGCAGATCACTGGTAACCATGGGGACCAGGAATGCTGGATCCCTATTGGTAGAGCTAAGAATGCTTGTTTCCAATTGGGGGAAAAGGGTGGGGTGATACTCTACAATGAACCCATCTACCATATAAATAATCAACCAGAGGGCTTGACTCTCTCTTCTTTCACACTTTATACTCTTCCTTTCTCTTTGTCTGCATTGATTTCAAGCTTTAGCCATTCAGATTTGAGCTTTAGCCATTCTACAAAACTGGTGACCACAATGGTTATCGACACTATACAATTAGTAATGCTATATGGTTAGACCACGCCGAGTTTAAAATGATATTTCGGTTCTAAATTGACGTTGGGTTCAATTTCACATTATTAGACATGATGGGTAGTGACTGCGGTAGTTACTGAAACGGTGTTGATTTAAAAGCTTAGAACTTATTGGCTACTACTTGGCTGGTGCATTGTGTAGGTAGTGTTTTTTCTGCTATTTTATTCGTCTCTGGGGTTTGAAATTTATTCGAAATTGGGTTGTCGACGATTATTTCCGACAATGCTGCTATTTTAGAAGGTACTCTAGACTTTATTGATGGTATATCTGTATATCTGCCGTAATTGAGGCCTCGTGTCACCGCTAAAATAAAAAAAATTACGGAACTACTTTCGGCTTTTCTTTAACCTTGGCATGGAGGGGTGAGCGTAGGAATACACTACATTTTTTGTTTGCTATTTCTTCTACCTTACAGACATAACTATACTTGGATTCAATTCTATTAAATATTTTCTACCGCCACATACAAAAGTAGCTTGAAAATGCCAGTGACACGCGCAAAGGAGGAACAATTGCGTGAAGAATTTCAACTTTGGTTTCAAGGTCAGTGTAAATTGGGTAATTATTCAGCTGAAATGGGAGCATGGAGTAAATTTATAGCACAAGGTCTAGATTATATTAGAGAGGAAAATGAAGAATGTTTGTCTAATTTAAGGGAAAGGGCAGAATTAAAAGAAGATAGAGAAGAACGTAGGGAAGCCCATGAGATTTTGCAAGTTGAACATAGGCCGCGAGAGGTACGAAATAGATCATTGAAAGCATAGAGTAAGTCTGTTCCCTTATTGGAGAGGGACATTGTGCGATCTAAAGTAAACTGGCAGTATTCAGTTGAAAGGTTGGCGGCAGATCTTACTTTCGTAATAACTCTGAATATCAGGCAGACAAACATATTATCGAATTTTGGTAGTAATGTGGCGATGGTTCCAATGTCGGCATTGAAATATTTTGTGACCCCAAGGAATAGGCTGAAAAAACAGTGCACTAAAAATAGTTGATGCACACTGACAGCTCTAGAGTAGATCCGACGGGATCGCCGAATGCGTTGAGCGTCGTCCGTCTCCCGTTTCAGTAGATCGTGGGGTTCGAACTCATGGCTTCGAACCCTGTTGGGTCATACAAATGACGTAAAAATTTATACCTGTCGCTTCTTCTTAGCCAGATGCTCGGCATTATTAGGATAAGGCAAAGACTGGTTGTCTGAGTGTCATAATGTGACTGAGAGGGATATCAGGTCATGGTGCTGGCAGCCTGGTGCCATGAGTGTGCACTGTCACAAATCGGTACCGATCCTGATATGACCTTAGATGTTTCCAGGACGTAAAACTCCAACAACCAACCAACCTGACAGTCCATGATCAAAGTTAGGACATCGGGACCCCGTACTGTTTTGTACAGTACTAGTTTGGGTGAAGAACAGCTCATTAGAAAAAGTGGTGAAAGGCTGGGTAAATGAAATTAGCCGATAAATTCTTAATTTAAGAAGCAAAATATATTCTTCACATATATATCTTAATATTTACCCGCTACTTTTGATTTGAAAAATATAATAAAACATGTAGTTTAATAGTGAAATTGACGGACACCATCTTGTCTTTTTGCGCGCTCTCCCATTTCACAAACTCTGTGCCAATATAGCTAGTCGTTGGACACTGGAACCAGGAAATCCACTTCCTATTCCATACTAAAGCAGTTGTCTTTCATATTTAGACTACGTTGTCATTCGCCCATACTCTGGGTAGGGGTGAATATTTTATGTACGGGACAGGGTGCCCAAATGAGTAACACTCTCGCATCTCATTCAGAAGGTATTGGGTTCGAGGCCCGACCATGTTAATTTTGAACCAACTATCGGAGCTAGAGTAAAACAAATGCGGAGATACCAACACAGGATTGAGCAAAATAAAACTGCCTGAATAGACCACAGAAAAAACGCACACTCCCCATTTAGTAGTTTTAGCTTATTTCAACCTCACTTAAATAAGCCAAATACGCCACTGTTGTAATGGCTGAAAAGTCAATGCCTCTGTGGCAAACTTGTACCTGTATTTCAATCAGCTGAAATAAAATTTGATAAAGAAATTTCATTAATGCTTCCAAAAAAAAGTAAAGATTATCTCTCACATATCTGATCGTGTAGCTGAAAGTTGCATTAGAAGGCAACTCTGGTGCATTGTAATTTGCATTAATAAAAGCAAATGTGAATATTTAATAGTACATTATATACGTAGAATATATACCAAAAAATATATATTACTTAATAACTTAATACAATATGAAAATAAAGCAAATAAATCATTATAATAGCATCACACGATTCGGCCACCTGATCTTTTTCAGGGATGATTTGCGACAATTTCCCAAAGACATTAAATGTTATATCCAATGCTTAAAAACTAAGCCAGTATCATAATCATGAGTATGTTGCACTGGCCTAGGTTTTCTTAAGCATTGAAATAAATTTCCAAGAAAATTCTTGTGATTAATTGCTAAATTTTGCAGTGAAATTCAAGGTATTAAAATGTTTGCATTTCCAATCCAATGCCATGGCAATGCTAACATGTTGATACAGTAAAACCTCTCTAAATCCACCGACCATGGGACCGACTTTAAGTGGTCCATTTAGGGAGGTGGTCCGTTTAGAGATTTAGAATATCCTTGTTGGGACCCAAATAAAGTGATCGATTTAGTCTTTTAGGGGAGTGGTCGATCTGTGGAGGGGTCGGTAGAGAGGTTTTCCTGTACCTTGAAGGCTTGATACCAAATATACGGAATATCATGGTAGGCAGCCTGATTGCCATTCCGGTTAGATCAATATTAGTGTTAATCACATCAAATTAACTAATCAGATAGAAGGGTGGCCTTTCAGGGGTGTCATCTGTGCATTTTGATGCAGATTTAGTGTTGCATCCCTGGCGGAGGCGGGGTCGGTCTGACCTCCACTACCACTGGCACTGTCTGTATACTAGTACCAGTAGACTACAACTTCGTCGAGATAGATTTATTTATTATACTACCCTTTGAAAACCACACCACACCCATCTGTCATCCCATTTTCACCAGTATTTTAAATATCGAACGCGTAACTGCATATATTCAACTCATCTTGATGACTGATGGACAATTAGTAAGTTTGAATCGTGTAAAACGCACTGCGCCAATACAACTGTTCAAAACGGGGCCGTGAGCGCGAAGCTTCAAATCTGCAAAACGACGCCAACACCGACGCGACACCAGTGTTAACATGTTTATGCATTGTGGCGTTTTTACTGGACGCTTCCGCTAAATACGCATGCCAGTAAGTGCAGAAAATGTTGAATATTAAAGTGGCACTCTTACCCTTTGCATATATATTCTATCTAAGCTGCACAGTCGTGATAAACTTTCACCATCGTAAACGAGAAGTGCAGCGTTAGGGCTGCAGAGTGTTTACAATAGATGCGTGACCTTCACCTTACGAGATGGGGGAAAAGAGGCGCCGCGCGTCTCCCGCTGAAATGCGCACCTGTATGCCCTACCCGACACAACGGTCTACTCAGCGCGGTCTGAGTCCGAGTAGATTAGGTACATTTTGTTCCCAGGTAGTACTTAGGTATTTTCTTAGGCCAGTTAAGACTAAATTTTAAATATCTACTTAATTTACATTGATTAGACAGTGAAAATGGAAATGTTACCCGCAATTGCGTTTGATTTCGTGAGGTGTAATTACTTTAAAATGAAAAGCAGACAAATTCTTAAATATACAATCCTCTTGGTTTATATTTTACATTAATCTTTTAATCTAGACCGTTTAGTCCATTATGCCATGTGCTATCTCCTATATTCCAGGTTCTCAGCATCCAGAACCGACCTACCTCCATGCACAACTCAGTGGACTAAACAAACGTTCCTGTAAATTAAAGAAATCCACCACCAAACAATTCAATTATCACAAATTAAAAGCAACAAAACAAAAAAAAAACACTAACGCAATTGCTTTTCCATACATTTTTTATTTATTCATGCAACTTCTTATTAGTCTTGATGCGCAAGCCCTCGACAGGTTCAGTCGACCAACACAGAAATCAGTAGCACCCCGCGCCACGTCTATAAAAAAAAAATTAAAAAGAGGAAAAAAGACCAACAAATTCCAGAGTACTACATAGCACATGCTTACCTTTTTTTTGGGTCACAAATATGACTTAATCCAATTGGATACATTCCCCATCTACTTTCAACTAAAGCATTGGTGGTAATTTTCTGTCGTGTATTTGAAGTATCTCTTTGTGACAACCCTTCCTGATATGACTTTAGATGTTACCAGGACGCAAAGCCCCAATAAAAAACTGAAACCCTCATATTGCTCAAACAAAGACGTAAATATACCGGCTGTCATTTAAATGTTGTAAAGATCATATGTACAGCATGCCCTTTCACAACCTCAAGCATAACGGACATTTGGATTCGAGTTTATTACGTGGTCTTAATATTTCCAAATGTATTACAGTAGTACCTGTCTCCAACGGACAACTCTGTATCAAGACCTGGTGGTGCTGAAATCCCAGGTGTCCTGTTATCAGAGGGGCAGTCGAATGAAACAAAGTTTGTGCATTGATAAATTGTCCGCACAAAGAAAGTCATCCTTTACAAAAGTCGCTAAAGTCAGACACTACTGTACCGTAAACCACATTACCCTATTAAAGTAAAAAGAAATATTTAAAAGAATAAGAAAGGGTCCCAATTTACCTCAATACAGTTGAAGACGTAGAAATTAAACCACTAATGGATGTCGCATATCTAGTAAATGTCGCACCTTTCAACCTTTCCCAGAAATCTGAATCTACCCCATACTGAGGGAGCGGCATCCCAGCATTTTAAATAAATGTATCTAGCTCGGTGAAATTTAAAAAAGAAAGGTTTACAAAAAAAACCACTAAATAATCAAATTTATCAGTTTTATTTGGACATGGGCAAGTTCTAATTTAAAAAGATATATTAAAGTATGATGGCTTCTAGTTAAGGGTTTACAATAGTTTCTATTCGAAAGGGAAAAGAGACTGAGAGGGAATGGAGTTAACATTTACATAATTTGTCACGAGTTTGTTGAAGTACGTTGGGGATTTCTTCAGATATTGATAATTTACAGCTCTTTAAACAAATGTATTTACGGAACATTGACTTGTTTTGCTCCTTAATAATCAGGGACACAGGTGCATGTTTTGCTCAAATACATCAATTTTTCACAAACCATCTGAAATACATTATATAAAGTAATGCTTTATATTTAACCATGGAAACGACAGGGTGTATGTGGGAGGGGTGGGGGGGGGGGAGGTGTGGGAGAATGTAATAACCATATGTCAAAACGTGACCCAGATAGTGGCTAACGATATAAATACACAGAACCAAACAACATGTACATAATGGTTATGCCCAGAACTTATGCACTGTTAAGCACTATACCCGTTTCTACATTAGGCCGTGTATCCATAGAGTGTTCCCTTGTGGCATGTTCCCCGTTCCGTGTTCGCTTGTGACGCACTGCACAGACAATGAACATGTGTTTTTCTTATTGGCCGTTCCCATAGGTTGGACCCAGGGACTGTATGGCCTTGTGCACGGCACATGTGACATACTGAACAGAGAATGAACATGTCCATTGTCTGTGTGGCGCATCACAAGGTCACAACACGCCACAAGGGAAAAGTCTATGGATACACAGCCTTTGAACACCTCTACGAACCTGGCGTTCACTTATACTCATTTAATCCAACTTCCATTACTCAATCAAGATTGCTCGCTCCAATGCATATTTGCATACTATATAGCGCGCACATGCCCCACAAATGACATTCTGTTTTGAAATGACCCTAACTCCAATGTGGTATCTGGTTACCTTTAAAGTTACGCGTAGGTAGTTTTAAATAGTAACTTGTCGTACATCACGTATACGCAATGTAGTCCTTTACACACAGACACACACATCCACTTCTATTTACACTATGTAATGTGCTGTGACAATACACAAAATAGAGATATCTTATCGATATACACGTACGTGTCAGTTACTGTAAAAGCTATGAGCATATAACAATATAATTATTGGCAGCAAGTCATTGCTATGCACTGACACTAATCAAACATTCATTATATTACTCCTATAAAATTAGCTTTTTCAAAGCTTTCCCATGTTTTAGCTTAATTATTTAATTAACTAGTAGCGATACCAACTATGAATGATCCGATATTTCAATGCACAGACTTTCTGTGCTATCATTTTATACCGAATTCCCCTACAAACTGCCATGCACTGTCGGTGCAATTGGACTATATTCAGCTCCCAACACTAGTATTTATGGTGAACTTTTCCAATGTTTAAGCATTAAATCTGGGACGCGTTGCAATGTGTAGTTCAAATTTCTACCAGTAGATGTCAGCCTACAAAAGTACCGAATTCTCGCTGGTTAACACCCTAGGCATTTAAATTGGCAAATCACTGAAGTGGGTGTGGGTGTGGGCGTTTAAGGCATGGGCATTTATGAAATATTGACCACGTGGGAGGTGGGCATTATTAACCCACACATGGGCGCTAATATTCGAGAATACAGTAATCTGAAAACTCTGACATGGTTGTCGGATAGAAGGCAGTATCAGGATCCAATTATTGCTGCATAGTCCGATGGCTTTGCTTAATTTTTTTAGATCAATATATTAGGTTGATCATTAAAATATAAATTACTTTAGTTTGAAGCAATTTGTTTCAAAGGGGTAGGAGATATTTGAAGTGAACACATGCAAAATAAATCTGTGTATGCACGTCAAAATCCCAGATTTCAGCAGGAACAGGTTTTTGTGTTTTTTAAATCTAAATTGACGTAGTATTCTTACTATGTAGAAATGAATGTTCAATGAATGCATCAGTTGGATATGCGAGATCAAATCTAGGTAAATGTTTTGGTTTCAAAACTGACGCTTGTTGTCACATAGAAGGGCAAATCGAATCAACTTCATAGCACCTGTTACTGCATAAGCCTATTGTGCCAAGAGTTTTGGCGTGCTTACCAAAATAAATTTGGCATGTTTGCGCTTCAAATATCTCTAGAGTTAGCCATTTAAAATCAAAGTTATCACAAATCAAAGTAAGGTAGATTATAATTATCAACCTGATATATATATCTCAGGAAATGACAAGCTCAAACCATCGGACTAGGCAGCTCTAACGACTGACAAGTCGAGGTAATCTTGCCCTATGTAGGATTGATTCCCAAATTCCCCCAAGAACACAAACTGCAGCGCGGACAGAATGCAGCAGTAAAACATAAAGTCCATAGTACTGATACCGCAACCGGTTACCAATGTTGCCATTTATAGGAGACTCTCTACACTGTTGTCCTCGGGGCAGGAGAATACTGAACCAAGAGCATATTTTAATATCCTAAGCCAACCAAAAAGCATGCCAAGTTTGCAGTACTATTGTTGCGGAAAGGCGGGCTAGTTGGGGGAAGGGGGAAGGGGGGGGGGGAGGGAGGATGGGGGGCGGGAGGGGAGAGGGCGGGAGGGGGCGGGAGGGGAGAGGAGGGGAGAGGAGGGGGAGGGAGGGGAGGGGAGGGGAGGGGAGGGGAGGGAGGGGAGGGGAGGAGAGGGGAGGAGAGGGGAGGAGAGGAGAGGAGAGGGGAGAGGGGAGAGGGGAGGAGGAGGAGAGGAGGAGAGGAGGGGGAGGGGAGGGGAGGAGAGGAGAGGGAGATGAGAGGAGAGGGGGGAGAGGAGAGTGGAGGGGAGGGGGGAGAGGGGACGGAAGGGGAGACGGGAGAGTTAGGGGGATGGGGGCAGGAGGTGGATGAGGAGAGGGAGAGGGGAAGGGAGAGGGGAAGGGAGAGGTGGGCAGGGGAGGGGAGAGGAAGATGCGGGAGGAGGGGGGAGTGGCGAAGGGGATTGGCGAGGAGGAAAGGGAAAAAGGAGGAAGAAGGGGAGAGGGGAAGGGGAATGGGAAGGGGGTGATGGGGAGGAAGATAGGGCGATGGGGAGGAAGATGAAGGGGGAGCCAGAGTGGTGAAAAATCATGTCGAACAGATACCGTTACTGTCAAACTTCCTTTGTCGATAGATGTATCTATTAAGTCAAATAAAAAGGGAAAAAAAGTGGGGAGAAAGGAAAGAAATGACTGCGAAGCCTTAAAAGACAGGCCTGGTTGGCCTTTGCTCCTTGGTATAAAAAAAGAAAAATGTATATTTTGTAATTAAATAAAATATATGTATATATACATATATATGTAGATATGATATATGTAGATATACGATATATGATGATATATGTAGATATTATATATATATATGTAGATATATCACATATATATACCATATACATAGCATATATATCACATGATATCATATGTATATATCACGATATATGTATCATACATACATATCACATGATATGTGTATCATATATCACATGATATATGTATCATATATGTACCATACATCTATCATATTATATATATATATACATATATATATCATATGTACATATGAAGTAGTCCTAGAGATGCTTACACACATGCCACGAATCTAGAGCTGGATTACCACAGACTAAAGCCTCCATGGTCGTACTCACACTCACTCACTCACTCACACACAAACACACACATACACATCTATCAGCGTTGCACACTCTCAGACCAAGTGACTGGGACAGTCTGCAGTTTCCACACGTCCACACGTCAATGTCCACTACCTGTGTATGTGAAGCACACCGGTGATGAGATCTATCGTATAATAGAAGCTAATATTATTTCTTCACGCCGAGCGCTTCTTTCAGCAGGTTGGCCATGTCGCTTCCCGACTCGTCGTCTTTTTCTGGATTTAAAGAACAACAAAAGATGGTAAAGGAAAAGGATAAATAATTAAAGGATTTAGCAACCTTATTGTGCCTGCAAACACGCAATGTTGCATGTGTAGGAATTTCACTCCACATTTCTCACACAATTTCACTGCACATCTCTCACATAATTTCATTGCACATTTCTCACACAATTTCACTGCACACTTCACACAATTTCACTGCACACTTCACACAATTTCACTGCACACTTCACAATTTCACTGCACATTTCTCACAATTTCACTCCACACTTCTCACAATTTCACTGGACATTTCTCACACCATTTCATTGCACATATCTCACACAATTTCACTCCATATTTCTCACACAATTTCATTGCATTTCTCACACCAGTTCATCGCACATATCTCACAATTTCACTCCACATTTCTCACAATTTCCCTGCACATTTCTCACAATTTCACTCCACATTTCTCACAATTTCACTCCACACTTCTCACAATTTCACTCCACATTTCTCACACCATTTCATTGCACATTTCTCACATAATTTCACTCCACACACACTTTCACTGGACATTTCTCAGAATTCCACTCCACTTTTTCACTGCACATCTCACAATTTCACTAATCTCTTACACCATTTCATTTCACATTTCTCACACAATTTCTTCGCACATTTCTCACAAATTCACTGCACATTTCCTACACCATTTCACTCGACAACTTCTCACACAATTTCACTCCACATTTTTAACATAAACTGAAAATAATTTGTTATAATACTACTCTAATTTCTATATGAATAATTGCACTCAATTTATAAGCACCTACACCGACAAATAGCCAATAAACACACAGCTTCCACTGAATTATATTCTTAATTCATTTCCCTTTTTGACGGGTAGTCTAGGAATTCGGTAATTTGATGATGCGGGAAAACATGGTAATGAGATGCACACAATATTTTCATTTATATTGTGTTTGATCACGGAAAGTGCAGCCAGACTGAGGGAAAGACTGTCATGTCGTATAGATCTTATACAGATCTGGAGACACGTTCCTGTCATGTGGCAGATCTAATACAAACGTAAGGACACATAACAGTCATGTGGCATAGATCTAATACAGACCGAGCTATATGTCATGTGGCAGATTTAATACACACATTGGTACACATGACTATCATGTAACATAGATCTAATTCAGACCTTGTGACACGTTAATGTCATGTGGCATAGATCTAATACAGATCGAGCTATATGTCATGTGGCAGATTTAATACACACATTGGTACACATGACTATCATGTAACATAGATCTAATTCAGACCTTGTGACACGTTAATGTCATGTGGCATAGATCTAATACAGATCGAGCTATATGTCATGTGGCAGATTTAATACACACATTGGTGCACATGACTATCATGTAACATAGATCTAATTCAGACCTTGTGACACGTTAATGTCATGTGGCATAGATCTAATACAGATCGAGCTATATGTCATGTGGCAGATTTAATACACACATTGGTACACATGACTATCATGTAACATAGATCTAATTCAGACCTTGTGACACGTTAATGTCATGTGGCATAGATCTAATACAGATCGAGCTATAGGTCATGTGGCAGATTTAATACACACATTGGTGCACATGACTATCATGTAACATAGATCTAATTCACACCTTGTGACAGATTAATGTCATGTAGCATAGATCTAATATAAACCTAGGGGCATGTTTAACAGTTACTGTCATGTTCCACAGATCTAAGACCTTCAGACACGTTACTGCCAGGTTGAACAGATCTAATACAGACACATACATGTCATCGGGTACGGATCTAACACCACAAACATCTTTTAAACTTACACAGCTTTTGTAAAAAAACTAAAAAGACCGGAAAAAAGCCAGCGTTCTCTTGCCAAATGACTTTTATTTTAAATACGTTTTTGAATGATTGTTTGTTTGTTGTTGTTTTACGTCCTAGCAACATCTAAGGTCATATCAGGACGGGTACCGACTTGGTGACTGCGCACTCATGGTGACTTTATAGTGCTGTCTCACTGGGAAACCAGGCCGCCGGCACCATGACCTGGTATCCCACTCAGTCACATTATCCTGACACTGAGCACACCAGTCCTTGCCCTGTCCTAATAATGCTGAGCGCCTGGCTAGGAAGTGACAAGCACCAATTTTCAAGTCATTGGTTTGACTCGACCAAGGTTCGAACCCACGACCCCACGATCTACCAGCACGGGAGACGGACGCTCCAACTCATTCGGCCATCCCGTCTGGTCGAACTGCAGCATACTTTAATAGAGTAATATTAAAGTTGCATGGTCTGATGGTTTGGAGTTTATGCCATCTATTAAAGATAAATAATCAAATTGATCCTTAGAACCTAAAGCATGTTAATGTTAGCTTAAAGTAACTTTGATTATAAATGGCTAACTTTAGGAGATATTTGAAGTGAAAACCTGCAGAATTAAGGTAAACACATCGATATTCTGACACCACAGGCTGCAGTCGAAACATGTTCTATTAAACTGACTTGATATAATATGCTCTTTTATGCAGCAACAAAATGCTTAAAATAAAGTTGGATATGTAAAAACAAATCTGGAGATAAGTGTTTTGGTTTTGGAAATGTTATACCTTCAATGGACTCTGCAACTTTAACAAAGGTCTTAGATGCTGGTGCCCTTATCAAATATTTGTCACCACATAGAACGGAATACCGAACCAATTTAATAGAACCAGTTACTGCAGAAGCCTATTAGGTCAGTCTTGGTGTGCTTGGCAAAATTAATTCGACATGCTTGCACTTCAAAATATCTCAAAGCTTATCCATTTAAAATAAAAGTTACTTCAAACTAAAGCGAGGTAGATTATAACAATTAATTTAATATATTTATCTCAGAAAATGACAGAAACTCAAAACCATCGGACAATGCAACTTTAACGAAGGACTCAGGCGTAACAACATTAATTTGCATGTGGCAACAGTCGCGTCTGTTTCGGCTACTCACGAGAGCCTTGTCGAGTTACTTCCAGCTCAAGCTGCAGCTTCTTCTGTGCACATCGATACATACTCTCCTCAAAGGTGCCCTTCGCTACAAGGCGGTGAATTTTCACGGTCCTGTCGAAAAACATCAGTTTCACCTGATTAGCTTAAACTTAATTAGGGACAAAACGGATAAACACAGCTTAAAGCTAAGATTCCGTATACAAAAAATGGAAAAGCATGTAAACACACAGTGGTGCTTCCATATGTCCGGTTGCGAATGCAAATGCGAATGCGAATGCGAATGCATGGACGACAAAGGGGATCGCTCAATGGACCCATTGGTGCGAATGTGTTTTTGTCGCATTCGCATAAATCTTAGCTTTACTTATTCACAACTGACCACGACATATCAAGACCGAATAGGATTAGTCACTGTTTATATATCTTGAAACTACCTATTCTCTTTAAGAATTATTTAGGGCCAAATCGAAACCACGGGCCAATGTCGTCAAGCTGTGATTTTCAGGGTCATTCAGCACTAACGACCATTTTCAGAGTGATGTGATGTAAGCCAGGGAATATGTACACAGTGGTAGAGGCTTTCTCTATTAAATAGATGGCTATTCGTAGTAGTTCTAAGAGCAACACAATACAAATATTTCTGGAATTTAAATATTTTAAGATTTGGTGAATATCCAGGTAAAGAATGCAAGTTAAAACCCACAATTTTCCCATTTATTATTTTGGTTCACTTCACAAAACACACACACAGACATACACAAAGGAAGAAAATGTTTTTTTTTAAAGAGCCGATGCCCATGCACTTACTTTGTTTGCCCCAGCCGGTGACAGCGGTCCTCCGCCTGCTTGTCGTTGTAGGGGTTGAAGTCAATGTCATGGATCACCACCGTGTCTGCGGCTGTCAAATTGATGCCCAGCCCACCGGCCCGCGTTGACAGCAGGAACATGAAGATGTCATTGTTCTGGTTAAACTGGTCGATCATATCCTGCCTAAGGACGGAATGCAAAGACAAGACATTTATTATTAATACCTTTTGTTTTAAGGGGGAAAAGGGAGATATACACAAGCCAGACACACACAAAAAACACTGGCAAATTTTATCAGAATTTGGAGTGAGCTATTTATAATTTACTTCCTTTTAAAAAAAAACACAAACATAATGGTTCAAGAAATTTAGAGCAGTAATATTTTCAAATAAAAAATAGATTTGGGTCGTTCTCAGAAACTGTGTACCACTTGAAGTAGTCTACTTGAAATGCATATTTCAAAGAAACCCATTATTTACATCACTAATTTGTGACATTGTCAACAGCATTGAAAATAAAGTGTCACAAACTTAATGAAAAGGTCTGAACAACGGCACATTTCACTTCAAATAGTATATACAATATCTTCATTAAGTTGAAGACATTTATTTCTAAAAATTTGATAAAAATGATGAAATAGTTAACCTTTTCTGGAGTCATTAACTTCGTAACATTTAGTTTCCACTTGCAAATACTATGAAACTCTGTATCAAACACTGTGGTGTTCTTTGTGGTGGAGTGGTTAGAGTGTCTGACTTTTTTCTAGGTCAGACTCCTAATCTGAAGGTCGGTGGTTCGATTCCCCGTGCTCCCATCTCTGCCAATTTGGATTTCCACCGCTGTGTATAACTTACAGCGTCATCAAAGGCCAGTTGCTCTCATACCATGTCTATGTGGTGTGGGAGGTTAAAAATCCCATGGGTCGGTAAAAGTGTAGGCTCGGGCTTTCTATCGACCAGCAGTGGAATGAGGAAGACCAGACTGCAAACTAATCTTAGATGTTTGTTTGTTTGTTGTTTGTTGTTTAAACAACACCAACAAGCAACAACCCTGGTGGGGCGGCTGTTGTAATTTGGTGAAAGATTACAAATAAATTTGACTCTTTCTTTAAGTTTAAAATTGCTATTATAAAAAGGGTTGGGCGAAACTCAAAATTGATACGATGCCTGAGAAACAAAGCTTGTTTTGGGGTGATTTCTTTTTTGCATCATATATTCTTTACTATGTTGATAAGAGGACAGAAATGGTTGAACTGTCATTCCATGTGGAACTTAAACAAAATAAAAAATATAATCCAGCAGCCGAGCGCCATAACAGCAGCAGTATTAAAATGACAGTGAAAGTAAAGTGACAGTCAACTTAAAACGGGAGTGAAATTAAAACGACAGTGAAAGTAAAGTGACAGTGAAGTTAAAACGATAGTGAAATTAAGACGACAGTGAAATTAAAACTACAGTGAAACTAAAACAAATGAAATTAAAACGACAGTGAAATTAAAACGACAGTAGACCTCACCTTTCGACTACTGGCGTGCTGCCGTCAAGCCGCAGGAATCGGTGTCCACGTTCATTCATGTAGATCTCGATGATGTCCAGCATCATTGTGAACTGACTAAAGAGCAAGACTCGCGACCCCTGGTGGCGCCGTCACAAAGCATTCAGTGAACAGTCCAACAGGAGTGCTCGCCTGGAGATCCTACTCAGTAACACATACTTTAATTTGGGGGGAGGTGAGGGGGAGAGGAGGAGTCATCTAAATGTTTCATAAGTTTTCATTCTTACAAAGTCTAAATACATGGCGGGGGGGGGGGGGGAGGGGAGGCCGAGGTCGGTGGTGGTGGGTGTCTGTCTGAGTCTCTCTGTTTATATCTCTGTTTATATCTCTGTTTATATCTGTGTGCGTGTGCGTGTGCGTGTGCGTGTGCGTGTGCGTGTGCGTGTGCGTGTGCGTGTGCGTGCGCGTGCGCGTGCGCGTGCGCGTGTGTGTGTGTGTGTGTGTGTGTGTGTGTGTGTGTGTGTGTGTGTGTGTGTGTGTGTGTGTGTGTGTGTGTGTGTGTGTGTGTGTGTGTGTGTGTGTGTGTGTGTGTGTGTGTGTGTGTGTGTGCGCACGCGCGCGCGTGTTACTGATTTGGACAAGGAATGGCATGGAGACGTGGTGCAAGTAATCAAAGTGGTTATTGCGAAGAGACAATAGGGCCAAGACCCAGCCATATAAAAGTTACGAAATTATTATAAATGGGTATAAATTGTTGTGTGAAGTTCCGCAGAATTTGATAAGTAAGGATATCGAACCCTTTTCAATTTGAAAAAATTGCAATGTCATTATGAAAATTTTGCTTTTTCAAACTGTTGCGGTATACGACCCTCTTAAGATAGATAGATAGATAGATAAAGGAAGAAGAATATATTTCAATTGAACTAACCTGTGCTTTGCACTTCGATAAGAGACCGTCGAGGAACTTGAATTTTCCTGTCTGCATTACTTCACCTTCCGGTAACCTAAACCGTTTGAGGGACTGAAAAAAAAGTGTTTTATTGATTGATTGATTGATTGATGTTGACTTCACACCATGCCATGTGATTCATAGAACATGAAGTTTGTTTGTTGGGGATTTTACATCCTATTTGTTGGTTCATTTGTTTAAGTTTTACATCCTGCAACATCTAAGGTCATATCCAAGACCAGTACCGACCGCACTAATGGCGACTTCATAGTGCTGCCCCACTGGAGACCTGGCCGCCGGCAACATGACCCGATTTCCCACTCAGTCACATTATCCTGATACTGTGCTAACCAGTCCTTGTCCTCTCCTATTAATGCCGAGCGCTAGGCTAGGTAGCAGCAAGTATTAATTTGATAAGTCATTGGTTTGACTCGGCTGGGATTAGAACTCCGGACCGTCCACACGGGAAGCCTGTGCTCTACAAATTCGGTCATCACAACAACTGAAGAGAGACATTGAACCAAAACGAAATGCTACTTACTCGGTGTTGATTACAAAGTCGATCCAGCTCAAAGTCGGACATCACTTGCATATCCTCAAACACGTACTCCTCATTAGCTTCACGATGCGAAGGTTCCTTCGGGCAAATGGGAAGTCATCCGTTACTTACATGACTTTTTAGCAGGGCTCTCGATGACTCGAGAGCTTGGGTCAATATGCGTGAAACTATATATTTAACACATCGTGGAAAAAAAAGACAACCCCCATAAAAAGGCAGAACAATAGTTTACACTAGCTGTGCACAGATTAAAGCTAGGCTGACAGTCTCTGACTATATTCAGATACCCTTTATATCTCTGCTTTTTTCCGGACTGGTGCACGGTCCAGTTTCAATATATTGTTTTGGGGGAGTTTTCAGTCGCATTGGTGCCCTGAAAGCTGCAAATCTGCAGCACTGTATGGGCATCTGCAGCACTATGGGCACTGCTGAAAGCGGTCCCATGTGGTCGGGAGTTGGCTTCCGATGGGTAGTGGTCAGAGAAATTGGGGATGGGGGGTGGGAGGAAGGAAAAAGGCAGCCTAAGAGCCCAACCACAGTCCTCTGAGAGGGCCGGGGGAGGCTGGGTGGTTGGTGTAGTTTTACGCCCCAGTAAGACCCTAGGCCATACCAGGACGTGCACTGACTTGTGACAGCGCGCACTCATGGCAACTTTATAGTGCTGTTTCAATATAGTCTCGCCATCTGGTCGAATCCATCTGTACCATTATGCGGTAAACCATATAGAGGGCGCTATCTAATGGCGGAGTTAACAATACTCATGGTTACATGACTCAAAATGGATGCCACTCTGGAAGAAGTGACAGAAGTTAGTAAAAACCACCAAAATCCATATGAAATGTGTATGGTAGGCACAAAAAGACATGCTTTCAACAACCCACACATGACGAAGCATCAGTGGAGTACGATGATGCGTGTTGGCAGCGCCGATTAACAGAGGAGTAGTGATCAGAACAACCATAAAACTTAACCACTGTTTGGTAATATATATAGAATTGTAGGCTGGAAATGAAACAGAAACATTGAAAAATATGTAATGTCAAAGCTATGACTCTTTTTAACTAGTGACTCGCGAAAAACTGTCTCCATAAGTCACAGACCGGCGTCTAGATAAGATTTCACATCGAGAGCCCTGTAGTGGCTTTCTTCCTTTAAACTCACTTATTCTGAGAGGTCATATGCTGTTTAAAAAAAAATAGTTTTTTTCCAAAAAACTAAAAAATCCCAGAATGCATTTAAAAAGGAGGAAGTGGCATACTTGATGCATACGAGTAGTTACCCAGACGGCTCAAGCGCTGCATAGAGTAGATATAATACAGACAAGAATATGTGGAGAAGTACAACAATCGGCAAAAGGCAGGATTAACTAAACAATCTAGTTATAGGATTGGTAATTCATTGAGATGTTGGCTAGCCCGATGGTTTTGAGTTCATTAAAAAAAATATATATATATGTCGTGGGGGTGATGAAAATGGGAAATACTGCGCCTAGAGCGGGACTCGAACCCACATCTCTTTGCATTCCGGGCCAGTGTGCTAACCATTACACCACCTAGGCTCCCTGATATCTACACACTCCCCACGCCTACCTGTCTATGTGGTTACTGGCCTGAGAGGTCAGTGCAGACCACTACACTCGTCCCCCTGGAATTTTAAGTCTTGTAATGCTTACAATTACATACATACATACAGGCAATGCACTAACACATACATATACAGGGTCAGTTCAACATCCATACAGCGCAAAGCTTGTACAGGATCCTGATCACGGCAACCAGTGTCGTGGGGGTGATGAAAATGGGAAATACTGCGCCTAGAGCGGGACTCGAACCCACATCTCTTTGCATTCCGGGCCAGTGTGCTAACCATTACACCACCTAGGCTCCCTGATATCTACACACTCCCCACGCCTACCTGTCTATGTGGTTACTGGCCTGAGAGGTCAGTGCAGACCACTACATATATATAAATATATTAAGGTGATTTTTATTTTAAATGGCTAATTTTGGAGATATATGAAATGCAAACATGCTGAATTAATGTTGGTGTGCATGTCAAAACACTTGACACCATAGGCTTCAGCTATAACAGGTTCTATTAAAGTGGCTCAGTATTTCCTTCTATGCAGTAACCAACGCTCAAAAGCTGCACCAGTATCTACGTTAGATATGTAGAATCAAATCTAGACAAGAGTTTTGGTTTAGAAAATTGTTCAGCTTTCATCTCATCGGACTATGCAGCTTTATATAACTACATGAAAACTCAGAATTTGCCACAGTGCGCAGGTTTGTTACCTTGATTATGAGTGCTGCCATCTGCCGGAGTTTCTGGTCGGTGAAGTTCCGCCGGTGAAGCAGGTGGTGGTTGGCGGCCTTTCTGAGTTCCATCACCATGCTGCCACCACGCGACTTGAGGTCAGTGTCGAGCGCGGCGCTCGACTCGAGCCGCCGCTTGAAGGATGACGTCAGTTCGTCATACAAGTTCTGTTGCGCGCCCACTAAAGGAACCCGCTCCAAGCTGTCCACCTTGGCCGGCATCTGCTGCATTACCTGGAGGCAACATGGTGCGTATAATCAGTAAATGTCAAAAGGACATGGCAATACCATCTCTATAGTAATATCCCACTGCAAAGTCCAATAGAGGGTTTCCACCACCCCACCCCCCCCTCTGGCGTTAGTGGAATAACAGTACAGTGCATTCCATGGAAAAGGTATTATAGAGGGTTTCCACCCCAAACCTGCCCTCTGGCGTTAGTTGAAGAACTAACAGCTCAGTGTAAAGCACACTCCACGGAAAAGGTTTCATAGAGGATTTCCACAACCAACCTGATGTCACTGGAAGAACTAATGTGGTTAAAAGAGTTTAATGTGTGTACTCTGTGGGAAAAGGTCTTTATAGAGGATTTCCACCCCCCCCCCCCTCTGGCATCAGTGGAAGCGCTAATGTGGGTAAGAGCAGTATACCATGCGGAAAAGGCATCACCCTTTGATGACAGTAGAAAGAACTAATGTTGTCGGTAGAAGCTCACTGCGCATGCCTCAGGTACAGCATATGCTTCAGCAGTTACGGGTTCCATTAAACTGACTTAGTATTCCCTTTTATGCAGCAACCAATGTTTAACAAGGTTCCCGCTCTTTTTCAGCCTTCTTTTTTAATGACTTTTTAAGTACATGTTAGGACCATTAAAACGGTTTTTAAGGACCAAAGTGAAGAACCTCCACAGCCTTTTCAGCATGCCATAACTCCAGGTTCCGAGTATGCTCCACTAGTCCTATTACCCATCAGGTGGGGAATAATTCCAACGTAATCTTTGGAGGACAGCCAAGGTTGGCCCAAAATTATTGGCGTGCGATGAAGAATGCGTGATATATGAAATATCAAAATATAATTTTTTTTTTTTAAACAAAATAAAAATGGATTTTGTAGAGACAAATATTTTGAAAATATTTTTTCCAATATACTAACATCCATAATTCGTATGATTTATAATACTTTGTGTATAATTGTAGGACTTTTCAGTACTTAATTTTGTCATTTTCAAAAGTTAGTACCGTTTAGGTTTTTTTATGACCAGTACAAACCCTGTTTAATAAGTGGACCACTATCTAAGTCGGTTATGTCGAATCAAATCTAGTGAAGCGCTTTGGATTAGACAATTTTATGCTTTCATCGGCCTATGTAGCTTTAATACAGCATTGATAGTTACCTCTAATTTGATACGCCGCAGGAAAAACGGCTTGAGGATATGCTTTGCTCTTTGGACGCATTCCTTCTCGTACGAACCTTTGCTCTCACCAGCCGTCTTTGTTGCACCCGCCTGAAAATCAAACAATGGATACTGGCATCAGTAACAGACAGACATAATAATTTCAGAATTACTTTAATGCTCAGGGATGAAAATGATCTCCGGGAAAAATATTAAAAAAACTAATATAGAAACTACTAACACCCAAAGCTGCAAACGGGTGGCCCGAGCAAGACCAGGTAAACACGCCTGAGTGCGGGACCAGACCAAATCAGTATCACAGGTGCCCAGCATTGAAAACAAGCACCCACACGGGAGCTTATACGTTATGGAGAGAATAAATAACTTGTCACCAAAAAAAAAGCGGAAATGCTGATATTCTCACATAGGTTTAGCATTGTCAAGGAATCGCGGGAAAATCCCGGAAGTCGGCCAAAAATAACACTAACCGTGGAGGTATTTTCTTGCCCTCTTTAAATTAAAATGTGCTTTTAATAAATATTCATTAAACTCAGGACCATCATGTCCGGCTGGAACAGGTTTGATATCAAGACAGGATAATACTTACTTTTGTTTATTCAAATTAGATACAGTCGTACCTGCCTTCAGTGACCCATGTGGTTAGCGATTCCCTGCCATAGGTGGACAATGTTTCAATGTACAAACTGATTTGTCCCATTTATTTGACTGTCTTTCCGACAATATCCTGGACAGCTGCTAGGTCAGGACTCCACCGATTTGATTGGTTAATGGAGTTTTACGTCCTGGCAACATACCAACTTATGACAGTGTGCACTCACGGTGACTTTATAGTACTGCCCCACTGGGAAATCAGGCCCCTGGCACCATGACCCAAAATCCCACTCAGTCACTTTATCCTGACACTGAGCTAACCAGTCATTACCCAATCCCATTCAGGCTAGGAAGCGACAAGTATCAATTTTATAAGTCACTGGTTTGACTCGACCGGGGACCAAATAACTGATCTCCCACACGGGAGGCCCGCGCTCTACCGATTCGACCACCGGGTCCAGTCCACCGATTTGAAGACAGTTGAGTTGCCACTTACAGTGATGGCGGTGAACATTCGCTTCAGGTGGTCTGTCTTGCCGCAGAACATCTCAGGCATGACAAAGCAGAGCAGCGACATGAGTTCCACAAGGTTATTTTGTAGTGGCGTGCCAGTCAACAGTAGGCGTCGCTGAGCCTGAAAGAATTCAACACATCAAAACTCTGAACCAGCAGCATTTCCAACAACCAGCCGGGTTAACGGATGTAAATGGGTCGTTCTCAGAAACTCTGTACAACTTTTGTGACATGGAAAACAAAAGTGAAAACATTTCGAATAATAGGAGAATCCATATTCATGTTCAGGTTTGTTTATGTGTTGTGGGGTGATGAAAATGGGAAATATTGCTCCTAGAGCGGGACTCAAACCCACATCTCTTTGCATTCCGGGCCAGTGTGCTAACCATTACACCACCTAGGCTCCCTGATATCACCATACTACCCACGCCTACCTGTCTATGCGGCTCCTTGTCTGAGAGGTCAGTGCAGACCACTACACTCGTCGCCTTGGAATTGTAAGTCTTTTAATGCTTACAATTACATACATACAGGCAATGCACTTACATATGTACATACACAGGGTAGGTTCAACAACTATACAGCGTGTAGCTTGTACAGGATCATGGTCACGGCAACCAGTGTCATGGGGGTGATGAAAATGGGAAATATTGCGCCTAGAGGGGAGGGGAGGGGAAGGGAGGGGAAGGGAGGGGAAGGGAGGGGAAGGGAGGGGAAGGGAGGGGAGGGGAGGGAGGGGAGGGGAGGGGAGGGGAGGGGAGGGGAGGGGAGGGGAGGGGAGGGGAGGGGAGGGGAGGGGAGGGCAGGGGAGGGGAGGGCAGGGGAGGGGAGGGGAGGAGAGGGGAGGGGAGGATGTTCCACCTACATAAAGCTGCATAGTCCGATGAAATATCAAATTTTCCAAACCAAACCGACTATCTAAATTTGATTTTACATATCTAACTTAGATACTGAAGCACTTATTAAGCATTTGTTTCTGGGTAGAAGGCAATACTGAGTCAATTTAACAGAACCTGTTACTGCAGAAGTCTGTGGTGTCAGAGTTTTGCCAAGCTTGCCAAAACTAATTTTCTATGTTTGCACTCAAAATATCTCAAAGGTTTACCATTAAAAATAAAAGTAACTTTGAACTAATGTTAAGTAGATACTAGTGATCGATCTAATATATTTATCTCAGAAAAAATATAGGAATTAAAAACCATCGGACTATGCAACTTTAACTATTTGATACAGTCTAGCCTCGGCCATTGCAACGGTTGTACTACTGTAACCACAATGTTCATCTCATAAATATAATCCTTAATCGAAAAAAGAAGACAGGCAAAAAAGATTAGAACCAATGATTAGTATCTAGCCGCTAAAGTAACCACACTTTACTTGTCAGCAAACTGTTTATCTGAGTAGCGACTTACAAATCATGTACGCATACTAATGATGCCATTAGACCAGCAGGATAATCTCGACAAGCAATACACCGATGCACTTACGGAATCAACAGAATCACCGAACTTACTCTGATCTTCATAAGGTTCTGGTAGCGTAGCGAGCTCATGTTTTTTAACATGTGCCCTTCGTCAAATACGGCATAGTGGAACTTGAACTTCTTGAACAAGACGCGGTCTTCAATTCCACCGGTAGCCATATTGTACCTGAATAGGTGAAGAGAGTGCGTTTTGTGTTAGAACGACGTCTTTAAGTTGTGATAGCATGGGGGAGGCAGAAGTTACTGGTAATAGTGTCTGCCAATTTTACATGGTATTGCAGGACCACGACGCGCCAGTACAAGACAGCGAACGTTTACCAAACTAAAATTATTTAAGACTATTTATTGCATGAAACAATTTATTTTTATGCTGTGAGCCCCTAAGTACAGAAATGCACTACAAAGAAATCAGTTCAGGAAAATTACATTCTTCCCAATTTTGAGTTGTGGACGTAACACAATAAAAGGGGACACACAAAAAAAAACAGGAGACGGGCTGAGGCCTATAGTTGATATTATAATGCACATTACAACAGGCAACGATTAATAAATACTTGTAAAAAGAAACTTGCTTAAAGTTGCAATTTCCTATGATTTTGAATTTCTGATTTTAAAATATATTTTGTTAATTAAATATAAATATATTAGGCTGATCGTCATAATCGATCTTACATTGAAGTAACCTTTTAAACCAATGTTGGCATGCATGTGTCATGTTGGCGAGGCTAACATGAGTAATTTGCTCAACGAGGCAACCAGGTCGAGTAGTTTTCTTGCTGTATCGCGACACGCGTAGTGGTCACTTCTCACCCGGCCGTCGAAGCAGCAGGTTCGCTCTCCCACCCACCCACCCAAGGGTTGAGCGCTGGTCGTTACGTTAAGTCGTTATCTGTTACTCTATTTACGCTTACTGTTACATTATACTTGTTATGTCTGTTATTACTACGGAACTGATTTCTGTCATCGCTTACTGATTGTTGCTGCCTTTGATTACTGATGACTGTTCATATTTGCACTAGTTAAGATTGGCCCTGTCGCCGAACACGCTCAGTCATACTTGATCGCTCAACTTCCTGGAAGTTACGGACTTATTTTCTTTAAATAAATATAATTCTTTATTTAAATCCATATTCGCCTTGTGTTGTTTGTCTCGTTGAGTGAATTATGAAATTCTTATGCCATAGATCTAAGCATGAACTTAGTACTAGTCACCTATGCAGCAGCAAATGATTAATGCTTGCACCAGTATCTCAGTTGGATATTTAGGTTCAAATCTAGATCAATGTTCTGGCTTAGAATAGTTCATTCTTTCACTGCACTCAATGCAGCATGAAATTTTTTTTTTTTTTTAAATATTGAAACGGAAAATATAAGTTCTGCCAAAGACCCTATAAATACTAAGACGGCTCACTCCCTATCTCTCCCATGGTAATGTAAATTTTGCAGTGCCACCATGTGGTGGGTTTGATCAGCCCAGCTGCTGGTTGGTGTTTCACATGTAAACACATACACAATTATATTAGACATGAGATAGGTAAGTATGAATACACATCAATATGAAATTGCTATGAACAAATACACATCATCACCAGCATCGCCATCATCACACATCTTTCACATTCATATATACATTCATACATATAATATAGCACCTGTTTAACCAAGAGAACAGCCAGCACACCAAGTGGTGGGTTTGATCATTTTGATTACACAGTAAAGGCTGAGTGAGCCGTCTTAGTATTATAGGGTCTTTGGTTCTGCTTTGAATATGCTAACTACAAAATAAAGCGGAAATTCGCCACACAAAAGAAGCAGAAAATTGTTACAGCTGATACTTACGAAGTAACGATGACATGGAAGTCGACCGGGCCCTCCATGATATCCGCCCGCAGCTCTCGCCGCTCCTCCTGACTGCCGTAGTACAGGATCACGCGCAGCTTAGGGCACCATTTTCGTAATTCACGTAGCCAGTTGTCTGAAGCACACACACATACCAGAATTAGAAAACCTGGTTGGTTGGTTGTTGGAGTTTTATGCCTTGGCAACATCTAAGGTCATATCAGGACGGGTACCGAATTGTGACAGCCTACCATCACCAAAATAGTGTACTTAGTAGAAATACTTAACAAAAATACTAATTTTAAAGGCCTATCTGAGTCTGAGCAATTAGCAATGATGACGTTCCAAATACGATTCATTTTGGTGTATTTTTCTCTGATTATGTGGCATGGCATACAAGAAAGATGAGCCACCTTCAACAAAAGAAAAGCGGAAACCTGACTTCCGATAAATCTGAGCGTGCTAAACATTAAGCGGAAATGACCTGTGGAAAAACGAATCGAAAATCAACCGAAAAGTTCCCATCGCTGATAGAAATAGCTAAATATATGTTGTAAATAAATTATTAAAGCCTTGCTTTCGATCGGACTAGGTCATTAGACTTGTTTCTTGCTATTATTAGATCTAGAGGATAATATGCTTAGATAGGAAAGTAACATTCTCATTTCTTGCTTGTATTTCATCTAGAGAATAATACACTGATAGGAAAGTAATATTCTCATTTCTTGCTTGTATTTGATCTAGAGGATAATACGCTTAGATAGGAAAGTAACTTTCTCGTTTCTTACTAGTATTTGATCTAGAGAATAATACGCTGATAGGAAAGTAACATTCTTGTTTCTTGCTATTATTAGATCTAGAGAATAATACGTTTAGATAGGAAAGTAATATTCTCGTTTCTTGCTTGTATTTGATCTAGAGGAAAATACGCTGATAGGAAAGTAACATTCTCGTTTCTTGCTAGTATTTGATCTAGAGGAAAATACGCTTAGATAGGAAAGTAACATTCTTGTTTCTTGCTATTATTAGATCTAGAGAATAATACGTTTAGATAGGAAAGTTACATTCTCGTTTCTTGCTAGTATTTGATCTGGAGGAAAATACGCTTAGATAGGAAAGTAACATTCTCGTTTCTTGCTATTATTAGATCTAGAGAATAATACGTTTAGATAGGAAAGTTACATTCTCATTTCTTGCTAGTATTTGCTCTACAGGATAACACGCTGAGATAAGAACGCAACATTGTTTTTAGCTTTGTAGTTGCCATGGTAACACTGATGAGGGTGGTGCCCACCCTTCCCATTCGCTCACCTATGGTGGAGGAGGGCACGATGATAACGTGGGGACCATTCTCTCCGTCTTGTAGTAGTTGGGCCAGGAATGCCACTGTCTGAATAGTTTTGCCCAAGCCCTGAAATATACCGATACCACAGTTATATTTATTGACAGGGATTAGTGATCTCAAAAAAGAAGGAAAAAAGAAGAAAGAAAAAAAGAGGGTAATATATGGTGAGGTGGACTATAATATGGGTTGTTCTCAGAAATTGTACCACTTTTGTGACATGGAAACTAAAAGTGAAAACATTCCAAATAATATCAGAAAACATTCCAAATATTTTCACAATTTAGCACAAAATCATGAGCATATTTTGTGGAATAGATTAAATACATGTAGTATATTGCTAACATACTTAATGCAGAGTCAACAATAACTATTTGATGTACTACCCTCCAAAAAGAAAGCAAAATCACTAACAATGTAATGTAATGTAGAAACCAAATATGTGGTACAATTTTTGAGAACGAACCATACATAAGTCAGAACATTGGCAGCAGAACCAGGGGTCCCGGTGACAAAACTGCAAAATTGTTTAAATCCCTGAAAAACTATGGGGGTTCGGGGACATGTCCCACCAGGAAATATGTTAAAACCTATGATTAAAATGGTGCAATATGGCATCCTTTTGGACATTTTGGCCTTGAAATTCCAACTGTTTTAAGACTTCAAGACTAATAGCCCTGTCACACTATGACGCATCATAGCATGTGCAGACGTAGGTGATTTTGCGGCAATACCTTGGTGTACGTCGATATGCGTTACTCGAATGTTACATGTTCGTTGGTATACGTCGATGTACATTGTTATATGGCATCGCGCGGCAAGGGGTCGCAAAAGTTTTGAGCATGCTCAAAACTTTTCACTTTCGACAACGTGTACCTTTTACGTCGGGCATACTCTATGTATACGTCGATGTACGTTAGACAAACGCTGTTCGGACAGAGAGGCAGCGGAAAAGTACAGTCCGCGTATTGACATAGTATGTGTAACGTACATTTAACGTATGTATAATGTACATTTAGTGTCTCTCCAACATGTCTCGACATATGTAACGTATAAGGCGTACTTCTGGCAATCAAATTAGATGTATAACGTTCACCGGCGTACCGTGAGCGTATTCTGAGCGTTTTTCGCCAGGAGGCACATTAGCCATATGTTGGCCATACGCTCTGCTAAGTTATACGATAGGCTCTCGTACGCCGACACATACTAGCAATAGGTCAGACATACGTTCTGCATACGTTCCTCATATGTTCAGCACGTTGTATATACAGTATGTATATGCTACACATACGATGGCCATACACCAGCAATAGGTTGGACATACGTTCTGCATACGTTCATTACGTTGTGTATACGTATGTATAGGTCCAACTTTGCCCATGCGCCGAAAAGTTTGACCCATCAAAGTCTGAAAGTGATTTTAGCCGTTGGCCACGCGCTGATGCAATGCGCCCTAGTGTGACAGGGCCATAACAAGTAATTTAAAACCGATTTTTTGGGGTGTTTTCTTTCGCAGACGGATATTCTGTTGCTGTTGCCGAAATCAGCGAATACTCTAATGATTGGACATATGCATCGAACGAAGACAATTCAAGTGTATTTGGTGGCGGGCAAACAATTATTCAGCAGCACTTATTTTTGGCGCCGGGTAAAGGAAATTTATAGATCTGAGTAATAATAACAAACATGCTATGAAAAACACGTACCATCTCATCGGCGAGGATCCCATTGAGCTGTTGTCGGTGCATAAGGGTCAACCAATTAAGGCCTACCAGCTGATATGGCTGCAGCTTGTTCCTGTGGAATGGATAACAGATGAGAAAACAATATAACTGATGCCAACTAGTAAATAGTTGCTGTTTGTTGGGAGTTTTATGTCCTGCCAAAATCTACGGTCATATCAGGACGGGTACCGACTTGTGACAGTGCGCACTTATGGTGACTTTATAATGATATGCCACTGGTGGGCAGCAGGCTGCTAGTGCTAGCACCATGACCTGATTTCCCACTCAGTCACATTATCCTGATACTGAGCCAACCAGTCCTTGCCCTATCCTAATAACGCCGAGCGCCTGGTTAGGAAGTGACAAGTATCAATTTTGTAAGTCATTGGTTTGACTCGACCGGGAATCAAACTCCCGACCTTCCACACAGGAAATTTGCGATTCGGCCATTGCATCTGGTACTGGTAAATAACTCATAACTTACTCGCTCTCAGGTTCGTAATGGTGCGGGTTTATGTGATTGATTGATTGATTGAGTGATAATGGGTTAATGCCGCCATGTCAGTAGAAAGAGCCAACTTCATAGCGAGAAATGTGTAGTATCTATTCTGTCTGGTTTGTTAATCACACTTATACTCACATGAAAACTGAAATGGTCAGACTTGTGTCAAATGACAGCAAAGTTTAACACACGAAACATACCTAAAATTACAAGAGGTGACACAGTCCAGTTGTTCCTTGGAACTCTAAAACTTGTTTGTGGTTTACGTCGGTAAAGAAGTGGTGTTCTCTGTGGCGGAGTGGTTAGATTGTCTGACTTTTTTCTAGGTCAGACTCCTAATCTGAAGGTTGGTGGTTCGATTCCCTGTGCCCCCCCAACCTCTGCCTTTTTGAATTTCCACCGCGTGTATAACTTACAGCGTCATCAAAGGCCAGTTGCTCTCATACCATGTCTATGTGGTGTGGGAGGTTAAAAATCCCTTGGGTCGGTAAAAGTGTAGGATCGGGCTTTCTATCCACAAACTGTCTAATGGTGAAAACAAGTCTATTCAAACTTATCCATGATAGGCAGTATAGATCTTCAAGAGAAAAGTCTCGCATGCCATTTATATTACAACATTCTTGGCTTAAGGCCGTGAAATCTACACATTCAAGCAGAATGTGCCCAAGGACTGACACTCAATGCACTCACGGGGTGGTTCATGAGTGAGTCGAGAGGGCGGCCACTCTTAGCTGACTCATGTGGTTATGTGGAAGCCCATTATACATAGTCGCGGATTTTGTAATATAAAATAACTCTTCATACATTTATAGCAACATAAATCAGGCGTCCATGATAAGCATGACAAAATTACATGCCATTTCAAGTAAATGAATTCCACATTTTAATACTGATTGACTCTTGATGGTTTAATGATGTCAGCAGCAAGGGCCATACTCATGTAGAAAAGCTAGTGGTATCTAATCTGTCAGTCTTGCTAATCACATTCACATACCTACATTGAAATTTACATAAAATCTCTAAATGGAATCTTAACATCGAGAAATGCAAAATCCATAACTTTCAAGTCACAGACATTTTTTTTGTGTGGGTGTTTTCCATCTTCAATTCCCATGATTTTCAAGAGCGTACATTTTCTTAAAATAGATAGTTGGTTGGTTATTGGGGCTTTAGGTCCTGGCAACGTCTAAGGTCATATCAGGATGGGTACATACTTGTGACAGTGCGCACTCATGGTGACTTTATAGTGCTGCCCCACTGGGAAATCAGGCCACCGGCACCATCACCCGATATCCCACTCAGTCACATTATCCTGACACTGAGCTAACCAGTCCTTGCTGTATCCTATTAATGCCGAGTACCAAGCCAGGAAGCGACAAGTATCGATTTTAAAGTCATTGGTTTTCACTCGACCAGGAATCGAACTCCCTACCTTCCGTATTCGAGGCCCGCGCTCTGCCGATTGGGCGACCATGCCCGATCCTTAAAATAGAAAGACCAATGCCAAGTACATAGGACTGAACTCACTTTGAATCGAGTGTGTGCGGCTGCTTGGTTATGTAGCCTTCTTGCTCTCCGCCCTCTACGGTCACCTTACTGGTGAGGGATGAGACGATACTCTCCATGTCCTGTGCGATTTGCTCACAGTGCTTCATTAGCCGGTTCACCTGCACCAAGCACACATAACTCATCAACAACAACTGTTTGAGGTAAATATGGAGAATCTGTTGGGTTATTTTGTTGTTAAAAAAAAAAAAAAAAATGTTTAGCTCATATTTTTTTAGTTAAATACACCAGTTTGACAAGACCGGACGCGGTGGCAGAATCGGTAAGGCGGAAGGTCGGGCCTTCAATTCCCGGTCAAGTCAAACCAATGTCTTCCATCTAAGGTCATACAAATACCCTATAATACTAAGACGGCTCACTCCCTATCTCTCCCATTGTAATGTAAATTTTGCAGTGCCACCTTGTGGTGGTTTTGATCAGCCCGGCTGCTGGTTGGTGTTTCACATGTAAACACATACAATTATATTATATCTGAGATAGGTAAGTATGAATACACATCAATATGAAATTGCTATGAACAAATACACATCATCATCAGCATCATCATCGCCATCATCACACATCTTTCACGTTCATATATACATATAATATAGCAACTCTTTAATCAAGAGAAGAGCTAGCGCACCAAGTGGTGGGTTTGATCAATTTGATTACACAGTACAGGCTGAGTGAGCCGTCTCAGTATTATAGGGTCTTTGGGTCATATCAGCAACAGGCAACATTTAAGGTAATATCAGGACAGGTACCAACCTGTGACAATGCGCACAAATGGCGACTTTATAGTGCTGCCCCACTGGGAAATCAGGCTGCTGGCACAATGACCTGATATCCCACTGAGCCACATTATCCTGACACTGACCTAACCAGTCCTTGCCCTATCCTATTAATGCCGAGTACCAGGCTAGGAAGCGACAAGTATCAATTTTTAAGTCATTGGTTTGACTCGATCGGAGTTCGATTCGAACCAGTGGGTTCAAATTCCACGATCTACCAAAACGGGAGATGGACGCTCAACTCATTCAGCCATCCCGTCTGGTGCTTGTAGTAGGAGACTCGGGAAATTTACCTTCAAAATGGAGCATTCTGAAAACAAAAATTGTTCACCTTATTGCATAAATTACACGGTGAGACTACACGTCACAGACGAGTAATGTGGACGCGAGGGCGCGGAGGAGGGGGGGGGGGGGGTGGAAGCGGAGCCGTGTAACCCTTACCACCCACTATTTTATTTTCTCAACGGATTTGGAATAATATCGACAAGTGTAAAGAATCAATCCCCAAAAGTCAGGAAACTGCAGACCGACGGGAAATTCTCATCCCTGTTATATTTAGGAGCATTAATAAAGGGTGCGATTAGGAAATGGGTCACAGACCGTGGAGCGGATCCTGAGCAGTTCCTTGCAACCGGAAACCAGGTTGAGGTTGAGCGTCTTCTGGCTGCCGAACTTATCCATCTGGAACAGGCAATCGGGTGGCACACAGGGATGAAAGCAGCCGGGTCCGTACACATGTGAAGATATGGAATTCAAGGCCTTTTCAAGTCTTTTCAAGGCTGTTTTTGATAGGAATTCAAGACTATTTTCATTTGGATTTCAGGGAAAAACAACATTGGCGAATGACGATTTCGGAATCATTTAGAACAGTAGGGACAGTTTAACGGTTAAACTCAAGGCTTTTCAAGGCCTCCTCCAATCGACTCAAATGAGGTTCGAGATTTTCCAGGCCTCATACGGATCCTGAAGTAGTACTAGAAGAAAAAAAGCGGAAATATGCGAGTGGTCATTTCTAATGCTTGGAGCTTACGATATGAAACCTGACAGCCGAGAATTTTCCGCGAATCCCTGACAGTGTTAAGCCTATGAGTGAATTTCCACGTTTTCTCGGAAATCCACTTCTTGCTTTTGTTTATTCGATTTGGTCTTGCACCATAGCAACTTCTAAGTTCATTAGGAGGGTTCACTCCTTTGATTCTGACTGACCAACTGCTATCATTTATAACTAGCGTTTTGTGGTAGTTAATCAGCGATGATCAGAAAAATCGCGGAAATCCCAGAAATTGCGGAGTTTAAAAAAAAAAATCCCCGATTACCTTTGCTTTTGAGTATCATCCAGGTTCACACAAAAAGTTGAAAAGTTTGCCACCAGATTCAAGAATATTTTGAAAGAGACTCAACACGTTGATTTCAAAATTGATACAATCGACTCAAAAGTATGTAATGTTGGAAAAACAATGCCACAAAGGTAATTGACATAAATGTTGTCATAAACAAGTTCATCTCAAATACCATGTGACACATTATAATCGGGGTTCATACAAAAAGTTGGCCACCAGATTCACGAACATTCAAGAACATAGTTAAATTCAAGAACATTCGAGGGTACTCGAACCTAAAATCCAAATTCAAGAACATTTTTTGTACATTAGTTGATTAAGAAGGGGAAATTTTAATCTTGGAGAATTGGTCTTCCTCATTTCACTGCTCGTTGCCCTACCCTAGTAATGCCGAGCGCCAGGCTAGGTAGCGACAAGTATCAATTTATTGGTCATTGGTTTGACTGGGCCAGGGTACGAACCTGGGAGGTTGGAAACCCCCAGTCTACCAGAACGGGAAATGGAAGCGGAAGATCACCTCATTCAGCCACCTCATCTGGTCTGACTTTTGGCGATGCGTGCGAACGCATGTATGATCCCCCAACCCACCCACCTCTCTTCAATCACCTACCAGGTCAGCCCAGTCACTGTAAGGCCTGTTCTCGATGATCACCTCCGCTTTCTTCTTGGAACACCCCGGCATCGTCATCAGCTCTTCCAGCTGAGCATCCTGGAAGAACTTCATGATGGGGTCGGAGTCCTTCTCCTCCTGCTCTTCATCACTGTCGTCGCTGTCCACCAGCTCCACGTCGTCGTCGTTTGCGTTCACACTGCTGGAGCCAGCCAGCTTGGTTTTCACTTCTGTGCGCAACAGAGATGGTTATATCCAAGTCACCCAACTGCTTGCGATCGCTTTGCAACCACAAAAAAAGGGTTGGTCGCAAGGTGGTCCTCAGTGGTCGCCGACCTCTTTGCGACCATTTTGGTCGCAAGGAGATTGCAGCTACTGCTTAGCGACCATTGCTTTGGTTGCAGGGTCACCAGATACTGTGGGCTCTTTGGTCCAAAGTGATCGTAAGCCATAGTGTGACTGTAATTTTAGTTCTTTTGGTTTTGTTACATTTAAGATGTCACGGTCAGATCACAAATCTGAGCTTTGTTAAATTTAATTTTGTAATAAAATCAAAAAAGTTTTCTTTATTGGTTAAAAAAAAAAAAATCTTGCAACATCTAAGGTCATATCAGTATCAGGACATGTACCCACTTGTGACAGTGTGCACTCATGGCGACTTTATAGTGTTGCCCCAATGGCCGCCAGCACCATGTAATTTTGTGTACCCCCCCCCCCAAATATATACAAGGAAGCTGATTTTGATAGGTTTTTGTTATTGTTTTTAAAAAAAGGGGAAAAAAAGGTTTGTTTTTGTTTTTGACCGTTGTTTTTTTGAGTGTGGGTTCTATGCGGGGTTGGCGAGACGTTTCTGGGGGGGAAAGTGATGCAGTTAAAAAAAAAAGAAGAAGTATAACCTGCAATCTTTAAGAATGCCCCAAAGAATACCCACTTGTCCTGACGTTGCCGCCAGATGTCGCCACCGAGTGGCTCCCTCCCTCCTCCTGCTCCTCCTCCTCGTCCGATGTGTTCATGAGGTCCCGCCGGATGCGGGAGGCCTGGCGGGCCGCCTGGATCGCCTTGATGCTCCCCATGTTCTCCGTGGCCGCTGTCAACAGCAGTGTTAAGTGGGTCAGTGTTAAGTGGGTCAGTGTTAAGTGGGTAAAAATGCAGGGAATCACCTCATTCTGATTATGACCACTACTGCACAGAGGCAAATACAAGTGCATGCACTTAACCGCTAGGAGCAGAATAAACAATCCCAACAAACATTCTGCTCCAGTAGATGTAAATAAGTATACTTTAAAACTGATCCGTCAACACCGATGGTGATAGAAGTCGCACACTCCCATGGGTTTAACCAATTTTTTTGTTTAATCATTTTTTTAGGTGTTTACAAAAAATAATAATTTTAGATGTCTTTTTTTAAAATCAAGTCTCCGCCATATTATCTTAAAAATAAATATGTTAGGTTGATCGGTATATCATACCTTTACATTAACTTGGAATAACTTTGGTTTTAAAATAGCTATCTTTGGAGATTTGAACTAAAAACTTGCAAAATAATTCAGCAACTTTTCTACTTTTACAACTTGTTGAAGCCACTGTCTACCATACGTCAGTTCGAAGTAGTTTTCACTTTAATATGGTTTGTTTGTTTGTTGTTTTACGTCCTAGCAACATCTAAGGGGCTTAATATGGTTAACTTTGTGGAGATATTTGAATTGAAAAGGTGCCAAGTTAAGTTTAGCGTGCACATTAAAAATTCTGACATCATGGGCTTCGCGCAGTAACAGGTTTGATTAAATTGACACAGCACGCCCTTTTATGGAGAAACAAATGCTTAATGCGTTGGATATGTAGAATCAAATCTAGACACCATGAACATTTAAAGCTTTTATCTGATTGTGCGGCTTTAATGCAAACATAAGTTTACATAGGAGCTGTCAGTAGGGTCCATACAGATGTGAAGATATGGAATTCAAGGCTGTGTTGATAGGATTTGTTTGTTTGTTTGTTTGTTTGTTGTTTTACGTCCTAGCAACATGCTTTGATAGGAAATAAAAACTATTTTCATGTGGATTTAGTCCGAAATCGCCATTCAGAATGTCGATTTCAGACTAAATGAGATCAGCGGGGACAGTGTACTGGAATTCAAGGCTATTCAAGACTAATTACCCAAACTAGGTTCAAATTCAACGCTTTTCAAGGCCTTGAAATGGGGCAAATGAAGTTCAAGACTTTTCAAAATTGAAAGAACAAGCCCCGTACAGACCCTGTGATAGTGTTTTGGTTACGAAAGATATGTGCTTTTATCGGACTATGCGGGTTTTAATAACATATGCATAATGATTTGGACATATACATCTAACTTTATCACACACATTTAAATTTTCATCCGTCAGTGACTGATGGCCATTTTACACTATGTCGGCAACGAGGCATCGTGAGGGACCAGTTGAATACCACAATTTATTAGTAATTCAAAACCTACACGTCGCTGCCTGGACCGGGTCCTGGCTGTTCGGGTCAGAGCCGTCAGACGGCAGTTTTCGGAGACGCTTCTCTGGTGGCTGGATGTCCGAACTACTGCTGGCCACACTGTCCTGCGAGCTCAGACTCTGTCGCATCCTCGGCTTAGCTGATAAGAAATATGTTGACATGTTATTATGTGGTGGTGGTGGTGATGATGATGATGACGATGACAACGGTAATAATGACAATGATAGAAATATGCCACCATGTTATGTGTTGATGGTGATAAGGAGAACAGTAATGACAATGATAGAAATGTCACCATGTCATTATGTGGTGATGGTGATGATGACAACGGTAATGATGACAATGACATAAATGTTACCATGTTATTATGTGGTGATGATTATGATGATGACAATGGTAATGGTGACAATGATAGAAATGTTGCTATGTTATTATGTGGTGATGATGATGATGGTAATGGTGACAATGATAGAAATGTTGCTATGTTATTATGTGGTGATGATGATGACAATGGTAATGGTGACAATGATAGAAATGTTGCTATGTTATTATGTGGTGATGATGATGACAATGGTAACGGTGACAATGGTAGAAATGTTGCTATGTTATTATGTGGTGATGATGATGACAATGGTAATGGTGACAATGATAGAAATGTTGCTATGTTATTATGTGGTGATGATGATGACAATGGTAACGGTGACAATGGTAGAAATGTTGCTATGTTATTATGTGGTGATGATGATGACAATGGTAATGGTGACAATGATAGAAATGTCAGCACATTATTATGTAGTGATGGTGATGATGCCAAAGATAATGATGACAATGATCATTGATGTAGAAAGTAAATAAATGTACATTTATTAGGCATTGGACAGGGAGCTTTAAAGCCGCATAGTCCGATGAAAGCATCAAATTGCATAAACCAAAACACTGACAGCTCCTATATAAATTGCAGTTTTCTTTAAGGCTACGCAGTTTGATAAAACCTTGAAATGTCAACATCTTTGAAAACAAAACATCCTACATACTGGTGCACGTATTAAGCTAATAAATACTAAGACAATTTAATAGAACCTGTTAATGTTGAAGTCTATGGGGTCAGCGTTTTCAGGTGTTTGCTTAAAGCTGCATGGTCCGATCAAAATATCAAATTTTCAAAACGAAAACAATGATCTAGATTTGATTCTGCATATCTAACTTAGATACTGGTGCGCTTATTGAACATTTGTCATCACATAGAAGGCAATACTGAGTCAATTTAACAGAACCTGTTACTGCAGAAGCCTATGGTGTTAGAGTTTTGGCAAGCTTGCCAAAATTAATTTCCCACATTTTATTTGCACTTCAAATATCTCAAAAGTTACCCATTTAAAATAAAAGTTACTTCAATCTAATGTAAGGTAGATTATAATGATCAACCTAATATATTTATATCAAAATCAATATCAAAATCATCGGACTATGCAACTTTAAATTAATCTGACATATTCTCACTTCAAATATTATGTTATAATAAAATATATCTAAAATTAATAAACTTATCTAAACATATTACATAATTAGATGGTTTTGAATTTCTACCATATATATAGTTGAAATTCAAACTCAACTATATATATCACAATAGTTACATAATCTAATGGTTTTGAGTTTCTACTATATATATACATCATATGTACTAAATAATTTATTATGTGTATATAAATAACGCCAGCCAGCTTAATGTTTCTATCTCCATCTTAACCTCCATGATATTCGTGGCGGAGCGGGCATCCTCTCCTTCCCACCTCCTCCGCACCTTGAGCCAAGGGTCATTCTGTTCATTTTCAGCTTATATATATAAAAACTCAAAACCGTTGGATTATGTAACTATATACATAAATAAAAATTACACAGGAAATAGAAGAAAGAACAATCCTAATTAAGCCGCACCATTGCCGACCCTGTTGCGTGAGATGATCAGGTCGATGGCCGCCTCCAGGTCGCTGGTGGCCACGGCGGCGTCCTCCAACATCCACAGCGCGCAGCCGGGGAACATGGACTTGAGGGACGACACCTTCTGCTTCATCTCATGCGCGCTCACATCGGATGACGAGCTGCTCTGTGAGGAGGTGGAGGACAGCGACGTGCTCGGGGAGCCCGTGCTGCTCGCGTCGTGTTTCCGCTTAACCGGCTGAGACCTGTGGGATGGATGTATTACTAAAGCTGCACACCCAATGAAAGCTTGTGGTACTTAAAGCTGCACAGTCCGATGAAAGCTTGAACGATCGATTGATTGATTGATGGTTGTTTTATGCCATGTTGGCAGCAAGGACCACATTCACGGCAAGAAGTGACTAACTTGTATTCTGCCTGTTTTCGCTTAGCCACCACTTTTTGTGAAATCATACAATCAAATATGTGTCAAAAGACACTTATGACGTTAAAAAGCTCACAATTATCCGATGAAAGCATCACCACCAAAACACTGACCTAGATAAATTAGAATCTTAAGTTACTAAAAATAAAATAAATTCTTGTTAGAATACATGCTTTAAAGTGTTATTTGATTTTCTTAATGCATCACTAGAGATTCAGCCTGTTGTCACTGTGCTTCAAATACGTGGTTTTGGCCGTATTTGACCGAACATCTCAAGGTATCAAAATCTGTGGATAGATATATATGTGATGGATCGCGGCTGAATCTCCCTAGGACAATGAGAAGACACTGAGCAAGCTTCAAGCAGGTTTATTCTGGCATGTCAGAGGCTTAGATTTAGAGTGACCTGTCCACTGTCCAGCCAGCTCGGAGCTAATGTCCCACTGGAGGTGGCCGCTAGCAGAGCTTGGAGCAGTCCACCATAGGGATGGCCCCTGTTAGCCTGTTGCCACCTGTTGTAGTAAAACTGCAACACCGTGTGGTAGTGGGGCTCGCTAGACTATTACAGCCATACATATATACACACTCACACGCACATACATAGATACATAGATCACTCTCATGAAAACTGGGCAGAAGTGTCACATGGAGAGTTAAAATCTAATATTTAAATTTTGTTTACATTTTTTGGTTGCAAATAAAAGCTGGAAATCTCTTTACATCTATGTAAAATATAAATTGATGAGATGAAAAATAAAGGTGTAGTCCTTGATTAAGCTATGTCTTATGGCAGTATAACATATGTTGCTCATGTGTAACACATGTTTATGATACCACACAGTCTGCTTAATAAAAATCTAAGCAGAATGAAATAATTTCATATTTAGAAGCATATTAATCATGGCATAACATAGAGAAATATGTAGTGCTTATATTGATAAAAAAAAAAAAAAAAGTAATTCCTAGCCATGCTTTATTCACTGAATAATTAGTGTACAATATTTGTGTGGCATCCAGACACCACCGGTTACACATGTGACGGAAATTTGTAATGTTATTTCTGAAGACATCAACATTTTTTTATCTTTTATTTTAAGCATGCATACATGTTAATAAACACATCCTTTTTGATTTGGGAACTGTTTTGTTTGATATATCAATGCAATACAAAGATGTTAATAAGGATTCAACCACGTCCCATATGTCATGTTACAAATGCTGACTGTAAAATGTTTTTTTTTGTACAAAAACACTTCATAACTAAAAGGACCAAAGTTTCAAACAGTTTATTTTATTTCCCTTATTTCTTTCATCCAATCTGAACATGAATATGAAAAGTATAAGGAAAATAATAAGTAGGAAGTTTTTTTTATTGATGTTTTAAAATCTCATCCCATGCTGACCAGTTTTCAGGAGTGACCCACATACATATACATACATACATACATACATACATACATACATACATTCATACATATGAGACTGTCTCAAAAGGTGACAAGTAAAATGGGACAAAACTTTGTCCATTGTAACGATCAACAGATGCATTTGCTCAGGATAAACTGATTTGTTTTTTTACATTGTGTTTCATAATCCCAATAGAACACATACTGACTTGAAACAAATGTCCTTCTGTTTTCAGTGTAACCGTTTGTGTACTGTTTTGTGTCAATCGTTACACGGACAATTTTTTTAAAGTTATCACCTTTTGAGGCAGGCTCATATATACACACACAGAGGCTAGCTCACCTGCCGGTGCCATTGCTGTTCTTCATGCCATTCGCTTTGGACAGCCACGGTGAACTGCTGCCGTCACTGGAAGAGTCGATAGGGGCGGCCAACTTCTTTCCTGCAAGTACAAGATAGCTGACACATGATCTAAAAATACATCGTAAACCATCTAGGTTTCCTATACTGACTTTCAACATCCAATTAAATTGGGATCATACCTAAACCCAGACTATATCGACATACCCCTGCCTAGAAAATTAACGCAGACACCACCTACATTAAAATGGATACACAGAATGCAAACACTGACCAGATATACCACAAACTCTTAATTAGCTGAATGTAATAATATGTTATTATCTTAAGGTTGTTCTTGTAATTAAATAGTGTAAATGACTACAGTTAAGCATGGCCGGAAGACCAGTGCATTGGCGCTGATAAAAAAGACTATTCAGAGAAATAAAAATGTTTACAAAAAAAAAACGTTCGTTCCAGAAGTGAACTTACCACTGAATGTTGAAATGGGATTAGAGTTATGATTATTAGCATTGCTTGAATGGTGGCACCACGCCTCCTGTTACTTTTAAGGTAATATTAAAGCTGCATAATCCAATGACAGCATCAACTTTTCAAAACTGAAACAATAGACTACATCACGGTTCCAGCGGCGCGGTGCATTGTGGGATGGATCAGAGCAAAACAACCCCCCCAAAAGCACATGGCACATGCTAATACACTGGGTGCAGCTATGAAATGTGTTAAGTTTTAGCTCATCTCAGCTCTTGTTTGAAACATAGAATACTAACTAAAAAAATATATATAATAAATTAAGATATTAATCTTTTACCCAGCATTGCATTTACGTCAATATAATCAGCACATCTTATGCCATGTGCATTTAGATTTAGAAAGATCTAGGCACTCAGACTAGTGTTAGAGCCATAGCTAGAGTACTCAATGCATTGTCAATGGCAGTGAGCAATCTCCATACAGAAAAAATAAAATATTGATAAAACCACACCACCTAGAGACAAACCGCTTGGAACACATATAGAAAACATGTTTAACAAAAAGATTATATTAAATTTATAAGGTTAGGGTTTTGGATTTCTATTAATTTTGAATAAAACTGACATTTTTCAATGCGCGTATAGGCAAACTCAATGGCCGTACGCATTGGCTTTGCTCCCGCGGCCGTTTTCGGCGCATGCGCAGTCGGAACCGTGATGTAGTCTATTACATAGATTTAAAGTTGCATACTCCGATGGTTTTGAGTCATTTTCTGAGATAAATAAATTAGGTTGATGGTTATAATCTACCTTGCTTTAGTTTGAAACAACTTTCATTTTAAATGGCTAACTTTGGAGATATTTGAAGTGCAAACGTTCAAAATTAATTTTTTGGCAAACATGCCAAAACCTTGACACCCAAGGTTTATTCAGCATTCCCTTGTATATGGGAACAAATACTTATTAAGTGCATCAGAATCTAAGTTAGATATGTTGGATCAATTCTAGATAATTGTTTTGGTTTTGAAAATGTGATGCTTTTATCGGACTATGCGACTTTAATCCTATAATCCAACTTAGATAACGATGAACTCATCAAAATATGTATTGCCGTGTAGAAGGAATACTTAGTCAATTGAATTAAAAATACATACATATAATTGCCACCACGATGTCCAGCATTTCGGTGTGCACACCAAAATTACCTAGCATATTTTTCACTTTAAATATATCCAAGACAATTTTAAAATCAAAGTTACTCCAAATTATAATTGTATAAGTAGATTCTAATGGTCAACCCAACTGAGTTATCGAACAGATTTATATATGGAGAAAAAAACCAATACGGTTACTGAGAGTTCCGCTGGTCCCTCAGGAAGGATTGAAGCTGCGACCCAGCATGCCGGTGTGGCCGTCTCAGCTGCCACAAGGCTGATTTGCCATGCCCAACTTTCACTATTATCTCTGTTTTTAATACTTTCAGAGAAAATTACCCTTAAGTTAAATTAAATACTTCAGATCTTCCTCTTCAATTGCGCATTAATATATTTTTAATCGACTCAGTGAAAGCTTTTAAATTAATTTTGCTAAAATAAATGCTCTGCATAGACATATCATTGCTGCAGTGTTTACCCTTCGCGGGTGGTAAAATACGGCAATGCTATGTCTATGTGGGGCATTTATTTTTGTAAAATAAGTTTAAAAGCTTTCATTGGATCGATTAAAAATATCTTAATGCGCGATTGAAGAGGAAGATCTGAAGTATTTAATGTAACCTAAGAGCAATTTACGCTGAAAGTATTAAAAACAGAGATTACGGCCTTTGAGACTGGCCCAGTTTTGACGCATGCGCAGACGACGCTGTTGGATTCTGACGCATGCGCAGAAGCGACATTTGGCATATCAGCCTTGTGGCAGCTGAGACGGCCACACCGGGTCTCAGCTCAATGTTAGAACTGCAGAGGGTTTCACTCACCAAATTCAGAAATAAATAATTAAATAAATATGCTTGTTTCTCAGGCCATTTGAGCGGTTGTTTTATTTTGTTGGTTCAAGAAAGCTTGAGTGATGGTATTTTCTTATTTCCTTTTTATTTAGTAAGATGAATTTGGGGCGATGAAATACCTAGGTTTGATCCTTCATATAAAACTTAGATAATGGAGAAGGCATTAATCATTTATTGTAGTCTGGTGTTCCAATACCACTTGCCCAGCAATACACTTTACCTGTTGGAGCAGCCATTGAAACTTGTGGCAGTATTTATTAAATTTAAAATAAATCAACTTAAAATAGCCGTTTAAATCAAAACTACTATTGCTATAATAAATATTTTTAATTTAAAGATACACTGGGCGGGATCCAGAATTGACGCTGCGATGCCCTGCTTAGCTTTGGTTATTAATTTTATCTCTATGGAACAGTATAAAGTATGCATATATATGCAGAGTCTGTACAAACGTGAAGATATGGAATGCAAGGCTATTTCAAGGGTATTTTTGATAAGAATTCAAGAGTATTTTCATTTGGATTTAGTTCGAATTCACCATTGGGAATGGTGATTTCGGACTAATTAAAGACTGGTGGGGACAGTTTAATGGAATTCAAGGATTCAATTCAAGGCTTTTCCAGGCCTTGAAATGGGGCAAATGAAGTTGATGACTTTTCAAGTTTTTTCCAGACCCTGCATATGAACATTTGTTGATCTGACACGGAATATAGATGGTTGGTTGGTATATACACAGAGCTAGGAATTCAGGAAAACTGAAGTGTGCGTTGGCGATTGAACAGACGGGTATCCAAATTAAATTAACACAAAGTACTTGGGACAGGCCTAACAACAACAAAAAGTTGTGATTCCGGTTGCGCGACTCACTCTACAAAAAGGTGCAGATTTCTGATGAAATTATTTAGTCTTCAGTTTATTTGTTTGTTGTTTTTACGTCCTAGCAACATTTAAGGTCAGGACGGGCACCGACTTGTGACAGTGTGCACTCATGGCAAGGCCGCAACTTTTTAGTGTTGCCCCACTGGGAGACTAGGCTGCCAGCACCATAACCCGATATCCCACGGTCTGATATCCTGATACTGTGCTAACCAGTCCTTGTCCTCTCCTATTAATGTCAAGCGCCAGGCTAGGTAGTGACAGTGACAAGAATTAATTTTGTAAGTCATTGGCTTGACTCGGCTGGGATTTGAAGTGCCGACCTTCCGCACGGGAAGCCTGCGCTCTACCGATTCGGCCATTACATCCGGTGTTAATCTTCAGAAATAAACCCTTTCTTTCAGACCACCAGTCATCACAGATACCTAGTCATAGAGAGCTCCTTGCTTCAATGAACATTTTCTGACAAATTCAACCTATATCGTATATGATTTCAAAGTAACGATTTACTGGTAACATGTCATTACAGTGCTGGAATAAACAAGGAACCGAAATTTAGTTTCCCACAAGTATTGATGCTTATGCTACCATGAATTAAAATTGTCGTGGAACCAAAACATCGTTATCGATGGATTCCTATGAGCCCTGGACATTGAATTTAAAATGTGTGTACCCACACAATCTGAAATACTATAGGTTGAAAATACATCGGTTGTACCTTTTGTGTACGTCAAATTGCATCGTGGTATATAAATATACATAAACAAATTAATCCCTACCTCCCCTACTTTTGTTCTTGCCTGCAACAGGAAACACAATATTTCTTAAAGGCCATAATACCACACTCCAGCAAATAATTCCCAGCCCTGCAGCAAGGGTTAACGTCAACAGCGTGATACCTTTTTTGAAAACTGGACTTGCAGATGAGGACAGTTGAGAGGGAGGAGTGTCCGGAACTGAAATAACATCTGTAATGAGACAGATGGGGAGTGGGGTCGTAGTGAGGAGCAAGCAGGGATGAAAGTGGTCTCTGGGAAAAAAAGCGGAAATGCCGATATTCTCCCATAGGTTTAGCATTGTCAGGGAATCGCGGAAAATTCCCGGAAGTCGGGTTACATGTATATATTGGTATACGCTGATAGTGCTGCACCGTTTGAAGCATGTATTAGTAGTGTATGCTGATAGTGCTGCGGTGCTTGGAGCATTTATTAATATTAGTAGTGTACGCTGATAGTGCTGCGGGGAAAAATCCCGGAAATCCGCGGAGATCTTTCATCCCTGAGGAAGGCTGATTGTTTGTTTGAGTTTCACATCCTGGCAACATCTACGGTCATATCATGATGGGTACCGACTTGTGACAGTGCACACTCATGGCAACTTTATGTGGTGCTGCCCCACTGGGAGACCAGACTTCTGGCACCATCTCAGTCATATTATCCTCATATTGAGCTAACCAGTCCAAGTCTTATCTTAGTAATGTTGAGCGCTAGGCTAGGTAGCGACAAGTACCAATTTGGTAAGTCATTGGTTTGGCCAAGCCGGTGATCTTCTGCATGGGAAGCCTTAGATAAAAGATTCACCCGGTACTTTTGATACACGGGTGAACGACAACGTAGTGTAAATACGGGTGAAAATAGCTTTAGTATAGAACAGTAAGTAGAATGCCTGCCTCCAGTATTAAATGGATACTTATATAGGCACAAAGTTGGTGAAATGGGAGAGAATGCAAAAAGAAAAGATGTCGGCCATAGAACGCCATCGGTTTCACTTCTAAATCTTATTAAACTAGATATTTTATTATATTTTTCAACTCAAAGGTAGCGGGGAAATATGAAAACATATACAAAGAATAAATGTTGCTTCTTAGATTGTGAAATTAGGCTCTCATTTCACTGCCCCGCTTTTTCGACTTTTTATATAGGGCTGGTATTCACCCGTGTACTGCGAGTACCAGGTGAATCCTTTATCTAGGGAAGCCTGTGCTCTAACCGATTCGGCACCACACCCTGTCTTTAGCCCTAATTACTTACCTTAATTAATTAAGTAGGCTAGAGCATATTACACATTTGAAAACCATTGCAAACCATACTATCACTTAAATTTGAAAGTTTTTGAGTATGCCTTATTATACAATCTACGTAAGTCCACCCATCGCATCTCTGTGATGTTACAGAACTAATAATAATAGCCATGCGGTACTCAGACTAATGGTGCTAGCTCGACCAATCCTGACCGATTAGATATGAGCTCAAACTGCCCATTCTACGGGACCTTTCATTAAGATACATAGAATATTCATGCAAGGAATAAACGACATAATCACGTGACCAGATCTTTAACAGTATGCAATAGCTGTACACAAAGCACATCTCTGTAATGTGTCTGCTTACCTGCGGTGTTTTTCTCGGGTGTCGTGTTCCCATTTGCCGCTTCAACTTTCTCAGATTCCCTCGGCTGGAATCGATACTTAAGTAAGCTCTTGAGCCCACTCATGATCCCAGTTAATGCAACCCTGTGGACAAGGAACAATAATAGTTATAATACTGACCGCATTCTTAAAATATAAGTCACTGCATACAAAGTAAACAATACATGATCTACCATACCGCTTTGGCTTCTAAAGGTATGGTTTGTTTAGTGTGCCACCCTTTTAAAGTAAACATATCCAGATAAAATAATAGCTTCCATCTTATATTACCGATGATGCAAATTAGAGCAGCATAAAAACACAGAAATACCAAATATATTTTACGTTAGGATAATTGTTCTATATATTTTTATATATAGGTAATGCTCTGAAACTGGGTACCACCACATATTTCCATCTTACAGTGGTGATAATTCTTTCTTTTTTTCTGTTGGTAGCAAGTCAAATACTTATTGTTGCCTATGTGTGTTAAGTGTGTTAACAATACTACATGTAATTGATCTGAACCACAAAATGCATAAAAAAATATACTCATTTGATATATATGTAAAACTGAAAATGTGCACATTGAGATGATTAACACAATGCATTTACCCAAACCCTTTCCCCCAATTTTTTTCTTGTAAGAGAATCTTTTTTGCTTCACTCTATGTACTCCAAACAAAGGACTGGTTGCTGATGTTGACTGGCCACTGGCAAAATAGGAAATTGACTCTCAGCACACTACCCCCCCCCCCTCCCCCTTCAAACATTGTGTGCTGAGTCAGTGCATCAGATCTCAAAATAACCATTTTCACAGTAAAGTAGAGATCACTAGCTTTAGTTTTGTATCCATTATAGCTGACTTCTGGCAGGAAAAATTTCTTACATGGAGATTTGAAAACTTTGGAACAATCGTAAACCCTGATTTTACTAATTATTTTTCATTAAAAGAAATATTATCACATAGAAAAATTCTTTCTCTTTAAAATTGTAGATTGTTAACCACCATTAAGCACTCACGCTCACCACATTTGACTTAACCATAGGATGGGTATGCTATTTAGATTAGAGTGTTTGAGCTATATGCTCAGGCCAAGTCAGAGACTCCACCATCAGAGCCCATCACATGTGGTGAGGATGCTCTGTTCAGTTTTGTCATGTGCAGTAATGAGTTTGAATCTGCTGGCGTTAGCTGGGAGTATCCTGGAATCTATGGTTCATCTGGTATTGTTGTTAACACCTTGTCAAGCTGCCTTTTGAATGATTGTACACTGCAGTTTGATTGATTTCTAATGTAAGCTTGCATTGTATTGAAGAGCTGTACTCCTCGGACAGAAAGACTTCCTTCCCGCAGTGTTCTTGTTGATTGTGAGGCTTTTGTATTTATTGCTGGTACCTTACCAAGTCTACCATATCTTTTTGAATGATACATTGTTATGCCATAGTTTGGTACTTTGCCTTCAATAATTGTCCAGGTGTATAAAATTATATATCTCTCACATCGACGTTCAATGGAGTAGATCTTGAGGAATTTTAGTCTGTCCCAGTAATCCAGACTATTGGTGTCTTCGATATATGATGTGAATTTGAGGTTGCTTCCAATGTATACACCAAGGTATTTCACGCTGTTCTTTTCCATAATTTTCTCTCCTAAGGGCTTTGTGTAAGTTCTTTTCATTTTTATGTCTTGGTTTTGCCATATCATATTAGCTCAAATTTCTTGTCATTGAACAGCATATTGTTTGAATGTTGCCAATTGTAAATGGCTTCCAGGTCTTTTTGGAGGGCCTCTGTGTCTACATTTCCCTTGATCTCCCTCATGACTATTGTGTCATCTGCAAAAGAAGAGATAGTACTTGTTGTGTTTAAATCAATGTCAGAGATCAAGACAAGGAACAGGACTGGTCCAAGTACTATGCCTTGTGGCACACTGCTGGTCACATCAGATGCTGTCGATTTTGCTCCATTCACAATGACCTCTTGCATTCTCTGCCTCAAGAACTCATGGATCCAAGTTCCCATTTTCTCTCCTATTCCTAATTTATGCAATTTATGGCAGAGGATGCCATGATCAACCTTATCAAAGGCCGTTACAAAATCTAGGTAGATGACATTGGTGTTTGCCCCCTTTCTAGATTATCAAGGATTTTATCATGATGGGCCAGTAGTTGCAAAAGACATGACCGCCCAGATCTAAAACCATGCTGGGATGGGTTTATCAAGTTATTTGCTTCCAAGTAGTTGACTAGATTACTCTCTCAAAGATCTTGATTATGTGTGATGTTAGTGAGATAGGTCTATAGTTTTTGGGTAGAGTCTTACTGTCACCTTTATGGATTGGAATGATATGTCCTTCCTTTGCAATGTCAGGAATGTTACCATGATCCAGGGAATCCCTCCAAATTATATACAGCGGGTAGGAATGGTATTGCTTACAGTGTTTTAGAAGGATGGCAGGGAACCCATCTGGTCCAGCAGATGAGTTTAGATTTAGTTTGTCAATTTCCTTTTCTATTTCTTCTGGGCTGAAGTTGATATCCATAAGGGTTGGTTTGCTTTGGTCCACTTGGTAGAAGTACTGTTTTGGTTGGTTTATTATTTTTTATTCTAGTGGCCCACTGAAGACACTTTCGTACTGCTGTTTCAGAATATCTGCCATCTCTCCAGGATCTTGGACTATGTCACCATTCTTATTCTGGAGTGGTCCGATTTTTGTTCTGGCCTGGGAGTATTTCTTAGCATAGCTATAAAAATACTTTGGATTCATCTTGATATTGCTTATGGCCTTTTCCTCCTCTCCTTTACGTTCTTCATCATAGCTTTCCCTTAATTTAGTTTCTATGGAGTGGATTTTCTTTAAAATATTGTCCTGAGTTGTTGATTGGCTATTTGTCCTCCTTTGAAGCTTTTTCTCTTTCTCATTAGAATCTTTCTGTCACGTGGAATTGTTTGTTTCATAGCTTTAAGTTTCTTTGTTGGTATAAACTTAGTGCACAATTGTTTTTTTCCACTGAGGTAGACATCCCAGTTTATGTCACAAAGTTTATTGTTTATTTGTATCCAATCTGCTTTGTGATAATAAGAGGCACTGAGTTTGGGTATTTCTCTATTTCTGTTAGAAGTGCTTGAGGCACCTTTGTCTTTTATAAGTATCTCTATGATGTTGTGGTCTGAGAAAACTGTTGGAGTTGATTGTAGATTAGATCATGATTATTTGTGAATACAAGGTCTAATATATTTTGTCCTCGGGTTGGAGTTTTCACAATCTGTTTAAGGAACAGCTTTTCCATGACTTCCATCAGTTTTGTTGCTTGATTTTGTTCTGTTTTTGCTACTGTTGCCTGTATATGTCCTAGAGGCCAGGTAATGTTTGGGAAAATGAAGTCGCCCAGGGATATAATGTCAGGCATTGGAGCCAACATGTTGGTTATTGCAGAGGAGTTTGTGGAGTAAATCAACGAATGTGTATTGAGGGCAGTTTGGGTCTGTATAATATGGCTAGTATATTTTTAGATTTGTTTAAACATACAGCTTAAAGGCAATGTAATCACATTATAGATATTTGCATTCTAATCACTTGGGTAAATTTTTTTTTTAAATCAAGTTAATATTTCAAATAGAACCAGATATATAAATTTGTAAACGATTTTATCAAGGACGGTCAGTGAAAATGACATAATTTCTCGCCTATGGCTAAGTGTCACTGCGGTGCCCACAGGCACTGCCAAACTATGTGTTACAAATTCATTCATAACTTCTATGCAAATGATCTTTTAGCAAATCTGTTTTTGGAAATGGACCAATCAGAGACAAGGCTTTGTGACATCATCAGCTTGGACTGATATCCGCCATTTTCTAATGTGAAAATACAACAACATTTCTTCAATGTTCTAAGCTTCAAAGTCATGGTAAATATTGTGAGTTTGGTATTGTAATGTAAAGTTCAGTGAGATTAGTTTGTGATCTTTCCAGTGATATAAAATTCATGAAAATACTCCAGTACTAACTAGTTTAATCAATACCGGGAAATGTGAACGGGCGCATCGCGGCCAGTCACCAGTGTTAGGTATGAGAATAACACGGCGCTTTCACGGTACTCGCTTGTCCCACGGTGCTTGCGCGGAGCACTGCGAGGTGCACATTTGACTCATTTTACTTCTCTCTTGCAACCTTTATTTTAGGACTACCAGGAATCCAACCATATGGATGATTTAGTTCACATTTTGCTCCATTGCTACACCCAAAAATATTTGCGATCCGATTTATAGAAGTGACAAAAAATCGTTATTCAAATTTATGTCTGTTTAAGTCACTGGAATTCTACCTGAAGGGCAACGGTCACAGTTTTCTTCAATGTAGGTATGTGCCAAAAAATGTCAAACCCCTTCAATAATATAACAAAAGGCACCACTGGAAAGAGCTTGAAACGCCATTTAACATGACACCAAGATTATGGGAATAGGTGGAGTATTAAGGAAGTTATGGCGTTTTCCAACTCTGAAATTGGTAATTATTTTCTTACCTAACATTAAGGTATAAGCACTAGATTTCTGTGACCGAAATTGGTGACCGAGATGAGCGGCGCCGATGCGTGAACGCCGAGTTGCGCGAGGCAGATAAACACAAGTCATACCTGTTGCATTCCGACTCGTGCCAATTCTGATCTACTCGTCACAATTTCCCCAAACTCAACAGTATATAAGATTCATAATGGTTACACACTCCAGTTTACTTTTTGTTAATTGCAGATTGATATAAAAGGGTGAATTTGCAGGCTGAAATTGAGTGAAACTTTTGAAGTTATTATTGGAATAGCAAAACTTCACCAAATTGAAATATTTTTAAACTAAGCTGTAAATGGATTCCCATACTACATATAGACTAGGAATAATCAAGATTGACCAATGCAAACCAATCATAGAGGCGTTTTTCTAGACCCCTCCAAAAAAAAAAGGTGCGATTGGCTGGATCAGTTTTGTTGTAAGAAAATATCCGCCGCAAGTCGGCGTTTGCGCACATACCTATTCAATGGTAAATTAGTACACTTAATCTGACATTAAAAGTGGCATAACTTTGTCCGCTATTAAGATAGTTTTTAAATTACAACAGATTTGAGTTTGTCTCAGCAAGGTCTGTTGAATGAGCTTCAATTTAGACCGTTTGTGGTTATTTGAAATTTTATCTGATAATAGTGATATACTAGTTATGTGCACGTCCACGCTCTACGCGACGGCCGTTTTCTGCCAAATATCTGTTCCTGGAAAAATCATTCTGATAACAGAGGGGTCCCCCAAAATGCTTGCAGAGGGGTCCCCCAAAAGGCTATCCTCATGAATTTCAGCCTATGATGTAGATAAAATGTCCATCTAGAACCTCATGTTTACAATTTGCAAATCCATACACGTTTTCTGTGTCTGTGCACATTCAGAAGATTTGACTTGATTTCAACACTCAAACTCCACCTTCTATATATCTTGGGTAGCTTTAAAAGGTAGATGGACATTTAAATCTGTTATTAATTGACCATTGTGTGAAGTTTCATGATGCTATAAGGTCGAAAAGGTACTTTGCTAGGTCCCCAAAGTTTCAGTGTTATAAGATCAATCATATTAGGTATCCCAAGTGCCTTGCCAATCCACCAATAATCTGTGTGTGGAGGCTTAAAATTCATCATTTTCAATCTGTTGGTGTGTTCTAAGTTGTTCACCAATTGAAATAAAATCTAAAGCAGAATAAAGCTTCACATTTCTTCTTTCTAATAGTACCATCCACATTAGGATGGCTTTGATCAGCTACAGAAAATCAATGCTTTGTCAAGTCCATTTATGTAGAAAATCACCTTTTGTTTCAACTAACTTATGCATGAAATTTTACACCTCTTCTTCAAACCTCTGGCGCCCATTCACCAGAGCTAGCATCATCATGCCAATGATATCATTTTGTTGCCAATACCACAGGCCATATAGTCATATTTTGTCCTTGAATAAATTCTTTGTCCATCTATTTTAAATTTTAAATGTTCAATTAACCACCATTTCTGAACCGAATAATGGATAAGTTAGGTTTTTACATGAAAATAAAGATCCTCTTTTTCTTTAAAAAAAGAAGTTAATCATGATTGTTAGCAATGCATGGTGTGAAGGCGTAAATTTGAGACAAAATAAATGTTGGCTCTACTTAATAATTGAATGCTAAAGTTGTTATGCAATGTGCCAGTTGTTATGCAATGTGCCATAACAGTGCCCACACACAGACAGGGTTTGAAAACTTTTTTCTTTTAAACATTCACATCTATCAAAATGTATTGTATATAATGTAAACAGAAAGAGCATATTGAAGGTAGTACAGTGTTAAAATTTCATGCAATTATCTTGTACGGGTGCTTTTCTGTACCATTTTAAGCCTGCTCAAAGTTGGGCATTTCCTTTTACCGGATTTTATCACTTGTCAAATTGAGCTCTGGAGCATTTTAAACCTATTTTTTTAAAGCTTTTCCCAAGCATATGTAGTCCTGAATAAAAATAGCAATGACAAGACTCATCAGTAGGTTAGGGATAAATCAGAATAATTTAATATGGGTGCCAATTTTTTCCACAACCAAGCCCCCAAAAGTGGTCCAAAGCAAAATTTGGAAATTGGTGAAATTAAGGAAATTGTGATTTCGCGCATTTTTGAAGATGTATATCTTGAAATGTAACCACATCAGACCCCTGGATCTTTTTATTCTCATTATATAGGCCATGGATTTGAAGGAAAAAATACAGAAAGTCTGATAGGGTGGTTACTTTTAATTCCTGGGGCCATCAAACGTGCTATCTTTTTAGTTTTCTGTGGGACCAATTAAGTAACAACCTAAAAAAAGTCCATATATTCTTTAATATTAGAACGATTTTCACAAATGAAATGTCATTTTATTTCAAATCAAATATACTAACAGGTGAAATCCATTGAATCAAACTCCAAACTATTTTTGAAAATCACTTGGGATACCTAATCATATCAATGACAACCGAAAATCCACAAATATGTCACTAATGTCTGCATTTACCTTTATTCTAACGGGTGGAATCGACAGAGGAGATAGGCATCTACTTACACTGAAAGTTTCATTTAGATATCTCGATTATTTAGGAAGTTAGAACAAAAAATGACTAAATTATTAAATATATAGGTTTTGGGTCACACACTTGTAATGCTAAAACATTAAAACAAAGGAAGAAAACTTAACGTTTCATGGATATCTGATAGTTATACTAGACGTACTTGTAAGTTGACGTATTAATGAGATTCTTATGAATCTACCAATACAAAGGTAAGGATGAAAGTAGTTACAATGGACCCATGGATATACTCATTTAACAATGAGAAATTTCTATAACCTCCTTCTAATCACTAATGTATTCATTTAGTTTTATTTTAATGGCGTATATCCTCCAAGTCACTTTTATTTTAATGGGTGAAATCAACAGCGCAGCTAGGGATCTACTTAGTCCAACAATTTCAGTGAGATATATCGATTATTAAGCAAGTTAGAACAAAAATTGACTAAATATCTAGATTTTGGGTCACACACTTGTAATGCTAAAGCATTAAAATAATGGCAGGAAATTACCCCTCATTACCAAAATTGAAATAGCTCTAGCACACTTAATAATCAACCAATTGAATTGACACGATTGTTGGATTTTCTTGTATGGTTTTCAAAGTTCTTTCGAACAATGCATTCATTTTCAGATAGGTGTGGTTTGAAAATGTTGTCCACATTGCTAGATATACCTATTTATTAAACTATTACTTTTTTAGTATAACGTTAAACGTGCAGCATGCAGTATAAATCATTATAATGTGGGTTAAATTATATTTTTATGGAGAAAGTTTTTTTAGTTTTTTTAAAGGAAATTTTGTTAAATTATGGACAATTCGCATTTTTGCTGTTACATTTGGTCCTATGGGATTCTATTAGAGATGTCAGGAATCAAAGACATTTGCCGCCGGGTTCTTTTTGTAATGGCGGGAGACAACATTGCGTTCGATCAAAGTTAGGCGCTGCGTTACCACGTCAAATTGAGACGAACTATTTGCAATTTTGTCATTATATTGAGGCAAAATGTATGTTCTTCACCAAGAGACGCAATATGCACGCCAAATGAAAATAATTACCTTGGTGGGTTCCGTTTTCCCGCAAGATGCCACACTAAAGAATCTGTGACTGATCCAGTTCTCCACTTTCCGGAAGTTGTGGTTCGAAGGTTATTCTCGACTTCTCAACTGAAGAGCTTATTTGATGCACATCTTGATACTTTAATAATAACTTAACACCTTCCATCAAATTGATTATATTTCCATGTAGTCCACGTTAAGCACACAATATTACTTAATCGGTTACAAAACGCTAAATGAAGTGGAAATGGTGAGAACTTTTCTCAGTATCTGCTACGAGGCAACCCCGGTGACTTAGCTTGTCTTTGGTGAGTTGTTGGATAATTCACCCGTGACCCACACCGCTCACCTTAACCGTTTCAGAAGGCGACAGTCATTGAATCAGAAGGGATCGGTGCAGTGCACTGACAGGCACGACGAATGTAGCACGGCGGACGCGATGGCAATGTTGATGCTACTGTCAACAAGATGTCCTCAACAATTTGCTTTGCAGGCCACTCACAAGACTTTACAACATGTGGCGGGACGATACGGTAACGTCAAATCATCTTTTGGATACGGTCAGGCACTCAGCAAAGTCGGGCAAAGTCGACAGCAGGTGAGCATAGACTGAGACTGAGTCACAGTGAGTGATAGAGCAGTGTGGGTATCACCCCAGCCCCCCCCCCCCCCTTAGCTAGGTACATCACATGAAAATTGTTGCACAATACTGCAAATCGGTAACAGACAGAGCTCACAGAATAGATTAAAGGGTGTTTTAATTCGAGTAAATATGATTAGGCGTTCCAAAGTTATCTGCGATTTAGATTTCCTAGAAATCAACATTTTGTCCTATAGAGGGAGTGCACGTGACGTCATCACTTAGCAGTTCGCCATCTTGGATTACACTTAATACCACCTATGGCGTCCCCTGTCTTATACCAAGAACACTACAGCCACCACTGGGCCCGCCTATAGCAGGGCCGCCGAAGTGTGTGGTGCCACCTAGCGGGTACTGCCTGAACCTATCTAATTCTTCAACAGAGCATCCAAAGTGTCAACATACTGCGCTTTAGGCCTTTAGCAACGATCTGAGGCTACATGATTAAAAAGATATTTCCCCTCCATCAAAAAAAACATTTCGCCAACTTTTAAGGCCAAACTGCTCAAAACAGTGACAAATAAACCAACAAATTGGTAAATAAACACAATGTAAGCACTTCCAAGCCTTTCATATGTAATCCAATATGGCCACCGGAAGTTGTCTCGTGACGTCATTACACCCCCTCTATTGGTTATAGCTATTAAACGGACCCGGTATTGGCTGCTGAGGTAGGAACTGTACTCCGACAGATGCTCTCCAAGCTTAACCTTGTTTCGTTTTTATGTTTATAAAACCAAATATGTGTGGGGAGAGTAGTGGACCCACTTCACCACCAGAAGTGGGTCAGTGCTGAAGTCAGGGTGGGGTGGGGGGTCTGAGGCTGGGACTAGCTGGCAGCTGTTGCTTTGAAAATGGATGGGTGAGTGGAGAGAAGGGACAGTAAAACTGGGGTATTTTCAATTTTCTATCAGGAAATATATTTGCTTTGATGTAAAATATATGTTAGTACAATTACAATGCATAATTCAATTAAAGCAAATATATTTCCTGTTTGAACTACTCTAAAGATAATTGAAAATACATTAGTTTTACCCTCCCTTCTCTCCAATCGCCCAGCCATTTTCACAACAATAGCTGTCACATGACCAATCTAGGTAACTCTACACCACCAAGTGGAAAAGTTCAGTACTAAGCATGCACCACCCTGTGGCACAAATTAGAACTATTCCGAGTTCATTTGTTTTCCCGATGAGGTATAACTCTCCCCTTTAAGGTGTGACCATTTGTGTTCCAGGATAGGTACATTTCTTTGTAGTTTCTTTATTAATGGTCAGATCCTGATCAAACTTACACCATAGTTCTTCTTTGTATGGCAAATCAACCCAACTTATCAAAACTGATCCCAAAAAGTTTGATTACAGGAAACTGTAGGTTTTCATCGCAACCATAATACAATCACTCCCATCTACAATATGATTCAACTGTAGCTGTTTTTTTAAGAATGGTCAGATCCTGATGAAATTTCACATCAAGCCTTGGTATGGCAAATCACCTCAGCTTATCAAAACTGATTTTCTTTTTAATTAGATCACAGAAAAATGTAGGTTTCTATGGCAACCATAATACAATCATGCCCACCTACAATTTGACAACTGCAGTTTCTTTATTAATGGTTTGATCCTGATCAAACCTGATACACAAATTTAAAAGCACTGTAGTGTCTAACCAAATGGACATATATATACACAATATAGGTATGAAATGCAAGATAAATAACTAAATATCGAGGATTGTCAGACTACTAGAATGATTTTCGAATGTTACTTATCTGCTCTGCATTTTCGTGCATGCTGAAAATGGCGGGAATTTGGCGCGAGCAGTCCCCATTGCAGAATTAACTTAAACTTCAGAAAGCTGCAGTTCTGTCGATTCTTTATGGAGTGTGATCTAACAAAAACTTAAACCTGTGTAATTTAATACACTTCAAAATAGCAGTAGATTCACCACAATTTGAGCAGAGCTAAACCCCTGAATCTGCATTTTTGTATGCGCTGAAAATGGCGATAATTTAGCGCGATCATCTACGACCGCGGGCGATGCTGCCGATGCACACACAAATTTAAAAGCACTGTAGTGTCTAACCAAATGGACACATATCCACAATATAGGTATCAAATGAAAGATAAATAACTACATATTGAGGATTGTCAGACTACTAGAATGATTTTCGAATGTTACTTATCTGTTCTATAACTTTTTCAACAGTGGTTGACTTCAACAGCTTGTAAAAGCATGAGGGGTATCCCCTAATGCACTAGAAACTGTCCCAGATGTAAACACAGGTTGTGATTGTTCAATTCTGATGTCATCCTGTATGGCAAGTCATTTGCATAGGATTTGTGAATGGGTTTTAAAGAGCACCTCTGAATATAGGCATATAGAAACCAGGTCACAGAGTTCAGCTGCAGTAGTGGAAGACAGCTATACCGCAGCGCCCCAAGCGGGATTTGATGTACCTGCCTTAGCCTTAGGATTAGGCTTAGCCTTAGGCTTAGATAAAAGGTTCACCCCGTACTACAGTTTATCTACCCACCCCCGTGCTGTGTTACTACAGTAAAACATGGTAAATCCTCTCTAACCAACCACCTTCACAGATTGACCACTCACCTATATCGATCGCTTCACTTCTCTTGTCACTTGTGTCCCAAACGATCGCCCATACAAGTAACAATACCATTGTAATGATAAACAAAAATGTTAAGCCTCCCTAAATGAACCATTTAAAGTCGGTCCCATGGTCGGTCGATGTGGAGAGGTTTTACTGTAACTGTCAGTCTGTGTACACCAATCCCAAGCTCAGGGACACACCATCCCACGTGTGCACTGAGGTGTTAACTCAATAGTATGAACTTTATGAATGAGTAGTAGTAGGGCCTATACGTGAGCTTATACACGGCCACTGCACTGGGGAAATAATAAGTATCATAGTTGTATGCAATTGTTGTGTCACAGTTCCGACTTTGTAATTGTTGAAGGTGTGAGTGTGAACCTACTCCTCCGGTAGAGGCTTCCAGAAAGAAAATCAAATATTATATAGGCCTTCAAATCAAAGATCTTCTGATAAAGCACCTTAATACCTTTACTTTGACATATGAAAAGACTTAATAGGTCAAGTAGAAGCAAAGTTATGATATGTTTTGTGCCTGGAAAATAGGCTATTTATCTCACAGCAAGTGCATTGGATTAGAGGACAGGAATTTTGGCCGGAGTAACATTGAGATGCCAAGAAACCAACATGGCAAACTACAACGAACCAAAATCTTGATGCAGAAAAAGGTAATTATCTCTAAAATCACACCACATAGAAACAAACCGCCTGGCACACAAACAGATAACATGTTTAACAAGCAGATTGTATTAAAGTTATATGCCAATATGGAGGCCATTTACAGATTAGCACGGCCGAGCGCTGAAAGTTGGGTCACTTTTGAGTTCTTTTCTCAGCTCGACTGTCAAGTATTTCTTACTATAAAATTAGATTCCCAAATGTTTGTATCCTAAACATTCGAATTTCCACTCAAGATTTGTGCTGCGAATGAATAAAATATTAGAAAAACAATGTTTTATATGGGTTGTTTGTGCACCGTGACGCTGCACACGGTCAACTTTCTCCTATGGGACGATGCGTGAGGACTGCATGCAGATTTGCAAGTCTCTACCTACAGCTACGCAAACTGGTCTCCCCACCTACTACTACTACTTACTACTACTAGGTGGTTCACAATTGCAGTTCACATGACAGTTCAATTACGTTGAACTCGGAAGTCAGCGATTGCAAACACAATTGTAAATTACTATTAGATAACAAAGATGTTTAGATTAATTAGGGCAACACATTTGTTAACTTTGTCTGACTTTTCAAAAATGTATTCTATTTGAATGGAACGAGCTTGAATGAAACTTTAAAAACATGGTATGGTAGTCATATAATTTTTCTAATGTAAATGTCAAGAAAGTTATGTTGATTTGAACTTAGGAAAATGTCTAAAACTTTTTTATTCTAAACTGTGACCCAAAATCGGGAACTGTTTTGCACACTAAATTTCAGAACACAATGGCCAAATTAATTTAAATATCTCAAGGTTGATAAAGCCATTAACATTAACTGTTTGTATCCATAATTTTAGCATACACAACAAATTCAAACAAGATTTTTATTGATTTTAGTTAGCAACAAAGTGTGTCTTACAAGAAAGATTTAAGAGAAAAAACGTTTCGGTGAATGCATGGTGTCGATATGCAAATATTTACTTTTCAACGTTACTTACCTTGATGATCTTAGCTAACCTCCATGGTCATGGGGATAAAACAAAGCAAATGTAATATTCATAAATAATGTAAGCTACATTTAAATGACTTCTCAGTTGCATGGTAAATTACTTCACACTGAGTCAGTGACTGTCCACAAAGAACGCTGGCTTTTCCAATAGCATCCTTCGCCTGGTCATGTAAGAAAGAAGAAAAAAGAATTACTATTAAATTCAGTCAAATATGTATTTTTATTGTTGAATAAGATTTACTTGAGCAATGTTTTCACTTGTCCAACGGGAAAGCTCCAGCCATATTCTGCTTGCCCGTGGCGACTTTCACTTGGCTTGGGCAATCCTTTATTTTTTACGCTGAATAATGTGTGTGCTTAATAGGTTGGTTGTTAGAGTTTTACGTCCTGGCAACATCTAAGGTCATATCAGGACGACTTGTGACAGTGAGCACTCATGACGACTTTATAGTTCTGCCCCACTGGGAAATCAGGGCGCTGGCACCATGACTTGATATCCCACTCAGTCACATTATCCTGACCCTGAGCTAACCAGTCCTTGCCCTATCCTATTAATGCCGAACACCAGTCTAGGGAGATCCAAGCAATATCCCAGTCACATTATCATGACACTGAGCTAACCAGTCCTTGCCCTATCCTATTAATGCCGAGCGCCAGCCTAGGTAACACTAACAGCAAGTATCAATTTTATACGTCATTGGTTTGACTCGACCAGGAACCCATCTCCCGCATACGAGGCCAGCGCTCTACGAACTCGGCCACCGCGCTTGGTGTGTTTAATAGGACACCCCCACTATTGACACTAGCTGGAGCCATTCTAAGGTGTTGTACCGTAAAATCATGACATGTCATATTTACAACTTGGCTACAGTAGTTTGAGGACCTAGCAATTTCATTTTCTTTAAGAAAAATAGTTTTTCAAAGCCACCAGGTGAGTATTTCATCAATAGGCGTGTGTGTGTGTGTGTGTAGCACCATGCACCCCACACACTTATATTGATACATTATGTTATATATATACACATATGTATATTCCTCCCGAATGCGACAAGCGTGTCCGTTACTGAGTTTATAGTGGATGTTTCGTGTTTAAAAACAGACAAGTTGTTTATGAGCAGTTTAACATGCAAAGTGTTGGCGGTCTCCAGTATGGTCAAGGGAAGGCTATTTTAAGGTTGATCTCAATCTGTGTCTTCTTGATGTGATTAGATCTTTATCAATCTGTTACTGGCCCATGAGAGTTAGATAGGTGCGGTGTGTGGAGGGGCGGCGGGCATGTTGCTTCTTTATAAATCTGATTTATATCTTTATCAATCTGTTACTGGCTCATGACTCAGCACATTGTACTCATGTTGTATGACCACACGAACACTGAGAGTTAGATAGGTTCTGTGCGTGTAGGTGGGGGGAGGGGATGTTGCTTCTATCTCATTAGATCTTTATCAATCTGCTACTGGCCCATGACTCAGCACCCTGGAGAGCCCAGGGCAGGATAACCGGAAATATAGAAGCCAGATAACATATCCAACAACAATATAAATCAAATCAAATTCAAACAAACATAACTCAACCACCTATTTTGTACAGGCCTATGGACATGTAAATAAAATAGGCTAGTATAGAATTAAGTAGAAAAAAGCAGAAAGCTCTTCCCAAGAAAACCCCAAAACACTAACATAGAACCTTAAGAAAATAACTAACATAGTAATAAGAATAGAACAAAAATACAATGCCAAGAAGGCCCCAAAAAAAACTAACATAGGCTACTAAACGTACCAACAGACTATATATCTGCTACTGAAATGCAGACAATCAAATAACTTATCAGCAGCTACTGTTTGATAAGACATCAACACTACAGCTGGCCAGCATTGAAAACATCCTGCGTTCCCGGGCTTACATGCTATGGACAGTATAAATACAGCCTCAATTTAAAAAAAAATAAAAAATAAAAAATGATGGCCACACAAACACTGAAATTGGTGATGGTGGTGGTGGTGGTGGTGGTGGACCATGTTGCTATACCAATTTATGGTTAGTGGCGGGGGGGGGGGGGGGGCATGTTGCTATTCCGATGGATTGTTAGTGTGTGGTGGTGCGTCATCTTGCTATACCGATGGATGGTTAGTGTGTAGTAGTGGGGGCGGGGGTCATGTTGCTATTCCGATGGATGGTTAGTGTTGTATGGTGCGTGTGTGTTGCTATACCGATGAATGGTTAGGTTGTGACGGCATTTTGTTATGGTTAGTGTGTAGTAACTAGTATATGAGTGTGCACTGTCACAAGTCGGTACCCTTCCTGATATGACCTTAGATGTTGTTTGGATGTAAAACCCCAACATATTATAGCAGGGAAGGTCTTGCATATAGACCTATTTCATATGACGTCAGCATGGGTATTTAGGTCAGTGTGCGCGCTGCTTGGCTGCAGGACGACACACTGTCACACTGCAAACTCAATGGCTATGAGCAATCTTCATACAGAAAAAGTGAAATAAGTGAAATATATCTAAAACCAATGACTTAAAAATGTATACTTGTTGCTTCCTAGCCAGGCGCTCAGCATTATTAGGATAGGGCCAGGACTGGTTGGCTCAGTGTCATGATAATGTGACTGAGTGGGATATCAGATAAAGGTGCTGGTGGCCTCGTCTACCAGTGGGGCAGCACTATAAAGTTGCCATAAGTGTGCACTGTTGCAAGTTGGTATCTGTCCTGAAATGATCTTAGATGTTGCTATGACGTAAAACAACAAAGAACAAAACATTTTAACCGCGACCAATTGGTCTCCGTCATTCCCCTGCTCCATGTCCTTTCCTGGTAATGTCTAGCATCGGGCTAATAATAAGTAGTGACAGGTTTCAAATTTCACGTCATTGGTTTAACTCGGCTGGGATTCGACCTGCCACGCGGGAAGTGGGCACTCAACTCATTTGTTTGGCTATCCTTTAATACGATAAGATAGTCGCCTTCACAGTTAACAGCAGTCGGGATGGCCGAATGAGTTAGAGCGTCCGTCTCCCGTGCTGGTAGATCGTGGGGTCGTGGGTTCGAGTCCCGGTCGAGTCAAACCAATGACTTTAAAATTGATACTTGTTGCTTCCTAGCCAGGCACTCGGCATTATTAGGATAGGGCAAGGACTGGTGTGCTCAGTGTCAGGATAATGTGACTGAGTGGGATACCAGGTCATGGTGCCGGGGGTCTGGTTTCCCAGTGGGACAGCACTATAAAGTCGCCATGAGTGCGCACTGTCACAAGTCGGTACCCGTCCTGATATGACCTTAGATGTTGCTAGGACGTAAAACAACAACAAACAAACTAACAGCAGTATTCAACATAAGTCCTGGCAATATCTAAGGTCATATCAGGATGGGTACTGACTTTTGATGGTGTGCACTCATGGCGATTTTATAGTGCTGCCCCACTGGCAGACCAGGCTGTCAGCACCATGACCTGATATCCCACTTAGTCATATTATCCTGACACCGAGCCAACCAGTCCTTGCCCTATCCTAATAATTCCGAGCACCTGGCTAGGAATCGACAAGTATCAATTTTGTAAGTCATTGACATTGGTTTAACTCGACCGGGAATTGAACTCCCGACCTCCCGCACGAGAGGTCTGCGCTCTACCAATTCGACCACCGCGTCAGGTAATGGGTAGAGTGTGATTGATGGGACTTGTATATATATATATATATTTTACCTCGGTATATAGCCTCAGTCTAGCCGCAGGCTAGGGAGAGGTAAGCACATCCGGGTCCAGCAATTAGCATAAGCAGCTCACGGCGGGAGGAAGTTCGCTGAGCTGCTCCGGCAGGATTTAACTACTACAACACTTTAACCAACTGTAAGTATTGCAAAATCGCGAAAAACTTCTTAAGGATGGTTTATAGCATCCAATTATGAAAGCTTAGAACTTTCTCAGGTCCGATTTGGACATGTTTTGGTGTTATAAAAAACACAAGGTTAGAACACTTATGTACAGAACCGAAACCGATACCGCTTGATATAGCGCAACCTGTATACAGACAGGCAGAGATGTTAACCCGAGTTGCATCTCCTAAGGAAATTCCTCCGAACCCTAAAAGAGTTTCTTTTATAGACTCCCCAGACCAGTTTTTGAGGCGAGCCTCCGAGTTTCGTAATATTTTCTTCAACTTGCTGGCGCAGAATGCCGCGGGTGGGAGAAGTGTACGAAACAGAGAGAGCGGGCATGCCAATGGCCGCCCCTCCGTATGGTTGGTTTCACTACCGATAAAACCTACGGCATACCATTAGCTTAACGCCTGTATACAGAACGGTGTAAACACGTTACTCTATACCATACGAATAATACCTCAACCCAGTTCTGGGGCTCACTTTGTGACCATGTTGAGACGATACCGGTATTAAGTAACTTTTTTGTTACAGAAACCGATGGCCACCAAGCGCAACAAAGTTCCGCCGGCAGCGGCAGAAGGCCGCGTGCCCTCAGGGTACGATTCGTCGCCGCCACAGACGCGGCCACCGTCCCCACAGCCAGGAGCTGGTCCTTCGGATAAGGATAGCGGAGACGAGGACCTAGAGGACAAGATCGTCAGACTTATGGAGAAGTACAAACATACGCAACCCGTTACACGGGTTTCCTCTCCTCCTATCCCAGACGACGACTGGGAAGACTTTTCGGATGATGAAACAGAATCAGCATTTGAGGTTCCGAAACTGAAAGTCAAAGGGCACAAAAGACCCGTGAGTAGCTCAGGTGATGAATTCACCAAAGTCAACAAGAAGCGGGTTAAAAAGACCAAGAAAAACAAAAAGAAGAAGAAGGACTCATCATCTGATGATTCAGATGACTCGTCCTCGACGGAGTCTGACTCAGACACCGAAAGAGCGGGTGTTTATGCACGGATAGGGGCAAAAATTAAGAAGAAATGCCCGTTGGCGAAAGCAAAGAGGTTGCGTACCACAACCATGATGAGGGAAACGTTAATAGGACATTTCCACACATTTAAACCCGCTGAGGTGATCAGTAAGCTGACCGAACAAATCTCGGGAATCAAAGGCGTTCCCGAGTCCATCAGCAAAGAAATGGATGCAGGTATCCATCTCTCGGACGAAAGACGGCGTTACGAGAACGCGTTGTGAACCATCCATAGAGCAGTGCTCGGAGCTCTGACTTCCATAACTCCGGTAACAAACAGAATGCAAGCCGAGAATAAATTCTCGTCGCTTGCTCGCACCATGGATAAAGGCATTGTGCTGCTTACCGCAGCGTCGAACTTTATGACGTTTCGGGAACGTCTATAAGTCGGTGACCACAGATGCTGGCAAAGAAGTAGCCAGGTCTAAGAAAGTTACAGACAATGACGGTAAAGAATACACACTTTACCTCCCACCAAAGCCAGTGCTAGGTAAGCCGTTGGACAAAACCAAAATGTTTGGGGGACAGCTAGCGCACCTTCAAAGCAGTGGAGGTAGACACTAAAAGCGCTAAGAACACTGACAGGGGTAAAAAGTTCGACAACCCCAGCAAATTCTGACGCCCCCGCTCGGATTTTCGCTTCCGCCGAGGAGGCAGGCCAGGACGAGGAGGTCCATCCTTCGGGTTCAGTCCCAGAGGACGAGGCAGAGGAGAACGACAGACCACGGGGTGGAACGACAACCGCGGGTACATAAGGGAGTTTACACCCAGACCCCAGTTCCCACGGCCAGGAGCCAAGTAGAGTCGACAACACAGACTTCTACCCCCAACATGGTGTCTGAAGAGACACAAACATATGTAAGCAAATTTAAGGCAGGAAATATCCTGAACTGTTTACAAAACTGGTGTAATATTACAACTGATAGCGAAATTTTGTACATTGTTAAAGGGGTTCAAATACCGTTCACAGATATACCAAAACAGAAAAGAGTTCCGTTCCCATATAAATTTAACGCAGAAGAAAAACTACAAATTGATTTTCAGGTTTCTCTTTTTGAGACAAAGAGAATTATTGAACGAGTACAAAACACAGAAGGACAGTTTATTTCTAATGTTTTTTCTAGGCCGAAACCAAATGGCGAAATTCGCATGATTTTGGATTTAACAAAATTAAATGAATCGGTTACATACAAACATTTAAAAATGTTCTCATTAGAAACGGCGAGAGATTTAATTACGCCGGAAGCCTGGCTCACCAGTGTAGACTTAAGAGATGCGTATTACACAGTCTCCATTTGCAAAGAACACAGAAAATTTCTGAGATTTATTTGGAACGGTATCCTCTTCCAATTTACATGCATGCCTAATGGTCTAGCTTGCGCACCTCGACTGTTTACCAAATTGTTAAAACCTGTTTTTGCAGTCATGGGTAGAATAGGACACACAATGTTCCCATACATAGATGATTCATTTATTATGGCAGAATCCTTTGACAAATGCCAAACAGCAGTTAATGATTTGTGTGCTTTATTAACAGATTTAGGGTTTTACATTCATGACAAGAAATCTGTTTTCGTCCCGAATAGGGAATTAAAATGCTTAGGGTTTCTGATTAACACCAAAGCCATGACCGTATCTCTAACGGTACAGAAACTACAGAAGTTTCATGACACGGCCTCCCAGCTGCTTGACATATCCAGGCCAAAGATTAGACAGGTCGCCGTCCTTATCGGTATAATGGTCTCGTATGCACCGGCTGTTCTTTTTGGAGCCGCGCATATCAAGTCTCTAGAAATAGAAAAGAATAGAGCGTTAGCACGCAAACAAGGTAACTTCGAAAGACCAATGAACATTTCCCGAGACGGCTGTAAAGACATTTTTTGGTGGATCGAGAATATTAATAACTCCCCCAATCCCATTCGAATGGGTCAACCCAACACGGTAGTTACTACCGATGCTTCATTACAAGGTTGGGGAGCTCATCGAAATGATGTAGCAACAGGGGGTAGATGGTTAGATAACGAAAAATCAGACCATATTAATGTTCTTGAATTAAGAGCGATTTACTTGGGCCTTTTGAGTCTAATTAAAATACCTAAAAAGACGGTTCAACTTCTGACAGATAACACTACAGCTATGGCATATGTCAGGAATATGGGAGGTACAAAGTCAAAAGAATGCAATAACTTGGCACAGAGTATTTGGAACTGGGCGCAACAACATCAAATATGGTTAACCATATCTCATATCCCAGGTTCGCAGAACGTCCTGGCTGACAAAAAGAGCAGAGTCTTTCACGATCACTTAGAATGGAAATTAAACACAAACATTTTCAACAAAATTTGTCAACAATGGGGGTCACCTACGGTAGACTTATTTGCATCACGAAATAATTTCAAAATTAACAAATATGTGTCATGGCACCCAGAACCATTTGCTTGGCACATAGATGCTTTCTCACTGATTTGGGAAAATGAATTTTATTACATTTTTCCCCCCTTTAATATCATTACCAGAGTGGCACGAAAGATAAAGATGGACCGGTCCCACGCCATTCTGATTGTCCCCGAAGGGGACACACAACCGTGGCTAGCGGGAATAGTCTCGACAGCCAGAGACTGCCTAAGATTCCCAAAATCCCAAGGAAATCTAACTCACCAAGGCCCTCTGGAACATCACGGCAACGTAGCAACAACACCATTGCTTGCATTCCTTTTCTGAATAAATACCTAGAACAATTTGGTTTAGACAAAATTACACAAGAACGGTTGGTGTCGCATGCGTGGAGAAAAGGAACAGTTAAAATGTATACCACATATTTGAAAAAATGGGGCGTTTACTGTCTTATTCAAAAGGTTAAACCAATGAATCCAACCATTGCCCAAGTGTGCAGATTTTTCAGGATGTTAGAACAAGATGGGCTCGGTTACGGCGCAATTAATGCTGCCAGGTGTGCTCTATCGATCATTCTTCCCAGGTTAGGGGGAGAAACAATGGGTAAACATCACGTAATACACTGGGTACTAAGGGGGATTTATGAACGAAACCCACCTAAACCAAAATACGACCGATTTTGGGATGTGTCACTGGTCTTCAAAATGTTTAAGGATTGGCCACATAATAGATATCTAGATATAAAACAATTAGGGTTTAAGTTAGCACTTTTATTACTGTTAGTCACAGGTCATCGAGGCCAAACTATAGTGGCACTTTCACTCGATGGACTGGAAATAGATAGAAGGCAAGCCACCTTCGATTTAACAACATTGTTAAAATCTAATCGCATAGGCGACCCTTTGTCATCAATTGATGTAACGCAATTCAAGGACAATCCAAAACTGTGTGTAGTATCTGCGATTAGAACATATATATCCAAGACACAAGGAGTTAGAAACTCAAGACAATTATTGATAAGCTTTATTAAGCCACACAAGGGCATTTCAAGGGACACACTCGCCCGTTGGACAATTAATGTGCTAAAGATGGCAGGAGTGAATACGGACAAATATGCGTCACACTCAACGAGAGGAGCCATGGTGTCAAAGGCACGCCTCCTAGGAATTTCGGTCAAGCGCATACTAGCGCATGCAGGATGGAAGACCGAACGATCGTTTGCTAGACATTATAACAAGCGTTTGGAGAAGCCCAGTGGTGTCGCACAATGACTGCTACAGCATTAAAAGGTCAAAAAGGTGAGAACATAAGCCTGGTCACAAACAGTGATTTTAAGAATGTTCCGTACCACAAAAATAAACAAGAAATAACATAACGATAACAATTAAATATCAGGATAAAATGATATTACGTAAAGTCTCCCTAGCCTGCGGCTAGCCTGAGGCTATATACCGAGGTAAAATAGATTAGTTAGACGAATCTTACCTTGGTATAGATGATGGATAACTATTGTTTTCCCGAGGTATAAGCCTCGGCTAGACGTGGGTGAGGGCACACCCTCCACACCCTACCACGTCTAGACTGTTGCTTGTACCAAGGAAACATTAGTTTTTAGAATTTTTTATTAGCGATCATTTTATCCTGATATATATATATATATATTATATAAGTGCATTAGTGCATTTCCTACAGTTATGGTAATTATATTAGTGTGACCTGGATCTGTAGTGGTGTGTTGGGAATGGGATGCGTGATTGGATTGCTTTTGTTGACTTGGCCTATATTAATTAGTCCATGTGTGACACTTTGCTCCGGATGCCTTCTGCTTGACCGAATAACACTGGTACCATATGAAGCCACACGTAATGACTTAAAAATGTATACTTATCGCTTTCTAGCCAGGCGCTCGGCATTATTAGGATAGGGCAAGGACTGGTTAGCTCAATATCAAGATAATGTGGCTGAGTGGGATATTAGGTCATGGTGCTAGCGGCCTGGTCTCCCAGTGGGGCAGCACTATAAAGTGTCCATGAGTGCGCACTGTCACAAGTCGGTACCCATCCTGATATGAGCTTAGATGTTGCTAGGACGTAAAACAACAAACAAACAAAACATATGAAGCCACAAGAATATAAGGCCATGACAAAATAGTTTTGTTTGTGTGCAATGCAAATTTAATTAAATTTTGTTGTAAGCATTATATTTATAATAGCTCTCGTCACGGGGGTGTTGATTTCAAAAGAGCCCTAGCCATTGGCTTTGACCCACTTGACATGACTCCGCCCACACAACCTGGATTATTACGTAATTACAATTTAAAGAGAGGCGGGGAGGTGTGGGGGGGGGGGGGGGTCAGTCAGATATAGACGAATAGAGACTACTCCGATTCTGTTGCGTTGTCAGTTCTTACCGGACTGAGTTGTGCGTGGGGTGTGTAAAAGGTCGGGAGATGGAAGGGGGCGAGGGGGGGGGGGGCTTCATAGTTGTTTTTTTAGGGGGGGGGGTTGCCCTATAGAGGGGGTGTAATGACGTCATGAGGCAACTTTCGGTGGCCATATTGGATGACATACAGAAGGCTTGCAACTGCCTACACTGTGGTTATTTACTGATTTGTTGGTTTATTTGTCACTGTTTTGAGCCGTTTGCCCTCAGAAGTTGTTGCTAAAGTGCTGTAAGTAAACACACTGGTTGTAAACTGCCCAGAACCTCCCATAATACAAGAAAATTCTGTTTTACTGCATCTGCATGCATTTACAACATGGCTAGGGAGGGTGGTCGTAATCGAAGATGGCATCCCGCTGATCGCTGATTGCTAAATAATGATGTCACGTGCACTCCCTCTATCCTAGTAATGCCGAACGCCAGTCTAGGTAGCGACAAATATCAATTTTAAGCCATTGGTTTGACTTGACGAGGGTTTACATCATATGACCTACAAAATCGGGAGGCGGGTAACCTTTTTTTTTTTTAAAGACAGATGTGGATCATAACTAGCAATCCTGTTAAAAAACCACTGTATAGTATAATTTGACTTCGTTGGTTGATAGAGCTAATGTTCTTTTGTTTCTCCATTTTTAGGTTCACTTTTGCCATCTAGCAGTAGCAAGACGTGGCACATTAAAAAAGAGATTATTTCCTTACGTAAGTACACTTTTATTTTCTGCTGGAAGAATTCTCCGAGCCTCTCGCCAACGGATAGCGATGTGACTACTTGAACGAGACTGTGTACTTATAGAACTTTATAGGTTCTAATTGCATATTTATTTTAAGGATTCACTCTATCAGTCTATGTAATAAGTCTACTTTCCCTTAAATAGGCTGTGTGTATATATATATTATATATATTATATTATATTACGTACGCACACACACGCACGCACAGGGTTTCCGGCAGAAAATAATGTCAGGGTATGCAGAATGGGGGGAATGGCGGTCTGGAAGCTCTTGTCACTGGCTCCTTGAAGAACCTTTAAACAAATTATCCCAACAATTTGAGGATTCAGAGTCGTACCCTAAACATAATTAAGTGTACAGAATGTTACCCTCTGGCAAAGACAGACATGTATACATACATACATACATACATACATACATACATACATACATACATACATACATACATACATACATACATACATATATATATATACATATATACATACATACATATATACATACATACATACACACATATACATACATACATACATACACACATACACACATACACACATACAGTATACATTTGATTTACTAGAAATTGTCCACTCAATATTACTGTGCAGAAATGTCACGTTTTTGGTTAACAGGTGGGGGTTTTAGAAGACAAATTTCCATAACATTCTAAGTTTTTAAATAAACACTAACAAGTTGTCTGAGCTATGCCCCTTCCTGATATGACCTTAGATGTTGCCAGGACATAAAACACCAACCAACCTACCCATAAACTATAGGTTAGACAAAAGATATGTGATGTCAATGCCCTGAAAGCTGTGCTAATAACCTGAAATGTAGGTGTCTGCAATTTCTCCAGTATCGCATCTTAACATATGGGTCACTCTCCTGAAAACTGGTCAGCATGGGATGGGATTTTAAAACATCAATAAAAAAACTTCCTAATTATTTTTTTCCTTAACTTTTCATATTCATCTTCAGATTTGATGTAAGAAATAAGGGAAATAAAATAAACTGTGTGCAACTTTGGTCCTTTTAGTTATGAAGTGTTTTTGTACCCAAAAAAAAAACATTTTACAGTCAGCCATTTGTAACATGACTATGGGACATGGTTGGATCCTTACTAACATATTGTATTTCATTGATATATCAAACAAAACAGTTCCCAAATCAAAAAGGAAATATTCATTAACATGTATGAATGCTTAAATTTAAAAAATCATTATTTGATGTCTTCAGAAATATCATTACAAATTTCCGTCACAGATGTAACCAGTGGTGTATGGATGCACCACACAAATATTGTACACTATTTATTCAGTGAATAAAGCATGGCTGGGAATTACCTTCTTTTTTTATCAACATAAGCACTACATATTTCTGTATATTATGCCATGAGTAATATGCTTCTAAGTATGACATTATTTAATTCTGCTTAGATTTTTATTAAGCAGTCTGTGTGGTGTCCTAAACATCTGTTACATCTGAGCAACACATGTTATACTGTCTTAAGACATAGATTAATCATGGACTACACCTTTATTTTTAATCTCATCAATTTATATTATTTCCAGCTTTCATTTGCAACGAAAAAATGCTAAAAATTCAAATATTAGATTTTAACTCTCCATGTGACACTTCTGGCCAGGAGAGTAACCCATATATATAAGCCTTGAACACTCAAAATGTAAAGTATATTTATCTAACTGATATTCATCTTGATTTTTCACAGCTTGAGAAATTCAAGGTAATGACATGTCTGTAACCATGCATGTTGATAGTTATTAATGCATATTTGACTAATTGTAATGTTGCTGTTTTCAACCTGTTCACACCATTACTATGTGTGCTTCAAAACCTTGTATAAATAGTAAATGACATTATCATTGAAATCCTATAAGCCGCAGTGTCCGAATCTGTAGTGTGTAGGCCTCCTGTGCGAGAAATAAGGAGTGTGGTTCCTGGTCGAGTCAAAGCAATGACTTATAAAATTGATACTTGTTGCTTCCTAGCCTGGTACTCGGCATTAATACTAGGATAGGGCATGAACTGGTTAGCTCACTGTCAGGATAATGTGACTGAGTGGGATATCGAGTTGTGGTGCCGGCGGCCTGATTTCCCAGTGGGGCAGCACTATACAGTTGCCATTAGTGCGCACTGTCATAATTTGGTACCTGTCCTGATATGACATTAGATGTTGCCAGGATGTAAAACTCCAACAACCAACCATTGAAATCCATGAGGACGGGGGAAAAGTGGATGCTAGAAGGGATAAACAGTGCATGGTGTGCTAATTGATTATTGCAAGTAGTTGTGAATCTATTACATGCAGTCCTGAACTTGCATGTAATCAAATGTTAGTTTAATCAGTTCTTAATGATTAAATCCTTCAAATTACTAGCAACAGATTCCTCCCCCCCCCCCCCCAACACACCCACCCACCTTGTGACCTGTATACATTTCGTAGTTGCATTTCTTCCTATGCTGTTTTATTATTTCTGCCTAGTGGTGATCCAATTTTTCATTCTCTTGAAATATTTTTTTTTTTGTGTGACTAAAGATTAAATTTAGATTAGGAATATATCATATTCGAAATGGAATTTATTTATTTTAACGAAGAAAATATTAGGAATATATTATTATTCGAAATGGAATTATTGAATTTAAAGAAGACAAATTGTGTATAATTAAGAATGTGAGATAATTCAATTTACTTTAATATGCATAGAACTTGTATGTGATATTGGTTCTGTCTAGTTATCTTATAGGTCGATGTATTAAGTGTCCTTATCTTTACTTTTGAGATGCTGCTCTCTCTCTGATAGCTTTCAATGAAGCAGGCATGTCCCTTTTTGTATCTGATGGTCAGTTCACTGCTCTCTGAACCTATATTAAAATAGCCCTCATTATGAATGTCCTTGACCTTTGTTTTTCACTGAATTGTCTTAGGATAGTTGGGTTGAATGCATACCTTGAACCAAATTGATGGTTTATTGTCTCCTCTCTTTGAAAAAATAGTATGATTATAGATAATTAGCTGCTGTGTTTTTTTTTAATATCTAAAACTATTCGCTTAATTTTTCGGAGTAGAACGTGATATTTAAAGACCCCCCAAAAATAACAGGACCGGATGGCCAAACTGGTGGGGACTGGCTGGATTCCCATATCGAACCCCGGCCTAGTCACAGCAATGACTTCTAACATTGATACTTGTCGCTACCTAGCCTAGCACTCGTCACTGATAGGATAGGATAAGGACTGGTTTGCTCAGAATCAGGATAATGTGGCTGAGTGAGAGATTGGGTCATGGTGCCGGAAACTCGATCTTCCAGTGGGGCAGCACTGTTAAATCACCATGACTGAGTGTGTACTGTCACAAGTCAGTACCCATCCCGATATGACCTCAGATGTTGCTAGGACATAAAGCCCAAACAATCAAATATTACAAAATATTGTTTAGATATTCATGTGTTGCTACTTGGCCTAACGCTGCCTTAGGTAGGATAAGGTGATGACTGGTTGTGATAATGTGACTGAGTGGAATATCACACAGTGTCCTGTGCGCTGCCAGAAACTAATTCTGCGCTAATATAGCCTCAAATGTTGCGAGGACGTAATGCCCCAAACACTCATGCCATGACTAATTCTACTCAAGCTTAAAGCGTCCGATTACAGCCTCAACCTTTCTCAACCAAAACACTTATAGATTTGATCTTACATTTCCAGCTTAGATACTGGTGTACTCATTCAGCATTTATTACACTTTTAGTGTTCCTGGGCTATTTTCAAAGTAACAGGTAAACAAGGCGTGTGTTCATGTAAATAAAAGCTATGTCCAGCATTTCGGTGTGAACACCAATTAATATTGCATGCTTTTTTTACTTTAAATATTATATAATATATTATATATTTTTTAAGTTCAGGCTCCGTATGGGGCCTGGAAGTCTTGAAAAGTCTTGAACTTCATTTGCCAAATTTCAAGGCCACAAAAAGTCTTGAATTTAACTTATTTTGGGTAATTAGTGTAGGAAATCCTTAAATTCCATTAAACTGTCCCCACTGGTCTAAATTAGTCTGAAATCGCCATTCTGAATGGCGATTTTGGACTAAATCCAAATGAAAATAATCTTGATTTCCTTGTTTTTTAAAATTGTTAACCAGCCTTGAAATATCCTTGTATTCTATATTTTCACAAGTGTACGGACCCTTTAATAGTTACTCCAAACTAGAGTAAAGTTAAATACCACAGAAACTCGAAACAATAAAGTCAGGAAATGTATATGTTGGTTGGAGGGACATATGCTGCTGTCAACTGGAAGGCTATGGGGGTCACTCGTCACTCGACTCTTGCTCACCCTAATGTGTACTGAATATTTAGTTTACGCCTGTATATTTGGTCCTTATAATTATTTATATTGATATTAACCGGTTTAATCTTGATTAATTATAGATTCAAAAAACAAATTATTCTGCGTCGATTCAATCTTAGATTCACAAGCAAAACTGTATGAATAATAAAGGACAGTGTTGCGTAATGGACATCTTTCTCTCATTGGATTTTTCTTTATGGGTAATCCCAATTTTGTAACATTTTGATGGTTTTACGTAGAGTACTACTTTTCCAGGTACCCCGTCCCAACATATAGAATTTCAAATTTTATTGAAAGCACATTTTGGGTTCCGTTCCCAGGGCTCATGGGAACCCATCGGTAAAAGATGTTTCACTCCATGAAACAGGTTGATTGATTGATTGGTGGTTGCTTTACGCCGTGTTGGCAGCATAGGCCATATTCACGGCGAGACATTTTTTTTCTTTTTCAAACCATCGCTTTTACATGTAAAACCAGACAATCAATTATGTGCCAATAGACACTCATTAAATTAGAAAGCTCACAATCATATATTTGTCGTCAAGGGAAACAAAATCCCATAGAAAAAGAAAAGTTTTATTAATAATTGATAGAATCTACTTGGTAAACTATATGAGGTGGTACAGTCCAGCTGCCCTCAAAAAGGCTAAAATGTTTTCCTATTTTACCTTTGTAAAAAGGTCATGCATACTGTCTGCAGTGTAGAACTGTTGGCGCAGGGCCAAAAAATCAACACAACTTAGTAAAATGTGTTTGAGTGTCAGCGGGGACTGAAACAAGTGATGGGTACTAAAATCTTATGGGAATTGAAATTTCAGTTCCAGTGTTTTTCCAGCATGATAATGACACATTTACTGGAAACGACCGTTACCGTGAAATCCTATAGGTTGACATTGTATTAAACCACAAAACTGGTACGTAGATAACTTTCACCTCCCCTAGCCCTCATATTCCACCATGCAGTTTGTAGGAGCATGAAATTGTTCTGAAGACTTTGGATGACCTCTAACTGAGTCCCTTTTTCATCGACAGTTCACAAAGGGCTTTCCTTTTGCCCGGACATGCTTCCATCCAGGCGTGGGAACCTTTGCCACCAGCTCTGCGCAGACGAAAATCAGGGGATGGACCATCATAAAGAAGATGCTCTCCTTCGTGTGGCCGAAGGACAAACCGTGGATCCGGGTCCGGGTCGTCATTGCTGTCAGTCTGCTCATTGCCTCAAAGGTTGGGACAAAGATAATAAACTTTTTATTTTTATCTTTTTATTTGTGTGTGTGGTAAATATGATTATTCTGCTGAGTCTTTTGTCAGTGCCGAAGCATTTGTCTTCCAGCCATTTTTTTACAATTCAGGATTGTTTACACAAAAATGGTATGTAGAGTAAGCGGTGTTTGTACAGAGTCGGATTATCCGACTTTCGTCGGATATTCACATATTTGTCGGATAAATTAAGATTTCCGATAATTTTGCATTATTTTTGGATGAATCCATCCGATTTAGCTTACATTTCTTGTTCAAAACTTAACTTGAATGTCAAATTCTTTTGAATGCTAAGTGGCGAGTGAAGCAGTGGAACCAATCCCAGTGAATTTTGGTTTTAAATATTGCATTTGTAGTTGGACATTCGGAAATGAAACTTGAAAGACCTCCATGATTTCGCGCGTAGACATGTTTTATTCACAATTTCCATACACAGTACATAAACAGAAATTAAGCCGTTGACAATAATAGAAATTGTAGGAACAGTGTAACCATTCATGGTTGTCTTCCCACTGCCCCTTATAAACAAATAATATATATATATATATTGGTTTACTAAACCCCAGTTTCAGACAAACTCGCTGTAATTTGTTCCGTTACTAAAAAAAAAATTTAATCTAGGATTGAAAACCACAATTTTTAATTTTAAAAAGACATCTAACTATCGCCAATCAATCAATTAATCAGTCAATCAAATTAGTGACAGGTTCTTTGGTCTCTCCATTGTAGTTGCTGAACGTGCAGGTGCCATTCCTTTTCAAATATTTGGTCGACTATTTGAACGACTCGAATAACCTGCTAAACATGACTACGGCTTCGGGGACCATCATCACCACGGCCACTGCTCTCGTCATTGGATGTGCGTCTATTCCACTCTTATTTATTCAAATAAAAAAAATTCTATTAATGTTTACCTATTGAGTATCCGTTGAAATGAATCTAAATAAACTCCTACTAAAACTAGACGAGTGGTGTGAGTCCAACAAAATAACCATCAACACAGGTAAATCAAAAACAGTACTCTTCTCGGATAAACAAATGCCAGAAAGAAAACTACACTGTAAGTTAGGAAACCAAAGATTAGAAAATGTAGACCATTACAAATACCTAGGCCTTGAGTTGGACAGCCAACTAAATTACAACCTATGTATAAATAAAATTATCCAGAAAGTAAACCACAAACTGTGGCTATTTGCAAAGCTAAGAGACTACATGACACAAGAAATGTCAATTAAAAAAATGTCAAGGGCATGGTGCTCCCCTATTTTGCCTATGGAGATGTAAACTACATGGGCGTGAGAAAAGAACTACTAAAAAAACCTGCAAATACTGCAGAACAGAGCCCTACAAATCTGTCTAAGAGTAGACAAGCTTCACCCCACCTGTGACATACACAAAAGAACCAAAGTGAAATTACTAGAAAATAGGAGAATAATTCATTTGAAAACATTAGCATATAGCTATAGTAAAACAATAAGCTCCTAACAAAACCACAAAGGGCTACTAGAGCAAATAATACACCACTACTAAAGCAGACCAGAAGCCAAATAAAAGCTCATGAGAGAAGCACGCTGGAATGCCCAAACGGTAAAGGAACGACAAATTCAAAAAATATCTGCGCGAAATAAGGCTAAACCCCCACTAAGCTGCGCTGCAAAGGTGGCATGTGATATATCACGGCCCACCAGCAGGACGCCCAATGGAAGGTAACCATGCCAAAACTAGCCAGATAACACACCACCCAGCTACGTACAAGCCTATGATATGTAAATAGCAGTAGGCTAGTCTAGTAATAAGAGTAGAACAAAATAAAATACATATATTCCAAGAAAATCCCCAAAACTAACATAGGCTACTAACCATGCCAACCAATTATCTATCTGCTACTAAAATGCAGGCAATCAAATAACTTATCAGCAGCTACTGTGTGGTAAGATAACACCAACACTACAACTGGCCAGCATTGAAAACAAGCCTGGGTACCCAGGCTTATATGCTATGGACAGTATAAATACAGCCTCAATAAAAAATATAAGAAATTTAAATTGTCTGCTTTTTGGGGAGTACATAGCATTTTCTTCCGTATGTGTCAAGAATTGGAAGAAATGTTGGATCTATACCAGACTAGTATTTAAGGAATCTGGGTTTTGAGAATATATTCAAACCTTGCATGTATATACTGTCCGTCTCCGTCTCCCTCTCCTTGACCGGACGGGATGGCCGAATGAGTTGAGCGTCCATCTCCCGTTTTGGTAGATCGTGGAGTTCGAACCTTTGGGTTCGAACCCTGGTTGAGTCAAACCAATGAGTTGAAAATTGATACTTGTCGCTCCCTAGCCTGGTGCTCGGCATTATTAGGATAGGGCAAGGACTGGTTGGCTCAGTGTCAGGATAATGTGACTGAGTGGGATAGCATGTCATGGTGTGGGCGGCCTAGTCTCCCAGTGGAGCAGCACTATAAAGTCACCAAGAGTATGCAATGTCACAAGTCAGTGCCCATCCTGATATGACCTTAGATGTTGCCAGGATGTAAAAGTCCAGTAACCAATCCATCTCGCTCCAGCTCAGGATAGGGTATGGTTAGGACTGGTTTGCTTAGTGTCCTCATTTTCAGTCAGCTATCGGGTCATGGTGCTGATAGCATAGGATGCCCCAACAGGGCAGCGCTATCAAACTGCAATGTGCACTGTCACAACTTGGTACTCGACCTGATGTGATCTTATATATTGCTAGAACCTAAAACCCCAATGACTCACTCTCCGTTTGCCTCATTTGTCTAGATGGGCTGGCCAGGACCGGTGCGGTGGCATTTAGCGAACTGCGAAACGCAGTGTTTGGACGCGTGTCTCACTACTCCATCCGCAGTCTTGCGAACCGCGTCTTCACTCATTTACATTCGCTGGACCTCAACTTCCACCTCTCCAAACAGACAGGCGCTCTGGCCAAGGCTATTGACCGGGGATCAAGGTAAGCCAGTTTTAACATACATACATACATACATACATACATACATACATACATACATACATACATACATACATACATACATACATACATACATACATACATACATACATATACACACACACACATACATACATACATACATACATACATACACACACACACACATCACTATATATATGTGATGTTCAATGTATTATGCGAGTTAAATAATGTATGGAAGGGTAATCTATCATTTATACCTACCTCTCTTTCCAAACTGTACCGGTGGTGCCACCATCAGTCCACCTCTCACTTTCTCCGCCCCTCCCCCGCGTCGCTAGATCTGTGTCAGTCACACCAGAGGATATATACACACACACCCAAACACACACACACTAAACTAGGTGTCTGTGTAAACTGTAACCTATCTCACTACATAGTAACAATATTAGTGATGATATTAAGATCAATTTAATAAAGCCGTGGATTTGAGGCGACTGATCATGTCGCATACTTTACTCGATAAATTGTATATCCTGTTTCCTTTGGTATACATTCCAATTAGTTTGATTTAAACTCACAACTCACTTATGAATGTAGGTTATTTTCTCTTTTAGGGGTGTCAATTTTGTACTTAGCTCATTGGTCTTCAATGTCATCCCAACCATCTTCGAAGTGTCGCTAGTGACAACTATTTTGGTAAGTCAGACCTTCTTTCTGTAGTGGCAGTCTGCACTGACCTCAAGCAAAGAGTCACATTGACAGGTAGGGATAGATATGGTGATTTCATAAGGCAACCTAGGTAATGTAAATAAAAGTTTTAATTATTTTTTTTTTAAACAATTTGTAAACTAAATGTAATTTTCTTGATATATAAATGAAACTATCAGTTCTAATAGTAACCTGCATGCAATTCCCATTTGATAATAAAAGTATTATACATGTCATAAATGAAACTACTTCGAAATCGTGGAGATCTTTGATCTCTGAACTATACTTATTCCCACTAGCTGATGTTAAATTTTTGTGCTGGTGGTTGTTAAACAAACATATTCCCAGTTATTATTTTTTTTAAATTAATGCAGTATTTATTCTGCCCATAGCGTGTAAGCTCCCGCAAGGGTGCTTGTTTTCAACGCTGGACAGCTGTGAGGAATGTTATGGTGTATGCCACCAGCATTTATTTAAGTAGTTAGTATCTATGTTATTTTTTGTGGGGTATAACTTCCTATCATGTAACTAATATCGTAGCCTAGTATATACATCTAGTGAGATGGCTTGTGGATGAGGACATATTCCCAGAATTAGTTTGTTTGTTTTGTTTGCAGCTTTCCTTTCACTTGTGCCCTGTCCCTAGTTAGTGCCTTGATGTGCCAGACCACATCCGTACTCTTCGGGACTGTGACCAGGCGGGTCAGCTGCGGTGTTAAATTGTTAACCATAGTTCTAACGGCATTGTCCCTGACTTTTGGTTTTACCACCTTCCTTTCACCTGTGACCTGTCCCTAGTTGGTACCCGGGTGTGCCAGAACACACCGGTACCCTTCCGAACTATGACCTGGTGGCAGGTTGTGGTATTTTCTCATGCCATAGTGTACTATAGGTTAGGTTCGGTGAGCATGGTTGGTCTGTCTGTACCTTTCGTGATTTGTGCCAGAACACATACCAAGGTGGACAATGGCCTCATTTCTTCCGACCCTCCCAGTACTCCAGATGGCTGTGTATTTATAGGTTTGATGTGCACCCTCTTCCATGGCCTGTCCTTGGCATGTGTGCTCTTTCACAGTTTGCCTTGACTGCGCCCGGTCAGGTGTTATTTGGTGCTCATATGATGGTGTATGGTTTTTATTTGTTCTTTTTTTTGGAATTGTTTATAGAGCTCCAGTTTCTTGATTGCTAGGACTGGAGGTGGTTTGTTCCAGGCTTGCGCGGCCATGACTAACACACTTCTCTCATGTGTTTTATTAATGCTTATGGTTTCTTTTAGCACTGGCGCACCTGTATGTCTGGTGTTTCTACCAGCAGTCACTGTGAGACCTTGTTGTGTGGTGTAGTGGTGTGCTGGTAGCTTGAGGTGCAGTTCTCTTCTATTTGTTAGTAGTTTTGTGTTGCATTTAATGTGGAGTTCCGTCATTGGGAATCTTTTGTGGACCTGGATGCATACTTTTAGTGCTCTGTTCTGTAGCACTTGTAATTTATTTAGCAGGTTTGCATTCACTCCCATGTAGATGATGTCACCATAGTCAAAGTAGTGTAGGATCATACCTTTGTATATTTTTATTGCCATGCTTTCTGTCATGTAGTATCTTAGTTTTGCTAGTAGCCATATTTTATAATTAGCTTTCCTTATTGTATTTGTTATGCAGGTGTGATAATTTATGTGCCTGTCTAGGTCCACTCCTAGATAGCGTTAGCTGTCTACTGACTCGAGTTGACCTTTTCCCAGTTGGCAGTTTAACTTTATGTTTTTGGTGTGCCTGGTACCGGACAGTACAGTTTTTGATTTACTTGTTATTTTGTTTATTTGTCACCATTCGTTTAACTTCAAAAGTGTTTTATTTAGGGTTGCTTCTCGTTCCTCGAGTGATTTGCTAGCCGCGTAGACCACTGTGTCATCAGCATATAAAAGCAGGTGTTCTGTTTCTAACCAATTAGTAAGGTCATTTATGTAAATTAGGTACAGGAGGGGTCCAACACGGACCTCTGCGGTACTCCATAGTGTAAGTATTCTTCCCCCGATGTTGCCCCATTCGCTATAGTGCACTGTTTCCGGTTTAGCAGGTAGTCACTAACCCAGTCTCCTGTTTTCCCTTTTATCCCCACTCGGGTTAATTTATTTTTTAATGTGGTGTGGTCCACCGTGTCAAAGGCTTTGCCAAAGTCTATGAATTCTGTGTGTAGTTCTGGTGCTTTCATGTCCCAGTTTGTATTGAATTTTTCTGACAGTTTGCCCCCTATGGTCGAAAAATGTTTATTCATGGTTTCAGCTATTTCTGTGTTACTGAGTCCCTTTCCATCCTCAGCACATAGGGTGATGTTTTCTTTGTTTTATGCGTTCGGTAGTAGTATTTTTACGTTTTCCAAGAATTTGTGTGAGTTTTTTCCCCCCATTGCTGGTCCTCTTTGACGATGCCCATCTTTTGGCTTTACTCACTGCCTTCTGGCTTTGGATTCTCAATTTGTGGTAATTATCTATATCTGTCTGATGTTCGCTTTCTTTGGCTAATTTCCCATTATTGTATTTCATCATGATTATGTTTATCAGTTCCGGTGTAACCCATGGTTCTTGGTTTGCTTTTATTTATATTTTTTTTATTGGACAGCTGTTGTTCAGATGTTTTCGTATTTCCCCCAGGATGGTGTCCCATTGATTGTTTATATTTTGATCAGTTGGGGGAAGTGGTTCAATATTGGCCTTTAGGTGAGCTTCTAATGCTTCTTTTGTGTAGTTCTTGTAAGATCTATCTATACAATACATGGTTTTGGTAATGGTTTTTTTTTTTTTTAGCTTGTGGTTCCCGATTTTTGGACATGGTTTGAGTTAGTTATAATGAAGTCTATAGTAGAACTGTTTTCCCCTAGTCTAGTTAGTTCACCTATTTTTTTTCACCAAACCTTTACCTTTAATCAGATTTTCGAAGGTATTTTTATTTTTGTTATTTGTTTTATAGTTTATATTGAAGTCGCCAAATATGAATATCTCTGCGGTGGTGAGTTTTGGTATATTGTCTAGGATGGCCTCCAGTTTCGCAGTGAATTGCTCCACGTTTCCATCTGGGGGTCTGTATAGGCTCCCTACCGCGATGTCAGCTTGTTTTTCATTTTTTATTACTGTCCATATTAATTCTAGGTTATTGTTTGATCTATTTGCTTCTTGTAGCAGATTATTATCAGTATTAAGGGATTTTGTTGATTAGATTGCAACCCCATCTCCTTTTTTTATTGTTTACAGGTTGTTCAGCACCTTTCTGTCCTCTCTCACAAACCTATGCCCCTCAACCTCTACTGACTGATCACTGTGCAATTTGTGAAACCAGGGCCGACACTTTAGCTGCTACTTTGTTGGCGAATGCTTGCGTGTAGTGTACTCCGTCGCATAGGCCGTATGTGTAGCGTGCCGTGCGCTTCTCCTTCCTTAGTTTGTGAACATTAATTTGTGTTGTACCGGAAGTTGTTCGTTAACTTTGTTTATATCTGACATCTGCCTATCACGCATCCATGAACATCTCCTATCTTACTCATACTTATGCTATGGATTTGATGGTGTTCGTATGATTATTTGTTAGCACTGACCTCAAGTTTTGTATTTGTTAATCCATCTCCTATTACTTGAATTCGTTAATTTATTTGATTTTGTCCTGTTCAGGATTTTTCCCTATTGGCCCTTGTTTTTGTTACTTTCCTACATTTTCACAGGTGTTGTCTCTTACTTTTTGGAGTATTTCACCTATTTTGTTTTTGTAGCCCTGTTTGACTACTTCTCCTGCTTCAGCATTCTGCAGGAACAGTTCTGTGCCCCAGTATAGGCATCTTGTGCATTCCCTGAATGCTTTTCCTGGTGCATTTAGTCGCTTAGTCTTTAGGTCTTCTTTCTGCGTGAACTTCGCCATTATGATGTCTTCCATCACTTTTTCGTTTGTTTTCACCAATTCAGGTAAACACCATATTTTGTTTCCCCATTGCCTTGATGGTGTAGGGGTTATTTGTTGCTTCGATGAGCCTCATGGTATCCATCTTGTTATGATATTTCGTCATGACCTAGCAGTAATACTGTTCAGCCGAGTTGTACGTTTACCATCTTTGCCCTTAATTTCACAGTGGTATAAGTTACTGCAGGGGGCATTGTGCCCCTGGAAGGAAATCCCCCCGTTGTGTGCTCTCGTTTTTTTTCTTTTCTTGAAGATTTATACTGCCTATCGTGGATATGTCTGAATAGACTTGTTTTCACCATTAGACAATTTGGCGATAGAAAGCCCGAGCCTACACCTTTACCGACCCAAGGGATTTTTAACCTCCCACACCACATAGATATGGTATGAGAGCAACTGGCCTTTGATGACGCTGTAAGTTATCCACAGCGGTGGAAATCCAATTTGGCAGAGGTGGGGGCACGGGGAATCGAACCACCGACCTTCAGATTAGGAGTCTGACCAGAAAAAAGTCAGACACTCTCGCTACTCAGCCACAGAGAACACCACGTTGCCGCTGCTTCTGGGTTGGTTTCTTTTACTGGTATTTTTTTTAACTCATCAGTCTTGTACAGCTTGCCCTCTATCTCAAAGTTCCTTCCTCTCATTCTTGCTGTTGTGTTTTCATTTTTTCCTCTTGCTAGGGTGTACATTTGTTGTACCGTCTTCTCATCCAGGATTTATGCCTCTGTCCTGTCTGGCCTAAGCATGACATTCTTGAATTTGTGTTCGTTGGTTAGTCTTTTCTTGTTATTGAAAAGCTCTCTCTTCTGACTTTCTGTTTCTAGTTGTATTTTTATCCCTCTGGGCCTGCCGGAGTCTTTGCTATCATCTGTTGTGTCGTCTTTATTTGCAGCCTTTTCCCCATCTGTTCCTTCCTTTTCTTCGTTCGTTTTTTTCTGTTGGTTTCTTCTTGAATTTTTTTCCGAGTCTGTACTCCTTTGTGACCACTTTCCAACCAAACAAACACCCTGCTTGTTTTAGTAGATCCGGTACAGTGTTTTCCATAGTTTCTCCTTCCTTTTCCGGTATACCATGTACGATCACGTTCAGTTTCTTGTTCTGTGTTTAGTTGTGTTGTGGTGTTCTTATTTTTCTCCGTTGGCCTAGTGTCTTTGGTCTTTGGCCTGCCATTTTTGTTTGTGGCTTCCTGGTCTTGGGTTTGTATCATGCACATTCAATTTTCAGGCTGTTGTAGGCCATTTGTAATGTTTCCAGTTCCTTTTCCAGGTTCAGAAAAAAAAAATTGTGGATGTTCTGTGGCCAGTTTAGTTTCCTTGACATTTGTAAGTTTGGTATCAGTACGTTCGGTTTTGTTTTCCTTGGATGTTTGTTCAATTTCTTTTTTAATCCAGTCCTTGATAATTGTGGAGATGTTCTCCCCTAGGATTGCACTGATCACTTTTAATTCCAGCTCATCCTCATTGCTGGCCCCATCCTGATATGACCTTAGATGTTGCTAGGACATAAAACAACAACAAACAAACATTGCTGGAGGTTGTCATGACTTCCTTGGTCATTTTGGTTTTTGTCATCTTGTTTATGTTTGTCGCTGATCTTTCCGCCATTTTAACGGTCGGCTCCACTCACCTTTTGTTGTCTTTTGTAGTCTACTTTGTTGGGATTCCTCCTTTGTTAACCTAAGAATGCATCATTTGCACCTATCCTGGTGCTCCTTGTGCTCAGGTCAAGCCTTTCTATTAATATTTCCACACTTAGTATCCTGTGTGTTAATTGTTGTTATCCATTGTGTTTTCTGCCATTTTTAACGGTTTGCTGTGGTTCATAGTAGTCTTTTTGGTCGGATTCCTCCTTTGTTATCCTAACAATGCATATTTTGCACCTATCCTGGTGATCCTTGTACTTAGGTCAAGCCTTTGTGCACTTACTGTGTAGTTTAGCACTGATTTTCCATTTGTATTTCCACACTTTTTAGAGAGTCTCCTACACCGCGTGTACCGTTGGCGCCATCGTCAATTTGATCGTCGAATATAACTAGCCATAGTTTCTATATCTGGGAGTTATTTATGACCTAATATTATTGCGCACATCCTCATCAATTTCTCGGTGTTTTTTCTCTCCCTGCGATCACTTTCATCCTTGATACATATTTAGATTGGTCATGTGCCTTTACTCCTTTTAGTCGCCATGAGTGTCCACTGTCACAAGTTGGTAACTGCCCTTGTATGGCCTTAGTTGTTGCTAGGATGTATGACTCCCAGTAACATCACCGGAACACAAACTGGACGCAGTGGCCGAATCGTTAGAGCGCAGGCCTCCCGTGCAGAAGGTCGGGAGTTCAATTCCCAGTCGAATCAATCCAATGACTTACAAAATTTATACTTGTCGCTTCCTAGCCAGGTGCACGGCATTATTATGAGTGGGCAAGGACTGGTTGGCTCAGTGTCAGGATAATGTGACTGAGCGGGATATCAGGTCATGGTACTGGTGGCCTCATCTCCCAGTAGGGCAGCAGTATAAAGTCACCATGAGTGCGCACTGTCAGAAGTCGCTACCTGTCCTGATATAACCTTAGATGTTGCCAGGATGTTAAACAACCAACCAGAACACAAGGCGCACCTGTGTATTATATTTGCAGTACTACCAGTTCGGTGTGCAGTATGCTCTCGTGTCCCTCACGTGCATTGGCACCTACGCCGTCTTCACGCTAGGAATCACGTCCTGGAGGTGAGTCTCCATGACCGTATTCGATTAACACGACCAGGGCGACTCGGGTCATCCGAGTTGCTAGCATTTCAAATCGAACACCGCAAGTGGAGTCGACAAATACACGTGCCGTGTGCAAAATGACCCGACCCCAGTAACCCACCCACGTCTTGGCTGGGGGTGGCTAGGGGCAATGACGTCACATTTGCGCTGGTACCATCCTGCAGGATAACAGCTACCGGTACCAGTCATACATGTTTTTCTTGGGAATAACCTAGATTAATGAAATGGAAATATAACTAAGCTATGCCATCATAAAATGTTTTAAAAAATATATATTTTTTTAATTTAAAAAGATTTTGAATTAAGCCACCATTTTTTACCCAAGCCTGGGGAAGCGTATTCGATCATTCGACCCGAGTCTGTAGGATGTGCGCATTCACCAAAAAGTGGCTCGGGTGACCCGAGTTGATTAATCGATTACGCCCCATCTTTTTGTCTTAAAACCTGAAATCACCATAATGCAATGGTTTTGAGTTTCTTCCATCATTTAATATATATATCTTGTTTGAATGTATGTGTGTTAAAATGATGTTATGGATGCATTGTTACATGGTTAATTTTAACAGCTTTCTCAATTTTGTATAAGATCAACATCACAAAGTGAAAAAAAACTAATTCAACTCTGACATGCACAACATATTAAACCTTCATATGAATATTTATTCTGCTATTATTTGGGAATTTTTCACTTTTGGTTTCCATGTCACAAAAGTGGTGCACAATGTAGTCTATTCAGTGTAGCATACGCAATGTAGTCTATTCAGTGTAGTATATACAGTGTAGCATACACAATGTAGTCTATGCAGTGTAGCATACACAATGTAGTCTATGCAGTGTAGCATACACAATGTAGTCTACAGTGTAGCATACACAATGTAGTCTATGCAGTGTAGCATACACAATGTAGTCTATACAGTGTATCATACACAATGTAGTCTACACAGTGTAGCATACACACTGTAGTCTATACAGTGTATCATACACTTTGTAGTCTACACAGTGTAACATACACAATGTAGTCTATACAGAGTAGCATACGCAATGCAGTATATACAATGTTGTGACCGGACGCCATGGCCGAATAGGTAGAGCGCATACCTCCCGTGCAGAAGATTCGGGAGTTCAATTCCCGGTCAAGTCAATTGATACTTGTTGCTTCCTAGCCTAGTGCTCTGCATTAATAGGAAAGGGCAAGGACAGGTTAGCTCAATGTCAGGACAATGTGATTGTGTGGAATTATCAGGTCATGGTACTGGCGGCCTGGTCTACCAGTGGGGCAGCACTATAAAGTTGCCACAAGCGCACACTATCACAAGTCGGTACCATACTATGCTGGTATGCAGGTAGTGCAATACCTCAGGGAGTTTGACGCCCCTGCCCTGCAGAGTTGTAAACCACTGCCTTGTGGTACAGGTTCTTAACAGAACCGAAGGCTAAGGGAGCAAACCCTGAACAGAAAACCATGTCACTGTGGCAGCATCAAGGGCGGTTGATGTATGGAACTCCCAACATCTCCCGACCAGCCACTGCAGGGACAAATAGTTTTGCGCCTGTCTTGACATGTTCTTGCCGGTGTGAAACCTCTATTTGCTCCCCGAGAGAGTGCTGCTGGTAACTTGCAAAAGCCAGCAGCACTTCAACACATTTGCAGGCATCTTTCATGAAACGTACAACCGCACACAAAAATGGAGAGCGGCAGTCAAGTAATGAAAGCAGTCTTTGTCGCATCGCGACCGACAGCATGATGATGATGATGATGACCTGTCCTGATATGACCTTAGATGTTGCCAGGACATAAAACTCCAACAACCAACCAACCAATGTAGTGTATGCATATTTAATATCTTGCTAACAGAACCAAGTTTCGAATGGATATGAACAAGGCTGACCAGGAGGCGGGCAACAAAGCTATCGACTCCCTCATCAACTATGAAACTGTCAAGGTAAGGCAGTCGGTTTGAAAGTTTTCGGGTGTTGTGGGGGGAGGGATGGGGGGTGGGGGGGGAGACCAACCAGAGCACTGCCCTGGGATCTTTCCATTGTGTCAGTCTGCCATGCGCACTGTCACAAGTCGGTACCCGTGCTGATATGGCCGTAGATGTTGCCAGAAGGTAAAACTCTAATAACCAACCAACTACAGTTCCCTTCCGCCCCTGTATACTCGCATAATATTTATATTTCACATAGCATTAAACAAATATATACATATTAGAAAAGCGCTGACAGTTTTTTTTTAAAGTTTGTTTGCTGTTTTTAAGTCGGATTTTGATTCTCCTTTCCGCCATCATGCCGTGGAGTGCAAATAAAAATGGAGTTTAAAAGAAAATAATTTGGCTCACTATTTTAAAGTTGCATGGTTCAATGGCGTTTGAATTTTTATTTTATTCTTTAGATAAAAAATATATCAAATTGATCGTTATAACCTAGTAAGCATTGGTCCGGAGTAATTTTGATGAAAAATGGCTAGTTTTGAAGCAATTTGAGCTGAAAGAATCCAAAATACTTTCGACAAGCTTTCTAAAAGTCCTTGAGCTATGACGCATATTGACATCTCGCAATGACAACATTATATTATGGTACTTGGAATGAGGGTATTGCTAATTAGGCCATGAGATTGACCTAATTGCTTAATGAGTGTTCCTGTCTCAAATTTGGTGTGCAAGGGGATGAGGTAATGAATTCACTGATTATTCTTTATAGACTGTCCCCAATCCTTAGCTAATGCACTAGTATCTAAGTTGGATATATAGAACCAAATTTGAATAAGTGTTTTGGTTTTGAAAAAAATACGTTTCATCGGACCAAGCAACTTTAATGTAATGGAGTGACTATTGTCACGGTACTGTGGTCCTAGCACAGAGTGACTATTGTCACGGTTCGGTACCCTAGCGCAACATTTTATAGTCACCGTACCGTGATGACAGTAGATTGACTATGACCAGATGGGATGGCCGAATGATTAGAGTGTCCGCCTCCTGTTTTGAGATCCGAACCCATGAGTTTGTGGGTTCGAATCCTGGTAGAGTCAAATCAATGACTTAAAAATTGATGCTTGTCGCTTCCTCGCTCGGCATTATTAGGATATGGCAAGGATTGGTTGGCGCAGTATCAGGATAATGTGACTGAGTGGGATATCAGGTCATGGTGCTGGCGGCTTGGTTTCCCAGTGGCAGCACTATGAAGTCGCCATGAGTTCACACTGTCACAAGTCGGTATCTGTCCTGATATAACCTTAGATGTTTCTAGGACGTAGAACAACAACAAAGAAACAAACAAAACGACTATTCTACTATAACGGTTCCGCTCAGGGTTAGGGTTGGGGTTAGACATTTTGGGTAGGTATTGACTGTAGACTTCGGATCTAAAAGAACAGTACCATGATGCTACTATAGACTGCTGATCTATAGACTGCTGTCATGGTACCATGGTTTTAGAATTCCCTTCTGTCGCCACAGTACACTGACAATAGAGGCGTCCTTAATATAATTGTGGTAGCGCCTCAATGTGACGTCATTGCTACTCCTTTCAGTACTTCAACAACGAGTTGTACGAGGCGAAGCGCTACGACAAGGTGTTGGGTGACTACGAAAAGGCCTCGCTGAAGACCCTTACCAGTCTCTCACTGCTCAACTGGGGGCAAAACGCTATCTTCAGTGCTGGTCTCACCGCAATCATGGCTCTCGCAGCCCAGGGCATCGCAGACGGTATGTGAGTTTAAGCGAAAGGACATAGTATTGTAGTACAGTAAAACCTCTCTAACCGACCACCTCCACAGATCGACTACTCCCCTATATCGATCACTTTATTTTGGTCCCAAACGATCACCCGTACAATACCATTATAAACTGACCCCTATCCCTAAATGGACCATTTTAAAGTCGGTCCCATGGTCGGTCGATTTAGAGAGGTTTTACTGTAGTTTGTAATGAGCCCCACTACCATGTGGTTGTGACAGTGACTGCGCTGTCCTCTGTTGCAGTTCTACTACAACAGGTGGCAGCACGCTAACAGGGGCCGTCCCTATGGTGGACTGCTCCTAGCTCTGCTAGCGACCACCTCTAGTGGGGTGTTCGGTGCGACCGGGCTGGGCAGTGGACAGGTCACTCTGAATCTAAACATGTGTCATGGCGGAAGCTTGCTCAGTCTCTTCCCTCTTTGTCATAGAAGATTCAGCCACGGTCCATCACAATATTAACGAGTGTACCAGGATCTAAGTTGGATATATAGGATCAAAAAGTGTTTTGGTTTCGAAAATGTTATGTTTTCATCGTATCAAAAAGAAATAAGTGTTTTCGATTTAAAAAAGTAATGCTTACGCAACTTTTAAGTCTATCAAATTCAGCTCTGTGAAGACAATTTCTTTCATAGAGGACGTTGACGTAAGATAATAAAAAAAAGTGCATAGATATGCCATAATAATATCATCACGACGCTTATTTAAATTCCCAGATTTTATATTTGTGTCCTTCTATGAATCGGTGATGAGATATCTCCACGTTGTTTCTGTTGCTTATTCCCGTGACAAATCGGACAGCCCCTCGAAGGCATTGTTGCTAACACTGACACAGAGAATCGTGGGGAATTTACCGGAAGTCAGATTTATGCTAACTTTCTTTTTTTCATATTATTGTTTAATTGATTATTTACTCAAATTGGCTTATTTTTTCTTTAATTGTAAATTTTTTAAAATATTATACACATTTTTTTACAATTGTTTTTTGTTTGTTTAAAAAATAGATATATATTTTTTTTTAACTAAAAAACGTGAAACACCTGTTTTTCAGCCCAAAATTGTCACTTGTCCAACGGACAAGCTCAAGCCATATTCTACTTGTTCGTGCCTATTCTCACTTGTCCCAGACAAGTGGACATGCTCTTATTTCACTAGAAGCAACAATGGTCCGTTACTAGCTTAGTAGCTATGGTAAAATCAAACTGCACTGCATATAATCGCAGTATAGCTAAAATGAATGCCAATATTTGGAATAAACCTCCAGCTGCAACATGCAATGCAGAAAACAAAGACAATGTAACGAAGAAAAACAGATGATGTTTAAATGGATTAACACAAAGCATGGTAAAAGCTAGATTTTGGACTGTTTGCAATCTACAAACAGTTACAAGCCATAAAACAAGAAGCAAGAAAATTATTAGTTAAACAACATTCATAAGATTTTAATCAAGTTGGACTAGTGCTGCACAGCGGTGAAAACAAGACAGTATTAACACACTTATCCGTTATGAGCAGGGTAAATAAATTCATCACCAAAAAAATGTTAACTTAAAAAACTTTAAGACATAAAAAAGATTGGAAATGGCTATTCGTATGGGACTGTATCAATAGCCAGAGCGCTTATTAGCACAGCACTCCTTTATCATGTCGTATCCTGTCATATCCCCGTCGCGTTAGCCTAGGTTATGGTTAGGATAACTTTGTTTTGTTCTTGTTTTACGTCCTAGCAACATTTACGGTCATATCAGGACGGAGGCTAGGATAACGGTTAGGGTTAGGTCAGGGTTAGGGTTGTTTCATCTTATGATTGGATCAAAGCTAGTCATGTGACTACCGCCGTACTAATAAGCGCTCTGGCTATTGATACGGTCCCGTACGAATAGCCACTGCCAAACAAATTTTGCTTTGTGTCTATGTATGTGCCGCAGGTACGATGACGGTGGGCGACCTTGTGATGGTGAACGGGCTGCTGTTCCAGCTGTCCATCCCGCTCAACTTCCTCGGCTCCGTCTACCGGGAGGTGCGCCAGTCACTCATCGACATGAGCGCCATGTTCAGCTTGCTGGAGAACGCCACCATCATCAAGGTACATGCGCGCTGAGATGCACTGTGACGTCACTTGTCCTGTGGCCGGATGTAAAATGCTTGCGTCTCATTATAAAAAACTGTACCACTTTTGTGTCATGGAAACCAAAAGTGAAAACATTCCGATTAATAGCAGAAAACATTCAAAATAATAGCAGAATCCATATTCCTATAAAGGTTTATAGTTGGTTGGTTGGTTGTTGGAGTTTTACGTCAAGGCAACATGTACGGTCATATCAGGGATGGTATCGACTTGTGACAATTTTGTATGTCATTGGTTTGACTCGGCAGGGATTCGAACTCTCGACTTTCCAGACGGGAAGCCTGCGCTCTACCAATTCAGCCACCACGTCCGGTGTTTTCATCGGACTATGCCACTTTAATAACTGGGTACCTCTGAAAGTTGTCCAATGTCGCGCTGTTTGAAACCCCTAGAGCCGTCCGGGGGCCCCGCTGGTTCAAGTGTCGGCCATGGAGTCATCGGTGACGTTTGAGGACGTGGTCTTCCAGTACGTCAATGGCCGGAAGATCCTCAACAAGCTCTCATTCACAGTGCCCGCTGGCAAGAAGATCGCCATTGTGGGCGGCAGCGGATCTGGGTACGTAACACAGGGATGGAAGACCATCTAGGGGACTTCCGTAATTTTATATGGTCCCACGATTAACTATCACAAAATGCCAGGGATATATCTGACAATTTTCGGCGGAATTCCTATTTTCAGCGGATTTCCGATTTTTTACGAATTTCCGATTTTCAGCGGATTTCCGAATCTTTTTCTTGGTCATATGAGTTATTTCCGCTCATATACCTTAGCACTAGCAAATCTACAGGAAGTGAGATTTCCAATTTTTTTTGTTGGAAATGACGCTCAGAACTGAAGGTGGCATAAGTGTCACACCATGTCTTTTTGTTGTTGTTTTTGTTGCTGTTTTATGTTTATTGAGTATACCTCTGCTTTGACCAGTTTGACTTGTGGTTGCAGCAAGTCGACGATAGTGAGGCTGTTGTACCGGTTCTACGACCCGCAGGCAGGGCGTGTGCTGGTGAATGGCCAGGACATCCGGGATGTGGACATCGACAGTTTGAGAAGAGCAATAGGAATTGTGCCGCAGGTGTGTGTGCTTCTACATTTACAAAAAAAAAATTTGTTTACAATTTTAAATTTTCCGCCGAGTATTTTGTTCTATCAATTAAAAAAAAAAAAAAAAGTGACGGTGTCCATGACAGTTAAGTCGAATGACTTGTTTTCGCCGCTAGATAGTGTCCTGGGGGGTGATGAAAATGGGAAATATTGCGCCTAGAGCGGGACTCGAACCCACATCTCTGCATTCCAGGCCAGTGTGCTAACCATTACACCACTTAGGCTCCCTGATATCACCACACAACCACACGCCTACCTGTCTATGCGGTTACTTGTCTGAGAGGTCAGTGCAGACTACTACAATAGTAGTAGTTTTGTGGTTCCCTTTGTTTTGTCACTTTCAGTTGTGTATTTGCATTGTAGTGTTGTTCTTATTCTTTATGGTAAAATCTAGTATCAAAGGCAGCGGCATGCCTGTTTTGATCAAACATATCGAGCTGGCCAGTCCAATATTGCGTTTTGGTGTTATTGTTTGTCCTTTTAAAAATTTATTTTTATGTATTTAGATTTCAGTTTCTACCAATCAAAGTGTAGGTTTGAAATTTAAGCTTAAATAATTAAATTTTCATTTAACATTTATTTAAAAAAAACATTTGTTGATTAAGCAATGGAAATTTCAGTCACACTTGATCTTCCTCATTCCACTGATTGCCCTATCCTAGTCATGATGAGCGTCAGGCTAGGTAGCATTGAATGTAACAATTTTGATGTCATCGGTTTGACTAGGCCACAAGGTTTCGAATCCCACGACCTGCCAAAATGAGATGTGGGTGTGCTACTGATTCGGTCATCACACCTGGCTTTCATCACCCTGGTACAGCGCTTGAGATCCCTAGGCATCTGGACTGCGTAGCGACCTTGACTACTGCGCTTCAGTCGCTACTCATCCATACTCCCTTGGAAATCAAACTTCATTACGGGTACTGACTTATGACAGTGCACCCTCATGGTGACTTTATAGTGCTCTCCCACTAGGAGACCAGGCCCCCCCGCACCATGACCTGATATCCCACTCAGTCACATTATCCTGACACAGAGCCAACCAGTCCTTGCCCTATCCTATTAATGCCGAGCGCCAGTCTAGGAAGCGACAAGTATCAATTTTTATAAGTCATTGGTTTGACTCGACCTTGAAACGAACTCCCGATCTCCCACAAGCCAGGCTCGTGTTCTAACGATTCGGCCACAGTGCCCAGAGTGTGACCTTAGATGTTGCTAGAAAATAAAACAACAAACAAGTTCTAAGTTTGCCCTGTTTGTGACCTGTAGGACACGGTGCTGTTTCACGACACCATCCACTACAACATCCAGTATGGCCGGGTGGGGGCTTCCGAAGAGGAAGTGATGGAGGCCGCAAAGATGGCCGATATCCACCACTTCATCGAGGAGTGGCCTGAGAAATACAACACGCAGGTCGGTGAGCGGGGCCTCAAGCTCTCAGGTATGGTCCTCTAGATCTTTTCCCGACATGTGTTTTTTTGTATGTATTAATTGCTTTTACAATCTTTTTTTTCCTTTTTTTAACCCACAATTACAGAAAACCTCTAAATCGACCGACCATGGGACCGACTTTAAATGGTATATTTAGGGAGGTGGGAGGTTTAGGGAGTTTTTTTTTTTATTGTTACAATGGTATTGTATGGTCGATCGTTTGGGACTCAAATAATACGATCGATATAGGGGAGTGGTCGATCTGTGGAGCTGGTCGGTTAGAGAGGTTTTACTGTATAGCGGTTAATCTAACATTTCTCTCACAAAATACCAGAATTTTAAAACCATTAGACTATGCAGCTTTAAAGCTATTTTCATGATGATTGAAAATGAATCTTTCCGGCTGTTGCCAGGAGGTGAGAAGCAGCGAGTGTCGATTGCCAGAGCCATCCTGAAGCAGCCGCCCATCCTTGTCTACGACGAGGCAACCTCATCACTTGACTCCATCACCGAACAGGTTAGCAACTTCAGGGTCCACACGGGGCCTGGGAAGTCTTCAAAAGTCTTGAACTTCATTTGCCCCATTTCAAGGCCTTGAAAAGCCTTGAATTTAACCTATTTTGTATGATTAGTCTTGAAAAACCTTGAATTCCATTAAACTGTCTCCACTGATCTAAATTAGTCTGAAATCACCATTCGCCATTTTTTTTCCCCTGAAACCCAAATGAAAATAGTTTGAATTCTTATAAAAAAAAGCATTGAAATAGCCTTGAATTCCATATCTTCACATGTGTATGGACCCTGCAACTGATGTAGTCCAGTAATCGCAATGCTCTGAGCCAACCAGTCCTTGCCCTATCCTAATAATGCCGAGCGTCAGGTTAGGAAGCGACAAGTATCAATTTTTAAGTCATAATACTGTGGTATTAAAATATATAACACAAAGCAATTTTTGGGTTAGAGGGGAGGCCAACCTGTTATTCTGCATGGGACCTTTACCTAAGCAGGTTTTTGAGGGGTGGGAATTTCATTCCATATATATTTCTTTAATAGTGTAGTAGTCTGCACTGACCTCTCAGGCAAGTAACCACATAGACAGGTAGGCATGGGTAGTGTATTGATATCAGGGAGCCTAGGTGGTGTAATGGTTAGCACTCTGGCCCAGAATGCAAAGAGATGTGGGTTCAAGTCCTGCTCTTGGCACAATATTTCCCATTTTCATCACTCCCATGACAATATTTTAGTTTCGCTCCCAACCTAAATTAACATTCAACGTTAGCATCGTGAATTAATGTGTCCTCACAAATCTATCCAAACAGCCAGTGTCTCTTTCAGTTTCAATTTTGAAATGGAATCAAAATGAATATATAGGAACCTTTTTGTTTGTTTCTATTTATAGAAAATCCTTGATGCATTAGCACTGGTGACGAACAACCGGACGACCATAGTGATTGCGCACCGCCTGTCAACGGTAGTGGACGCGGACGAAATCCTGGTGCTGCAAAATGGCTGCGTGGCTGAGCGCGGCACCCACCGCCAGCTCGTCAGCAATCCTCTTTCTATCTACTCGGACCTCTGGCAGAAGCAGAACGAGGTGGCCTTGGACGAGGCCGAGTTCACTAAGAAGTAGGCGCCAGCGGTGTTCACTGTCCACACAGTGCCCACACTACAGCGGCAGGGGCAGGCCAGAGAAGCAATACAGGCAGGTGGGAGGAGCGGTAGGAACAGGTGGGGGGTGGCAGTGACATGTGGCAGGAACAAGTGGGGGGAGCGGCAGTGACATGTGGTAGGAACAGGTGCGGGGAGCGGCAGGAGCAGAACGAGGTGATCCTGGATGAGGCCGAGTTCACTGAGAAGGCGCCAGCGGTGTCCACAGTCCACGCGGTGCCCACCCTACAGCGGCAGGAGCAGGCCAGAGAAGCCACAGCATCAGGTGGGAGGAGCGGCAATGACAGCAGGAGCAGCAGAGGCAGTGACCGTAGCTGAAGCAGCAGTAACAACAAGTAACAGTAGCTGAAATAGCAGGAGTAGCTGAAGTAACAGTTACAGTAGCTGAAGCAACAGTTAGTAGCTGAAGCAACAGTACCAGCAGGAGCAGCAGTGGCTGAAGCAACGGAAGTGGCAATAACAACACAACAGCAACAGTAGCTGAAGCAACGGCTAAAGCAGCAGCGACAGTAGCTGAAGCAGCAGCAGAGGCAGTAACACTAACTAAAGCAGTAACAGCAGAAGCAGCATTGATGAAAGCAACAGAAAAAGCCGTGAAAGTAAAACAAGTAACTGCAGCAGCATTAGCATGCCAGCTCAGCGATCAAGATGGTTTGTCCTAGAAGCAGCTGGCGTTGAATTGTGCAAACCTGCGCAGTGGAGGTGTAAATGACTCGTGAACTGGCAGGCGCGTATTGTGTGACCATCTCTGTCACGCCTTGTTGTGCTGTGTCAGTGAACGCGGTAAGCAGGGTTTGTCAGGTTGGGAAGTGGGTGGGCTTGCTCTGGTTTTCATGGTGCCAGGTTTTGCATGGTTATAGTTGGCATGAGGACGTCGGCTGCCCTGGTTTGAGGCTGTGTTCTGTATTTTGGGGTTGGGGTTGGGGTTGAAGGGGTAGAGGTGAGGGGTACTGGCTGGGATATTTTGGTGGTTTATGAGGCTATCAGGCGGTTCTGAGATTGTCTGAAATTCAGCCAGCTGAAATGACAAACGCTAGTGCATTTCCAAACATTTTGTTGATGTTTAGAAAATGTACAGTAGTACCTGTCTTCAATGACTTCTGTGCTTGTCCTTCCGATGTCATCAAACCTGCTGTCAGGACAACATTGGTCTGCTTACAGGGCTGACCTTTGAAGACAGCTACTAATGTGTGTAACTGGTCATCACCATGTCAGGAAGGTATGTTTATATTAATATCGCATGGTCCGGTGGGTTTGAGATTTTGGCATATTTTTCAGATAAATATATTAGGTTGATCATTATAATCTACCTTATTTTGGTTGGTTGTTAGAGGTTTATGTCCTGGCAACATCTAAGGTCATATCAGGACCGGTACGACCTTGTGACAGTGCACACTTATGGTGACTTTATAGTGTTGTCCCACTGGGAAGTCAGGCCGCTGGCACCATGACCTGATATCCCACTCAGTCACATTATCTTTACACTGAGCACACCAGTCCTTGCCCTATCCTAATAATGCCAAGCACCTGGCTAGGAAGCAACACGTATAAATCTTTACGTCATTGGTTTGACTCGACCAGGGTTCGAACTCGTGGGAGAATATCGGCGTTTCCGCTTCTTTTGTTTTGCCGGAGACCACTTTCATCCTCGTTAATTAGACTCTTCATTTGTTGCAGCTTTATGATTTGTGTACATAGCAATTATATTTGTCCATGTAATATATTGTGTAAGTTAAGTGATGGTTCATTGTTTAGTCATGCCTGACTGGTCACATTCAGCATAAGTGATTATTAACTGTTTTGTCAGGAAATGTGATAATTTCTACAATCTTGTCAATTTCACTTAAACCATGATTATTCATTGTAGCGCATTTATATATGTATATATTATATATACATGTATGTATGTATGTATGTATGTATGTATGTATGGATAGTGATAAGACCGTTATCGCGTGTAATCAGATCTGGGGTGCCCCACCTCACACACGTGGGTGGGTGGGGGGGGGGAGGTCCCGGCATGCACCGCTCACCTCCTGCGCGGGGCTTGACACTCCACTCGCTCGAAAGGTGTTCTTTTTTTTTATATATACATTGATATAATTTTTTTTATACATTGATATTTTTTTTTTTACCTCGGGCTGTTGCCTCCAGGGCATTCACAGCCCAGGGAGGGAGACGAAGCATTTCCGGTCCAAGTCAATTAGCATATTCCGAACAACTCAGGACAACCCTGAGTTGATCGAAGGTACGTTTTTGCTTTCCACTGGGTTTCTCAGATAATTTTAGAACCCTGTATACATGTTGTTTTATATTTGTATATGTGTGTGTAAATTACATTGATATGTATAAGATTTGGCAGTCTATGTGTATATAGGTATCTATCGAGAGATTTTCTGTGATTTCGCCTATGGGTCTATTTTGGTTGAGGAATTAGAATTTTATCAGATTTCGATAGATAGATGGTGCTAGAAGAATTCTGTAGTAGCCTATGAACAGGCGCATACATTGTCAGGGTTTCCTCCAGAAGTGTATAAATGTCTCGGGGGGAGGGGGGGGGGGAGGGTAGTGCTCCAATAGTCACTGCGCAGTCACCCATGCTCTGTGGAAATGGTCTTGTAGAGGAGTTTCTATTGCTGTCCCACTTGATCAACATAGCTACACTTGAAAAGCCTAAATCATTTAATATTATCTCTAGCGCCCGATAATTGGGTGCAAGTCTCTGGTATATAGGCGTTGAACCACATTCAGGGCAATAAACGCTGAATAGGATATTACCACTTAACAAGACAAAAATATACCACTAGCAAACTTCCTGCCCAACAGAGCCTATTTATTGTTTGTGGGATGTAGATTGTGATTGCAAACCTAGTTTCATTTAAATGTCAATGAGCTACGTGTATATGAGCCTGTCTCAAAAGGTGATAACTCTTCTTTTTTTTGTCCATTGTAACGATTGACACAAAACAGCACAGAAATGGTTACACTGAAAACACAAGGACATTTGCTTCAAACCAATATGTATTCTTTTGGGATTATGAACCACCAAGTAAAAAGCAAATCAGTTTATCCTGAGCAAATGCATAAGCAGATAGTATGTTGATCATTACAATGGACAAAGTTTTGTCCCATATTGCTTAGCACCTTTTGAGACAGTCTCATATACATGTAAATGTCGAAGCAACCATTCTTAGAGTTGCATAATCTGTTTGAATAGAGGATTTCCACCACAAACCTGCCCTCTGGTGACATTGGCAAATATGAATGCGTTGTGTGGCTGCCCACTTGTCATCCTTTGTGGAATGGTTTTATAGAGGATTTCCACCACCAACCCCACCCTTTGATCTCAGTGTAAGAACTCCTGTGGGTAGCAGGTCACCGTGTCGCATGGTCTGTAGAAAAGGTCTTCTAGAGGATTTTTACCACCAACCCCATCCTCTCATCGCAGTTGAAGAAGTAATGTATTCGGGAGCTCACTGAGCATGCTCTGTCAGTCTGTGGATACGGTTTTACAAAGGATTTCAACCACCAATCTGCCCTCTGGTGGCATTGGCAGAATCAATCCCTCAGGTAAAATTGTCACTCATAGTACAAGTGTATTCTCAACCTATTATACAATACCCAAGTATTTAAGAATGTGAATTTAATAGTATGTCAACAAGCCTCTAAGTCGAATATGGTGAGCAACAAATAAGTGCCACCGAGTTCACTACTCAGTCGGGGTATTACTGTATATAACTGCTGAATGGCAGGATAGCATGCTTTGGAAGATTTGTTTGTTTGAGTTTTACCTTCTGGTAACATCTAAGGTCATATCAGGACGGGTACTGACTTGTGATAGTATGCATTCATGGTGACTTTATAGTTCTGCCCCCTGGAATACTAGGCTGCCAGTACCATTACCCGATATCCAACCCAGTTACATTGTCCTGATACTGAGCAAACCAGTCCTTACCCTATCCTATTAGTGCCGAGTGCCAGGTTTGGTAGGTACAAGTATAAATTTTGTACTTCATTGGTTTGACTCGGCTGGCCCACATGCAAATTAAGCCAGCGGTCTGAGCGATTCGGCCATCACTTCCGGTGACCCGAATAAAATGATACAGTAGGTACAGTGTAGCCCATGGTTGCCACCACAACTATGATGTAACTAAGGAACATGGTGCAAGTTCAGAATCACCATATTACTGATAGATTTTGCATTTACAATGTTGATGTTATTCCCAGTGTGTGGCCAGCCTTGATTTTAAAAGGTAAAGACTGCCTTCTGATCGAATTAATAAGAGTGGATATTGTTTCACCTTTGAGTTCAAAATTAACGATTCTAACTAATGCAGGGTCCGTATGGGGCCTGGAAAGTCTTGAAAGGTCTTGAACTTCATTTGCCATGATTCATGGCCTTGAAAAGCCTTGAATTTAACCTATTTTGGGTAATTAGTCTTGAAAACCCTTGGATTCTATTAAACTGTCCCCACTGATCTAAATTTGTCTGAAATCTCCATTCAATATTGATTTGTTTTTTCATGAAATCTAAATGAAAATTGTCTTGAATTCCTATTTAAAAAAAGCCTTCAAAAGCTTTGAAATAGCCTTGAATTCCATATCTTCACATGTGTACGGACCCTGAAATGTGTGGAATTAGTTTGGAAACCAATGTCCCCCGACCCGCCCTACCAATATTTATTGTGCAGGATTGAAACTGCATCTCCCAGGCCCGTGTCATCAATATAGGCTATGAATCCGGAAGGGTTGAGCGGTGTGACTTCTTGAAGGCCATTACTATCTATTAAACGTTGCACAATCCAATATAAAGTATCTTTTCAAACCCAAAATACTTCTCTAAATTTGATCTTTCACATCCAACTTAGATGTTAGTGCGCTTTGTCAATGATTTCTTTGTGGCGCTGCCCTTTACAAATATTACGGGTTACTAGCTTTGACAAGTGGCAATGTGACCTAGTTAATGTGCCAATGGTGTATTGTATTTGCTTTAACTGGTGTGCACACACAAATTATGTTGTATGCTTTCACGTTATATATCTCCATTGTTACCCAATTATTTATTTTTTTAATGATAAAGCACTCCGAACTAAGGGTTTATCATGATTGATCTAACATGTTTATCTAAAATGTGTTCAAAACCACCAGATTATTTAACTTCAACGGGATCTTTATTGTCAACATGTCGGACCACTATCACCCACACTTGTTGAACCCTGCTTGAAATATTCCAGGGTCTGTATGTGGCCTAGAAAATCTTGAACTTCATTTGCCCCATTTCAAGGCCTTGAAAAGCCTTGAATTTAACCTATTTTGGGTAATTAGTCTTGAAAAGCCTTGGATTCCATTAAACTGTTCCCACTGATCTAAATTAGTCCGAAATGTACCGACAGTTGCTTGCAGGGCTGGTGCTACCATTACGCGAACTAGGCAGAGCCGCATAGGGTGCAGACCTTAGAAGGGCGCAGTACTGACCTTTGAGGGGGTCACATTTTTATACACACATTTGTTGTTGTGGGGAGGTGGGCAGTACAAGTAGTTGGCTTTGCCTAAGGCGCGATATAGTGTGGGATTGGCCCTGGTTGCTGGGCGTGATCGGTTGTATGCAATGATGCCCAAAAGCTCATGAATGTAGCACAGTATTATGATTGTTATTAGGTATCCCAAGTCATTTTTGCAACTCAATAGAAAGTACCATATTATGGACTAAAATGATGCAAAAATCTGCTATTTTGGCATTTTGCATGAAACCCACATTTCAGACATCAATAATTCAAAAATATAATGGCCACATGAACTTGTCTTTCAGGAATATGTGTTATCTATATGCATATATCAAGTCTCTTTTTTTCCAGAGTAATGACATAATTATTTCTCAAGATATTGGCCATTCAAAATGGCAAAAAACACAAATTGCCACTTGTCAATATAAGAAATTAAGAGGTATGCGTTGCCTAAATGCTTGTATTTAAAGAAATACACAAGTAATATCCTTGAAACTTCACCAAACTATCCACAACATCATGTAGTAAAAATGAGTTTCCACAAACCAATATTATTATAGTTTTAGAATAATCATGATAATTGTTGAGGAAATTGACATAAATTTCAATTTTGCATACCAATTAAGTGGTAGGATTGACACTTTTGGCTGTAGTTTGAAAAGTATACAACCGATTTTCCCAAAATTGCAACCAACTCTTTATGATAACATGCTTTACAACTTAGTAACTTCTAATATAATATAAATGACACTTATTTTTAGTGATTCAATGTATCGATTAATTAAATACAAAACTGTAGCTGCAATATACATAAAACAAGAAACTCATCAATGTCATTCAATGATCAACTGAAAATTGCATTACGTGTAACCAAATACATTTGAATTTGACACTTGTATAAAGGTCATATCTCAAGTTTCTAGATGTAAATGTACCAGCACTATTGTTAAGGAAAATATATTAACCCTCTTCAATTAAAATAATTATTTGTCAAAGTTTGAAAGATACATCTCATGATATTGGCTATACAATGCATCAATGTGATCTATTTCTGGCGACATCAGTGACATCGATGCCTTCGCTGAGATGCTGAGATGGATCGCAGAGAAAACTGTTCCGAAGACCTCGGCAACTCCCAAGCGTCTGACGCCTCCATGGTTGGATGACGACTGTAGGAGGGCTATTAAGGAACGAAAGAAAGGTCAGCGTAAATTCCACAGGAGACCGACTGCTGAAAATCTGGCGCTCTCTAGAATTCTGCGCGCTCGCGCTCGCAGAACAATCAAAGAAGCGCGGAGGCGGTGTTGGAGACGATTTGTTTCTAGCATCACCAAGGGCACGCCGTTGGGCAAAGTGTGGACAATGATCAGGAGAATCAAACGAAGGGGAGGTGATTCTTCTGTAGTCCAGCACTTGAAACACAACGGCACCATTCTCACATCACTCGATGAAATAAGTGAAGAATTGGCTCGCGCCTTTGCTGGAAACTCGTCTTTAGCAAACTGCCTCCCGGGCTTTCTGGCCGTCAAGGAACGCCAAGAGCGAAAGCTCTTGGACTTTTCCTCTGATGGCGAGGAGCACTACAACTCCCCATTCAGTATGGGTGAGTTGAGGTGTTCTTTGGAAAGCTCGCATGACACAGCAGTTGGACCTGATGGAATTCATTATCAATTTTTGAAACATCTCCCCGAGCCTGCGCTGAGACTGTTGCTTCAACTCTTCAACAACATCTGGGAGTCGGGTGTCGTCCCTGCCTCTTGGCGGGAGGCGACAGTAATACCGATTCCCAAGCCCGGTAAAGACCGGAGTGAAGTCAACAACTATCGTCCCATAGCCCTCACAAGCTGCATCTGTAAAACCATGGAGCGTATGGTAAATAACCGCCTCGTCTGGCTACTGGAGTCAGGACACCACCTGTCCAACCTCCAATGTGGCTTCAGACGGGGCCGCAGCACCCTCGACCATTTGGTTCGCATGGAGACCTTCATAAGAGATGCTTTCCTTAAGAAGGAGCACGTTGTGGCTGTCTTTTTCGACCTTGAAAAAGCCTATGACACAACGTGGCAGCATGGCATCATGGAGGATCTCCATGCTATTGGCCTTCGTGGCCACCTGCCAATCTTCATCAAGAACTTTCTGGCCTTCAGGCATTTCCGCGTCCGCGTCAAGACTACCTATTCCAGGCTACACTCACAGGAACTAGGAGTGCCCCAGGGCAGCATACTGGCCATGACCCTTTTCGGGGTCAAGGTCAATGGTATTGCTGCCGCTGTAAAGCGAGGGGTCTCCTGCAGTCTTTTCGTGGACGACTTTGTTTTATACTACAGCGGTACTAACATGAATGTCATAGAGAGACAGCTACAACTAAGCATAAATGGGATCCATCGATGGTCAGTTCTGAACGGATTCAAATTTTCCAAGACCAAAACAGTCTGCATGCACTTCTGCCTGTTGCGTAGAATGCATGCGGAACCGGAGCTGACCCTTGATGGGGATCCCATTAAAGTCGTTGAGGAAACCAAATTTTTGGGCCTCATTTTCGACGCAAAACTGTCTTTCGTGCCACATATAAAGTACCTGAAAACAAGATGCCTGAAAGCGCTAGACATTCTGAGGGTGTTGTCCAGCTCAGAGTGGGGAGCGGACAGAGATGTTCTGCTCTCCGTGTACCGAACCTTGGTTCGGTCACGAGTGGATTACGGCAGCATAGTGTACGGTTCTGCAAGGAAATCGTACATTGGGCTGCTAGACACGGTCCACCACCAGGGGCTGCGCCTGGCCCTTGGGGCCTTCCGCACCTCACCGGTTCAGAGCCTCTACGTCGAAGCCAATGAACCATCACTTAACAACAGGAGAATCAAACTGGCCATGCAATATGTAGTCAAGATCAAAACTAATGCATTGAATCCTGCACACAATTGTCTATTTGAGCAACATGATGAATCCAGGTATGAAGCCAGGCCGAATTACATCCGGCCACTGAGGCTCCGAATGAAACCTCATTTGGAAGCCTTGGGCGTGGATTTGAACGTGTTGGAGGATGCCAAAGTCCCAGAACATCCCCCGTGGTCGTTGAGGAAGCCATCGGTTATCCTCCGACTCACGGAACTGAGGAAGTCTGGGACACATCCACTCGAATACCAAGGACTGCATGCAGAGATTCAAGGGCAGTTTGCAGACCATCTCTCCATATACACTGATGGTTCAAAAGACCAAAGTCGGGTAGCTGCTGCGGCAGTCTGCCAACGCAAAAAAATTGGCGTATGCTTGCCCGATCAGAGCTCGATTTTCACTGCGGAAGCCCGAGCACTCCTTCTTGCTTTGGAGTGTATCGAGGTATCCAACCACACTAACTATGTTATATACAGTGATTCGTTCTCCTGCCTCCTGGCTGTTGCTGGACTGAAAACAAATCACCCTATTCTAGCAACGGTCATCTATAAAATGGACCAACTGGCAACGGATGGGTATGACATCCACCTGTGCTGGGTTCCTGGCCATGCTGGCATACAAGGAAACGAACGAGCTGATCGGGCTGCGAAGAAGGCCCTGAACTGTGATCTTGAACCGTGTCTGATCCCTCACTCTGATCTGAAACCACTAATAGCTACCCACATAAAATCCAAATGGCAACATGAGTGGGATGAAAATATCAATAAACTTAAAGAAATTGAACCATCTGTGGGAAACCCACCACAGACCCATGCGCGAGGTCGGCGGGACCAAGTGGTCCTTAGCCGCTGCCGTATTGGCCACTCGTGGCTTACACATGCTTTTCTGCTCAAGGGGGAACCTCCCCCTGAATGTATTGGGTGTCAGTGCCCACTGACACTCAAACACATTTTACTCAGTTGTGTTGACTTTTTGGCCCTGCGCCAACAATTCTACACTGCAGACAGTATGCGTGACCTTTTTACTAAAGTAGAACAACAAGACATTTTGGCCTTTTTGAGGGCAGCTGGTCTGTACCGCCTCATATAGTTCATTAAAACAATTTTTATCAATTAATTCTTTCATTTAAGAGACCAGACGGGATGGCCGAATGAGCTGGAGCGTCCGCCTCCCGTGCTGGTAGATCGTGGGGTCGTGGGTTCGGGCCATGGTCGAGTCAAACCAATGACTTGAAAATTGGTGCTTGTCACGTCCTAGCCAGGCGCTCGGCATTACTAGGACAGGGCAAGGACTGGTGTGCTCAGTGTCAGGATAATGTGACTGAGTGGGATACCAGGTCATGGTCCCGGCGGCCTGGTTTCCCAGTGAGACAGCACTATAAAGTCGCCAGGATGCGCACTGTCACAAGTCGGTACCCGTCCTGATATGACCTTAGATGTTGCTAGGACGTAAAACAACAACAAACAAACAAAAACAAACAAACAATCTATTTCTGGCACATTCCATGCTTTTCCTCTAGAGGAAACCACAGGACACAAATCTAAATCATTTACAAAGACAAAGTTAGCCTGAACATCAGCAATGTCATCGACTTTAGTCCATTTAAAAGTATCCTCAAAACCACGGTATAGAAACTGTATGTAGAAAATTAGGTGACAAAATCTCTACAACAATTCCCACAAACAGTGGCTTTCATATGCAACCCCAACCCATATAACTTGCTGATCAAATCTAAAATTGGCTACATATGCCAACTCAGTTACAATGACATCACATACCGGTATATCATTAGCTGTCTGTCCATTTTCAGCTATATTAACCTTCATATCCATATGATGTTTCTGGATTGTCTTTGGAATATTTGGATGCCTGCCATGACCAACAGCCACAAAGATCGATTTCAGGAGAGACCTATCATCTGCAAAAATAAAAATGTTGTCTAAAGGCCTTGTCACATTACGACAGATCTCGCAAGCGCGCCGCCAACGTGTAAAATCTTTTTTTTTTGCATCAAGATGCGTCAAACTTTTCGGCGCAGGGGGAAGAGTTGGACGTCAGCACAACGGAGTGGATGTAAGCATAGTGTGGGTCTGACGTAGTGGTAACGTATGTCGATGCATGAGAAAAGAAAACAAAAAAAGCTTGGTACAACGTGTGGCTAACGCGCCTCTTGGCATAACGCGCTCCCAGCGTTCCGGTAGCGACCGTTAAACGTGTTGCACAATGTATGAGAGCTTAATGCCAGCGCATGAGCGACGCATGTCCAATGACGGCCCGGTGCATTTCGGCGGTGCGCCAGTGTGCGTGACGTTGGCATAACGCATGAGTAATGCATGCCAATGTGCGGAGGGCACCCGACCCACATGCAAAACGCTCACGGCACGTTCGCAGAATGCCGGCGAACGTTATATACGTTAAGCGAGCACCAGACACGCGCCCTATACGTCAAATACGTCGGGACACGGTGGAGAAACGCCAACCGCGCGTCGGCCATACATTATGCATACATTAGAACAATGTCGTCATACGATTGCCTGCCTGGGGCGGTCACTAGGATGGATACTGATCGCATGATAGGCGTCCTTTATATCAATCATGGCGATGAAATCGTCGCTCACCAGCTGGCCAGCGAGGTCATCCACACCTCGGTAGGAAAAGGTTGAACAGACCTTGTCTACATGGTTGTTGACTGAGAGGCCATCAGGCTTGCTGCAGTCAATTATAGATCTTAAACCCTCGCCACTCGCTTTGGGGACAGCAAAAACATTATGGACACATTGGGGGCCAAGTCAGCACGGCTTATGTAACCACAAAGTGGTTGCACAACTTGGGTTTATCACTTTAAAACCAAATATTGCACCGTGCAGAATAAAGTCCCAATCGGGGTCGACCCTCCCCTGAAGAAGCATTCACATAGGACACGGCATGGTTTGAATTGAGCAGATGACGGCCCGATAGAGTGCTTACAAGTGCAAATAGCTTTCAGGCAAAGGTGTGAAATAGTAAATGTAACGGGGGCAACATTGGGACTAAACTTGTCATGCGCAGATACATGTAGATCACAACTGATATTAACTACACTTAGCCAATCACTTAGTATTGGGTCTAAATGCGGGACAACATTGTCCCCGTCGCTAAGGGAAACTGGTGTTAGGCTAGACTTGCAACACAACACTTCAAGGCCGCCGGTGATTACACAGTCCGGTTCCAAGGCAAGTTCACAGCCATAACCGCAGCCGTGGTAATTAGAGTGGGGGGGGGTCGGTACTTATCACATTGGTCGTAATGCGAGCATTGCGTTTGATGCGTGGAGAGGAAGAGACCCTCTCCCCGGTCGTCGCGCAGCATTCACACCTCGCATGACGTCCGCCTCTCACCCCCGCTTTCCTCCCCCTCCCCCGGCCCGCTGCTTTCACACTCACCTGCCACCGCCCTCCTGCCTCCCTTATAAGGCCGCCCGTCGGCCTCCCTCAGCCACTCGCCTCCAGCCCTCCTCCGCGCTCTGCCTTTTTCCTTACTTGGACTTCACCACGCCGACTCCACCTCGGACCGCTGCAACTCCTCAGGCCGCTCCAAGCATGCCAGGACAAGGCAAGGGCTCCCGGGCGACCGCCCTGGCCACGCCGGGACCCTCCTCAAGATCACTGCGGGGCGCTTCACCCTCCTCGGCCCCGGCGTCCCCCTCGGCGCCCCCGGACCGCACCTCGGGCGCCGACACGACGGCGATCATCGAGGCCCTCCACCGCCTCGAGACCCAGCAGCGCGAGACAACCGCCCGCATGGATGCCCGCATGGATGCCCTGGAGTCGGGGGGGGGGGGGCCCCAGCCTCGCCGGAGACGCCCCCACTTGCACCAAGGCCCCAGTTCACCTACACCACAGCGCGCGCCCCGGCACCTCGGGCGTGCGCCCCGGCCGGGGCCCGGCCCCCGCCGCCACCTCAAGCGACTCTGCCGGGGGCGGTACACCCCCAGTACCAGCGGTACCACCACCTCGCCGGACAAGCCGCCCCTGCTCCGACGCCTACCTACTACGAGGAGCCGACCCAGCATAGCCCAGCATCCGCAGCCGACGCCGTGCGGGAGATACTGGCTTCCGCCGAGGCGCGGCACTCCGTGAGGCGGCAAGGTGTACCGGCAGACTATATCTTCCCCTCAGACCTGGTGGAGAGGGGGCCCGAGAGGAAGCCGGTGAAGAGGGGCGAGGCGACTAAAGACGAGTACAGCCTCGCCCTTCTCACCCTGATCGACCACCCCAACTTCCCCGCCCACTCCGTCCAGGGCCTACACCACCATCACCTCACCGTACTGAGGGACAACCTCCTCTACCCCTGGCCGACCGTCCACCGTTACTCCGAGACGGTGTTTACCTGGATAGCGGACGGCAGGCTCCCCCACGGATGGCACGACCCGGTCGCCCTCAACCTGCTGAGGGTGGAGGCCCTCACCTTGCCCGCCCCTCAGGCCGCTCCGGCAGAACCGGCCCTCCGAGGCGACGACCTTCCCCGAGGCGCACACCTGCCCCGGGCCCAAGTCGACACCCGCGTCGCCTACGACAGGCACTCTCACGGGGCCCCCTGCCCCGCCTGGAACCGCGACCCCGCCTCGTGCGATCGGGCCCCCGTCGGGGAGGCCCACGGCGAGGTAGGGGACAGGCGCCGGCACATCTGCGCCTACTGCGCCAACGTCCGGCGCCTACTGACGATGCACAGCGAGGCCGGCTTCCTCACCAAGCAAGCCCGTGAGCGCCAGACCCCGGCCGCCTCGGCGGATTTTTGATCCGCCGCCCCCCGGCCGCATGAACTAGGCCCGCTTACTTGCATTCACAGATAATTTAGCGGTGTCAGCCGAAATTGCCATGGGTGTAGGAGTAACACAATTTACCGAAACGTTTTTGTCGGAACTAATACAAACACTAGCGACACCCAGACACAATTCAGGGAAACGTCCACCCAGACAACTGACAACACCCTAATCTTTACTACACTTGCTGCGGACATATGTCTTGCTACCACAGCGGGAGCACCAGTGACCATAGTTACAAGTCTTTTCATCCCTCGAACACACCTCCTTGTTAAAGGCAAAACAGGGTTTCTTGCCATCCTTAATGTACAGGTGTCTGGGTCTACTTGGGCCTGTCCTACTACTGGTAGAACTGTTAGAGCTAGCTCCTGGTTTACGCATAAATTCAAAGGCGTAGTATTTTAATGCAACCTCAGGGTTCCCGGATGAGAAGGCACCAAAGCCCTCATACAGGCAAGCTTCCTAATAGCCCTGTCATAGTTTACGTGGGACTTCTTGACAAAAGTGGCAGACTTGGCCTTGCCCGCTATATGGCCAATATGTTTAAGCAAATTTAAAAGCTTCACACCGTCAGACTTCCTCGATGCCACTAACCAGTTCACAGAAGCTTCTATAAGTTTGAAGGGGGATAGTTTTTTTACTTCCTTTCCATCTTCTACATGTCTGCGGAGGGACCACTTACTTCGGGCCTTTCTTTCCTTGCTTGTCGAACATTCGTCCAAGGAGGACAAACTGGATGAACGCCGGGAGTAGCGGCGCCTCCTCCGGTCACGTGAGCCGCTCCGACGCTTGCTGCCGCTCCTCCCTCTCGATCGCCTGTCGCCCTGGCTACGTATGTACGCTCGCTACAGAATTCCGTTCGTGCCCCGCGTCGTCCGCCCGGTCCACCTCATGATCGCTTGCCCGATCCCTCCTATGGTCCCTGGTCCGGTCGAGCGTGAGGTTGGCCACATCCTAACGCAGGTCTCGCTCCATGCGTTCCAGTTCGGCCAGCTTCTTCCGTCTCTCAAGGTGCCTGATCCTCTCATTAATCTCCCTTTCCTCCTTCTCCAGCAGGTCGACATCGATAACACTATCAGACTGTTCGTCCTTTACACTGATAGATTTTCCTCCCTCCACCATTGCAATAGCTGACTCTCTTGTGTTCGCCCTGGTCGAACGCCTGTTTGAACGTGTATAGCAGGTGTCATTCACTGGTTCAGTATGTACGATGCTGCAGAAAGCGCAATAAGCCCTTGGCATGCCAGTACGACGGTGCCGGCACTACGAAGCCAGTACAGTAGGCGGAGAAGTAAAGTTCAAAAGGTATATATATATATATATATATATATATATATATAGCCCTGTTCACACATGCACCTTATTTTCAAAAAGAGTCCAAACATTAAAATTTTAATTTATCTTGAAGCTCCAATGCATCAGAAGCAATATTTTTTCGAATTTTAAAAATATTCCAAAATTTGAGTGAGATATGTGCGTTTGAAAGTTCAAATATTTTATATTAGCTAATGCAGCAGCTGTTCCATGCTGGCCAAATCAGCCGGACCTGCGCATTAATGGTTTGACTGGATCTGCCGCTAATACACAGGTTTCCGGGTTTAATGCTATGATGGCAGCAGCTGTTCTGGCTGAGCCTATGCATTATCGTTTGGACAGGATCCATCGGCAAATGCGCTGGGTTCTTGGCTTAACGCTGTGATGGAAGCAGCCATTCCACGGTGTATGCACCGGAGGATGGCCCAGGATTGTAGAACCATATCAGTTTCTACACTCACCTATGATAAACTGCACATTCTATGATTCAGCCGGGCCTGAGCATTAATGGTTTGATGGGATCTGCCACAATTGCTCAGGTTTCTGGGTTTAATGCTATGATTGCATCAGCCGTTCTGGTCATGCCTATTTGTTATCGTTTGGACTGGATCCATCGTAAATGCGCCGTTCCACAGCATATGCATTGGAGGACGGCCTGGGGTCGTAGCACCATATCACTTTCTACTCACTTATGACGAACTGCACGCTCTGCGATCCCGAGCTGTCCACTGGTCCAAATAATAACGCATGACTAGAACAGTTGCTGCTATCATAGCATTAAACCTGGAAATCTGCACATTTGTGGTGGATCCCGTCAAGCCATTAATGCTCAGGTCCAGCTGGATCATAGAATATGGCTGCTGCCATCATAGCATTAAGCGCAGAACCTGGAGCATTTGCGATGGATCCCGTCCAAACCATAACGCATAGGCACAACCAGAACGGCAGTGCCATCATATCATTAAAACCGGAAACCTGTGGAAAAGTCAAGTACTAAGCATGCACCACCCTGTGTCACAAATTAGAACTATTCCGAGTTAATTGTTTTCCTGGACAGGTATGCTGATTCCCTTTAACATTTCGCATTGCTATCTCATGAATTTGCTTTTCTCATGTACATATTATTGCTCTGTTATTATTTACTGTTATGTCATCCATATGTCTCATCCCCCCTCATACCGTACATAGTCCCGATAGCAGATGCAATTTTAATTGACAATTGTAAAAAAAAAATTAATTTAAATTACCCAAATTGATTAATTATATTTATAGAATTGACCAAACAGCATTGAATATACAACATGGAGGGGAGGGGCAACATCCACCTCATTTCCCCTTCCCCTCTGTGGCTCGGAAGAGTAGGCCTGCTTGGTTGGGGAGAGGCTAATGAGGTCACGAAATTGCCCTAATTGGTTAATGGCCTCCCTGCATAATGGGTGTTTCAAAGTGAGTGTACAAAGGGGTGAGGTTATAAATTCACTGGTTATTCTGTATATGCTGTCCCAAATCATTCGCTAATACACCAGCATCTAAGTTGGATATAGAGGATCAAATGTAAGTTGTTGTTTTAATTTTGACAAAATTATATTTCATTGGACCATGCAACTTTAATGGTAACTGAGTGCCCCAGCTTGAATGGTTTTTATACTGGAAGTTAGCCTAGTATTAGGTACTGTAATACTAATAGTCAGTAATGAGCCTAGATAAAGGATTCACCCGGTACTCGCAGTACACGGGTGAATACCAACCCTATATAAAAAAGGTCGAAAATGCGGGGAACTGAAATAAGAGCCTAATTTCACAATCTAAGAAGCAACAATTATTCTTTACATATGTCTTATTATTTCCCCGCTACCTTTGAGTTGAAAAATATAATAAAATATCTAGTTTAATAAGATTTAAAAGTGAAATCGACGGCGTTCTATCAACACCATCTGGTCTGTTTGCATTCTCTCCCATTTCACCAACTCTGTGCCTATATTAGTATCCATTTGATACTGGAGGCAGGCATTTTACTTCCTGTTCTATACTAAAGCTATTTTCGCCCGTATTTACACTACGTTGTCGTTCACCCGTGTACTACAAGTACCTGGTGAATCTTTTATCTATAATGAGCCCTATCACGCCACGATGCTGGTCTCTACTACGCTGACCCTTGATGGGTAAGAAGAACTGACAGATGGCAGCACACTACCAGGTGTGGGCTGTACGGTGGACCAACCCTCTCATTGCTAGCGGCCAGCTCCATCCCATGTCCCTTCCTGAATGTTGGTTACATGCGACCCGTTGCGGCGTTCTCAGCTGTGCGCCGTGTTCAGCCGTGCACATAGACTCAAACTCAAGGCATTGTCAATCGTCGTGAGTCAATAACCTTATAAATTTAATATAATGTTTTTGGTAAAGATGTTTTCTATATGTGTACCAAGCAATTTGTTTTTAGGTGGTGTGGTTTTAGAGATATTTCACTTTTCCTGGATTTTCTGTATGAAGATTGCTCACCACCATTGACAATGGCTTGAGTTTGATGGTACGCGCAGTGCAAAACATTAGTTTTATTCAAAATTAATAGAAATCAAGAACACTAACCTTATAAATGTAATATAATCTTTTTGGTAAAGATGTTTTCTATATGTGTACCAAGCGATTTGTTAATATTTCACATTTTCTGTATGAAGATTGCTCACGACCATTGACAATGCCTTGAGTTTGAGTCTATGCGCACGGCTGAAAACGCCACACCGGCTGGGCGGAAGGAGGTCACTTCTACTATGCCCTAGGTGGAATAAACCAAAACCAGCGAAGGACTGTTGAGGATTGAAGCATCTATGGTATCTTTCGTTATTCTCCAGGCAGAGCAGAAACCGGTCCATGAGTATTGATTATGGACTAACTGGAAAAGAAAAGGTGTGTATTAGACAGTATAACTTGGATTTGTTTGTTGGTTGATTGATGTTTTACATCCTAGCCACATCTAAGGTCATATCAGGATGGGTACCGACTTGTGACAGTGTGCACTCATGGTGACTTTATAGTCCTGCCCCACTGGGAGACCAGGCCACCAGCACCATGACCTGATATCCCACCCAGTCACATTATCCGGACACTGAGCCAACCAGTCCTTGCTCTATCCTAATAATGCCAAGCGCTTGGCTAGGAAGCAACAAGTATAAATTTTTAAGTCATTGGTTTGACTTGACCAGTGTTCGAACCCACAAACCCATGGTCTACCAACACGGGAGACAGACACTTGAACTCATTCTTCTATCACCGAATGTTAACATGCATTTTGTATGAACATTCGCTATACATTAGCTTGGTTGGTTGGTTGTTGGAGTTTTACATCCTGGCAACACCTAAGGTCATATCAGGATGGCTACCGACCTGTGACTGTGCACTCATGGTGACTTTATAGTGCTGCCCCACTGGGAAATGAGGCCATCGGCACCATGACCTGATATCCCACTCAAGTCATATTATCCTGACACTGAGCTAACCAGTCCTTGCCATATCCTATTAATTCACTTAACGAGACAAACAAGTTAAAGCCAGCAGTGGAATTAAATATCATCATTGTTTATTTAATAAAATTGAGTCCATAACTTCAAACAAGTTGTGCTTTCATGATCGGTTTTGCTATTCAGCGACATGGCCTTTAAGGTGTGCAGTAGTAACAAGTTCAATAATCGCAGATGACCAACAACAGTCTAGTGAGACAGCAACGTGAAAACAGTAGCTTGTGTCTGAGTTATGTGGACCAGTTCTTAACTTGTAGGATAGTCCCCGTGGCCATGTTGAAACCAGACCGAGGGCACTTACGCGTCGGCGAGGCACCGCTGTATGTAAAGTGATGTGAATACTTTTTTGTCGACCAAAACCTCTCGAAATCACTCAAATTTTAGGGTATTCATTTTTTAACGTAACATATTCATCTTTGCATACCTGTTTTCTATCTATTGGGCAATTTTCACGAAGATTGGGTGACCCTTGCATGGTGATTTTTCCCATTCTTTAACTACAATGTGACTATGAACGTCAAGTCCTCATAGTTATGGTGGTATCACGTAATGCAGCACTGACAGCGTAGTTATCTGTGCAACACAGTTGAACAACTAGTCTTAGTAATTACAAATTAATAAAAGCTTTCAAAGGGTTAAAATATATTGTTTTAATATATCTATATTAAGAAAGTTATGCAATTTTGAATTTAAGAAAAGATTGGCAGCCAAGGTGAGCGACTTTGTTGACATTGCCTACTGAAATGCATCTGATCATCACTCAATCTTCATGAAAATTGACCAATAAATAGAAAAAAAGGTATGCAAAAATGAATATGATAGTTTCAAAAGTGAATATCTTCAAATTTTACTACCTTAATTTCTCTAGTAGTTCATACACATCAGCACACAGTAGTGTCTTATGGCCATTTCCAATACCGACACTTACTCAGCCTCGTTCTGATGACGAATTAGGTCGCGCGTGAATACGGTGAATAGAGCAATGAATCAATGAAATACACATAACTAGCGTCTAGTTGACTCATGCGTAACCAGTGCTCAACCCAACAATTGGCCGAGCGCTGTGGGCGCGGCACTGATATGTATGGATTGGAGGTAGCAGTTGACTGCTGAGCTTCTCCAGGTACCTGCTGACATGATATTATTCATCGTTAAGCCGGAACCTTGGCAGGCTTGGGCAGCACCTCGACGAAGGGTGTGTAGCGTAAAGCCTTTATCGAGTCTGAAGAAACAAACTCGGAATAGTTCTAATTTGTGCCGCAGGGTGGTGCATGCTTAGGACTGAACTTTTCCACTTGGTGGTGTAGAGTGACCTACATTGGTCATGTGACAGTGGTGTGAAAATGGCTGGGTGGGTGGAGAGAAAGGAGAGTAAAACTAATGTATTTTCAATTTTCCTTAGAATAGTTCAAATAGGAAATATATTTGGTTTAATGTAAAATATATGTTAGTACAATTACATTGCATAATTCAATGAGAAACACATAGATGAAAAACGTTTTTTTGTTGAATGTAAAAAGGTGTTTGACTGTACCAAATACCAAACAATTTCAGATTACAAGTTCAACACCTTAAGCACTAGGCCATAGAGACCACACATAGTTATTTGTCTCAGTTCAGGCTATTTATGTATAGGAAATCATATATACAAGGTGTATGTATGTATGTATGCATTGCGCGCATCCATTTGAAATTTGTATATAAAAGGAAAACCTTTTATTGTTATTGAATGTAAAAAGGATTGAACCATAGGGAGTGAGATATGTGCATTTGAAAGTTTTTGACTTTCAGATCTTTTGTATTACTATTATCTAATGCAGCAGCCATTCCATACTGGCCACATCAGCCGGGCCTGAGGATTAATAGTTCGAGGGAATCCACCGCAAATACACAGCTTTCCGGTTTTAATGCTATGATGGCAGCAGCCGTTCTGGGTGTGCCTATGAGTTATCATTTGGACGGGATCCATCGCTAATGCGCCGGGTTCTGTGCTTAATGTTATAATGCCAGCATCCATATTCTACAATCCAGCCGGACCTGAGCGTTAAGACCAGACGGGATGGCCGAATGAGTTAGAGTGTCCGTCTCCCGTGTTGGTAGACTATGGGATTGTGGGTTCGAACCCTGGTCGAGTCAATTCAATGACTTAAAAATTGATACTTGTCGCTTCCTAGCCAGGCGCTCAGCATTATTAGGATAGGGCAAGGACTGGTGTGCTCAGTGTCAGGATAATGTGACTGAGTGGGATATCAGGTCATGGTACTGGTGGCATGGTCTCCCAGTGGGGCAGCACTATAAAGTTGCCATGAGTGTACCGTCACAAGTCGGTACCTGTCCTGATATGACCTTAGATGTTGCTAGGATGTAAAACAACAACAAACAAAAACTGAGCATTAATGGCTTGATGGGATCCGCCGCAAATGCGCAGATTTCCAGGTTTGGTCATAATGCTTGCATTGCGTTTGATTCGCAGCGGAGGAGGAGTGCCCCCCCCCCTGAGGCAGCAACTGTTCTGGTCATGCATTATCATTTGGATGGGATCCATTGCAAATGCGCCAGGTTCTGGGCTTAATGCTATGATGGCAGCAGCTGTTCCGCGTAGGCACCGGTGGACGAATTGGGATCGCAGAACATGCAGTTCATCATAGGTGAGTGTTGAAACTGATATAGTGCTACGACCCCGGGCCGTCCTCCGATGCATACGCTGTGGAACGGTGCATTTCCGATGGATCCCATCCAAACGATAACACATAGGCACGACCAGAACGGCTGCTGCCATCATAGCATTAAACCCAGAAACCTGCACAATTGCGGCGGATCCCGTCAAACCATTAATGCTCAGGCGAGGATGAATCATAGAATGTGCAGTTTGTCATAGGTGAGGGTAGAAACTGATATGGTTCTACTACCCCTGGCCTATATATATATATATATTTTAGTATTGGCAGATCAATATATATATATTTTTGGGGGTCCTTATTTATATATATATGCATACCTTGTATATATGTCATATATATATGACATATATACTATTACTAGTGCATATATCAAATGTATTTACTGTTTGGGCATCGTATGATGCCCTCGCAACACATACATTTGATATATGACTAGTATATACATCATCCATATGATATACACATGGTAGGCCTATATATATATATATATATATATACACACACATATACAGTCACACACCTTGTATATAGGATGTTGTATATACAAATAGCCTGAACTGAGACATGTAACTATGTGTGCTCTCTGTGGCCTAGTGGTTAAGGTGTTCAGCTTGTAATTTGAAGTTGTGGGTTCAACCCCCATGTGTTTCATAGCTTTTTACATTCAACAACAGAAAATGTTTGTCCTTCTATATGTGTTTCTGATTGAATTATGCGATGTAATTGTACTAACATATATTTCACATTAAAGCAAATATATTTCCTGTTTGAACTACTCTAAAGAAAATTGAAAATACATCAGTTTTACTCTCCCTTCTCTCCGCTCACCCAACCATTTTCAAAACAACAGCTTACCACTACTGTCATAGCCTTAGATCCCCCACCCCATCTCCACCCCCACCCTGACCTCAGCAAGGTGACCCACTTCTCACCCAGCCTCAGCACACACACACCCCAACCCCCCACTGACGTCAGCACTCTCCCTGGCCCAGTTCAGGTGCAGCGAGTCTACAACTCTGCCTCCCCCACACTTATCTGGTTATATAAACATAAAAAACTAAGCAGAGTTGTGCTTGGAGAACATTAGTCGGAGTACCGAGCTTAGGTTTAAAGTCTTTAAACCTTAGGATATGGGTCATTCTCTAAAACTCGGCACCAAAGTGTGACATGGAAACCAAAAGTGAAAACCTTCCAAATAATAGCATAAATCCTTCCAAATAATAGCCTAATCCAATGTCCTATGAAGGTATGCATGTTGTGCATATGTCAGAGTTGAAAAAAATGAATTTCACTTTTTGAATTAGATCTTATACAAATTGAGCAATACATTAATATCACTTGTGTAACATGAAAATCAAAGACACACCCAGAATCTCATTTTAACATATACAACACAGTCAAACAAGATTTTCTTGATTACTATTAAGCAGACAAGGTTATGACTTACAAGAAAAAAGTTGAAAAATAAGTTGAAAAAAGTTTGGCTACAGGTATGGTGTAAATGTGTAAATTTTCACATTTTCACTCTAGCACAAAATAATACAATTATAATTTTGATATCTTTTGTGGGATAAATTCAATACATGTAGAACTGCTAACATACCTAATAGACAGAGGCTGCAATAATTATTTGACATGTTATCAATAAAACAAAGACTTAATTATCAGCATCACAACGTGGAAACCCAGTATGCGGTACCCATCTTCGGAGAATAACCCATATGTGGGTTCTTGATAATGGAGGAAGAGTTAGGAACTAGATTACTCTGGCGTACCATGGTGAAGTACCCTATAATCAACGCTACTATCAGCACTGTAGGGGCTAGTGAGAGCCCAGAGAGGAAGGTAATCAATACTATTAAAGCTGCATAGTCCGATCAAATATCAAATTTTCAAAACCAAACCAATTATCTAGATTTGATTTGACATATCTAACTTAGATACTGATGCACTTATTAAGCATTTGTTTCTGCGTAGAAGGCAATACTGAGTTAATTTAACAGAACCTGTTACTGCAGAAGTCTATGGTGTCAGTTTTGGCAAACTTGCCATATCTAATTTTCTATGTTTGCACTAAAAATATCTCAAAAGTTTACCATTTAAAATAAAAGTAACTTTGAACTAATGTAAAGTAGATACTAGTGATCGATCTAATATATTTATCTCAGAAAAAATACAGAAATTCAAAACCATCGGACTATGCAACTTGAATGCCGAGCGCCGGGCTAGGAAGTGACAAGTCATAGTCAATGGTCTTTTCAATTCATTATTAGTGAAAGTCAGATTTCTGATATGCTCCTTTGGGAACTAAATCGTAGTGAACTGCTTCTTTGTAAAAAAATAAATAAATAAAAAAAATAAAAATGTAATCTCAAATTAGAAATTAGTTCTATTTATTTAGAAATCCTATCAACTGTGTAAACATTCCCTGACCTACATCACTTTTAAAACTGGGGAGTGTCATTAAGGCTGAGTGATCCTAATGGTAACAGCTTGACGACAGCTTGATTATGCCCTAAATAGCTACCCCCCCCCTCCTTACCCACACACACAAAGAATGGGTTTGATTACATTAATAATCTGTATAATAATATAGATAATTAATAATTAGGTTGATTCAAGATATATATATATATATAATCTCTAGTCATATTAGATCATGGTAATTGTAAGTAAGTTGTGTTGGCGATGCGAGAATCACATGACGCTCGCCAAGCGATAGTATTGCCACATTGGAAAAGAAAGTCACTTAATTTTAGCTCGGTCAGGTCTTTGAATTTTTGGTAAAGTCGACCTGAAAAGTGCTTGAAAAAAACCCCTTGAATTTTGACTTCCTTCAAGTGTATGAACCCTGGCTCAAAGGTTTTCAGAATTCTAACAATGCTAGTCATAGGTTACCTCGCCCCCCCCCCCCCCCCTCCTCCTCTTTTAATCCTGACATAAAAGTATTTATAGAATGTGACTAATGTTATAGTTTGAATTTTTTTATATATCAAAGTATGGCCTTTAACTCCGTCAGGTCCGCTTCCCGTTACTGAACATTGTAGACATTGTGAAGAACATAACTATTTTATTGTGTTCATTATTTTAATTTACTGGTCATGCATTATCTATTCAAGAAATAAATATGAAAAATGTTCGGTTAGAAATGCAGTTTGCTTCTACATAACGCAGTTCTTGTTTGGTGTGGCCACTCACTGTTTGGGCTGAATGACTTCAGGTTTGTTTGTTTATTTGTGGTTTTACATCCTCGCCACACATAAGGTCATGTCTGGACGGGTAACGACTTATGATTGCACAGTCATAGTGACTTTATAGTGCTATCCCACTGGGATATCGAGCCACCAGAACCATGACCTGGTATCCCACCAAGTCACATCCTGACACCGAGCAAACCAGTCCTTGTCGTATCATGATAATGCCGAGTACCAGGCTAGGTAGAAGCAAGTATAAATTTTGTCATTGGTTTGACTCGGCCACGATTCGAACTCCCGACCTTCCGCAAAGGGAAGCCTGCGTTCTACTGATTAGGCCACCAATTCTGGTAGTGAAAAGAGTACAATGCGACGATTGAGATATATGTGAAAATAAATAGGCATGTTATGTTCATTTTGTACTTATGCAGGTTGTAAACATTTTGTACTAGGTTATCCGTTATTATGCAATAGGAGACAATGGGGAAATAGATTCAGTTTACGATATTTAGGCATGGTGTGTGGTAATATAGGTGAATAAAAATACTGTTCAAACAGCAAGAGTTGTGGCCTTGTTTGTGTGTTTGTTGTTGTTTCTAGCAACATTTATGATCATATCAAGCGGGTACTGACTTGCGACAGTGTACACTCATGGCAACTTTATAGTGCTGCCCCACTGGGGGACCAGGCCATGGGTACAATGACCTGATATCCCACACAGTTACATTATCCTGACACTGTGCTTACCAGTCCTTGTCCTATCCTATTAATGCTGAGCACCAGGCTAGGTAGCGACAAGACAGTATCAATTTTATAAGTCATTGTATAGTATTACTGGGTTACTCAGCCGCTCAGAGCCCCAGAGAATACCATAAAACTCTTCCCCTTCATATCACCTGTGATGCCTCCCTTAATCAACCCACATAGCAAACTCATGAGGAAAAAAGGTAAGACAAGTCACACAAGATTAACAGTGAAGAAGTTGTGCTTTATTGACATCAACTCCTGTTAACCTACTAATGACCTATCAGTATCACCTCCACTCCTTGCCTGTTGCCTACCCAGAGTATCATTGCCTCTCTTAGATCTAGGAGTCAGTGCCTATGGCCCATTGAACTGGAGTCCCTTGGTTGTTACACTCAACTCAATTTTTATATTTGATATACAAATTTTGGTAGCATCAGACAGAGTGTCTGGGGTCCTGCTCTAGAGTAGGTGTATCTCACTCAAGAGCCACGAGTAGAGTGATCTCTCCAGTGTGCCTGGTGGAGAAGTTTCTTGAATAATTAATTAGAATGAGACTAGAGTGGTCATGATAGGCCAAGGGGGTCAGGTGACTGGACCTCCCACAGCCAGCCAATCAGACACCCCCCTACAGACTGGTCAGTGCAATGCCCTAATATGGGGAGTTGCCACCCAACTAACCTGCAGGGTGTGGCCCTAAGTAATGTAGTATGGCTGGTGTGCTGGGACATAGGTCCAGTAGTAACAGGTAGTTGTAGACAGTTACAAATATATATATATATATATATATTAAAAATGTCATTTTTCTCCAATTGCATTCTTTATGAATGCATAGAGTAACATTTCACCAAGCATGAACTGTCTCTTATATAAGAACATCTCTTCATTAATCTTAGGCATCATGTATGAACATATATTTCACATAGCTTATATCATGTCATAATGTGAGTGGGGCACCATTGCTTTTAGATTACTTAACCTTCTACCCACTCCGTCGCCCAAGAATAATAATGCTCTCTGCCAATATATAATTCCGAACCGAAAATCCGTATATTTTGACAATTGGTTTGACTGAGGCTGGGATTCGAATTCTCGACCTTCCACATGGTAAGCATGTGCTCTACTAATTCGGTCAATACATCTGGCAGATAGAAAGAATTGGCTTGTTTGTGTATGTTCCAACAAAATATGTGGTTCAATGTGCTATAATAAAGGTTTGAATGTGTTTTGGAAACTGGAGATTTGATAATATATATGTGATGCATATCGGATTATGTGAGTATAAATGTATGGAAAGCTAATCTTGTTCTATCCTACCCACCTAACAAATACACCCCTTTCAATGTTTATAAACATTGTGTATGTGCATGCACGTTGGCTGCAGAACGAAGGCATACTGCCATTGAGTTTGCCAATACGCGCCATGGAATGTGTCGATTTTATTCAAAATGAATATAAATACAGAACCCTAGCCATATAAATTTAATATAATCTTGTCATTGAATATGTTTTCTGTATGCGTGCCAAGCGGTTTGTTTCTAGGTGGTGGGGTTTTAGAGATGTTTCACTTTTTCTGTATGAAGATTGCTCACGGCCATTGACAATGCATTGAGTTCCCCAATACGTGCAGTGCACCACGTCGATTTTATTCAAAATTAATAGAAATGCAGAAGCCTAACCGTATAAATTTAATATAAACTTTTTGTTGAATATGTATTCTATATGTGTGCCAAGCGGTTTGTTTCTAGGTGGTGTGGTTTTAGAGATATTTCACTTTTTCTGTATGAAGATTGCTCAAGGCCAATGCATTGAGTTTGCCGATACGCACAGTGCAAAACGTAAATTCTATTCAAAATTAATACAAATGCAGAACCCTAGCCTTATAAATTTAATATAATCTTTTCTTTTAATATGTTTTCTATATGTGTGCCAAGCGGTTTGTTTCTAGGTGGTTTGGTTTTAGAGATATTTCACCCTTTCTCTATGAAGATTGCTCATAGCCATTGAGTTTGAAGTGTGACCGTGTGTGGTCCTGCAGCCAAGCTGTGCGCGCACTGACCTAAATACCTGAAAGAGGTCGGTAATACGAGTGGCGCTACCTTCCCCCAACCTCGTCTATTGCTGCACTAGACTTGTCAGTCATGACATGAATTTATTTTATATATATATTATATATATGAACCAGACGCGATGGCCGAATGAGTGGAGCGTCCACCTCCCGTTCTGGTTCTGGATGGTTCGTGTGATTCGAACCCCCGAGTTCGAACCCTGGTCAGCAGGCAGATACAGAGATAGAGAGACCGCCGGAGGGAGGGATGGATATGTATCGGATGGATGGATAAATAGATCGACAAATAGATAGATTTAGGCATACAGATGGATCAAATGGGGGAGAGATAGATGGATAGACAGGCAGACAGATACATAGATAGATACTAGATAGATAGATAGATAGATAGATAGATAGATAGATAGATAGATAGATCGAACATACAGTCATAGCGATCGAGATGGAAACAGAGAATCAGAAAGGGGGGGAAAGGGAAAAGGTGCTGTAACCAGACGGGATGGCCGAATGAGTTAGAGCGTCCGTCTCTTGTGTTGGTAGATCATGGCATTGTGGGTTTGAATCCTGGTCAAGTCAAACCAATGACATAAAAATTTATACTTGTCGCTTCGTAGCCAGGCACTCGGCATTCTTAGGATAGGGTAAGGAGCAGTGGAATGAGGAAGACCACTGGTCCATGACTAAAATTTCCACTGCTTAAACAACTAATGTAAAACAAAATTTTAAAAATGGTTATGTTGGTGCCTTTGTACCGACGTGCAGTTTGTTTCTGTCACTCTCCACACGGTGGCGCCAGGAGTACCAGTAAACAGCGTGTGTGACCGGTGCAGCGCCGCCGCCCGTGCAGTGACGAGCCGGGAGTACACAGGTAGCACACACATGGACAACACTCCCGACGGGCCGTTCCAAGTCTTCTGTGGAGGCAGCTTTTGGGTTAGTTCTGGGTTCACATAATGCCGAGACTCTTGCTCGTCTTCTGTTCTGGGTCAGCTCTGTGTCAGCTTTGGTGTTTTCTGGGTTCGAGCCTTTTCCTCTACCACGTGTAGGCATTAGGCGGTCACTGGGGGTATCCCGGTATGGGTACATAAGCGAGCCTATTTCATATGACGTCAGCGTAGGTGTCTAGGTCAGCGCGCGCGCAGCTTGGCTGCAGGACAACACAGGGTCACACTGCAAAGTCAATGGCTATGAACAATATTCATACAGAAAATGTGAAATATCTCTAAAACCACACCACTTAGAAACAAACCGCTTGGCACACACATATACAAAACATATTCAACAAAAAGATTATTTTATGGTTAGCATTCTGCATTTCTATTAATTTTGAATAAAATTGACATGTTGCACTGTGCCTATCGGCAAACTCAATGCATTGTCATTGGTCATGAGCAATCTTCATACAGAAAAAGTGAAATATCTCTAAAACCACACCATCTAAACACAAACCGCTTGGAACACGTATAGAAAACATTTTCAACGAACAGATTATATTAAATTTATATGGTTATCATTCTGCATTTCTATTAATTTTGAATAAAATAAAGTTTTGCACTGCGCATACTGGCAAACTCAATGGCAATGTGCCTTCGTTCTGCAGCCAAACTGCGCATGCATACACAATGTTTATTACCATTGAAAGGGGTCTATATCTCTATGTCAGCATGACGTCACAATCCCGGAAACTAGCCCGTGAAGGGTAAAACAAATAAATTTAAAAGCTTTCATTGGGTCGACTAAAAATATCTTAATGCGCGATTGAAGAGGAAGATCTGAAGTATTTAATTTAACCTAAAAGCAATTTTCTCTTAAAGTATTAAAAACAGAGATAATAGTGAAAGTTGGGATATTCTGAGTGTCAGTGCCAATGGTAGCCTTACCATGGCCTCAAAAACTATTTTCGCAAAATAAATTAAAGAACTTCCAATTGACTGATTAAAAAAAAGCTGAATATGAAATTGTAGAGAAAGATCTGAACTATTTAATAGAAACAAGAGAAATTTGCTTTCAAAGCACCAAAAAGCACAAATTACTGTGATAGTTAGGGTAGTTTTAATGTTGTCTCTATGACAGTGGCATTTTTTTACCCTTTGAGCATTGTGAGTGCAAAAAGTGCCCGGATGTCCGACATCGAGAATATGTTTGTAGCCTCTAGGCCTGACCACTAACCGGGGACGTCTACTATTACTACTCTAACTGTCACTGTACAACACTGCGCACTGGTTGGTTGTTGGAGTTTTACGTCCTGACAACATCTACGGTCACAGTCTTGGTCTAGTCCAATATCACCTACCTGTTGCTTCTAATATGCTTCTCCGAACTGATATGACCTTAGATGTTGCTAGGACGTAAAACAGCAAACAAACAATCTAATATGGATATTGTAACCTAAATCCTACAGAAAGAGTGGCTGAGTTTGGTTTGGTTGTTGGAGTTTTACATCCTTTCAACATCTATGGTCATATCAGGACGGGTGCCGACTTGTGACAGTGCACACTCATGGTGACTTTATCGTGCTGCCCCATTGGGAAATCAGGTCTACTTCTGGCACCATGACCCGATATCCCGTGGACTCAGACACCGTATCCTGACCTTGAGCTAACCAGTCTTTGCGCTAGCCTATTAATGCCGAGTGCCAGACTAGGAAGTGACAAGTATCAATTTTGTAACTCATTGGTTTGACTCGACCGGGAACCGAACTCCCGACCTTCTGCATGCAAAGTCTGTGCTCTACCGATTAGGCCACCATGCCCGGTTTACTGCACAATGTAATTGTCTTTCTGTATATTGTTGTAGATTTGTTTACTGTGTAGAGGCAATTGTGATTAGTGCTGGAAGACCAGTGCATTAGCACTGACAACATGTTATTCAGAGGAATAAAAACACTTTGTAAAGTCGTCGTCTGGCAGCTGTAGTTGTGTAGGCAGGCTAATAGGAAATCACTACAGACAAGTATACGAAAGGCAGAGTATAGAGTGAAAGTAAAGTAAGTGAGAGCTTGTACCCTCAAGTTTATTATTATATAGTGTTTTCTGGACCTGACATGGCAAACCACCTGACCATGCTCTCCAATCAACATCAAGCATTTCTAGGTCCACCAATCAACAGTAAGCATTCTTGGGTCACTATGGCAACTGTGATCTACCCACCACCACCATGCCTTGTGGCTGCTTTGGCCTCACCTGCCCTGTTATGTCTGTGTGTGTGGTGATCCGTGACTAACAGTTGGGGGGGTTGGGGGGGGGGGAGGGGTTGTGAGTAGAGCTCTTGAGCTCCTTCCACACTAACAGTAGTGCCCCTCTCACACTATCTATTTAAAGTTGCATAGTCCGATGAAATATAATTTTGTCAAAATTAAAACAACTACTTACATTTGATCCTATATGTCCAACCTAGATACTAGTGTATTAGCTAATGATTTGGGACAGCATATACAGAATAACCGGTGAATTTATAACCTCATCCCTTTGAACACTCAGTTTGAAACACCCATTATGCAAGGAGGTCATCAACCAATTAGGCCAATCTCGTGACCTCATTAGCCCCCCCCCCCAACCAAGTAGGCCTACTGTGTAGGGTCATAGAGGGGAAGGGGAAATGAGGTGGATGTTGCCCCCCCTCCATGTTGGATATTCTATAAATATAATTATTCAATTTGGGTAATTTAAATTGTGAAATTTATATATATATATATATTAGTATTGGCCGATCAATATACATATATATTGTTTTTGGTCCATATATATATATAACGATAATGCATGATCAGAACAGTTGCTGCCATCATAGCATTAAACCTGGAAATCTGCATTGCTATCTAATGAATTTGCATTTCTTACATATACGTCACTCTCCTGAAAACTGGTAAGCATGGGATGGGATTTTAAAACATCAATAAAAAAAATCCTACTTATTTTTTCCCTTATACTTTACATATTCATGTTCAGATTTGGTGTAAGAAATAAGGGACATAAAATAAACCACGTGCAACTTTGGTCTTTTTAGTTATGAAGTGTTTTTGTACCAAAAAACCCCATTTTACAGTCAGCCATTTGTAACATGACATACGGGACATGGTTGAATCCTTACTAACATCTTGTATTGCATTGATATATCAAACAAAACAGTTCCCAAATCAGAAGGAAGTATTTCGTAACATGTATGCATGTTTAAATTCTTTAAAAATTATTTGATGTCTTCAGAAATAACATTACAAATTTCCATCACAGATGTAACCAGTGGTGTCTGGATGCCACACAAATATTGTACACTAATTATTCAGTGAATAAAGCATGGCTGGGAATTACTTTTTTTTAATCAATATAAGCACTACATATTTCTGTATATTATGCCATGATTAATATGCTTCTCAGTATGAAATTATTTAATTCTGCTTAGATTTTTATTAAGCACACTGTGTGGTGTCCTAAACAGAAATACCTACCTACAGCCCTGTCAGGTTCCAGGATTAGTATGTCATCTCACATCACGTGGTGTCCGCGAGATGAACATCTAGGTCATAGCCACAGGAGTTTTGGCAAGCTTGTCGAAATTATTTTGGGTTCTTTCAGCTCAAATTGCTTCAAAACTAGTCATTTTTCATCAAAATGACTCCAGACTAATGATTAGTAGCTCATAATGATCACTTTGATATATTTATCTAAAAAATAAGACAAAAATTCAAACGCCATCAGACCATGCAATTTTAATACACAATGACTATTTAATATAAGTAAAGGATCACCAGCACTACAGATATACATTCATGCACCTGGCCCTATACATCGTTTACCTTTATAGACCATTTGTAATCCCTTATAGATCAGTTCACATTCCACACCAACGTGTTTTATCGGAATATTTTACAACTTGAACCAAAAAAAAAAAATGTATAGGCTAGGATCTACCACTGGTGCCTCAGGAAGGACTGAACCTGTGACCCAGCACGCCGGGTCACAGCTTCAGCTTAAAATTGCAGAGTCCGATGAAGCATCACATTTTCAAAACCAAAACACTTAACCTAGATTTGATTCTACGTATTTATCTTAGATACTGGTACAGTTGTTAAGCATTTGTTGTCAGATAGAAGGGCATGGGGGGGGGGGGGGTCAATTTAATAGAACCTGTTAATGCATAAGCCTATGGCATCAGAGTTTTGGTGTGCTTGCCAAAATTAATTTGGCATGTTGTCACTTCAAATATCTCTAAAGTTAGCCATTTAAACTAAAAGTTACGTCAATCTGAAGTAAAGTAGCTTATAATGATCAATTTAATGTATTTATCTCAGAAAACGACAGAAACTCAAAGCCATTGGATTATGCAACTCAAACATGAACTTACAGATCCCCTTCTGCCTGATCTAGGTCCTATTGGGCCTCTATGCCAACTCGTTATGTTTTGGTTCTTTTAAACCTTTTTTTGGGGCACACATATCGAGGTGGACGGGGCCTTGAAGTTATATAATTGTGGGTGTCCTCTTCAATGTCTATTGGTGCTTTAGCCACTTGGTCTGGACGACTGGTCCATGGATCTGTTACTGTTCTAAGCTCAATTAGCATCTATTACCACATGCCCCCTGCTATCCAAACTTGGTTGGGTTCTTGCCATATATTTGTTTCTAATATCCAGTGCAATGAAATTGTCATAGCAAATATTTTACATAGATAAAATACTACTTGTAAGACTACATAGTAATGTATGTTTATTCAACATCTCGCCAACGTTCTGCTGTGACCTGACCAGATGGGATGGCCAAATGACTTGAGCGTCCGTCTCCCGTGTTGGTAGATCGTGGGATTCGAACCCATGGGTTCGAACCCTGGTCGAGTCAAACCAATGACTTAAAGAATTGATTCTTGTTGCTTGGCTAGGATACGGCAAGGACTGGTTAGTACAGTATTAGGATAATCTGACTGTGGGATATCAGGTCATGGTACTGGTGGCCTGGTCTCCTAGTGGGGCAGCACTATAAAGGTGACCACGAGTGCGCACTGTCACAAGTCGGTACCCGTATTGATATGACCTTAGATGTTGCCAGGACATACAAATCCAACAACCAACCATCTGCTGTACGTGACTGATGTGCTGGGAACTATAGGTCTAGGAACATACATTATTCCAAACTTGTATCCGTTTGTAAAGTCGATGGCTGGCATCTGTGGGTTGTGTAGGCAGGTTAGTAGGAAATCAATACAGGCAAGAAGAGAAAGGAAGAGTATAAAGAATGAAAGAAGAGTGAGAGTTTGTACCCTCAGGTTTATTATTATATAGTGGTATATGGATCTGGTATGGCATACCACCTGACCATTATCTCCAATCAGCAACAAGCATTTCTAGTTCCACCAATGAACAGTAGGCATTCTGGGGTCACCTTGGCTACTGTGATCTACCCACCACCACCATGCGGTGTGGCTGCTTGGCCTGCACCTGCCTGCTGTGTGTGTGTGGTGATCCATGATGAACAGTTGGGGGGAGGGGGTAGTGAGTAGAGCTCTTGTGGCTCCTTACACACTATCACTAGTGCCTCATTCACAATACCTACCTAATACAGAATGACTATTGACCATAAGTAAAGAATCACCAGCAACTATATAAATACATTCATGCACCTGACCCTATACATCGTTTACATTAATAGACCATTTGTACTCCTTTATAGACCATTTGCATTCCCCACCAATGCGCTTTATCGGAATATTTTACAACGTAGTCATCCACTCGGATGTAGGTTGTATGTCACCATGACAACAACAATAATGTAGTGGTAACAAACAACTTACTATCGATTTAGATTATATATATATATGGGTGGTAAATAATTTAACGCAACAATAATAAGTTGCATAGCATCACCCAATGCTTTGAGGAACACAACATGTCAGTGGGACCAAGTAGTCCTCACTCGATGCCGCATTGGCCACTCTTGGCTGACTCATGCATTTTTACTCAATGGAGAACCATTCCCCCGAGTGCATTGGGTGTCAGTGCCCACTAACACTCAGTTATATTCTGCTAAAATGTGTAGATTTAATGGCCTTGTGTCAACACTGTTTTAATGTAAGTAGCATGCAAGACCTCTTTACCAATGTAAATAAAGCACACACAAATTTTAGAGTGTTTTTTTTTTGTTCAAGTGTTTTTATTCCTATGAATAACATGTTGTCAGTGCTAATGCACTGGTCTTCCAGCCCTAATCACAATTGCCTCTACACAGTAAACAAATCTACAACAATATACAAATAGACAATTACAGGAAAATAAGCAAAAGATTAGTTCATTAAAACAACTGGTCCATATCGCCTGTAATTTTGGCGATTTCCTGTGAGTTAGATTTCACTGTCAGTTAAAGTTGCATAGTCCGATGGTTTTGAATTTCTGTATTTTTTCTGAGATAAATTTATTAGATCGATCACTAGTTTAACCGTCTGGCTATTCCGCCCCCGCTAAAGGCAAGCCTTCGTGTTAATTTATATAATTATTTCCATGTGAATTTCTCGGGCCGGCCGCGGGCCGCTGCTGCCCCTCGTCCCGTCTGCAGGTAGTCCGTGTCTGTCGGTGTACTTCTCGGGCTACAGTCGGCTAGCCAGAGTATCGCCTAAATACGGAGATTTGCCTCCGCCCGTAATATGTTTAGTACGAAGCATGTATGGTATTGTTTCAACTAACTGGCTAGTCTCCTTGCCGAACGGTGTATTTAATATGTTTAAATGGATCCAGAACTAAGCAGAGGCGCTAGTGTCTCTGCTACTGTCACTGATAATCAGCCTACGTTACTGTCTTATTTCAGCCTGAAAGATCGGTACGTTAATGCTATTAATGTCCATTTTAATCTCCCCGCAGATGGGCTAAGTAGCAGCATAAGGCCTAGTCAGGCTTAAGGCCCTTAATTATATATATAAAGTATTCCAATGTTAGATTCGACCATAGCGGTTTACTCCATAGAAAACTGGAGGATAGTAAAGAATGCAAGGAACGTTCCAATCAACTTTTCCAAGAGCTCACGGCTTTGTTTATTCTTAGCCAAACTAACATTCGTGGTAGGACATAGTATAGAATATCGTTCGAACCCTTCCCGTAATGTTTAATGTAAAACAACTTTAGAATTTCGATAATATAGACCTAAAACTCGGCTAAAACATCAGAGCGTCATAAAGTACGTCTGATCGGTCTGGCCCCGAACGCCCGACCCCCTTTCGTTGCCAGGCGAGACGCTATTCGCGTCTCCTAGCAACGCTTTACGGCCGAAAACCCCGTCGCCCGTGAATGTTTGGCATTCGCGGTCTGCCATGGCGAGTAGCCCGTATCTCCGAATACAGGTTAATCGGCGCACGCCCGTGAATGCCACCAGCTGGCAGTCTCGCCCACTTCACTAGTATCTACTTTACATTAGTTCAAAGTTACTTTTGTTTTAAATGGTAAACTTTTGAGATATTTTGAGTGCAAACATGGAAAATTAGTTTTGGCAAGCTTGCCAAAACTCTGACACCATAGACTTCTGCAGTAACAGGTTCTGTTAAATTGACTCACTATTGCCTTCTACGCAGCAACAAATGCTTAATAAGTGCATCAGTATCTAAGTTAGATATGTAAAATCAAATCTAGATAATTGGTTTGGTTTTGAAAATTTGATATTTCATCGGACTATGCAGATTTAAGATTCCGAGGAGGAACAACAAACATATATATAGTTGGACGAGGTAATACTCTGGCTGGTACCTCTAAAGGCCCCTCCGTTTAATCAAATAGTTCAATTCATCAATTAATACAATCAAACAATCACTCAAAAGTCAAAATTCCGACCGACTGGAGACCGAGTGTGAATAGCGCCGCCCGAAGTCGCCTCCCCTAGAAAGCTTCCTCGTGATTGGAGGATAGCCAGCGGCTCACCAGAGCAGCACCTGGGGGAGTACAGGTGGCACAGTGCCAACCCCACTGCCGGTGGAGGATAGCAAGTGGCTCACCGGAGCAGCAGCCGGGGTAGTACAGGCAGCACAGCGCCCACCCCAGCTGGAGGGCTCTAGGCGAGGCCCTGCAGCCTAAATAATATGTGCATAACTAGTTATACTATACATAACACTAAAGTATATTTGATAGTAAGTGATGTGATATGATCATATCTATGGGATCAGATTGTATAGATCTAGATGGTCTAATTCTATTTATTTTTTAATTGCTTTATTATCTATATTAATTTCTCTGGCACACTTTTATTGAATTAAAATTTTCCAATTAACATTCACATACTTACATACACTTACTTATGGAATAATTATTAATCTGAATCGTTAGAAAATTGTGAGTAGTATGCAATAACGTCCAGATTATTGTGCAATAAACTAAATTGTACTGTTATAATTATGTTTGTCTCATGGGATGTACCCTCATGCTAAATCCTGATAAGGGAAAATGTCTATGGTTTTATTATGTGCATAGCTAAATCAGGCAGTGAATTATTACATTATTATGCATAGAGATACATTATGCACATTGTCATTGTATACATGCTCAATATTTGCACTTATTTAGCAAAAGTCTGAGGTAAATTCATTGTAATTAAAGTTGCATAGTCCGATGGTTTTGCGTTTCTCTCATTTTCTGAGATAAACAAATTAGGTTGTTCATTATAATCTACCTTACTTTAGTTTGAAGTAACTTTTATTTTAAATCGCTACCTTTTGAGATATTTGAAATGGAAACATGCTAAATTAATTTTGGTAAGCTTGCCAAAACCCTAACACCATAGGCTTCTGCAGTAACAGGTTATATTAATTGACTCAGTATCCCCTTATATGTGACAACAAATGTTTAATAAGTCCACCACCATCTAAGTTAGATATGTAGAATTAAATCTAGATGGTTGTTTTGGTTTTGACAATTTTATGTTTTCATCGGACTATGCAGCTTTAACTAAATGTAATTTAGAAGAAATCCACCCGGTCCTCCAAAACAACTCAGTCAGTCTCCACTCCAACTCCCCACTCCCATTCCCATCCCCGACTCTCACTCCCACTCCACTCCTACTCTCCATCCACTCCCTATCCACTCCTACTCCCCACCCACTCCCCCTCCCCATCCACCTCCCATCCACTCGAAAAAAAACATCCACTCCCACTCCTCACCCACTCCCTATCCACTCCTATTCCCCATCCACTCCCACCCCCCTATCCACCCCTATTCCACTCCCACCCCCATCCACTCCCTATCCCCATTCACTCCTATTCACCACCCACTCCTACTCCCCACCCACTCTCATTCGCCATCCACTCCCCATTCTCCACTCGCATTCCCCATCCCCTCCTATTCCCCATACACTCTCACTCCCCATCCACTCCCACCCCCATCCATGCCACATCCACTCCCACTCCGCATCCACTCCCACCCCCATCCACTCCCTGCCCCATCCACTCCCACCCCCCATCCACTCCCCCATTCTCGACCCCACTCCCCATTCTCCACTCACATTCCCCATCCCCCTCCTGTTCCCCATCCCCTCCTATTCCCCATAAAATCCCACTCCCCGTTCACTCCCTTACCCCATCCACTCCCAATCCCCATCCACTCCCCATTCCCCAGCCCACTCCCCATTCTCCACCCACATCCCCCAACTGCCGCTCCCCATTCTCCACCCACATCCCCCAACTGCCGCTCCCCATTCTCCACCACATCCCCCAACTGCCGCTCCCCATTCTCCACCCACATCCCCCAACTGCCCGCTCCCCATTCTCCACCCACATCCCCCAACTGCCGCTCCCCATTCTCCACCCACATCCCCCAACTGCCGCTCCCCATTCTCCACCCACATCCCCCAACTGCCGCTCCCCATTCTCCACCCACATCCCCCAACTGCCGCTCCCCATTCTCCACCCACATCCCCCAACTGCCGCTCCCCATTCTCCACTCACATTCCCCACCCAGACTGCCACTTCCCGCTCACCAAGTTAATGATAGCTTTTAATAGATGTGACCTGGATGTAAGCAATCTATATTTGGCTACACTCTTGGTTAAGCTTCACATACTTTCAATGGAAAGTTAGTGTGTATATATCATTTTCAAGTTAAGTGTTTTGATAGCTATCTTGTCATTGCATGGACTTCACTGTGTGGTCCTGTGTGTATCTACTGTGATTGTGTATCTTTCTATATATATTTCTATGTCTTTCTACATATACATTTCTATACACACATGTGTATACATTACATTACATTTTTTTTTTTTTTTTACCTCGGTACTAAGCCTCTGGCTACTCGTTGTCGAGGGAGAACGAAGCAGCATCCGGGTCCAGCAATTAGCATATCCCACTCGTGTGTGTGTGTGTGTGTAAAAAGAGGGGTAGAGAAATAGGCGTGCATGTTTGTTAATGCCTTAAGGGGCTGTCACATTAGGGTTTTTTGCGGGAGCGTACGGCGGCGTAGGCGCTTTACGTCGGCATACGCCATCATATGCTATGCATACGCTCCACATACGCTCCGCATAAGCCGTCATGTGCCGGCCTATGCCGCTGTACGCCGCCATACGCTTTCTCCCGTCCGTCCGTCCAAATTTTGTTGCGCATGCTAAAAAAATCTCGACCTATGGGGGCGTATGGTTCATACGCTACACATACGCTTCTCATACGCCGGCATATGCTCTTCATATGCTGGGGGTATGCTGGCATACGCTAGGGGTATGCCGGCATACGCTACTCGTACGCTCAACTTGCATCTCGGACGCAGAACCTACGAGTTGCGTATGGGAGCGTATTCATAGCGTATGCAAAGCGTATGAGTAGCGTATGGCGGCGTATGCCCGACCTATGGTCTCAGTATATAAAGGCGACGCATGCCTTCTTCGGTCATTCCTGCTCTGCTGCTCATACAGGATGGATGCCCAGGCACTGAAAGTACAGTTCCAGCTTTTCTACAGAGTTGCCCTTTATCACCATGAGCTTGCTCTATACCTCATGGTTCTTCTGGCGTCCCGTATCGAGAGACGAAGGAGGAGGGAGCGGCGGCGACGATCAGTGTGGGTCAGACCCTGGATTGGGAGGCGGCCACAGTTTGGCTTGTTCGACAAGCTGATGGTCGAGCTCCGCAGCGAGGACACCGCATCATTTGTGAACTTCATGCGGCTGCCTCCCCAGTTGTTTGACGAGATTGTGGCGCGAGTGGGACCGAGGATCGCCAAAAAACGGACCACATTCAGGGTGCCGCTCGAGCCGGCGCTGAAAATAGCACTTACTCTGCGGCACCTGGCATCTGGCACAAAATACTCCTCCATGAAGTTCGGGTGGAGGGTGCCCCACAACACACAGTCGCTGATAGTGCGTGAAGTCTGTAAGGCCATCGTCGACGAGTACATGGCCGAGGTCATGACGTGTCCGACGACTCCAGAAGGGTGGTGTGCCGTCGCGGACCTCTTTTCAGAGAGGTGGAAACTTCCCCCATACCTGTGGCGCTCTGGATGGGAAGCACATCGCCTGCCGGTGCCCTCCAAAGAGTGGGTCGCTCTACTACAACTACAAGGGCTTTTTCTCCGTGGTCCTGTTGGCGCTTGTAGATGCGGATTACAAATTTATCTGGGCAGATATTGGCGGTTTGGGCTCCGCGTCCGATGCCCAGATTTACAACGCCTCCGAGCTGAAGGCGGGCACAGTTTTTATTTATGTTTCATCCTTCTGGCCGCTCATCCACGGCCAGAAGGATGTGCCGTATTTTCTGATCGGTGACGATGCCTTTGCCCTGCGGCCAACCATGATGAAGCCGTACGGCAAGAGGGGCTTGACCAATGACGAGCGACTCTTCAACTACCGGCTTTCCCGAGCTAGGAGAGTGGTGGAGAATGCCTTTGGCATTCTAGCCAACCGCTTCCAAGTGCTGCTGACGACTATGCAGCACCACCCCTCCAACGTGAAGATCATCGCCAAGGCGTGCATTGTTCTGCACAACCTCATGAGGACACGCTACCCAGCGCTACAGAACATGCAGCTGGATCGTCCCGAGACAGCCAACAACAACTTTGTGCCTGGAGGTTGGCGAGAGGGCCACAACCTTCCTGACATTGATGTTCTACCTGTTAACCCCAACACCGCGTCCAAGCTAGGAAAGGAACAGTGCAATCTAATTAAAGACTGGGTCGTCTCACCCGCCGGAGCACTGTCATGGCAAGACAGGATGATCTGACAAAACATTTGATCAGTCTGTATGCGCTGTGTCTGTCTACTGTTTTTGCAAACTTATGTGCTTTTCTTGACACTGTACTGTTATCGCTTTTTACATGTCTGTGATGTTGTGACATGTCTCCTGTTATATGAGATGCTAATATGTTTATATGTCTAGTAAAATAAACGATATCATTTTATAGATATGAAGACACAATTTTACATGTCTGTTACGTTCTCTCACTCCCAAATTTAAAGTCATCTAGTTAATGTAATTGTAATGAATCTCCTCTTTTTACATGAATTAATCGTTTACATACATACTAAGAACACAAGGAAAAATAGAGTGACACAGAGACAGAAAGGGGGAGACGAGTTAGAGGGAGGGAGGGGGAGAAGAGATAGAGGGAGGGGGAGAAGAGATAGAGGGCGGGAGGGAGTGAGAGAAGAGATGGAGGGAGGGAGAGAAGAGATGGAGGGAGGGAGGGGGAGGGAGGAAGAGAGATAGAGGGAGGGAGGAAGAGAGATAGAGGGAAGGAGGGGGAGGGAGGAGATAGAGGGAGGGAGGAGGGAGGGAGAGAAGAGATAGAGGGAGGGAGTGGGAGGGAGGGAGGGAGGAGATAGAGGGAGGGAGGAGAAAGAGGGAGGGAGGGAGGAAGAGAGATAGAGAGAGAGGGAGGAAGAGAGATAGAGAGAGTGAGGAAGAGAGATAGAGAGAGGGAGGGAGGGGAGGGAGAAAGGGGAAGGAGAAAGATTATTATAAATATTTTAAATTTAAAGTTTTTATTTATGTTTTTATTTTAATTGTACTTTAATGTATAACAATTAAATGATGGCATGCCTTTACTGAACACGGACACACAAATTAAAATTGACAGTATATTTATTTATTTAAACATCTTGACATATAAATGTACAAACAATATATAAACATACAATATATATACATACAAATTTACAAAGATAAATAAAAACTAAGACTACATATATACACATATTTACAATCACTTCTCTCCCTTGCCATTAGAAGTGGCATTAGCTGGCGACTGTGTGGCTGACGAGGGGAATAAGTCCAAATTTGCGCCCAACATGCCAGATATCCCGGACAGCCCCGACAAGTTCAATAGTCCTTCTGGGCTGGCCGACTCAGACAAGTTCACTTGGGTGGGGTCGCCGCTTGTCGGAGTCGCGCTGTCTGCGGCAGCTCAAGTCCCCGGCCATGCCGCACCCACAGTGGACAGAGCACCCGCACGCACCACGACTCCGGGAGAGCCCCTCGTGTGCCCCGCCATCCCTAATGTCCGTAGTTGTCCAGCAGTGTGCGGCGGTGACGGCCGTACCGCCAGCGGAGCTGCGGCCGCCTTGTGACCCACGGAGGTTGGAGGTAGAGGCTGCGGCGGAAGACTTGGCAGAGGTGGCTGTGGCTGATGATGAATGGGCGGCTGCCCCATATAGCACTGCACATACTCGTGTGTCTGTGAAGCCCATGGTGATGCCGGTGGTAGCTGGTGAGTCCACTGGTGGGGTTGAGGCTGGTATGCCTCACTTGCAGACACACGAGCAGGTCCAGGAGCAGGTGCACGAGCAGGTGCAGGAGCAGGTGCAGGAGCAGCAGCAGGCACACCAACCACCGGGCCCAAGAATGTTCCTTCCTCCTCCTCCAGATGGTGCGACACCATGCGGTTGAGTGGACCGCAAACTGACACAAATCGCTCCTCCGGCATCATGAGAATCATGTCCCGCACATAGTTGGCGAATGCCACTCGCTTTGTCACCGTCGGTGTCGGTGGAGGAGGAGGCAGCTGCATCACCATGAGGATGTCGGCAGACTCGTCGAACCTCTTGTGGATGGCAGTGAGGAGGTTGTCGTCGACTGGGGCAGATCGCTTCCCTCTCCCCTTTCCCCACTCTTGGGATGTAGTGGGGGGAGTGGGTGGAAGCTCCTTGTCCATCGCCACCTCCACATCGGTCGGGACATTCTCCTCCATGCTGAGATCGAGCTGTGGAGCCGCGACAGGAGCGGCCAACTGCAAGACAAAATCATAAAATAACATAAGTAACATGAACGCAAATCGATATTTCGACAAAAGACATGACAAGCCAACAGTAAATCAAAAATATATAGAGCAAAAATATTTAACGTTAAATGCAAACATGGATTTATAACAATTATATCTCGATACATCTATTGTCAATATCTCGATTTAAGAACAACTACACAACAACTCAACATTAAAGAAATAAATAAAATTTAACAAATTACTAGAATATTTACATAAATACAACAAAAGCATAACATAACAAACTTAGAATACGAACGGTTTTACGAGAATACTAATGGCCGCACTTGTCAGAACGATAAAAGATTATGTACTTACACTCCTGCAGGGCTCCGGCCGGTGACGGACGACGGACCGCAGGAACCCGAACTTGCGCAGGATCCACTGCTCCCGCTCAGTCAGGTCAGCGGCTCTGTCCCCGCTTTTTTTCTTGTGGAGCCACGTGTTCGTGTCCCTGAGCGACTTGAACCACTTCTGGAGATGGACTGTTGTGGTCCCCAGAAGTGTCGCCTGGTCCTCCCACATCTTGGCCTTTCTGTCCGAGCGGCGGTAATCCGTGAGCTTCATGTTCCACATGATGGGGTTCTCCTGGAGGAAGTCCAATATTTGATCGTCCTTGAAGAACGACAGAGAACAGTCCCTCTTCTTGGCCCTCCGTCTCTTTGACGTGGAGAGGCCACCGGTGCTGGTGGAGGCGGTGGTGGCGGCGGAGGCAGCGGACGACGTCCGTGAGCTGCCCCGAGAGGCAGGAGATGGCGAGCTGGAGCGGGGACGCCAGCGTTGCGTCGTCGACCTCTCCACTTGCATCTCCAGCTCCTCCAGTGGATAATGGTGTTCTGGAGAGTGGTGTTCTGGAGAGTGGTGTGGAGAGTGGCGAGGTGGCAAGGCAGGTGAGGGGGCTGGTGATGGAGAGCATTGTAAAGTCTGCCTCTTTCTGCCTCTACCACGGCCTAGTCCTCCTCCTGTAGTTACAGCAGCTCTGGAGGCTGGTGTAGTAGCAGTAGTTGTAGTAGTAGTAGCAGTAGCAAAAGCAGCAGCAGCAGTGGTGTTCCTCTTAGCAGGCATGGTGGCAGAGTGAGGGGAGACTGTTACTGCAGGCTATATATACCCAGGAGCCACCAGGCGGCGGACCGTGGAGAGATAACATAGGTCGCGCATAGGTTTCGCATACGCTCCTCATGCGCTCCTCATACGCTCCTCATATGCTCCTAAAATAATCATACGCTCCTCATACGCTCCTCATGCCAATCAAAACCATCAAAAAATGTCACAGCACGCTCCCATACGCTCCTTATACGCTCCTCATAGGTTCCACATACGCTCAAACCCACCCGAGAGGTCATCATAGGCCGGCATTCGCAGGACTTACGTAGGTTTTCAATACGCTCCCGCCATATGCCGTAATGTGACAGGGCCTTTACATCCTAGCATCTGTGGTCATATCAGAACAGGTATAAACTTGTCACAGTGCGCACTCATGGTGACTTTATAGTGCTGCCCCACTGGGAGATTGTGTGACCGTTAGCATGACCCGATTTCACACTCAGTTATATTATCCTGATTCCGAGCTAACCAGTCCTTGCCTTCTCCTAGTAATGCCAAGCACCAGGCTTAAGGCCCTGTCACACTACAACGTTTCTCATGAACGCGCTTCGACGCGTGCCCACGTGTTGGGTTTTTGTTTGAAGCGTCGGTACACGTCCGGTACGTTACCGGCGCGTTTCCGGCGCGTCAGTACACGTACACTGATAGCAACGTGTGAGCCAAAACGTCAGCGCACGCCAGCTCGCGCCGATCGTTTTGTGCTTGCACAAAACTTTTGACGGGCCGCAATGCGCGTCAGCGTGTTGGCGGGCACATTACGGACGCATTAGCAACACGTCAAAACCCGTTGGCGGCGCGCCAGCGGAATGCTGACAGACCGTTGATCAACGTCAGTTAACGTTGGCTTTTTTTCCCCCAAAATGCGACCGTTCCGTCAGCGCGTTGGGAACGTCCCATCGACGTGTTGTGGGCGTGCCATTGGCGTTGCTCCAGCGGTTCTCAGCGCGTTGGACGTGTTGCGGGCGCGTCTGGACGTGCTGGTGGCGTGCCTGGACATGTTCCCAGCGCGTCTTGATGTGTTGATGGCGGGTGTGTACGGGTTCACACAATACTAACACGATACCAACACGCTGCCTCCACGCCGTCAACGCGCCGACAACACGCCAATAACACGCTACTGACACGCTACTGACACGCTACAGACACGCTAATAACGCGCCAATAACGTGCCAATAGTGCGCCTCCAACCCGCCACTAACACGCTGCACCCCGTCAAACTTTCTCCCACAACGCCGAAAAGTTGGACGTCTCGAGCGTGCTAGCAAATATCTCTTGCGCATTGCCGGCACGCTGGGGGAAACGTCGTAGTGTGACAGGGCCTTAACTACCGACAAGTATCAATTTTATAAGCCGTTAGCTTGACTCGGATGGAGTTGTAACGCACGACTTCCCACATGGGAAGCCAGCCAGCGCTTTTATCGATTCAGTATTCTTATTTGGTTTATGCATACAAGGTTTGTATGTATATATGTATCATTTGTTGGAGTTTTACATTCTGGCAACATCTGAGGTCATATCAGGACGGGTACCGACTTGTGACTGTGTACTCTCATGGTGACTTTTTAGTGCTGCCCTAGTGGGAAAGCAGGCCGCTAGCACCATGAGCTGATATCCCACTCAGTCACATTATCCTGACACTGAGCTAACCAGTCCTTGCCCTATCATAATAATGGTGAGGGCCAGGCTAGGTTTGTGTTTTTGTTGTTGTTTTACGTCCTAGCAACATCTAAGGTCATATCAGGAGGGGTGCCGACTTGTAACAGTACGCACTCATGGCGACTTTATAGTGCTGCCCCACTGGAAGACTAGGCCACCAGCACCATGACCTGATATCCCACTCAGTCACATTATCCTGACACTGAGCCAACCAGTCCTTGCCCTATCCTAATAATGCCAAACGCCGGGCTGGGAAGCAACAAGTATCAATTTTTAAGTCATTGGTTTAACTCGACCAGGGTTCGAACCCACGATCTACCAACACAGGAGCCGGACGCTCTAACTCATTCGGCCATCCCGTCTGGTGCCAGGCTAGGAAGCGACAAGAATAAATTTTGTAAGTAATTGCTTTGACTCGACTGGAATTGAACTCCCGACTACCCACATGGGAAGCTAGCCAGCGATTCGGTAATTTAATCCGGATTATTCATACATGGTTTGTACGTATGTATGCATGTATGTATGAATGCGGATATGTGTTTCAATATAGGGTACCAAATTGTGACAAATGGTGTGTACGTCCGGTATATATGACCGATCTGAATATACAGTAAAACCTCTCTAACTGACCACCTCCACAGATTGACCACTCCCCTATTTCGATCGCTTTATTTGGGTCCCAAATGATCGCCGATACAATACCATTGTAACAAAACAACTCCCTAAACTGACCACCTCTATAAATGGACCATTTAAAGCCAGTTCCGTGGTTCCATATATATATATATATATATATATATATATATATATATATATATATATACATACATACATACATACATACATACATATATACTTATATATAATTAATATATATACATACACATACAGTCTACTCTGTCTATAACGGACACCCATGGGACTGGAGCAAGATGCCATTACAGAGAGAGATCCGTTATAGGCAGAGACTGACTGACAGAATGGGTTGAAACCAATTTTTTTCTTTTATACTTCACTGACTAGAACGGTCCTTACAAAGTCATTTCTACAATTTGTTATTTGTACAATTAGTCATTTCTACTATTCATCACTTCTACAATTGGTCATTTGTACAATTAGTCATTTCTACTATATTATAACTATATGGTATGTCGTTATTGACAGAGAATATTTCAAATAAGTGAAAAAAACGGCTCGTTGTCCACAAAAGACAGTTGTCCTTTAGACCGAGGCAATGCTATTAAATTAAAGGGGTGCCGTGCCGGGACCAGCACTTTTTGCTGTTATTGACAGAGAGGCTGATATTGACAGAGTAGACTATATATATATCATCATCATCATGCTGCCAGTCGTAATATGACAAAGACTGCTTTCATTACTTGACTGCCGCTCTCCATTTAGCTCTCTGCTGTGAGAGTGATGTCCATGAGTCGGTTTTAATGTCTCTCAGCTTGAGGTTTCTCTTGATAGTATCCTTGAACCGGAGACGAGGGCGTCCTCTCTCTCTATATATATATATGTATCCACACATGTATCATCTACTGGCCATCCACACTGGCGAAACGTCCGCTTCCTGCAGGGGGGAGGTCGTTAGTTCATCTTCAATGACTTACTGGCACAGTGCCAAGTTGCGAGTCTTTGGCTTGACTCGTCCAGGAATCGAACCCATGATATCCCTCCCATACAGGAAATAGGCACCATAACCATTCAACCACTCCATCCAGTTTAGGAGGAGAGCGGTGCAACATGTTTCACGATTTAAAAAAAGAAACCCAATTACTAAAGCACAAGTATTACCCCAACATGTCTATAAACTTAATAAGGTTAGGCCTGATAATATTCAGTAAGCCTAGGTAGAAGTTGCATAGTTTTGAGTTCATGACATTTTTTTACAGATATATAATATCATGATCATTCTGATGTACCTTATTTTAGTTTGAAGTAAAATTAATTAAACCTTTTTAACTTTGGAGATATTTTAAATGAAAACATGCAAACATATTGTTTTCATGCACATCAAAATTCTGACAGCATAGGCTTCATTAGGAACAGGTTCTATTAAATTGACATAGTATACTATTCAACGCACCAATAAATGTTTAATAAGTGCACCAATATCTAAGTTGGATATAGAGGATCAAATGTAGGTAATAGTCTTAGTTTCGAAAATTTGATGCTTTCATCGGACTATGCACTTTTAAATCGTTCAGTTTATTATTAAATCAGGGGACAGGCTCAGAGGTGTCACATCTACGTTCAAAATAATTAAAATTTGTTGTTATTTTCTGGGGTATAACTAGTTATGCTAATATTATTTAGGCTGGAGGGGGCCCTATTGTGACCCGACCGGCTGGGGGCTGGTCGATGTGCCGCCTGTACTCCCCCGTCTCTTGGTTCGCTGAGACGCGGGCTTCCCCCAATCAGGAGGAAGATTTGCGGGGGAGCCGTTTGCAGGCGGCGGGCTATCCTCCAATCAAGAGGAAGATATGCGGGGGAAGCGATTTCGGGTGGCGCGACACGCATTCGGTATCCAGTCGGACGGAATTTTGACTTTTTGATTGATTGCTTGTTATTTGATGTTGAACTGTTTGACTGTTATATTTTGATGTTTGAACTATTTGATTAAACGGAGGGGCATTTAGAGGTACCAGCCAGAGTTTATCTCATCCAACTACATATGTGTTTATTGTCTATCCGGAAGATATAAATAATATTTAAAAAATTAAGTTTCTCTCATTATCACAATTATGTGACCTATATATCAGTAAGACGTTCACTAATGCCTAAGTCACAAATCACCTGCGGTGTGTTTGCGGTGGCCGTAAGTCGACAAATTGGGAACACCATACGGCAACCGTACGGTTGGATACAGTGGCCGTACGGCGACCACACAATTTTTTGCTCACCGCAAGCGGTTGCGATTTGTTTAACTTAACATTAAGCATTTTTTCAGAAATTGTAAGGCCATAGGCCGCAACCCCGCCGTATAGTATTGCAAGGTGACCATATGGTGGCCGTACGGTAAATTCAATCATGCGGTGGCCATAAGAAACCTTGATGCGGCGTCGGGGGGAAAACATACAGGCACCAATTGCCATACGGACCCCTACAATTTGTGAACATCTCTACCGCAGACCGCAACACCGTATGATTTGTAAAAAAAATAATCCCATCCGCCGACCGCAATCCATATGGCGGCAACATGATATGTGACATAAGCATTACTAGTAGACCGGTTGTGGTGGCCGAATCGAGAGAGCACAAGCTTGCCGTGTGGAACGTCGAGAGTTCAAAGCCCGGAGGAGTCAAACCAATGGCTTACCAAATTTATACTTGTTGCTACCTAGCCTGGCACTCAGTATTACTAAGATAAGGCAAGGACTGGTTACCTCAGTAGCAGGATAATGTGACTGAGTGGGAAATCGGGTCAATGGTGCTGGCGGTCTGGTCTCTCAGTGTGGAAGCAATATGAATTCACCATGAGAGTGCACTGTGACAAGTGGATACCTATTTTAATATTACCTCAGATGTTACTAGAGTGACAAGTCCCAATAAAGCAAGCCAAATTGACCATAGCTAAGAAGTAACTATCAATTAAAGCTGACAAGACGGGATGGCCGATTGAGTTAGAGCGCCCGTTTCCCATGCTGGTAGGTCGTGGGTTCGAACCCTGGTCGAGTCAAACCAATGACTTAAAAATGTATACTTGTCACTTCCTAGCCAGGCACTCGGCATTAATATGATAGGGCAGGTACTGGTTGGCTCAGTGTCAGGATAATGTGACTGAGTGGGATATCAGGTCATGGTGCCAGTGGCCTGGTTTCCCAGTGGGACAGCACTATAAAGTCACCATGAGTGCACACTGTCACAAGTCGGTACCCATCCTGATATGACCTTAGATGTTGCTAGGACGTAAGACAACAACAAACAAATCAATTAAAGCTGCATAATCCGATAAAAGCATCACATTTTCTAAGCCAAAATAATAAACTAAATGTTATTCTACATATCCCAATTATTTAGATAATGGTGCCTTCACATGTGTTGCCTAGCAGGAATACTAATTCAATTTAATAGAACCTATAACTGCTGAAGCCTGTGGTTGTTTGGTTGGTTGTTGGAGTTTTACATCCTGTCAACATCTAAGGTCACATCTGAGGTCAAATCATCCAGCAGTTTGACATGCACACCAACACTAATAACCGGGCGTGGTGGCCGAATCGTTAGAGCGTGGGCCTCGCATGCGGAAGGTCATGAGGTCGGTTCCCGGTATTGTGGTGTAGATTCTCAGTGAGTTTAGAGTCTACGCTCGGGGTTCTGTGCATGCGTCAAAATCGAATGGCATTTCAGCGTATTCGATTAATCAACTCAAGTGACCCGAGTGACTTTTTGACACACAAATGTGATGTCATCGCTCCTAGCCAACCCCAGCCAAGCTGGGGTTGGGACTTTTTGCACACGGCACATGTTTTTGTCAACTCCACTCACTGTGTTCTATTTGAATTTCTAGCAACTCGGGTGACCCGAGTCACCCAGGTGGTGTTAATCGAATACGCGCATAACCCCAAGCATAGACTCTAAACCCACTGAGAATCTAAACCGCGACACCGGTCGAGTCAAATCAATGACTTATCAAATTAATACTTGTCACATCCTAGCCTGGTGCTTGGCATTAATAGGATAGGGCAAGGACCGATTAGCTCACAGTGTCAGGATAATGAGACTGAGTGGGATATATGATCATGGTGCCGGCGGCCTGATTTCCCAGTGGGGCAGCACTATAAAGCTGTCATGAGTGCATATTGTCACAAGTGGGTACCCATCCTGATATGACCTTAGATGTTGCCAGGACCTAAAACTCCAACAACCGATCAACCAGCCAGCACTAATTTGCCGTGTTTTCACTTTAAAATATCTCCACAAAGATGGTGACAGGCTCGAAGGGAGCTCAAATATAGGTTATGTAGTAATGGCATCATGAACGAGTCAATCATGAACTGTTAATCAAATGTTTACAAGATATTGGTGTCAATGGCAAAGACATTAAACTAATTGTGAACTTACACTGGACACAACGTGCATTTATAAAAATGGAGCAGGGCCTATCGGATGAAGTTATGATTAAACGAGGAGTTCGACAGGGGTGTGTATTGTCACCATGTCTATTTAACCTGTACACAGAGATGATTTTCAGACACATTGAAGATTGCAAGGGAGTGACAGTAGGTGGCATGAACGTCAACAATCTTAGATATGCCGATGACAGTGTAATACTAGCAGACAGTGAGAAAAACCTACAAGATATAGTGAATAGAATCAATAAAGCGGAATACTATTCAACATGAAGATGAATGCCAGGAAGACCAAAACAATGGTTATAAGTAAAAAGACAGATAAACCAAATGTCAATATAACCATAGATGGCACAAACATAGAACAAGTATCCGAATTCATATATCTCGGACAAAAGATTACAAATGATGGGAGACGTGAGGAAGAAATTAAAAGAAGGATAACAATAGCCCGAACAACATTCTCCAAAATGTATAGAGTGTTAACATCAAGTAAGATATTAATACAAACAAGGAAGCGTATTCTTCAGTGTTATGTGTGGTCTACTCTAATGTATGGGGCAGAGACATGGACAATCTCTAAGAAAATGTACAAACGTTTAGCAGCATTTGAGATGTGGACTTATCGAAGGATGATGAAAATATGATGGACAAAGAAGATCACCAACAAAGAAGTTCTCAGAAAAATTAAAAATAAGAAAAGCTTGTTTGCCACTATACAGACAAAGAAACTTATTTATTTTGGCCACATCATTCGTCAGAGTTCAATATACCATACATTGTTGGAAGGGAAGGTGAATGGCAGCAGAGGGAGGGGGAGACCAAGAACATCATGGTTTACAAATATTTCACAGTGGACAGGCTTGATTTATTCACAGTCTATCAGAACAGCACAACATCGGGACAAGTGGAGAACCATTGCATCCAACCCTCGACTAGAGGATGGAACTATTGATTGACCAGACGGGGTGGCCGAGTGGGTTGGAGCGTCCGTCTCCCGTGCTGGTAGATCGTGGGGTCGTGGGTTCGAGTCCCGGTCGAGTCAAACCAATGACTTTAAAATTGATACTTGTCGCTTCCTATCCAGGCCCTATTAGGATAGGGCAAGGACTGGTGTGCTCAGTGTCAGGATAATGTGACTGAGTGGGATATCAGGTCATGGTGCCAGCGGCCTGGTTTCCCAGTGGGACAGCACTATAAAGTCGCCATGAGTGCGCACTGTCACAAGTCGGTACCCGTCCTGATATGACCTTAGATGTTGCTAGGACGTAAAACAACAACAAACAAAAACTATTGATTGATTGAGTAATGGCAGGGGGGGGGAGCCGGGAAGGAAGACGACCCCACTTCCGGTTGTGTAAGTGCACCAGGTCACAGCCCCAGTCCCTCTGTCGTTGTTTAGATTCTCAGTGGGTTTAGAGTCTATGCTCAGGGTTATGTGCATGCACATATTCGATTAACACGACCCGGGCGATTCGGGTCATGCGAGTTGCTAGAAATTCAAATAGAACACCGTGAGCGGAGTTGACAAAAACACGTGCCTTGTGCAAAACGTTTAACCCACCTCTTGGCTGGGGTTGGCTAAGAGCGATGACATCACATTTGTTCATCAAAAAGTCGCTCGGGTCACCCAAGTTGATTAATCGAATACGCTGAAATGCCGTTCGATTTTGATCCATGCGCAGAACCCCGAGCATAGACTCTAAACCCACTGAGAATTTAAACCACGACACCTCCTCACCAGCAGAGAAAAAGAGGTTGCATGATGTTGGAGTTTTACATCCTGGCAACATCTAAGGTCATATCAGGACAGGTTCCGACTTGTGACAGTGCACACTTATGCCAACTTTATAGTGCTGCCTCAGTGGGAAATCAGGTCACCATCACCATATAACCCAATGTCCCACTCAGTCACATTATCCTGTGACTGAGCTAACCAGTCCTTGCCCTATCATAATAATGTCGAGTGCCAGGCTAGGAAGCGACAAGTATTAATTTTTAAGTCATGGGTTTGGCGTGACCGGGAACCGAACTCCCCATCTCCCGCACGGGAGGCCCGCGCTCTACCGATTCGGCCACCTCGCCCGGTTAGGTTGCGTGAACGCGGAGCATGTGTGTGTATGGGTGACCGAGTTAGTTCAGTTGGATTACAGAGTAAAGTGTGAAACATAGCCACAATGATTGTAGCCAGACACATGTAATGGCGCAATTAAGCTTTTTCTTACAAAGCTGTCAGTGTGAGTCATACCTATTTGATACTCGGGGCCACGCGGGAATGTCGAATGAGTTGAGCGTCCATCTCCTGTTTTGGAAGATCGAGGCATCCGAACCCATGGGATCGTGGGTTCAAAACCTCGTCAAGTCAAACCAATGACTTAACAAATTGATAGTTGTCACTTCCTAGCCAGGCGCTCGGCATTGTTAGAATAGGGCAAGGACTGGTTGGCTCAGTGTCAGGATAATTTGACTGAGTGGGATATCAGGTCATGATGCCGGCAGCCTGGTGACCCAATGGGGCAGCATTATAAAGTCACCATGAGTGTGCACTGTCACAAGCCAGTACCCGTCCTCATATGACCTTAGATGTTGCCAGGACGTTAAACTCCAACAACCAACCAACCTATTTTGTGGAAGTATTTTTAGGGCCTAATCAGGGCTGAAGGCATGTATGGTTAAACTATGAATATTAAGGTCATTCAGTCCAAATGACCCACTTCAGTCTTTAGATTAAAGATGTAGGACAGCGAGAACATCCATGTGCAGTTTGTTTGTTGTTTGTTTGTTGTTTTTCGCCCTACCAACATCTATGGTCATATCAAGACGGGTACCGACTTCTGACAGTACACACTCATGGTGACTTTATAGTGCTGTCCCATTGGGAGACCAGGCCACCAGAACCATGACCTGATATCCGACTCAGTCCCATTATCCTGATACTGAGCCAACCAGTTCTTGCCCTGTCCTAATAATGCCGAGCGCCTGGCTAGGAAGCGACAAGTATCAATTTTTTAAGTCATTGGTTTGACTCGACCAGGGTCTCCCAACACAGGAGACGGATGCTCTAACTCATTCGGCCATCCCGTCTGGTTCATGCGTGTGCATTTGGGTAAGCTTTCTGTGTGAAATGGAACTGAACCATGCTTAACATCATGGGTCATTAATTATAGAGGGTGAGTGGGAAGGGTAAAAAAGAAGTAGTTCACTGCAATGTAAACCCCCTGAGGAAAGAAGCGCAAGTCCTGTTGTAAAGTCGTCGTCTGGCAGCTGTAGTTGTGTAGGCAGCTATATGAAATCAATACAGGCAAGGAGAGAAAGGAAGAGTATAAAGAGTGAAAGTAGAGTGAGAGCTTGTACCCTGAGGTTTATTATTATATAGTGGTATATGGATCTGATATGGCATACCACCTGACCATTATCTACAATCAGCAACAAACATTTCTAGTTCCACCAATGAACAGTAAGCATTCTTGGGGCACCATGACTATTGTGATCTACCCACCACCACTATGCAGTGTTGCTGCTTGGCCTGCACTTGTCTGCTGTGTGTGTGCGTGGTGATCTGTGACTAACAGTTGGGGGGGGGGGGGGTAGTGAGTGGAGCGCTTGAGCTCCTTATGGTGCAGTCACACTATGACGTTTCCCCCGGCGCGCCGCCAACACGCAAAATATTTGCTAGCACGCGGGACACATCCAAGTTTTCGGCGTTTTGGGAGAAAGTGTTGCTGCTTGGCCTGCACCTGTCTGCTGTGTGTGTGCGTGGTGATCTGTGACTAACAGTTGGGGGGGGGGTAGTGAGTGGAGCTCTTGAGCTCCTTATGGTGCAGTCACACTATGACGTTTCCCCCGGCGCGCCACCAACGCGCAAAATATTTGCTAGCACGCGGGACACATCCAAGTTTTCGGCGTTTTGGGAGAAAGTTTGACGTGTTGTAGCATGTTAGTGGCGTGTTTTTGGTGCGCAGCCAACGCGTTGCGACGTGCGGCGGAACAACATGTCAACGTCCTGCCAGCAGGTTCCCAGGGTGCCATCGGCGTGTTGACGGCGTGGGGGTGGCGCGTTGGTGTCGTGTTAGTACCGTGTCAACGCGTACATACCCGCCAGCAACACATTAGGATGCACCCGCAGCGTGGTCACACCCACCGCCAATGCGTCCAGGTGCGCCGGCAACACATCCAACGCACCGAGAAATGCTGGAGCAATGCCAATAGCGCGACGGCTACCCGTCGATGGGACGTTACCGACACGTTGACGGAACGCTCACAGTTTGGGGAAAAACAAGCCAGCGTTAACCGACGTTGATCAACGGTCTGCAAGCGTTCCGCCGGCGCGCTGCCAACATGTGTTAACGTGTTGCTAACGCGTCCGTAACGCACCCACCAACACGCTGACGCGCGTTGCGGTCCGTCGAAAGTTTTGTGCAAGCACAAAACGATCGGCGTGAGCCGGCGGGCGCCGATGGGAGCCGACATATTGGATCACACGTTGCCATCAGTCTACGTGTACCGACGTGCTGGTAACGCGCCGGTAATGCGCCGGTAATGTACCAGACGTGTACCGACGTTTCGACCAAAAACCCAACACGTCGGCACGCGTCGACCCGGGTTGGGCCGAAACGTCGGAGTGTGACTGCGGCATTACACACTAACAACGCTGCCCCTCTCACACTATCTATCTAATACACAATGACTATTGACTACAAGTAAAGGGTCACCAGCAACTACATAAATACATTCATGCACCTGGCCCTATACATCATTTACATTAATAGACCATTTGTACTCCTTTATAGACCATTTCACATTCCCCACCAATGCGTTTTATCGGAATATTTTACACTGTGTTGAAACTATTTGATAGTGCCTTATAAGTATCACAACCAATGTAATTCCACAAGACCCAGAGCGGGACATAGCTCAGGCGGTACAGTGCCCACCTGGTACAGTGCCCACCTGTAAAGGTGTCGATCATCCTATCCATCCTGCTCAGCGGACCCATTTGCAGTTTGGGCTATTTTCCATTCCAACCAGTGGTCCACAATTGGTTCATTAAAGGCTGTGGTATGTGCTGTCCTGTCTGTGAGAAGGTGCATATAAAAAATCCCTTGCTGCTTATTGAAAGGAGCAACCTATGTGGCAGCAGCGGGTTTCCTCCAAAGAAATATGTCAGTATGATCATATGTTTGACGTCCAATAGCCGATGATAAAAATCAACGCGCTCTAGAGGTGTCGTTAAATAAAACAAGCTTTCCTTTTTTCCACGCCACCCCTTCCCTGCATATAACATCACAAAATGGGATATTTGAGGTCCAACACAGGAGGAATGGGATGATTCTTCCAGGAGCATAACAAAATGTATCCCACGGGTATATAAATAAAAGTGAGCGTGTGTGTTTGCAAAAAGTCCATACTGCCTTACAATGATCTCAAATAGATTGTGACAGTTATATGTTAGAGCTGTTATTGCTTACTCCAATAAATTGTTTACTCACTAAATTTCTCTTAAAATAATTTCTGAACCCTTAGTTATATGGGTCAAAGGCCCAAGTAGCCCTACGCAGGAGCAAGCTTTGAAGTCCATGTGGGGTGCGGCTGTTAAACTTGTTCTTAATACAGTATAACCCCGTTAAACCAAACTCGGTTAAACCAAACGATCGCTTAATCCAAACTTTTTTCGGCGGCCCGGCAAAATGCTAGCATTTATTATATAAAAAAAAAGTTGGTTAAACCAAAGTCGGCTAATCCAAATTATCTGTTAATCCAAACAAAATTGTCAGACCCAGGCTACTTCTGGTACAGTTAAACCAAACTTTCATGTGGTTATAAGGTCATCTGAGACCACACCAACTTTTTTATATAATAAATGGTAGTATTTTGCCGGGCTGCCGAAAAAAAGCTAGGATTAACCGATCGTTTGGTTTAACCAAGCTTGGTTTAATGGTGTTGTACTGTATACACATAAAAAACAATAATCAAAGTGTCCACATACATTGTATATTACATCTGGAATACAAGGTTACGCAAAGTCAAAGCCAAAGCTCGGTTAAACCAATGATCGGTTAATCCAAGCAAATTTCTAGGGTTCCTTCAAGTTTGGTTTAACGGGGTTATACTGTATATCTTAAGTGAAGTAGATTCCGGATTGAGATTGAATTAAAGCTGCATAGTCCGATGAAGTATCAAATTTTAAAAACCAAAATATTTATCTAGATTGTATTTGACATATCAAACTTAGATACTGATTCACCTATTAAGCATCTGTTGCCACATAGAAGGGAAGACTGCGTCAATTGAACAGATCCTATTACAATAGAAGCTATATTTGACATGCTTGCCAAATTAATTTCACCGGTTTAAGCTAAGATTCATTACACGCGGTATGCGAATGCGAATGCGGCAAAAAATCGAAACGCCTTGAATTTTAATGGGCTACAATCCTTACACGCGGTATGCGAATGCGACAACTCGATCGGTCCCTGTAGCGATTGGTGTGGCATGCGGTATGCGAATAGAAAACCATCAGTCGCGTGTGTACATTAGGTTTAGATGAGGGGAGGTGACTGAGCATTACGGAATGGTCACACATAAGGGTGCAAAGGGGAAACATATGGTAGTGGTGGTGGTGGGGTTACGGGTTCGTAAAAATGCATACATACATACAAAAATGCATATATATATGTATATATACATATGCATATATATATATGCACATATATACACATATATACATATATACACATACATGAATACATATATATACATACATATACACACATATATATATATATATATATATATATAAATACATATATACAATAATTGAATCGAGGTAGTGGCTGGTTCTGGGAGTGTGTGAATCAGGAGTGTGCTGCATGCCGCATACCACGTAGAAGGAATCCTCCCATTCGCATACCGCGTAGAAGGAATCTTAGCTTTACACTTCAAATATCTTACCCATTTAAAATAGCAGTTACTTCAAAGTAAAGTAAGGTAGATTATAACAATCAATTTAATTTATTTATCTCAGAAAAAATGACAAAAACTCAAAACCATCGGACTATGCAGCTTTAAAGAACCCATGCTAGTATTCTAACATGGCGATTTGTCTGTGCCATACCTCGTCATGTAGGCCCCCTTCATGCATTTTTTTTTTAACAGTCTAAACCTATATGACTACATACAGACTTGAAAACAAAAAAAAAGACGAACATTCTTGTTCGCCACTCCTTAAACGTACTGCACCAGATAAATCCAACCACTCCCACAATTTAGATATGTTATTATACAATGTGTATGTTGCACAATACAGCATATGTTAAATAGTGTACATATAGCATATACATCCGGCTACGGTACACATAGAAGAATAGACAACCATGTGATGGGTCGGAAACTATTTATTTGCGTCTTGGTAAAGCGCAAATCAACCCTCGACTAGAGGACGGAACTATTGATTGATTGAAAGCACAAATATAGAGTTAGAGGTTACACAAAACAAAAGAAATCTGAATAGCAAGACTTCATGGTGGGTTTTGCCACGTAAACCACCGGAAACTCATGCAGGTGGCGCTAGTAGTGCCACTATGGAGCAATCGCAGGCTGGCCAGCGATTGGATATAAATATAATAAGAGTATTGGTGATAATTAATTAAGAATTAGTTACTAGACAATACCAGCATGCTACAACTATGCCTATTTACGTCCGCATAATGGATTATGCATCCTATAATACTCCATTTATACAGTGTTGACATTTATACTGTGTTGACATTTATACAGTGTTGACATTTATACAGTGTTGACATTTATACAGTGTTGACATTTATACTGTGTTGAAGTTCCACAATACTCTATATATTATACTGTGTGTATGTTGCATAATTCTCCATATATATATTTTATTTTCTTGGGTACATTAGTTGATTAAGCAGGGGAAATTTCAGTCGCAGACAACTGATCTTCCTCATTCCACTGCTCCTTGCCCTATCCTAATAATGCCGAGCACCTGGCTAGGAAGCGACAAGTATCAATTTTTAAGTCATTGGCTTGACTCGACCAGGATTCGAACCCATGATCTACCAACACGGGAGACAGATGCTCTAACTCATTCGGCCATCCCATCTATATGCTGTATACTATTTCATTTGTACAGTGTCAACATTTATTACTTGCTATAGATATTCCGTAATACTCAGGATATTATTTAATGTGTCTATTGCATAATATTCCATATATTACAGTCTATGTGCTTATAAAACTCCATTTATAAACTGTTGACATTTATTATACACTATTGATGTTCCATAATACTCCTTATATTACACAGTTTATGTGCTTATAAAACTCCATTTATAAACTGTTGACATTTATTATACAGTACTGATGTTCCATAATACTCCATATATTACAGTCTATGTGCTTATAAACTCCATTTATAAACTGTTGACATTTATTATACACTATTGATGTTCCATAATACTCCATATATTACACAGTTTATGTGCTTATAAAACTCCATTTATAAACTGTTGACATTTATTATAGAGTATTGATGTTCCATAACACTCCATATATTACGCAGTCTGTGCTTATAAAACTCCATTTATAAACTGTTGACATTTATTATACACTATTGATGTTCCATATTACTCCATATATTACACAGTCTATGTGCTTATACAACTCCATTTATAAACTGTCGACATTTATTATACACTATTGATGTTCCATAATACTCCATATAATACAGTTTGTGTGCTTATAGAACTCCATTTATAAACTGTCGACATTTATTATACATTATTGATGTTCCATAATACTCCATATATTACAGTTTGTGTGCTTATAGAACTCCATTTATAAACTGTCAACATTTATTATACATTATTGATGTTCCATAATACTCCATATATTATACAACACGGGTTCTCTATAATGTATCTCTTATTCAATATAGTCATGACATACTACACTATATATCACACTGTGTCCATGTTACATAATAGTTAATACTTAGACCGGGTGCGGTGGTCAAATTGGTAGAGTGTGGGCCTCGGGAGTTTGGTTCCCTGTCGAGTCAAACCAATGACTTATAAAATTAATACTTGTTGCTTCCTAGCCTGGCGGTCAGCATTAATAGGATAGGGCAAGGATTGTTTAGCTCAGTGTCTGATTGTCATGGGGTCCATGACTCACATATCATGGGCTACCATGACATATCATGGTGTCCATGGCCCATGTGTCATGGGGGTCCATGCCCGATGTGTTATGGGGGTCCATGACCGATGTGTCATGAGTGCCCATGACCGATGTGTCATCGGAATCCATGACCGATGTGTCATGGACTCCGATGACACATCGGTCATGGAGGTGATGCAAACAAGGGTGCTGTATTCAGATTTTGTAATACAACGCTGTTGTTGCTGTTCTCTAAATTGCGCGCTTGTTGACAGAACACTACATTGACGTGGGAGACTGTCACTCCTGACGTGACGTCATGCTTCCAGTCGACCCTTCTATCGTGGGCAGCTCCAGGGTGGGTGTGGCTTACCGTACCTGTCTACGGGGCTTACCTGTGCAGATGCACGGGCCCTGCATTAACTCCAAGCCGCCTCTACATAGCAAAGCTGGTGAGTGTCATCATCATCATCATCATCATCAATCCTTTAACCGCGAGGGTCATTGGAGAACCATCAATGACTTTGCAACCAGTTTTCTCCAGTTTATTCCTTGTTCTCCACTGCCCTCTGGGATTTGCCAAACTCTAGGTCTGTCCATTCCCTGATGTTGTCTTCCCACCTCTTCCTTTGTTTGCTTCTTCCTCATTTCATTGTGCCTTGCAAGATGGTTATGGTATACATGTTTTGACCCTGAACATTCAACTTTGATAGTAGTGCCCTAATTAAACATTAGAAAATGGACTTCAAATTGAACAACGATCATAAATTAATTAACAGACTAGACGGGATGGCCGAGTGAGCTGAGCGTCCGTCTCCTGCTTTGGGAGATCGGGGGATCCAAACCCATGGGTTCAAACCCTGGTTGAGTCAAACCCGTGACATCAAAATTGATACTTGTCGCTTCCTTATTAGGATATGGCAAGGACTGGTTGGCTCAGTGTCAGGATAATGTGACTGAGTGGGATATCAGGTCATGTTGCTGGCAGCCTGGTCTCCCAGTGGGGCAGCACTATAAAGTCGCCATGAGTGTGCACTGTCACAAGTCGGTACCCGTCCTGATATGACATTAGATGTTGCTACGATGTAAAACAACAAACACACATCTAAAGAACATCATGAAATAACGGTCCCTGGTGAGAGGGTTAGGGTTAGAGTGAGAGTAGGTATGTGACAAAAAATTTAACAGATTCCAACATAACATATACCATTGCAAAGGTATTGGAAAGTCCTTTCTAATGATACCTAAATCATCGTCCTGTGACAATTATCAAGGAAGTTGTGACACTTTATAAAGCGTTTTTTAGGAGTAATTTTGGTGCATTGTTTCAATGGAAAACTAGTTGAATTCTGTGACCCATCTCATGGATTTCCCACAATTTAATGCCACAACTTTCTCAATTCTTAACCGATTTTCAAAAACTCTGTGTCATTGGAAAGCTTAAGGAAATGACAATACAAATATTCCATTTCCACACTATTTTATTAATGATTATGTTACATAATAAACAGTAAGTAAGGCGAGGTGTGGTCCTAGTCCATCACGGGAGTGGAGAAAGGTCTCCCGAAAGTACTCCTATTGACAGGGACATTTAAATATCATATAATCATACAGTTGTGCCCAAAGAAATCTTAACTGATCAAATTACGTATCTCAAATCCAATTTACTCATTTCCTATATCCAATTTCATTCTTCAAGGGAAGCCTACATTTTTTCCCATATAATAGATGTGGTCGAGCCCATCAGTGTTGTTAGCTCTATGCCCATATAGGCCGTAATCGATTAACACGACCCGGGCGACTCGGGTCACCCGAGTCGTCAGAATTTCAAATCGAACACCTCGAGTCGAGTCGAGAAATACACGGGCCGTGTGCAAAACAACCCGACCCGAGTAACCCACCTCTTGGCTGGGGTTTCCTAGGAGCGATGACGTCACATGTGTGCTGGTACCTGCAGAATAACAGCTACCCATACAGGACTTACGTGTTATTTTAATGCTTTTTAAAAATAAAATTAATGCTTATTTTAAAAAGTGATCCGAGTTGATTAATCGATTACTCCCAAACTTGTTTCAGGCGATGTGTCTGCTCATGGTAGTCCTGGCACTCGGAGAGCTCACCAACTGCATTATCGCCCACAGCAACCACCCAGCTGAACGACCGCTGGTTCTCGTCGTGTCACCAGCAATCAATGCTGCTTCGCTGGTAGAAACTGCTTGCTCTTGTTGTTATTGTTATTATTACTTTATTATTTATGTACATATATCTAATACTAGGCCCGGTGGCCGAATCGGTAGAGCGCGGGCCTTGGATGTGGGAGATTGGGAGTTTTGGTTCCTGATTGGGTCAACCCCATGATTTATCAAATTGATAAAATTGATAACAATGATAAAATTGATAAAATTATAAAATTGTCGCTTCCTAGCCTGGTGATCTGCATTAATAATAGGATAGGGCAAGGACTGGTTCGATCAGTGTCAGGATAATGTGACTGAGTGGGTTTTCAGGTCATGGTGGCCTGGTCTCTGTGTGGGGCAGCACTATAAAGTCGCCATGCGTGCCCACTGTCACAAGTCGGTAGCCATCCTGATATGACCTTAGATGTTGCCAGGATTTTAAACTCCCAACAACCAACCAGTCAACTATTTTTTATTTATGTATATATATTTATTATTTATTTATTTATTTATTATTACTTTACTTTGCAAGTTGGATACACTAGAGTAGGCAAATAACAAATACAGTTGTATTAGTAATTTATTATATTTATCTTATTTATTACATTTCATATTAGTATTGTTATTGTACTGTGTAATGGAGGCAACAGAAAAAGCAAGAACAGACAGTATTTAATCATTAATTTAATAATACTAATTAATTTATTATATATGCAACAATAACTGTTTAATGAGCATACCTGTATCAAAGTTGCCGATGTGGGTTTTTGATATATATTAGCTGAGAAATGTTCATGATTTAATCTGGTGGTGCAACTTTAAATACGTAGACTACCCTCAGATATAAACTAGTCACATATTCATTTGAAGGTACAGGCAGTGCTTTAAAACTGTTTGCGATTGTCTTCAAAACAAACCCAACACGCCAGTTAAGCTAGTGACATCTATTGGAAGAATTTGGAACAACTCTAGTCGGGTACTATTGATTTGCATTGCAGCTATTGGTCAGCGTTCTGATTCACGCCGAGCGGAAGGCCGGGCTTGTCACTTCCGGGGTGCTCTTCATCTATTGGCTGCTGAGGCTCATAACCGGAAGTGCCGTCTTCTACGTACTCGTCATGCGTGTCGTCGCAAATGTAGGTTTATTATTATTATTCAGGCAAAGACCCACATATATACAGATATCCCCGTCCTGACATGACCTTAGATGTTTCCAGGGCGTAAAACTCCAACAACCAACTATGTACAGATAGGCGTGAATAGGGTGATGCAACAGGGAGCTTAGGTGGTATAATGGTCTGCACACTATCCCAGAATGCAAGAGTTCTGGGTTCAAATCTTGCTCTAGGTGCAATATTTCCGATTTTCATCACCCTCATTACACCAATTTCCATGACCTGGATCCCATACAAGCGGTGCGCTGTATGGTTGTTGAACCTGTCCTGTGTATGTATATATGTAAGTGCATTGCCTGCATTATGTAGATGTAAGCATTAAACGACTTATAATACCAGGGGGGTGAGTGTTGTAGTCTGCACTGACCTCTCAGGCAAGGAGTCAGGTATATCAGCGGGTACTTAGGTAGGGCACATTATTAGATTATGAAGGAGGTTAGTGTGATAGTGGGTTAGCCATAATAGGTTTTATGTTATGGGCTAAGGTGGTGAGTTGCTGTATAAACTGTGTTATTATTATGCCTACTGGTGTGGTGTGTGCAGGGGGAGGGGGGTGGAGCCATCTCTCACAAGTCCCCACACACTCAATCTGGTCTGATCTGGCACCTAATAAATAGAGTGTGGTTAGTTGCCTGTGTAGCAGAGGTGGAATATTGAGCAGGGGGTGGGGAGCGGCGAAGAAGAGGATGAGGAGGGATCGGGTGGGGGGAAGGCAGGGCACAGGATCCACGTTATGATGCTTACCAGGCAGGTGGATGCTACACTCCTCAAAGTTCCTAAACCACTCACAAATAAACTGACAAGAGCCCCTATCTACAAAGGCAGCAAATTATGGAATGAACTCCCAGTCAGAATTAGACATGCACAGACACAACTAGAATTCAAGAACCTGATAAGAATTCACCAAGCCAATCAGGCCCTTCCAGAGGCCTAGTGATGAGGTCACCATATTTAATTATCTATCTATTATAAGCACCTATGGCCACCACCCCATGCGCTCCTTTACCTGTTGCCAACAAACCAAGTTGTCCACCTTACAAATTATTTGCCCAGCAAATTCAGAAAATGTATATCAGTCTGGTATTATTGCTATAAACATAGACACTAATAAAGACTGTACTAGACTACTAAATGACTGAAATGTACAATCCTCCAAGCATAGTTTATCCCATCATTACATAGTTTATCCCTACTTACTCAAACTACTTCATGTAGTCAAAAACACACCTCAGGTATTAACCTTTTAAGCATAACCCTTTAAGCATAACCCTACAAGCTAACCACACTCTATCTAACAGAATAAACAAACCATTCTACTAACACTCCATCTCAAAATGTTATCCCCAACAACATGACAATTATGCAATTCACAACACAGTAGGCATACAAACCTGTGATGGGAAACTATGCACCTAACCACTTTGTAATGTAACAGTCTAATTAATACATATGTATCTAAGTATGTATGTATGTATACAATATATAACTACTATTTTTATATGTGAATTGTCAAACTATACCATATGTAAATCTTGGAATGATTAATATTGTTATTTCAGCTGACTTGAGCTAGCCGCTGATGACAATATACATATATTGTAAATAACTGTATTGTCACATGGCTGGAAGACCAGTGCCACGGCGCTGACAAAAAACTTTATTCAATGAGTAAACTATATTTACAACAAAAACAACAACAATTTTTTTTTTAAATGCTTGTTCAGGGGCCTGGACAGTGAGATTAGTTCTGAGTGTCCATTTTGTAAGTCATTGGTTTGATATGTAGCTGATACAGTATCCTGGTCATGCCAACAAGTTTTATGACGGTGATGCGTATCATCACAGGGTCACCAGTAATAAATGTTTCATAAGTGCAGATATGTAGGATAAAATGTAGGTAAATGTCTCTGGTTTCGAAAATGCTATACTTTCATTGGTTTTCTCTATTTGTATTTACAGCATGTGATCGAGGATCTGACGGAGTTTGTGATCTTCTTCCTTCTCTTCGCGGCATCGCTCATAGAGTTTGTACTGGCCTGCTTCGCGGAGAAAGTGCAGGGCTATGAACAGGTATGACTCTTTAAATTAGAGCGGGATGTAGCTCAGGCGGTAGCATCTCCACCTGTGAAGCTGTCGGTCATCCGATCGATCCCTTTCAGTGGACGCATTTTCAGTTTGGGCTATTTTCCATTCCAACCAGTGGTCCACAACTGGTTCATCAAAGGTTGTTGTATGTACTGTACTGTCTGTGGGAAAGTGTATAGAAATTTATAAAAGACCCCTTGCTTACCAGAAAGAGTAGCCTATGTGGCGGAAGTGGGTTTCCTCCAATGATAATAAGCTTGTATTATTTAACGGCACCTCTAGAGAACATTGATTTTTATTATCGGCCATTGGACATCAAACTTATGGTTATTATTAGATATCTCTTTGGAGTGGCGCCCCCTGCCCTCCTTACCTCGCCACATTCACCGCCCCCCCCCTCCCCCCCCCCCCCCCCCCCCATCTCCAGCAATTCTGGTTCCTGCTACCCTCCAGTCCATACCTCCAATGTGCTGATATAAATAGAAAATATAATCATATCCCTTTTTGTATTCGCCCATTCGTGTAGCTTACTCTATGATCTGTATACAGAAGAATATGACAGGTGATGGTACCTATCAATCAATAGGATACAGCTATAATAGGCCTTGGACCTGTTAGCCGCTCTTAATTAATAGAAATGGAGACAGTTCTTCAGATATGGTTGATTGTAGTAACTGTCACTGGCTCCAAGATATACATAATGCTTGACCAGTATGCATCCAGTCTGGACTTGAAACAGTTCACCGACTCTGCTGCTACGATACTCTCCGGCAAGTCATTCCACAGGTCAACCACCCTAAAGCTGAAAACGTTGTGTCGCAGGTCCAATGGTTGAAACTAAGCATTACCATTGGCACCACCGCTTAGTGGAACAAGTATCTATGTGAACTGCAAGGAAGGAGGCCTGATAAAAACAAAATGTCTATCTATACTTGATTCTATCGATCCAACTTAGATACTGGTGCTGCATCAAGCAGTTGTAGCTGCATAGAAGTGGAAACTTAACTCAATTTAATAATAGACCTAACTGCTCAAGCATGTGTTAACTGCTCAAGCATCTGGTGTCAGAATTTTGACAATCAAAACAAATTGGTATGTTTCACTCAAAATATTCTAAAGTTAGCCAATTAATATAAAATTCATTTCAAACTAAAGTGAGGTGTATTATAACGATCAACATAATATCTTTATCTTTCACAACATATGGCAGAAATTTAAAGACTATCGGACTGCACAACTTCAGTCTGCAGGGAAGACACAATGGTGGTGGGATGATATGCACCATTTATATTTGCATAATGAACTATACAACATGTACACGTGTTCTGTTCTGTCCAATAGATCTGTCCGGAAGTGACGTCATCGTTCATGTCAAGGATTACATATTCGTGGCTTGATAGGTGAGTTGTATAATTGTTCTCCTTTAGGCATTTTAAGTATGTCAACTGACGACAGGCATTATTGAAGGAGCGGGACATAGCTCAGGTGCTAGAGTGTCCACCTGTGAAGGTGTTGAACATCCTATCGATCCTGCTCAGTGGACCCATTTGCAGTTTGGGCTATTTTCCATTTCAACTAGTGGTCCACAACTGGTTCATCAAAGGTTGTGGTATGTGCTGTCCCTGTCTGTGGGAAAGTGCACATAAAAGACCCCTTGCTGCTTATCAGAAAGTGTAGCCTATGTGGCGGTAGCAGGTTTCCTCCAAAGAAATATGTCAGGCTGACCATATGTTTGGCATCCATCATCATCATCATCATCATCATCATGTCGGTCACGATGCGACAAAGACTGCTTTCATTACTTGACTGCCGCTCTCCATTTAGCTCTCTGCTGTGAGAGTGATGTCCATGAGTCGGTCTTAATGTCTCTCAGCTTCAGGTTTCTCTTGATGGTATCCTTGAACCGGAGACGAGGGCACCCTCTCTTTCTGTAACCAGAAGACAGTTGAGAATAGAGGATCTGCTTTGGTAGCCTGTCTGATGACATCCTCATGAGGTGTCCAGTCCACCGGAGATTCTTTTTGATCAGAAGATCGTCCATAGAGGGCAGCCCCGTCCATTCGAGTATTTCCTTATTTGTCACTTTGTCCTTCCAGGTTAGCCTCATGATTGAATGCAGATGTCGCATCATGAAGGCATGCAGCTTTTTCACCTGTCGTCTGTACACTGTCCAGGCCTCGGCTCCATATAGTAGGGTGGGTAGCACGATTGCATGGTAGATCTTGCCTTTGACCCGCATGGACACATGGTGGTTGTTCCAGAGTCTCTGGCGTAGTCGCCCGAAAAATGTGCTAGCCTTGGCCATCCTCCTATGTATTTCAGCATCAATGCGTCCATCACTTGACATAGTGCTTCCGAGGTAGGTGAATTCCGGAACAGAGTTCAGCTTGTTTCCATCAACCATGATATCCTCCTCTCGGGTTCTTGTAGAGTTGACATTTCATGAAAGCTGCCTGCAAAAGTGTTGAAGTGCTGCTGGCTTTTGCAAGTTACCAGCGGCACTCTCTCGGGGAGCAAATAGAGGTTTCACACCGGCAAGAACATGTCCAGACAGGCGCAAAACTATTTGTCCCTGCAGTGGCTGGTCGGGAGATGTTGGGAGTTCCATACATCAACCGCCCTTAATGCTGCCACAGTGACATGTTTTTCTGTCTAGGGTTTGCTCCCTTAGCCTTCGGTTCTGTCAAGAACCTGTACCACAAGGCAGTGGTTTACAACTCTGCAGGGCAGGGGCGTCAAAGTCCCTGAGGTATTGCAATACCTGCATACCTGCATACCTGACAGCCGATGATAAAAGTCACTGTGCTCTAAAGGTGTTAAATAAAACAAACTTTCCTTTTTACAGGTGTTATTGATTAACTATGCTTCTTTATGGTTGGCTTTCAGAAGCATTCATGACCTCAGTAATCTTATGGGGGCTGTCATATTACGATGAATCGCGCAAACGTATGGTGACATATGTGATTTTTTGCCACTACGTCGGGATATGTTGTTATACGTTACACGTGGGCACACTTTGGTATACATCAATGTATGTCGACATACATCAGCTTGCGTCAGGTGGTCGGCAAAGTTTTGTGCATGCACAAAACTTTTGATGTACGACAAAGCATGGGTGCTTACGTTAGGTGTGCGTTGAGATGCGTTAGATGCGTGTTGGAGGAACTTTGTTCTTACATTATCCTATGTTGACTTTCGTTCCTCTGACGGAGAGCGTTCAGTCCGCACGTTGGGAACGTCACGCCAATGTATGACGACATTCTTCTAACGTATGCATAACATATGGCCGACGCATGGTTGGCGTTTCTCCACCGTGTCTTGATGTATAGGACGCGCGTATGGCACTTGCTTAATGTATATAACATTCACCGGCATTCTGCGAACGTGCCGTGATCATTTTGCGGGTGGGTTGGGTGCCCCCCGCACATTGGCATGCGTTACTCAAGCGTTACGCCAACGTCGCACGCGCTGGGTGCATGCTGGCGCAATGCCGAAATGCGCTGGACTGTCATTGGACATGCGTCGCTCATGTGCTGGCACTACGCTCTCATACATTGTGCAACACGTTTAATGGTCGCTAGCGGAACGTTGAGAGCGCATTATGCCAACGCTAGGTAAATGCTGCACGTTCGAGAGGCAGATTAGCCACACGGTGTGCCAAACTTTTTTTTTTTTTTTCCTCATGCGTCGACATATGCTACCACTACTTCAGACCAATGCTACGCTTACGTCCACTACGTTACACTGACATCCAACTTCCCCCTCCCCACCCCCCCCACGCCGAAAGGTTTGACGCATCTCGACGTAAAAAAGTGATTTTACGCATTGGCAGCGCGCTTGCGAGATGCGTCATAATATGACAGGGCCTTTAAATTGGACACACCATACGGGTTGGCCAAATCAGTTAGAGCGTCCGTCTCCCGTGTTGGTAGACCATGGGATCGTGGGTTCGAACCCTGGTCGAGTCAAACCAATGAATTACAGATTGATACTTGTTGCTTCCTAGCCAGGCGCTCGGCATTATTAGGATAGGGCAAGGACTGGTTGGCGCATTGTCACAAGTCGGTATCCGTCCTGATATGACCTTAGATGTTGCTAGGACGTAAAACAACAACAAACATTAAATTTGACATCTATAACTATGCATATAATGTAGATAGCATAGAAAACGGAAAGGAAACGAAAAGAGAGAGAAAATAGGAAAACATCATTTTAAGGAAAATTCCAGAACTATGCAATGCCATGTAAAGCTAAGATTCCTTCTATGCGGTATGCGGTATGTGAATGGGAGGATTCCTTCTATGCGCTATGCGGTATGTGGCATGCAGCATGCGGCACACGACTGGCTATATTTAAAAAATAAAAATAAACAAGTATACTCCATACTGCACTGTATATGGCCTAATATGGCATTCATATCTATGTAACTCTTGGTACATCACATGGAGGTTCCTACCTTTATAATTACCAAATTATAGATAAGTATTCATATTTATGTGGCTATGGTAGCATTTTTACGAACCCGTAACCCAACCACCACCACTACCATATGTTTCCCCTCCGCGCACACTAATCACTATGTACACGGCACCCTTGTGTGTGTCCATTCCGTAATGCTCAGTCACCTCTCCTCATCTAAACCTAATGGACAAGGGTGACTGACGTTTCTATTCGCACACCGCGTGCCGCATGCCGCACCGATCGCTACAGGGACCGATCGAGTTGTCGCATTCACATTCGTATTCGCATACCGCATGTAAGGGATGTAGTCCATTGACTTCAAGGCGTTTCGATTTTTTGTCGCATTCGCATACCGCATGCCGCATACCGCGTGTAAGGAATCTTAGCTTTATGCACATGTATAGAGGGGGGTGTAATGACATTACAAGACAACTTTCGGTGGCCATATTGGATTACATAGAGAAGGCTTGCAACTGCCTACACTGTGCTTATTTACTGATTTGTTGGTTTATTTGTCACTGTTTTGAGCAGTTTGGCCTCAGAAGTTGTTGCTAAGGTGCTGTAAGTAAACACATTGGATGTAAACTGCCCAGAACCTCCTGGACCACAAGAAAACTCTGTTTTACTACATCTACATGCATTCACAACATGGCTAGGGAGGGTGCTTGTAATCCAAGATGGCTTGCTGCTGACCGCTAACTGCTGAGTGATGACGTCACGTGCACTCCCTCTATAGGCCTACGACTTTTATTATCGAACAGGAATTGTGTGCAGCAGTTTACTATTAAACTGAAGGCGATTTAACTGCATGGCTGGAAGATCAGTGCTCTGGCTCTGACAGCAAAACATTATTCAATAAATAAACTGCATTTAGTAAAGAACTAAAAAAAGAAATACTAGTGAAATTGTCTCTTACCAGAATGGGGTCAAAGCATCCCTGATAAAATCTCTGAATAGGCGTGAACCTTTTATCTAACTAGACCATATTGTTCTATCTATAGACATGTTGAGTGGTGTTGTTTACATCGTAGGTTTCCTGCACATGCGCATCGGCTGGATTGCAGAAGTAACCAATAAACATAGCCGACAGTGCTATGGGAGGTGGGTTAGGGTTCTGTGGTGTTTTAACTTGTATTTATTCATTCATTCACAATGCTCTGGAAGCATTAAGTACGCACACTAAAGCCATGTTCACACACGGGCGTTAAGTCGCCTCAACTAGTTTGCCTTGTCTAGTTCGGCTCACATTCGCCATGTGGATACGACGCTGAGGCAGATTAGGGCTGAGTCGATTCATCTAGTTCGCTTCAAGTAAACCACATTGCGAGGTAGTATTGATGAAGCGAACTAGCTTAAGTCGGCCCAAGTTCATAGTGTGAACGGTAGCGGCTTAGATGAGCCGGATTAAGGACGTCACACACATCCGCAGTCGAGACCTTAGTTTGTTGACTTTCCCGTCGATCAAAAGCGCATATTATATGATTTGGTCTAGGAAACCGCTAGCTGTGCACAGATATTTTTTTCATCATTTATTTTTAGGTTTTCACTGCCCAGCAGAAGTTTTGACCGTTCCAAAACAATACGACTCAGTCTATACATATCTAGGTCGAACCCACACTCTCTCGTGGCGACGTCGACTAACCGAAAGTGGCGCTGGTTAGTATGGACTTGCTGATGCTCAGATATCGATTTCCGGCTTAAACCGCCCCAAGTACTGGATGTGTGGACACGACACACTTTCACGCCTAGTTCGCCTCATCTAGTTCCCCTTATCTAGTTCGGCCTAAAGTTGTGGGTGTGAACACGGCTATAGTCACAACATCACAGCGATCTGTGAATTAAACATGTTGTCGTTGGTTGTTTTTGTTTACATCAGAGATTTCCTGCACATGGTTGACAGAAATAACTGGTCACCTGAAGCTAAGATTCCATATACGCGGTATGCGGTATGTGAATGCGGCAAAAAATCGAAAAGCATGGAACGGCATAGTAGTGCTTCCGTGTGTCCGAAGCGATTGCGAATGCAAATGCGGCAAATGAATCGACCCATGGACTGATCGGTGCGAATGCTGCTGCGTTTGACATAGAAAACAACAGTACGTTAGACTTTTCTCCACAAATTTGGAGCAAAAAACCCCTAAAATGGCATGGGCATCTTTTTCCCTCCCCTTTTTTTTTGTTTAACGACACCCCAGCACAAAAAGTAGACATCTGGGCCGCATTCAGGGTCTGTCTCCGAAACGTCTCGGCGATGCTTTTTGGCTTATTTCCGTTCAGGGTGCTTCTCCGAGACATCTCCCTTTTCAGATAGGAGACAAAAAGTGCTTCGAAAATGGCCGCCGTATTCAGTGGTTTCAGCCAATCATAGCATAGCTTTTTCCATTGCAAATGGCTGCCGCCTATGGGGATGGCCATTTTCGAGGCGACAAACTGCTTTTGCCATTCAGACTAGCGTGACGTCAGAGATTTCCCCCGAGACGTCTCGGAGGCGCACCCTGAATGCGGCCCTGCTATTGGGGGTCAGCATGGGTATCTACGTCGCATACCGCATTCGCATGCCGCGTATATGGAATCTTAGCTTTAGTCGACAGTAGCTGGGTTTTAATTAGAGTCACGTGGCACTTATTTATTTGTTTATTTTTTTGTTTATTTATTCATTTATTTTTTCATTCATTCCCAATGTTTTGGAAATATTGCACATGGAGGGGCCTAGCTTTGGGAATTTTCAGGTGGTGTGCAGATGGATAAAACGCTATTGGAATAAAACCCGATGGAATAAAAAGCTATAAAACATCATGTCTAGGCCTACAGGCCTAGATTACCGGTAGGCTACATATGTTAACATGTTTGAAATATCAGATGGTACGCAGCTGCATACCTGCGTACACGGAAGCTACGCCACTGACATGTACGCTAAACACAGTAACAAAATCACATATAAATAGAGAAGTGGTGTTTGTGGTGTTCTCTGTGGCGGAGTGGTTAGAGTGTCAGACTTTTTTCTAAGTCGGACTCCTAATCTGAAGGTCAGTGGTTCGATTCTCCATGCCCCCATCTCTGCCAATTTGGATTTCCACCGCTGTGTATAACTTACAGCGACATCAAAGGCCAGTTGCTCTCATACCATGTCTATGCGGTGTCGGAGGTTAAAAATCCCTTGGGTCGGTAAAAGTGTAGGCTCGGGCTTTCTATCGACAAACTGTCTAATGGTGAAAACAAGCCTATTCAGGCTTATCTATGATAGTCAGTATAAATCTTCAACAACAACAAAAAAGTGGATATTTTGTCGTGGACCGATTTTTACATTTCTACACAACAAAATGAGCCCTGGAGCTAATATACAAATAACCCACAGACTGCTCTTTAATGAAGCAAGCACATCCGAAAAAGATACAATGAGATGAGGACATGTTCATCGATAGACAATATGGCCACAATTTGTTGTTACAGTTTACTGTGTCTGCATATTCATTTAATATTATTAATCACTTGATAACTGTGTTACAGACATTGTGTCTCCCAAATATGAGCTCTATATTATTAATAGTTTTAATTTTCTGAGCATTGAAAGATGGCAATTTGAGTTATTTGCGTAAACAGCCAAAATATAAATTTTTTCAATCTACCATATCTCATTTTCTAATAAAGCTTTTGCATGTGATTTTACTTTGATGTAGAGTATTTCCTGCAAGTTTCCAGTCATTTGGTTCATCTAAGAAAAAAAATGAGTGGGTATAACTATTAATAGTAGGCTACAGATTTTATCCTGTGTTTAAAACATGACATTCACCGCAATGATACTGAGTGTGCGCTGCAGTTCGCTGACTGCTCTATTGGGTGTTGCAGGCTGGTGCTGAGCGGGTACAAGAAGGCCCTGGAAGAGCAGGATGTGTGGAGCCTGAGGCCTGGAGACTGCTCAGCCTCTGTGGGCCCTGCCATGGAGAAGGTCTGGAAGGCGACACCTATCAGTTACCAATGGCAACGACACACCAGGTACAAGCACAGGCTGTATATACGCAGTAAAACAGTAAAACCTCTCTAACGGACCCCCTCCACAGATCGACTACTACCCTATATCGATCACTTTATTTGGGTCCCAAACGATCGCCCATACAATACCATTGCAATGATAACAAAAAGTTCATAAACTGACCACCTCCCTAAATGGACCATTTAAAGTCGGTCCCATGGTCGGTCGATTTAGAGAGGTTTTACTATATGTAATGTTGGGGGGGGGGTTTGATGTAAATGGGAAATATTGCGCCTAGAGCGGGACTCGAACCCACATCTCTTTGCATTCCGGGCCAGTGTGCTAACCATTACACCACCTAGGCTCCCTGATTTCACCACACTAGCCATGCCTATACCTGTCTATATGGCTCCTTGCCTGAGAAGTCAGTGCAGACTACTACAATAATATAGCACATATATATAAATTACATAACTTATATATGCTATATAATCTATGTGAATATAAATAATGATGGCGCTCACATATTGTATTATTTTATTCTATTTCACATTTTGTCCTGTTCCGATTGTTGGTAACGCTGGCACCACCTAGAGTCCCTTCCCAGATATTCATTTGCGAACCGCGGGTCTATATAAATTGTTTATCCACCTGAAATTATCTCAGACTAATCTCCCGTTTCATGAAGATATATGAGCCTGTCTCAAAAGGTGCTAACTCTTTGTATTTTTGTCCATAGTAATGATTGACACAAAACAGCACAGAAACAGTTACACTGAAAACACAAGGACATTTGCTTCAAATCAATATGTATTCTATTGGGATTATGAAACACCATGTAAAAAACAAATCAGTTTATCCTGAGCAAATGCATAAGTAGATAGTGTGTTGATCGTTACTATGGACAGAGTTTTGTCCCATATTACTTGGCACCTTTTGAGACAGTCTCATATGTAATCTAATATGAAAAAAATCCTCTCGTGCGAGTGGCGATTTTATGTGCCCGGTAGTAACAGTGATAACCGGTGGTGGCGCCACCATCGAGCAGCGGAGGCGGTGTAGAATAATCGGTATCTGTATCCGATACATATTTTGGTGTTCTTTTTAGTGATACGGCTCTACTCCATTTTGATACCGATTTTTTGTTAAATTCATGGAAATAAAAATGGGTAGCCACATTATTCCCTTGTATGAATTCCACAACAATATCTACACTATAATGGAACACTTAATTGAGACTGGCGAAATCAAAGATACATGCAGCTGATGTTCAGCCACATACAGTGATGAATGTTGTATGTGAATGTAATATAGTTTATTGTATATAATGTTTGAGTAATAAAATTATGTAATGGGGGACCTCCGACTTTTTAGTTCAAATTCCTGCCGTTCGCATCGCCACTGAACCAGTGGGCCTATTCGGCACACTGTCACACTGCAAACCCAATGGCTATGAGCAATCTTCATACAGAAAAAGTCAAATATCTCTAAAACCACAACACCTACAGACAAGCCGCTTGGAATACATATAGAAAACATACAAGGAATCGATTATATTAAATTTATAAGGTTAGGGTTCTGTATTTCTATTAATTTTGAATGAAATAGACGTTTTTCACTGCGCGTACCGACAAACTCAATGCATTGTCAATGGCAGTGAGCAATCTTCATACAGAAAAAGTTTAATATCTCTAAAACCACACCACCTAGAAGCAACCCGCTTGGTATACATATAGAAAACATACAACGAATAGAATATATTAAATTTATAAGGTTAGGGTTCTGTATTTCTATTAATTTTGAATGAAATAGACGTTTTTCACTGCGCGTACCGACAAACTCAATGCATTGTCAATGGCAGTGAGCAATCTTCATACAGAAAAAGTTTAATATCTCTAAAACCACACCACCTAGAAGCAACCCTCTTGGTATACATATAGAAAACATACAACGAATAGATTATATTAAATTTATAAGGTTAGAGTTCTGTATTTCTATTAATTTTGAATAAAAATTGACCTTTTGCACTGCGCGTACCGGCGAACTCAGTGCATTGTCAATGGCCGTTTAGGACCACTGGTACCGATGCGCCATCTAGTGTCAACAAATGAACTACCCCGGATGTCCCCCATTGTATTCAAGTGAAGAGCTTAGGCACAAATCCCCGTAAACACCATTCCAAAAAATGACTTATAGTTTTAAAGATTTACCTGAAGGTCATTTTAATTCACAGTAATTCTACATCGGTTGTGAAGAAAAGGTTATTGAGCAATGGACAAACAAAATAAGAATCTAAAAATGTAACTTTTAAAGGCTTGAGTGCAATGACAAAGGGACCAGCTATAGCTCGCTGGGACACTGTGCGTACTCCGACAAATGCTCTCCAAGCACAACTTTGTTTAGCTTTTATGTTTAAATGAACCAAGTATGTGTGGGGAGAGTAGGGGACCCACTTCACCACCAGAAGTGGGTCAGTTCTGAGGCTGGGAATAGCTGGCAGCTGTTGTTTTAAAAATGGCTGGGTGAGTGGAGATAAGGGAGAGTAAAACTGGGGTATTTTCAATCTTCTTTAGAGTAGTTCAATCAGGAAATATATTTGTGTAATGTAAAATATATGTTAGTACAATTACATTGCATAATTCAATGAGAAACAGATATAGATGAAAAACGTTTTTTTGTTGATGAATGTAAAAAAGGTTCTGCTGTGGATGGGGTTTGAACCCACACCAACAAACAACTTCAGATTACAAGTCCAACACTCTAACCACTAGGCCACAGAGACCACACATGGATAAAAGTCTCAGTTCAGGCTATTGGTGAATACACGATGCCACGGTTTGGCCATATTGACCAATTTCATGTGATGTCAGCACGGGTATCTAGGTCAGTGCTGGCTGCAGGATGACACACTGTCACACTACTAACTCAATGGCTATGAGCAATCTTCATAGAGAAAAGGTGAAATATCTCTAAAACCATACCACCTAGACACAAACCGCTTGAAACTCATATAGAAAACATATTCAACGAATAGATTATATTAAATTTATATGGTTAGGGTTCTGGATTTCTATAGATTTTGAATAAAATCGACGTTTTGCACTGCGCGTACCGGCAAACTGCCCGCGAAGGGTAAAATACGGCAATGCTATGTCTATGTGGAGCTTTTATTTTTGTAAAATAAATTTAAAAGATTTAATTGGATCGATTAAAAATATCTTAATGCGCGATTGAAGAGGAAGATCTGAAGTATTTAATGTACCCTAAGAGCAATTTACGCTGAAAGTATTAAAAACAAGAGATAATAGTGAAAATTGGGATATTCTCAGTGTCAGTGCCAGTGCATTGTCAATGGCCGTGAGCAATCTTCATATGCCCAAATCTATTCAATGCGATCATATTTGATAGACATACGCAATAAGTGAAATTTATTCAAATTAACCCTAAATCCGAAGCGAAATTAACGCTGCTGCCGCAAAGCCAGCGATATTAATATTTTCGAATCGACGAATCTAAAGTACACAAATCGCCGCCGCCGCAGCGACTGGAGGGAGAACTGAGACTATTAATTATGTGTGGTCTCTGTGGCCTAGTGGTTAGAGTGTTGGACTTGTAATCTGAAGTTGTTTGTTGGTGTGGGTTCAAACCCCATACACAGCAGAACCTTTTTTACATTCATCAACATAAAAACGTTTTTTCATCTATATCTGTTTCTCATTGAATAATGTAATTGTACTAACATATATTTTACATTACACAAATATATTTCCTGATTGAACTACTCTAAAGAAGATTGAAAATACCCCAGTTTTACTCTCCCTTCTCTCCACTCACCCAGCCATTTTAAAAACAACAGCTGCCAGCTAGTACCAGCCTCAGAACTGACCCACTTCTGGTGGTGAACTGGGTCCCCTACTCTCCCCACACATATTGGGTTATTTAAACATAAAACCCAAACAAGGTTGTGCTTGGAGAGCATTTGTCGGAGTACGTTCCCGTCGCCAGCGACCTATATCTGGCCCCATTAAATCAATTTTGGGATTGGCGTTTACGGGGTTTTGCTGCCTGAACTATTCAAGTGTTTTTTTTATGGTATGCAGGACGTAATTATTATGTGATACAGATTCATACAGGATTTTGGGTGAAAAATACAGGATTGCCATAAAAAAAAAATGTGGCAGGTTTGAATATCGCAGAATTTCACAGGACGACGCAGTGCAAACAAGACGACGACTGGGTAATTATTATGTGATACAGATTCATACAGGATTTTGGGTGAAAAATACAGGATTGCCATCCAAAAAAAAATGTGGCAGGTTTGAATATCGCAGAATTTCACAGGACGACGCAGTGCAAACAAGACGATGACGACGACGAGAGCCAACCTTTGCTCGCCGGAGCTGTGGGTGGAAGAAGGGCTGGTGGTATCCAAGATGGCGCCACGCAGCGAGCGGCGCCATCTTTGTTCCTGACGCTGCTGCGTGTGTTCGGCCCGACGTTGCTGCTGTCACACATGTGTAAGCTCGTCTGTGACGTCCTCGTATTCCTAGGGCCTACTCTGCAACGGTATGTCGATGGAGAATGTTTACTTCCAGAAATTGTGCAACAAAAATTAACAAAATATAAGAAATTTAATTTTATATTTCTTTAAAAGATTTGATAAATAAATTAGTGCACGAGCTTAAAGCTGCATAATCCAATGAAAACATCAAATTTTCGAAACAAAGCACTGACTTACATTTAATTTTTAATTTTTATTTAATTTTGTACATTAGTTGATTAAAGTTGCATATTCCAGTGATTTTGGGTTTCTGTCATTTTCTAAGATAACTATATTAGGTTGATCGTTATAATCTACCTTACTTTAGTTTGAAGTAACTTTTATTTTCAATGGCTAACTTTTGAGATATTTGAAATGCAAACATGCAGCATTAATTTTGGCAAGCACACCAAAACTCTTGACACCATAGGCTTCTGCAGTAACATATTCAAATAAATTGATGTAGTATTCCCTTCTATGTGGCAACAAATGTTTAACAAGCGCATCATTATCTATGCAACTTTAATTAAAAAAATTTAAATGTTAGTGTGCAAGCTCGAAGCTGCATAATCCAATGAAAACATCAAATTTTCGAAACCAAAACCCTGACTTTAAAACTCGAATCGAAGGCTTTCTGAGGTCTTTTTGCATTCTCTCCCATCTCACCAACTCTGTGCCGATATAAGTAGCCATTAAATACTGGAACTAGGAATTCCACTTCCTGTTCCACGCTAAAGCAATTTTCGCCCATATTTAGACTACGTTGTCATTTACCCTTATAGATATAAGATTCACCCCGTACTTGTAGTAGGGGTGAAAAAACAACCCATTAGAAAATGTGGCGAAAGGCTGGGTAAATGAAATGTGCAGATAAATTCTTAATTTCAGAAGCAAAATATATTCTTTGCATCCCTCTTTATATTTTTGGAGGAATAATTGATTAAATAACATAGATTAATAAGACTTTAAACTCGATTCGAGAGAATTTAGTGACCACCATCTTGGTTGTTTTGCATTCTCTCTCATCTCATCAACTCTGTGCCAAAATAGATACACATTGGATGAGGGAACAAGGAGCTCATCTTCTCTGATTGCTTGATTGATACCAAACAACTTTCGCTCATTTTTAGACATAGTTGTTATTCATCCATACTGCAAGTACGGGGCGAATCTTTTACCTACCTTCACTCCTACTCTCGGTAGGGGTGAATCTTTGACGTAACTTCACCATGCTCTGGGTGAGGGTGAATCTTTGATCTGCCTTCACCCTACTCTTTGTAGGGGTGAATCTTTGATGTACCTTCACCATGCTCTGGGTAGGGTGAATCGTTGATCTACCTTCACCCTACTCTGGGTAGGGGTGAATCTTTGACGTACCTTCACCATGCTCTGGGTAGGAGTGAATCTTTGATCTACCTTCACCATGCTCTGGGTAGGGGTGAATCTTTGATCTACCTTCACCTTACTCTGGGTAGGGGTGAATCTTTGATCTACCTTCACCATGCTCTGGGTATGGGTGAATCTTTGATCTACCTTCACCATACTCTGGGTAAGGGTGAATCTTTGATCTACCTTCACCATGCTCTGGGTAAGGGTGAATCTTTATCTACATTCACCATACTCTTGGTAAGGGTGAATCTTTGACGTACCTTCACCATGCTCTGGGTAGGGGTGAATCTTTGATCTACCTTCACCATGCTCTGGGTAGGGGTGAATCTTTGATCTACCTTCACCTTACTCTGGGTAGGGGTGAATCTTTGATCTACCTTCACCATGCTCTGGGTAGGGGTGAATCTTTGATCTACGTTCACCATACTCTGGGTAAGGGTGAATCTTTGATCTACCTTCACCATGCTCTGGGTAAGGGTGAATCCTTATCTACATTCACCATACTCTGGGTAAGGGTGAATCTTTGATCTACCTTCACCCTACTCTGGGTAGGGGTGAATCTTTTATCTACCTTCACCTATACTCTGGGTAGGGGTGAATCTTTGATCTACCTTCACCCTACTCTGGGTAGGGGTGAATCTTTGATGTACCTTCACCATGCTCTGGGTAAGGGTGAATCTTTGATCTACCTTCACCCATAATCTGGGTAGGGGTGAATCTTTGATCTACCTTCACCCTACTCTGGGTAGGGGTGAATCTTTGACGTACCTTCACCCTACTCTGGGTAGGGGTGAATCTTTGATGTAACTTCACCCATGCTCTGGGTAGGGGTGAATCTTTGATCTACCTTCACCCTACTCTGGGTAGGGGTGAATTTTTGACGTACCTTCACCATGCTGTGGGTAGGGGTGAATCTTTTATGTACCTTCACCCTACTCTGGCTAGGGGTGAATCTTTGATGTACCTTCACCATGCTCTGGGTAAGGGTGAATCTTTGATCGACCGTCACCCTACTCTGGGTAGGGGTGAATCTTTGATCTACCTTCACCCATACTCTGGGTAGGGGTGAATCTTTGATCTACCTTCACCCTACTCTGGGTAGGGGTGAATCTTTGATGTACCTTCACCATGCTCTGGGTAAGGGTGAATCTTTGATCTACCTTCACCCATACTCTGGGTAGGGGTGAATCTTTGATCTACCTTCACCCTACTCTGGGTAGGGGTGAATCTTTGACGTACCTTCACCCTACTCTGGGTAGGGGTGAATCTTTGATGTAACTTCACCCATGCTCTGGGTAGGGGTGAATCGTTGATCTACCTTCACCCTACTCTGGGTAGGGGTGAATCTTTGACGTACCTTCACCATGCTGTGGGTAGGGGTGAATCTTTTATGTACCTTCACCCTACTCTGGGTAGGGGTGAATCTTTGATGTACCTTCACCATGCTCTGGGTAAGGGTGAATCTTTGATCGACCGTCACCCTACTCTGGGTAGGGGTGAATCTTTGATCTACCTTCACCCATACTCTGGGTAGGGGTGAATCTTTGATCTACCTTCACCCTACTCTGGGTAGGGGTGAATCTTTGACGTACCTTCACCCTACTCTGGGTAGGGGTGAATCTTTGATGTAACTTCACCCATGCTCTGGGTAGGGGTGAATCGTTGATCTACCTTCACCCTACTCTGGGTAGGGGTGAATCTTTGACGTACCTTCACCATGCTCTGGGTAGGGGTGACTCTTTTATCTACCTTCACCCTACTCTGGGTAGGGGTGAATCTTTGATGTACCTTCACCATGCTCTGGGTAAGGGTGAATCTTTGATCTACCATCACCCTACTCTGGGTAGGGGTGAATCTTTGATCTACCTTCACCCATACTCTGGTAGGGGTGAATCTTTTACCTACCTTCACCCATACTCTGGGTATGAGTGAATCTTTTACCTACCTTCACCCCATCTCTAGGTAGGGGTGAATCTTTATCTACCTTCACCCATACTCTGGGTAGGGGTGAATCTTTTCCCTACTTCACCTCTACTCTGGGTAAGGATGAATCTTTGATCCAACTTCACCCCTACTCTGGGTAAGGGTGAATCTTTTATCTACCTTCACCCATACTCTGGGTAGGGGTGAATCTTTTTCCTACCTTCACCCTTACTTTGTGTAGGGGTGAATCTTTTACCTACCTTCACCCGTACTGTGCTTATTGTTACAGACTGCTTATCAGTTTTACGGAGGACCGCAATGAGTATGCGTGGCACGGGTTTGTTTACGCCGCCATCGCCTTCATCATCCCGATGGTCAACGCCTTCTTCTTCCAAATGCTCTTCCACATCGGACTCAGCGTCGGCATGAGGGTCAAGTCTGCAGTCATCTATCTCATTTACCAAAAGGTAGACACTCTGACTCACTTCACCGCTTGTCATGATATGAATCCACGCTAGATAGAAGATTCACTTGCCCTCAGAGTTGGGGTGAATTTAGATAAGTTGGTTGGTTGGTTGTCGGAGTTTTACGTCCTGGCAAAAATCTAAAGGCCCTGTCACACTACGACGTAACAGGCCAGCGTAGGGACAACGTGAAAATAAATTTAACACGGTGAAATTCTCGGCGTAATATGCAAATACGAGCCCAAGTTGGACGTCATTGACGTGAGCGTAACGTCGGTCTAGCGTTGTGACAACGAGAGAGGACAAAGGAATTATTAATTGTGTCAACGTGAGGCTAGCGAAACCCCAGCGCAACGTCAGCCTAAGGTCATATCAGGACGGGTACTGACTTGTGATAGTGTGCACTCATAGCGACTGTGGGGTACATTAGGTGATTAAAGTTGCATCGTTTTGAGTTTCTCTCATATTCTGAGATAAATATTTCAGGTTGATCATTATAATCTATCTTAAATTGGTTCGGGATAACTTTGATTTTAAATAGCTAACCTTGGAGATATTTGAAGGGTAAACATACAAAATCAGTTTTGGAAAACACGCCAAAACTCTGACACCATAGGCTTATGCAGTAACATGTTCTAATAAATTGACTCAGTATGCCCTTATATTTAGCAACAAGTGCTTAATAAGTGTATCTGTATCTAAGTTAGATATGTAGAATAAAATCTAGGTGAGTGCTTAGGTTTTGAAATTTTTTTGTTTCATTGGACTATGCAACTTTAAGCAGGGGAAATTTCAATCGTGGATGATTGGTCTTCCTCATTCCACTGCTCCTTGCCCTATCCTAATAATGCCGAGCGCAAGTGACAAGTATCAATTTGTAAGTCATTAATTGGGTGCACTCGTTATTGTTCGAACCCGTGGGTTCGGATCCCACGACCTACCAAAACGGGAGACGGTCGCTCAACTCATTCGGCCATCCCGTCTTTATAGTGCTGCCCTACTGGGAAATCAGGCTGCCAGCACCGAGACCCGATATTCCACCTAGTCATATTATCCTGACACTGGGCTAACCAGTCCTTGCCATATCCTATTAATGCAGGCCGCCAGGCTAGGTAGTGACATGTGTCAATTTTGTAAGTCATTGGGTTGACTCGACAGGGCAGGGAACTCCCAATCTCAAGCACGGGAGGCCTGCGCTCTACCGATTCGGCCACCGCGCCCGGTGACATGTAGGGTCTTTGCTTTCTGTACCTACTGAGGGACCAGAATTGCACATTTTACCAAACTGTTGATTTGATGGCACTGCACCAACAATTTTACACTGCAAACAGCATGCATGACCTTTTTACTAAAGTTAAACAAGAAGATATTTGAGCCTTTTTGAGGGCAGCTGGTCTGTACCACCTCATATAGTTCATTAAAGCAATTTTATTAATTAATTCTTTTATCTATTATATTTAATTATATGATTTTGAGCTTTTAAAAATTCATAAATGTCTATTGATATATATATAACTGATCGTATGCTTTTACATTATATGTAAAGGCGATGGTTGAATAAAAAACAAACAATTCTCGTCGTGAATATGGCCTATGCTGCAGACATGGCGTAAAGAAACCACCAATCAATCAAAACCCGTATTGTATAACATGGCTTCTCGGCAGGCGCTGGTGCTTAGCAACGATGCCCGGAAGCAGACGACAGTTGGCGAGATTGTGAACCTGATGTCGGTGGACGCTCAACGTCTGCAGGATGTGACGGGGTGGATGTGGATGGTGTGGTCGTCTCCACTGCAGGTACCTTTTATTTTTTTAAATGAATAAAAAAAATTACAACTATAACAAATTGCAAAAAGAAAATTAAGAAAGACTAGAAGCGAGAGATATAGATAAAGAAATATGTACTAAGTAATAGATCACAGATAAAAAAGTGAATAAGCCATAAAACATCACAAACCAACAAGAAACACTATACTAAGCAAGTAATGACCATGTAAGTGTCAGGCAAGACATGCAGTTGAAATAATGCGAGGTGTCTCTAAAGCAAAATGAACTGAAAGCAACAACAAAGAAAATGGAGTACATGAAACACATACAAATTATCCACAAACCTAACCTTCAAAGGTGTGACACAAACAAGAAACTAACATAGTATATCTTTGTTTGTTGCTTTACATCCTTGCAACATCTAAGGTCATGTAGTATATCTAGATTAAAACGCTAATTGAATGGGTACAAGGTATTACAAATGTTAACTATTTTAAAAATCTAATCGATAACCAAAGAAACCGAAAATGAAAATCAATCCTGTATGACCACTATCGCACAGAGGCATAAGCGAGTTGCATAGTCCGATGGTTTTGAATTTCTGTATTTTTTCTGAGATAAATATATTAGACCGATCACTAGTATCTACTTTACATTAGTTCAAAGTTACTTTTATTTTAAATGGTAAACTTTTGAGATATTTTGAGTGCAAACATGGAAAATTAATTTTGGCAAGCTTGCCAAAACTCTGACACCATAGACTTCTGCAGTAACAGGTTCTGTTAAATTGACTCAGTATTGCCTTCTATGCAGAAACAAATGCTTAATAAGTGCATCAGTACCTAAGTTAGATATGTCAAATCAAATCTAGATAATTGGTTTGGTTTTGAAAATGTGATATTTGATCGGACTATGCAGCTTTAACTGTTATGAGCAGAATAAACAAACCATCATTAAATATATATATATATATATATATATATATATTATATATATAAATATCACTGGGAAATCAGGCCACCAGCACCATGAGCTGATATCCCACTCAGTCACATTATCCTGACACCGAGCCAACCAGTAATTGCCCTATCGTAATAATTCCGAGTGCCTGGCTATGAAGCGACAAGTATCAATTTTGTAACTCATTGGTTTGACTCGACTGGGAATTGAACTCCCGACCTACCGCACAGGAGGTCTACGCTCTACCGATTCGGTCACCGCATCCAGTCACACTAAAAGTTGCTAACTGAAGAGCTGTTCATTTCTCATTTCCGGGGAGCAGGACATAGCTCAGGCGGTAGAGGGTCCACCTGTGAAGCTGTTGGTCATCCGATCCATTTGCGGTTTGGGCTATTTTCCGTTCCAACCAGTGGTCCACAACTGGTTCATCAAAGGTTGTGGTACGTGCTGTCCTGTCTGTGGGAAAGTGAATATAAAAGACCACTTGCTGCTTATCGCAAAGAGTGGCCTATGTGGTGGCAGCAGGTTTCCTCCAAAGAAATATGTCAGAATGGCTATATGTTTGACATCCAATAGCCAATGATACAATTGAGGTGTCGTTAAATAGCTTTACTTGCATAAATTTCTCATTTCCAGGTTGTGGTGACGGTTTGGCTGCTCTGGAATATACTGGGCCCCTCCGTGTTGGCGGGGCTCGCTGTTATGATCATACTCATACCAGTCAATGTAGTCATAGCGTCACGCCAACAGAAACTACAGGTGAGCCACAACAGTCTCAACAGTCCCAACATGCGCAACACTCAATAGTTTCAGCAGTCCCAACAGTATGAACAGTCCCAAACAGTCAGCATCTCCAAGAGCCTCAACAGTCCCAAAGTGCTCAACAGCCAATAATTGCAACAGTCTGAACAGTCCCAAGCAGTCAGCAGTTCCAAGAGTCTCAACAGTCCCAACATGCTCAACAGCCAATAGTTGCAACAGTCCCAATAGTCTGAACAGTCCCCAAGCAGTCAGCAGTTCCAATAGTCTCAACAGTCCCAACATGCTCAACAGCCAATAGTTGCAACAGTCCCAATGGTATCAAGAGTCCCAACATGATCCATAGTTGCAATATACCCTAACACTCCCAACAGCCTCAACAGACTGAATCATCAACAGTCCCAAAGATAGTGTCAATAGTCAGCAGTTCCACCAGTCAGCAGTTCCAACAATCCCAAGGCTCAACAGTTCCAACAGTCTGAATAGTCAACAGTTCCAACAGTCTCAACAGTCAAAGGCCCCAATACTCCCAACAGCCTGAGCAGTCTCAACAGCTTGACCAGTCTCAACAGTTTACCAATTTCACCAGTCTCAGCAGCCTGACCAGTCTCAACAGTTTCAACATTTTGACCAGTCTCAACCGTCTCAATAGCCTGACCAGTCACAACAGTCCCAACAGCTCGAACGGTCAACACCCCAACAGCCCCAACAACCTAATCAGTCTCAACAGCCTGAACAGTCCAAACAGTCAGCTGCGCCAATTGTTCCAACTGCCTAACCAGTCTCAACCATCTCAATAGCCTGACCAGTCTCGACAGTCCCAACAGCTCGAACGGTCAACACCTCCAACAGTTCCAACATCCTAATCAGTCTCAACAGCCTGAACAGTCCCAAAAGTCATCTGCCCCAATTGTTCCAACTGCCTGAGCAGTCCCAACAGTCTTAATAGCCTGACCAGTCTCAACAGTCTCAACAACCTAAACAGTCTCAACAGTGAACTGCCCCAACTGTCTCAACAACCTAAACAGTCTCAACAGTCCCAACATTCAACTGCCCCAATTGTCCCAATAGCCTGACCAGTCCCAACAGTCTCAATAGCCTGACCAGTCTCAACAACCTAAACAGTCTCAACAGTCAACTGTCCCAACTGTCTCAACAACCTAAACAGTCTCAACAGTCCCAACAGTCAACTGCCCCAATTGTCCCAACTGCCTGACCAGTCCCAACAGCCTGGCCAGTGTCAACAGTCTAAACAACCTAAACAGTCTCAACAGTAAACTGTCCCAACTGTCTCAACAACCTAAACAGTCTCAACAGTCCCAACAGTCAACTGCCTCAATTGTTCCAACTGCCTGACCAGTCCCAACAGTCTCAATAGCCTGACCAGTCTCAACAGCCTCAACAACCTAAGCAGTCTCAACAGTCAACTGTCCCAACTGTCTCAACAACCTAAACAGTCTCAACAGTCAACTGCTCCAACTGTCTCAACAACCTAAACAGTCTCAACAGTCAACTGCCCCAATTGTCCCAATAGCCTGCCTAGTATCAACAGTATCAATAGCCTGACCAGTTTAAACAGTTCCAACAGTCCCAACAGCCTGACCAGTGTTAACAGTCAATGTGCCCATTTTCTCCACCAGGTGAAGCAGATGGAAATCAAGGACGCCCGCATCAAGTTAATGGACGAGCTGCTCAGTGGTATGAAGGTGGGCACACATTGCTTCATGTTTGTTTGTTTGCTTTTATTGTAAACAATTTTGTAAACAATTTATTCATCACAACAAACAAGCCTTTTGAGATTTGTCGCATATGTGTGTATAGAGGGGGCTCGGGGGGAGTGGGAGGGTAGTGATGGGGAAGGAATGCAGTTGGGACAATTAGGATCTGGGTCAATAGAGTACATAGATTTGTACAAAAGATGAATTTGGGTTTGGTTTGGTTTATTGGGGTTTTATGTCTTAGCAACATCACACAGTTGGTTGGTTGGTTGTTGGAGGATTTACGTCCTGGCAACATTTAAGGTAATATCAGGACGGGTACCGACTTGTGACGGTGTGCACTCATGGCAACTTACTGGTGCTTCCCCACTGGGAAATCAGGCTACCAGCACTATGACTTGATATCCCACTCAGTCACAATATCCTGACACTGAGCCAACCAGTCCTTGCCCTATCCTAATAATGCCAAGATTCTAGCTAGGAAGCGACAAGTATAAATTTGTATGATCATGTATTTTGGTGATATAGGTGCTCAAGCTGTATGCCTGGGAGATTGCTTTCGGAGACAAGGTGACAGCGATTCGAGAAACGGAACTGGGTCGCCTACAGACATATGCCTCACTCGCAGCTGTAGGCAGCTTCTCCTGGACTATGGCAACATTCCTGGTATGTACACTATCACTTACCCACTACTGATTTGGTAGGCATATGCCTATATCAGGAGGATATCTATTTTTTTAAATTTTTTTTTGGTGATAAATATGTTTATTCTGCTGAATAAGTCTTTTGTCAGTGCCGAAGCACTGGTCTTCCAGCCATCTTTCAATTCAGGATCATTTACACAAAAGGTATATAGAATAAGGTGTACAATACCTGTTGAGTAGACAATTTGCACCATGTAACACAATGAAATTCTGAAACCCAAAAGTTCCATAACAATATGGTACAGTAGTGTCATATAACCAGATCAATATTAGTCAGATCAATGTGAGTATTCACATAGTATTTATCCACTACTGATTTAACAGGCTATAGGCCTGTGTCAGGATGTCATACTTATTCAGTGCTGATTTTGTAGGCTATAAGCCTGTATCAGGATGTCTATTACTTATCCATTACTGATTTGGTAGGCTATAAGCCTGTATCAGGATGTCTATTACTTATCCACTACTGATTTGGTAGGCTATGAGCCTGTATCAGGATGTCTATTACTTATCCACTACTGATTGGGTAGGCTATGAGCCTGTATCAGGATTTCTATTACTTATCCACTACTGATTTGGTACACTATAAGCTTGTATCAGGATGTCTATTACTTATCCACTACTGATTTGGTAGGTTATAAGCCTGTATCAGGATGTATATTACTTACCCACTACTGATTTGGTAGGTTATACACCTGTATCAGGATGTCTATTACTTATCCACTACTGATTTGACAGGCTATAGGCCTGTGTCAGGATGTCATACTTATTCAGTGCTGATTTTGTAGGCTATACGCCTGTATCAGGATGTCTATTACTTATCCACTACTGATTTGGTAGGCTATAAGCCTGTATCAGGATGTCTATTACTTATCCACTACTGATTTGGTAGATTATATGCCTGTATCAGGATGTCTATTACTTATCCACTACTGATTTGGTAGATTATATGCCTGTATCAGGATGTCTATTACTTATCCACTACTGATTTGGTAGGTTATATATATATATATATATATTTTTTTTTGTGACAAGTTTTTTATTCTGCCCATAACGTATAAGCTCCCGCGAGGGTGCTTGTTTTCAACGCTGGACAGCTGTGATACTGGATTGATCTGGTCCCGCACTCAGGAGTCTTTACCTGATCTTTCTCGGGCCAACCTTTGTGGTTTTGGGTGTTAGTAGTTTCTATATTAGTTTTTTTTTAATTTTCAAGTTTTTTTCCTAACCTGTATATGATAACTTAGCCTACTATGTACATCTACGTAGATGACATACAGGCCCGTGGGAGAGGATCCCATCCCATTGTGGTTTGTTACAGCATCCTTTCACCCATGCCCTGTCCTTAGATAGTACACCAGTGTGCCAGAACACCCCTGGACCCTTCAGGACTGCGACTAGGTGGGATGGCTGTGTTGTATGGTTAGCCATTTTGTATTTCAGGGTGATTCGGATGCATGACCATGGCCTGCCTGGTTCTGCTTTGGTTTGTGCCAGTACACATACCCAGACGGACTGTGCCCTATGGTGATAGTCATTTCGAATTCCTTAGTACTTAGTAGGGCTAGTTTCCGTATTTGTAATATCTACCATCTTTTCTGGCCGGTCTTTTGCTTTTGTGCCAGAACACAGCAAGCAGTGACTGCGCCTGTATCAGGATGTCTATTACTCATCCACTACTGATTTGGTAGACTATATCCCTGTATCAGGATGCCTATTATTTACCCACTACATGAACACACACACAGGAAGTAGTATTATATTCTTATGTAAAATATTTACTGAAATTCACAGTAATCTACATGAGAAAAAATGGCAAGAACATGACCTAATTTCGTCAGCAGGAAACATGTGGTTATCGATTCAAAGCGAGTCTTTAAAAAAAAATGTATTGGGCCTATAATGAAATATAGGGCTGAGACGAGGGGTACCAACCCCAACTTCCGAATGTAAATGTGCTGAGTCACAGCTTCAGTCCTTCCCCAGGGACTCGCGGACAGTAACTTTGTGTACAGTAAAACCTCTCTAACCGAACACTTTATCGATCACTTTATTTGGGTCCCAAACGATCGCCCATACAATACCATTGTAACGATACGAAAAAACTCCCTAAACCGACCACCTCCTTAAATGGACCAGTGAAAGTCGGTCCCATGGTCAGTCGATTTAGAGAGGTTTTACTGTATTTGTATTGCGGAAACACTGACTATGGCGTGGTTTAATAGATGATTGTTGTTGTTCTGCAGGTCATGCTGTCAACGTTCGCTGCCTATGTGCTGTCAGGACACAAGCTGGAGGCAGACACTGCCTTTGTGTCACTGTCCCTCTTCAACATCCTCTACTTCCCGATCAACCTGCTGCCTCAGATCATCTCCTACATCATCACAGTGAGTCTCAGGCGCCACTGCTCTCCCCCCCCCCCCCCCCCCCCCCCCCCCCCCCCCAGTCGCCATCCCCTTTTTTGGGTACATTAGTTGATTAAAGTTGCATAGTCCGATGGTTTTGAATTTCTGTATTTTTTTCTGAGATAAATATATTAGATCGATCACTAGTATCTACTTTACATTAGATTAAAGTTACTTTTATTTTAATTGGTAAACTTTTGAGATATTTTGAGTGGAAACATGGAAAATTAGTTTTGGCAAGCTTGCGAAAATTCTGACACCATAGACTTCTACAGTAACAGGTTCTGTCAAATTGACTCAGTATTGCCTTCTATGCAGAAACAAATGCTTAATAAGTGCATCAGTATCTAAGTTAGAGATGTAAAATCAAATCTAGATAATTGGTTTGGTTTTGAAAATTTGATATTTCATCGGACTATGCAGCTTTAAGCAGAGGAAATTTCAATCGCAGACGATTGGTCTTCCTCATTCCACTGCTCCTTGCCCTATCCTAGTAATGCTGAGTACCTGGCTAGGAAGCGACAGGTATACATTTTTAAGTCATTGGTTTGACTTCACCAGGGTTCGAACCTGTGGGTTCGAATCCCACGACCTAGCAAAACGGGAGACGGACGCTCAACTCATTCGGCCATCCCGACTTAGATGTTGTCAGGATGTAAAACAAAGATAAACAAACAAACCCTGTCATCCACCTGGCAGGTCGTCGGTTCGATCCTCGGCTAAGTCAGAACCAAAGACTTGCAAAGTTTATGCGTATTATCGGAGAGTTGGAGTTCCGGATTCTCTGTAAGGTGGCACCAACCTGAATTGTTTGTCTCTGAACTAGCCATGTTTCCAACAAGACATTTAACTAAGACATTTACTAAGACTGAATCTTGATTTAACGAAATGTCTGTAAAATCCTCATATTTGTTGTTTGTTTGTTTGTTGGTACATTAGTTGTTTAAGTAGGGGAAATTTCAGTTGCGGGCGATGGGTCTTCCTCATTCCACTGCTCCTTGCCCTATCCTAATAATGCCAAGCGCCTGGCTAGGAAGTGACAAGTATCAATTTTTAAGTCATTGGTTTGACTCGACCAGGATTCGAACCCACGATCTACCACACGGGAGACGGATGCTCTAACTCATTTGGCCATCCCGTGTGGTATCCCATCCGTATATTGATGCACTTTGTCTCTTTTTTCCTTTTTCTTTTGTAGGCAACTGTTTCGATAAGACGAGTAGGGCGGTTTCTGCGCATGGAAGAAATGGATCCTAACGTGGTTTCACACAAGTATATGGTCGGTAAGTTAAGAACAGAACTTTAGTTGTGTTGTTTTTTTTGTTTGTAAATAGTTTTATTCTTCAGAATAACACATTTGCCAACAACAAATTCAAAGCACCGGTTTTCTGACCATAGATCCTGTTAGTTAGTTACACAAATAATTTTAATTATGAATAAACTATGGAATGAGAATGTGGTGAGTTATGAAAGATGTCGGCCTACCTCGATACTTTATTACTGATGATGGTGCTGCGGTCTGTTTGTGATTGGTTAGTCTTAGATTAGATTGGTTAGATTCTTAGATTAGATTAGTTAGATTCTTAGATTAGATTGGATAAATTCCTACATTAGATCGGTTAGATTCTTAGATTAGATTGGTTAAATCCTTAGATTAAATTGGTTAAACGCTTAGATTAGATTGGTTAAAATCATAGATTAGATCAATTAGATTCTTAGATTAGATTGGTTAGATTCTTGGATTAGATTGGTTAGATTCTTATATTAGATTGGTTAGCTTCTTAGATTAGATTGGATACATTCCTAGATTAGATCGGTTAGATTCTTAGATTAGATTGGTTAAATTCTTAGATTAGATTGGTTAAATTATTAGATTAGATTGGTTAAATTCTTAGATTAGATTGGTTTGATTCTTAGATCGCCATGGCAGCGATATAAGAAACAGCAAAACACTGAAATAATACAAAAAGAAAATTATGAAACGCTTGAAGTGAGATATAGATAAAGAAATACGCACTAAGTAATAGATGAAGGATCAACAGCATTGATCACATTATTTGCTGATGATGCAGCACTTGTGGTGCGCAGTAGGGATGTCAGGCTGGCAGCTGACTTGATAGGGGTGGCACTGACAAGTACTGGTGAGTCGTGCGGGGAAAATAAATTAACACTGAACAGATCTAAGACAGAGTCTGTGGTCTAAGGCACAAAATCAAAAAAGAATAAGGCACAAAAGATTGAACTACAAATAGATGGAGCCAAGCTTAAAGAAGTTGACTCCTACAAATACTTGGGCACCACAATTGACTCTATACTAAATATAAGACAACATATCTGCAGGCTCAGCCAACACCTGGCCCTCAAATTAACTAGCTTCAGAAAAATGAGAGACTACATTAGTAAGAATACTGCACTGCTCCTATACAAGACCACAATTCTGCCCATCTTTGACTATAACAACATAAGTTATAGCCTGGCAACAAAACAACAGGAGGAGAAGCTGCAAAAAGTCCAGAACTGAGCACTTAGAACAGTGTTTAAGGGTAAAATATTGAGTGTACAGGACATGCATTTAGAAGCAAATCTTGAAACCCTAGCCCAGTGGCGGGAGATTCATCTGTTGTCACTTATGTATAAAAGATCAAAAGAACCACAATACAGAGATCCACTGAACAGGCAGACAAGAATGGGAGATGGACCACTCCTCAGTGTTTCTAGTCCAAGCACAAACAAACTAGCTAAGGCACCAATATTTAAAGGGAGCAAGATGTGGAACAAACTACGATCTGCAATTAGAAGTGCACCTTCCTACCAAGGCTTTAAGTCAGTGGTCAGAATGCATCTCACTGGCCAGGGCCTTGAACAAACACCCTAGTGTGTAGTGTGGATCTTGTGCCCTGCCTTGCTCCCCCCCCCCCCTTCCCTCCTTGTCCCCCCCCCCCCACACACTCAAGTACTTATCTCAACTATACCATAATAGCAGCACAGTTTTTGCAGCGATCCACCATCTTAGCCCATAACACTGAACTTATTATGGCTAACCCACTAACCCCCTTCACAGTCTACTAATATGCCCTATCTAAGTACCTGCTTATCTACCTATTTACAGTGTAAAGTAAATGGCCGGAAGACGAGTGCCTCGGCGCTGACAAAATTTATATTCTGATGAATAAACTTGTTTACCAACAACAACAAAACAAACAAAAAAAGTAAGCCAGAAGTTAGAAAGTGATACTGCCGACAGCTTAATTAATTTACCATTTGACCAGTTACGCACTGCAAATATTTCATGATCCAAGAATGAATTTGATTGGCTGAGAAATTGCATTTTTCTCTGACATATTGTTTTAAATATTTTTTAATGAATTCCATTAAAAATATCATTTCTTCTTAAGTGCAGAAATTGATTAGTATTTCTGTTTTATTTTGTATTACAGGGACTACAATCAAAATGGATCATGCTACTTTAGGATGGGGAAAATCGAATGCCAGTATCCCAACATTATCAAAGTAAGTTCACACCATTTTCACCTCTACCAATTTGGATTTCCACCGCTGTGTATAACTTACAGCGTCATCAAAGGCCAGTTGCTCTCATACCATTTACGATGTGGTGTGGCAGGTTAAAAATCCCTTGGGTCAGTAAAAATGTAGGCTCTGGCTTTAAATTCTATCGACAAACTGTCTGATGGTGAAAACAAGTTTATTCAGACTTATCCAGGATAGGCAGTATAAATCTTTGAGAAACAAATATTTAAGAAAATTTTAATAAATTAAATTTTATAGTGATCTCAAGTATCCTTGTTCCACTTCCTGTTTCCCGTCTGGCATGGCTATTTTTGTAGAGTTGTCTACTGACAGTCGCATACCGGGCCTGGTGGCCTAATCGGCAGAGCGCAGGCCTCGCGTGCTGAAGGTCTGGAGTTCAGTTCCCGGTCGTCAAACCAATGACTTTAAAATTGATACTTGTCGCTTCCTAGCTGGGCGTTCGGCATTGATAGATAAGTCAAGGACTGGTTAGCTCGGTGTCAGGATAATGTGACCGAGTGGGATATCAGGTCATGGTGCCAGCGGCCTGATTTCCCAGTGGGGAAGCACTATAAACTCACCATGAGTGCGCACTGTCACAAGTCGGTACCCGTCCTGATTTGACCTTAGATGTTGCTGGGACGTAAAACAACAATAAACAATCAAATAACGTGAGTAAGAGGTGTTCAACACTTTCCTCCTCACAGTATCTCGCTGTCGGTCCAACAGGGGGAGCTGCTGGCACTGGTAGGGCAGGTGGGCGCGGGGAAGTCCTCCATGGTCTCCGCCATGTTGGGAGAGATGGACAAGCTACAAGGGTCCATCAATGTCACGGTAAATGTTCAACCCTAATTTTTTATTAATTTTTTTTTACAAAGCCTCTGAGTATAACTTTACGTCATTATGATATTGAAATGCAGTAAATTTTCAATTCAATACTTTATTTCAGACTCAGCATTATGGCAGTTGCATAAACTGGTCCATAGTAGGCACATATAAAAATAAATGTGAATAACATAGAATTTAACAGTATGAATACTACAATACTAACCATTATCAAAATGTTGGTCTACATACAGTAGTTTGTACCAATGCCTCCGTATGGCAGAGGTAAATCTGAGATGACTCTCTCCTATTTTCACAAGTCTCTGTATTTTACCATTTTCTGAATTGTCAAGTCTAGTAATAAATTTGAATATTAGATTCCTGATAACATGCTGGAAGTCTGGCACGTCAATAGATGTTGATAGGACATAAAACAACAACAAACAAACAGATAAACACTGGATCCCCAGGTTTTTTTCTTTTTATACTAAAACACTTTTTTGTCGGATTTAGACATGGTTGTCAGTTACCCCTACTTTATTGGTACATATAGTAAAGTGAACATACATAAATAAATGTGCAATGGCGTATATTATCATTGCAGGGGAGCATTGCTTATGTACCTCAGCAGGCCTGGATACAGAACGCCTCTCTGAGAGACAATATTCTGTTCGGGAAACCGCTAAACCAGCAACGCTATGACCAGGTCATCGAGGCATGCGCACTCGAGGCAGACCTGGCCATACTTCCGGGGGGAGATCTAACAGAAATCGGGGAGAAGGTAAGCGGTAATGTGCTTATTGTTCTTGGTGATTTATTATTTGTACTGTTGTACTAGTAATATTAGTAATACTGGTAATACTGGTAATGTTATTAATATTATCAATACTAGTAATACTAGTAGTACTAGTAGTACTAGTAATACTAGTAATACTAGTACTTGTAATGTTATTAATACTAGTAATACTAGTGATGTTATTAATACTAGTAATACCAATACTGTTATTAATACTAGTAATACTAATAATATATGTACAACTAGTAATATTAGTAATGGTAGTAATACCATAGCCTTATTTTTCTTGAAGATTTATACTGCCTATCATGGATAAGTCCGAATAGACTTGTTTTCACCATTAGACAGTTTGTCGATAGAAAGCCCGAACCTACACTTTTACCGACCCAAGGGATTTTTAACCTCCCACACCACATAGACATGGTATGAGAGCAACTGGCCTTTGATGACGCTGTAAGTTATACACAGCGGTGGAAATTCAAATTGGCAGAGGTGGGGGCATGGGGAATCGAACCACCAACCTTCAGATTAGAAGTCCGACCTAGAAAAAAGTCAGACACTCTAACCACTTCGCCACAGAGAACACCATTATATTCGTATAATGGCTTATACAGCATATATATATACAATAAAGCCTCTCCACAGATATATATATATATATATATATATATATATATATATATATATATATATAATAAGACTTTTACAAAGCAGTGTGGCTCCTTGCCTGAGAGGTCAGTGCAGACCTCTGATACACTTATCTAGGCCTGCTACGATGTTGCTAATGCTATGTACACATATGTTTGCTTATATAAGGCTTGCTTGTGCCTGGCGTGTTTACTTGATGCAGGGTATAAACCTGTCGGGCGGACAGAAGCAGAGGGTGTCGCTGGCGCGCGCCGTGTACCACGACGCCGACATCTACCTGCTGGACGACCCGTTGTCCGCTGTCGATGCTCATGTCGGCAAGCACATCTTTGAGAAGGTCGTTGCCAAGGATGGTCTGCTGGGGGAGAAGGTGAGCCGTCAGTCATTACGTCACTTCCGGCACATCAAAATAGCCGCACCTGTTAAAGCTGCCTAGTCTCATGGTTTATGAGTTTTTGTCATTTACTGAGATAAATATAGTAGGTTGATTATTTTAATCTCTATTAGTTTAGTTTGAAATTACTTTGATTTCAAATGGCTAATTTCTTTTAGATATTTGAAGTGCAAACATCTTAAATTAATTATGGCAAGCACGCCAAAAAGCTGACACCGTGCAGTAACAGGTTCTATTAAATTGCCTCAGTATTCACTTCTTTGTGGTGACAAATACTTAATAAGTGCACCAGTATTATAAGTTAGATATGTGGAATCAAATCTAGATAATTGTTTCGGTTTTGATAATTTGATATTTTTAGTAATGAGGAAGACTGAATGAGCGCGCGCTGGTTCAGTATGTAATCCCAGCCGCACAGTGCATCATGGGATGCGTCAAAGCAAAACAAACCTTCATGGTTTGGTCAAACTAACGAACACATGCATTTGTTTTGCTGGTTGCGGGCGTGGTAAATCGATGACACTGTTCGGAGTGTGTGTGCCGAAAGCGATCCCTATGATAAGAAAATAAACTTGGTGTGAGTAGATGGTTCACCGATGCATTTGGATACAAAAACTAACGATGACAAATTATCAATTATGTGTCATGAATGTAGTATCGTATTCTTGTGGCTTAGTGCCATCGGTGTTTAAATTGGCAAATCACTGAAGTAAGGGGTGGGCGTTTATCCACATATGGGCTTTTAAAGGGTTGGCGTCTACGAAATTTTGGCCAAGTAGGGTGGGGTGGGCGTTAACCCACACATGGGAGTTAACCCGCAAGAATAGGTAAATGTAACATACACTTGCGCTGTTTCAGACACGTGTGCTCGTGACGCATGGCCTGCACTGGTTGCCGCATGTGGACCGAGTCGTCGTGTTGGTGTCCGGCCGTGTGTCCGAGCAGGGCTCGTACGAGCAGCTCCTCTCCCACGACGGGCCGTTCGCACAGTTCCTGCACACCTACCTGCTCACAGACGAAAACGAGGACGACGAGGGAGAAGCTGACCCCGCAGGTGAGTAGTTGATCTGACCCCCACAGGTGAAGAGTTGATTTGATCCCCACATGTGAGCATTTGATCTGACCTCCACAGGGGAGCAGTTGATCTGACCCCCACATGTGAGTAGTTCATCTGACCCCCACAGGTGAGCAGTTGATATGACTCCCATATGCGAGCAGTTGTTATGACCGCACAGGTGAGCACTTGATCTGACCCCCACATGTGAGTAGTTGATCTGACCTCACAGGTGAGCAGTTGATCTGACCCCACCGGTGAGCAGTTGATCTGACCCCACAGGTGAGCAGTTGATCTGACCCCCACAGGTGAACAGTTGATTTGATCCCCACAGGTGAGCAGTTGATCTGAGCCCACAGGTGAGCAGTTGATCTGAGCCCACAGGTGAGCAGTTGATCTGACCACACAGGAGAGCAGTTGATCTGACCCGTCAGGTGAGCAGTTGATATGACTCCCACAGGGGAGCAGTTGAACTGACCTCCACAGGTGAGCAGCTGATGACCTAACAGGTGAGCAGTTGATCTGACCCTCACAGGTGAGCAGTTGATCTGACCTCCACAGGTGAGACGTGAACTGACCCCCTCAGGTGAGCAGTTGATCTGACCTCACAGGGGAGCAGTTGATTTGACCCCTCAGGTGAGTAGTTAATCTGAACCCCACATGTGAGCAGCTGGTGACCCCACTGAGGAACAGGTTGTGGCCCCACAGGTGAGCAGCTGGTGACCCCTCAGGTGAGCAATTGATCTGACCCCACAGGTGAGCATGTGGTGACCTGACAGCTACGCACCAGGAACGGGTCAGAGCAACTCCTTTTTATTTCATTGACCTTTTTTTTTTTAACTATTGCATTTATTTTGATTATGTCTTATAGTTGTATAGTCCGATGGTTTTGAGTTTCTGTCATTTTCTTAGATAAATATATTAGGCTGATCATTATAAGGTACCTTACTTAAGTTTGAAGTAATTCACTCAACGAGACAAACAAGCCAACACACGAATAATTGTTTATAATTAATAACAAGGTTTAATAACAATAAAATTAGTCCGTAACTTCAATGAAGTTGTGCGATCGCGAATCACTGAGCTTATGCGGCGACAGGGCCTATCTTAACTAGTACATATAAGATAACAGTAAGCAGTATCAGACGACCAGATATAGGTCAGCAGTAACAGTATACAAATGCTAAGTCAGGAGTAGTGCAATAATAACTTGGATATGATAGGTAACAATAACAGAAAGATAACACGATAACGACTTATACGACACCCAGCGCTCAACCCAACAATTGTCCGAGCGCTGCGGGGGCGGCACTAATATGTATGTTGCGCAAATAGACATTAACGGCAGAGCTTCGCCATGTACCGGCTGCCATGATATCATTTAACGTTAAACCAGTGCCTTGGCAGGCTTGAGCGGCACCTCTCCTGTCAGTAGTTGGGAGGTGGGCCCGAGGAGCCCTCAACCCTATAATGGAGAGTTGGTGTATAGGGATGGTGGGTGGGGAAAAGAGATAGGAGGAGCGGAGTCTGTGGAGGCAGGAGGGCGAGTGGCCAGTGGAGAGGCCGGAGGGGGTTATAAGGGAAGGAGAGAGGGGGGGGGGGGTTATGTAAGAGGGAAAGAGCTGGAGGAGAGAGGAGGGGGGGGGGAGAGAGAAGAGGGGGGGGGGTGCGTCCTCCCTGACCTCGCATCAAACGCAATGCGAGCATTACGACCGATGCGCGGCAAGGAAGGACGAGGAGGCGGAAGTGGAAAAGAGGGCATTTTATTGGGTAATGCCCGAGGCGTTTTGAACATACATTGTAACAAGTCAAGTACAGGCAAGGTAAACTATAATTGTTTTGATGCATGCTCATGTCAATGTGAGCGTAATGTCCGGCAATGTCAGTAGTTGGGAGGTGGGCCCGAGGAGCCCTCAACCAGGAGAGAAGAGAGGGCTCGAGGGGCCGCCGAGGGAGCGAGGCGGGGGACGTAGGCGTGGACCGCCTCGGAAGTCCAGGTCCCTTGGGCCATGATGTCGGAGATGTGGACTCCGGCAGTGTGGCAGGCCTGGGCGGCGCCCCGGCGGAGGCTGTGGAGAGTGAAGGCCTCGGCCCCCCGGACACCTCGGGCGTGAAGGGCGCCTCGCATGAGGGCAGTGAGTGTGCGCGGGTCGAGGGGGCGACCGGAGGGCATGATGAACGCCGGGGCGTCGGGAGGCGCGGGGCACTGCCGGGTGGCCGCGTTCCAGGCGGCCAGAGGGCAGAGGCCCGGCCTCGGGCAGGCAGGGATGAAGAGGGCGACGGCGCCCGAGGGCCCGGATATGGTCTTTGAGGTCCTGACCGTGACCCGGAGGCCGCCGGGGGCAGGGGCGACGTCGCCGCGGGTGATGGTGTGGGGGCCCCCCCAGCCCTCGGGACTCGGCGACAGCAGGTTGGACTGTCGGAGCATGCCGAAGTACCCGAGGAGAAGGGCGGCCCGAGGGGTGAGTGAGGCTGGTCCGGCGAGGGCGAGGTGGGCGATGACGATGGCGAGCAGAGGAGGCGTTAGAGGGGGCGCCTGGCGAGGCGCGTGGGTCGAGGCGCGCTCGGCACCTCGGCAGACGTCCTTGGCGAGGGCAGAGTCGAAGGCGGTGGTTGACCCTCCGGCCGCCCCGGTCCAGGTGCGCGCCCCGGAGAGGGCGTTCTTGATGGAGGCCGGGGCGAGGCCTCGGGCGTGGAGGTAGGCAGTGTAGCCGGCGATCTGGAAGTCGGTGGGGGCGAGGGGGGCGAGCCCTCGGGCGACACAGTATGTCACGTAGTCGCGGGCCTGGCGCCGGCGATTCCTCCATGTCGAGGGGGCCAGGGAGGCGAGGCGCAGGCGGGCGATGTCCTCCACCTCGGCCGGGGGGAAACCTGCATCAGAGGCCGGGGTTAAAGGGGAAGGCGTCATGGGAAGGGGATATGCTGTGGAGCCCGAGGCGGGCGATGCCGGCGCGGGCCACCTCGGCCCAGGGTCCGTCGAGGTGGGCGCGGCTGAGAGCGTCGGCGAGGACGAGCTCGGCCCCGGGCTTGTGGAGGACGGTGAGGGTAAAGCATCGGGTCGCCGCGAGGAGCCAGAGCTCCCGAGCGCAGGTCCCGAGGGTAGCATCGCGGGCGCGGCCCGAGGTGAGGGAGGCGGCGGAGGCCATGTTGTCTGTGTTGATCACGATGGTGGCCCCCGCCACGTCCTCAGGGATGAGGGCGCGGAGTGCAACCACGAGGTTGACGGCCTCCAGCTCATGAATGTCGGGGAACCGCGCCCGGAAGTCGAGGGTGTACCCTCGGGCGTAGCAGTGGGTGGCGGAGTAGGCGCCTCCGCCCGTGAGGCAGGAGTCGCACTCTATGACATGGACGCGCCCTGCCGGGGCGCGGAGGAGGTGGAGGCCGTTGGAGGCCCGGCCGTAGAGGGCGAACCACCTCAGGTCCCGGAGGGCGTCGTCGTCGAGGGTGAGCGAGGCGCAGCCGAAACAGCGGCGGAGCGCCCCGAGGAGGCGACTCATGAACCTCCGGGCGGGGAGCACACAGCTGCCCACATGGTTGAGGCGCCCGAGGAGGCTCTGGAGCTCGCGGCGAGTTATGGCAGGGCAGGTGAGGCGGGCCTCGCAGGAGAGGATGAGGTCGTCGACTTTGTCGGGGGCGATGCGGACAGTCATCGCCTCGCTGTCGAGGGCAAAGCCCAGCCAGGTGAGGCGGACAGCGGGGGGGTGGCATTTCCCAGGGGCCACGTCGAGCCCGAGGGCGGCAGCTAGGGCGAGGAAGGCGTCGAATGCCTGGCAGGCCCCGAGGTATGAGGCCTCGCACCCGACAAAGTCGTCGACGTATACCAGTGTGTGGAAGCCGTCGCGCCTCATTATCCAGGCGACGGCGGCCGTCACACGGACGCAGGCGGCGCCCGAGGAGCGGCAACCAAAGGGGAGGGCAAGGTCGATGTACACCCTCTGGTTGAGGGTGATGCCGTAGAGGGGGCAGGCGAGGGGGGTCGGCGCGGAGCTGCCGGTATGCGCGGGAGATGTCGGCTGACCAGAGGTATGCGCCGGAGCCCTCGGCCGTGAGGCGGCGCCCGAGGTCAGCGACTGAAGGGAGGGTGTATGAGTGGGGTTTCCCGAGGTATTCCCGGCGGGGGATGCCGGCATTGACGCTGGCGCCGGGGGGAAAGGAGAGGTCGACGATGACCCGCCTCTTGCCCGGGTCGGATTTGGGGCGGGTCATCATGGGGGAGACCTGGGTCCAGGGAGTGAAGGGAGGAATGGTGAAGGGGCCCGCGAGGGCGCCGAGGGCGAGCTCGGTATTGATGAAGGCCTCTATGTGGGGGGCGTGCTCAGGGGCCTCGCGGTGGTTGGTAAAGGTAGGGCGGGGGGGGGTAGAGGCGGAGAAGTTGGCGGGGAAGCCGAACTCGAGTAGGTCGAGGAGGGCGGGGTCGGGGTAGTCGCGGAGGCGGTCGCGCCATGCGGGGATGTGGAGGCCAGAGGGGAGGGGGATGCGGGCGGCCAAAAAATTAGGGAGGCCCGCTTCCCTGAGGGCGGTGTATGCGCGGGTGAAGGTGGGGTAGCGGGCCCAGGCTTCTTTTGAAGCGTGGGGCCAGATAGCGAGGAGGGTGGGGCGGTATTGGTGTGGGGAGGGGCCGCAGGAGGGGGCGGCGGGGAGGGTGTCTTGGATGTGGGGTTGAACGACGTCAGAGATGTGCTCGCTGAGGTCGTGGTGGGGGGGTGGGGGGGGAGGGTGGGGAGGGGGGAGGAGGAGCGGTAGGAGAGGTTAAGGGGGGCGGCGAAGGAGGTGGGGGAGGGGGGGGGGTGGGGGGTGGGGTGGGGGGGTCGGTATCAGGGGGAAGGCCGGGGAGGATGGTGAGGTAGGCTGTGTCGGCGGGGGGAGGGTGTGGATAAGAGAGAGACGGCGGGGCCTGTGGTGAGGTCGAGGCGGGGGGGGGGCCGGGTGGTCGGCAGAGATGAGAGGGGAGTGGCGGTTGGGTGCAGGGTGGCGGTGAGATAGAGGGTCTGTTGGGCCGCGGCGGGTGGCGGCAGGGGGGGGGGCTTTGAAGCCTGGTGTGGTGTGAGCGGTTGGGTGCTCTGCGGTCAGGGCGCGGGCGGGCCGGGCGGGCGGCGGGATGTGAGGGGGCGGCGAGATGTGAGGGGGCGGCGAGATGTGAGGGGGCGGGAGTTCAGTGGGCGGTGAGATGTGAGGGTGGTCGGTTATGGGTGTGCGTGGGTCGGCGTGGGGGGGTGGGTGGGGCCGGCTGGGTCCCTCCGGGCCGGGCTGGAGGGGGCGGCGGACTAAAAATCCGCCGCGGGGGCGGGGCCCCCCCGGTCCCGGGTCCTTTTGCTATTGCAAACGGCCTCAGAGTGCATTGTAAGGAATTTCCTTACGTTGGCGCAATATGCGCATGTGTGTCGATACTTCGACGCCCCCTCCCCGTGGGTCTCGCCGGCGCCTGCCCGGTCGCAGGAGGCGGGGTCACGGTTCCAGGAGGGGCAGGGGGCGCCGTGAGATTCCCGGAGGTAGGGGACCCTGGTGTCGGTGGGGGGGGGGGCGGGGGAGGAGAGGTCTGGGGGCGGGGCGGGGGGGGTCGGTGTGGGTGCGGGCGGGGATGGATAGGGCGACTATGGGCGTGGTGAGGGCCTCCATGCGGAGCATGTTGATGGCGGCGGGGTCGTGCCAGCCGTGAGGGAGCCTACCGTCCGCGATCCAAGTGAATACCGTCTCGGAATAGCGGCGGACGGTAGCCCAGGGGTGGACGAGATTGTCCCTATGTATGGTGAGGGCGTGGTGGCTGAGTCCGGGAAGGGAGTGGGCGGGGAAGGCGGGGTGAGCCTCGAGCATGCGGAGGGCGAGGGTATACTCGTCCTTGGTGGCCTCCCCTCGCTTCACCGCCTTCCTCTCCGCCCCCCGCTCAATAAGGTCACAGGGAAATATATAATGGGGCGAGATACCTTTACGTCGACCGGCGTTGTGAGTGTCGGCCGAGTCGAGTATCTCGCGCCACGGCATCTGCAGCGGAGGTGGCCGAGTGGGCGTGGGCGTCGTGGTAGTGGAGTGGAGGCGGCGCGTCGGACGTCTGGGAGGCGGATGCCCCTCCCCTGGTGAAGCGGAGGTAATCCGGGTGGATGGCCCCCGGGACCGCCGGCAGGGGCGGCGGAGGCGGGTGGGCCCCCCCCCACGGTATGGCGGGCCGCGCGGGGAGGGTCGATGTGCTGGGGCGGCGCCGGCGGGGGCGCGGCGGCCGCGGCGGGGGCGTGGTAGGGCGCGGCTCCGCGCTGATCCCGGGCGTCGAGAATGTCGAGTCTCGCGGTCATGCGCTCCATGGCCGCGACCGTGTCGAGTAATGTGGCCTGCATGGTGCGCCCCCATTCCGAGGGGGGGTCGCCGGGGGCGGTCCGCGGGAGAGGGGCGGCCTGAGGCGGTGATGAAGGGGCGGATGAGTGAGTCGACTCGGTCGATCCTGCCTCTGAGATGCGCTGGGCCTCCCGGCGGGCGGCGCGCCTCCCCCGGCCTCGTGCGTTAGGCATGGTGCGGTGCGTGGAGAGTGAAGAGGCCAAAGAAAAGAGATAGGAGGAGCGGAGTCTGTGGAGGCAGGAGGGCGAGTGGCCAGTGGAGAGGCCGGAGGGGGTTATAAGGGAAGGAGAGAGGGGGGGGGGGGGTTATGTAAGAGGGAAAGAGCTGGAGGAGAGAGGAGGGGGGGGGGGAGAGAGAAGAGGGGGGGGGGGTGCGTCCTCCCTGACCTCGCATCAAACGCAATGCGAGCATTACGACCAAGGCTATGTAGTGTAAACCCTTTGTTGACACCAAAGACTTGATACGAAGCTAGTTTCAGAGCTCTAGACAGTGTAGCATTGGTAAGCGGAAGGCCATTCGGCATGACAAAGGCTGGCGAGTTTGGAGTTAGGTTTACAGTTTTCATGTAATTAAGCCAGGCACGTAGCGGACAACACAGAGAACCAGGTAAGGCAGGCAGTTTAAAGACAACTGGGGAGGCAGAGGCAAATCTAGTCTTTGTGCATCTTATAGTGACCGCCAGTGAGTCAAGTTTAGGCTTTACATCCTTGAATTTGAGTATATGCGGGTTATCTTGAAGGGAAAGGGAGTTAGGGACCAAGTTGCTTTGGCGAATTAGAGTAAAGTAGCCTATAATCAAGGCAGCTATTAAGACTACTGGTACGGGTCTTAAAGTGTATAAGAAGGTAATCAGTGATTTGAACTCAGTACATGTGATAGGTGGTACACGGATTATCAGGTGCGTCGAATTTTTAAACAAACCTCTTTTCATGGTTTTGATTTCTTGCGCATTGAAGGCCGAGGCGTCACCAGGACCAGCCTCTACCCAGAGCTTGACCGAACTAAAATAGTTTGTTACAGCACCTGGAGACTTCAAGCGATCACTAAGGAGTAGAAGGAAAGAGAGCAGGTCATATACAGTTGGATCATGAGCTTGTACATTGTGCCGCTGACAGAAGCTAAGGAACAGCGAGATGTGGGCGGCCTTGTTCTTCCAGGTTCTAGGAGCAAGTGCGCTTATAGCTGTTGATCAGTCGTTGATGGTGCTTTACCGAGTACCCTGGAAGATAGAGCCAAAAATGTTTACTATCTTCCAGGTAACAAGAACAATCAAAACACTAAAGTACTCAAGTCCACCCGCACGCTAATCTGTTTAAGATTCAAGTTCTTACATAGAATATCTGCCCTCAATTTACTAACATCGGAGTGGGGGCGCCCTACTAAGTGCATCGGCCAATATCAAGGTCTCACCAGGCTTATGGCATATCTCAAGTTCAAAGTTCAGTTCCGCAGCAATTAGCCAAATCTGCCGCGCACAGGCACAGAGCATCCTATCCTTCCCCCTGCCGGATTCAAGCACTTGCTGCGATGACAAATTATCTGTATTAACTCTAACAAGATACTCGTGCGGATTAACTGGGAGTAAGAATTTAAGGGCATGAACCAAGTTTAAGGCCTCAAGTTGTGTAATTGCTAGCGCAGATAACTGCAGCTCATCGGAGTATTCCGCTACATAGAAATTCAGAGGTGAGAAAGCACCCCCCGCCTTAAGGGTAGAGTCACACTCAATTACCCAAACCTCCCTGGGCTTCTTGGGCAAGAGCTGTAATCCGTTATAGAATTCGGCAAATTTCTGGAACCACTCCAAGTCAAGAAGCAAGTCCGGCGCAAACTTGTGTTGCCCCACATAGGGAGAATTTCGCAGCGCCTCAAGAACCCTATTAGAAAACCTAGTGGCGGGTTTAATACATCTCGCTAAATGCTGTAATTTACCAGCTAGGCTCTGGATCTGCTTCCTAGAAGCTGTAGACCTGTCCCTCCAGCGCAAGCATTCCACTAGCACGTCTTTAATTTTTTCCGGAGGTAAAGTAACAGACATGTTTACAGAATTAATCACGAAACCCAGCCAAGTAATGTCCGTGGCAGGCTCCGAACATTTGTTAAGCACCAGTGCTAAGCCAAGTTGCTGAGTCAGGTCCATAAATCTATTATAGGCTTGCCATGCCTTTTCCCTCGTCTTTTCAATCCCAACAAAATCGTCCAGGTAGCAGAGCGCAAAGAAGCCCTCCTGCCTGAGCAACCATACAAGAGCACGCGTAGTGCGTGCACAGGCAAGTGCAGAGGTCCTGCACCCGAAAGGAGGCGCAATATCTATATACATTTTTCCATTAAGTGAAATCCCCAGGAGGGGGGTAGAGAGTGGACAAACCCGTAGCTGCCGGTATGCCCGAGCCAAATCAGCCCCCCACATCCAAGCATCAGTGCCTAATAACGTGAGTCTATCTGTCAGCGTGGTCACTGATGGCAATGAGAAGTTAAAGGGGACCCCCAAATAATAACCTTTGACAATACCCGCATTAACACTTCTTCCCAATGGGAAACTCAAATCTACAATAATGCGTTTATCTGACGAATTTTTCTTCGGCCTCGTCATCATAGGGCTAAGCTGAGTCCAAGGCACGAACGGCAACAAATCAAAAGGACCTAATAGGGCACCGTGACTCAGCTCAGTATTAATAAATTTACGGATATGCAAGTCCGCTTCCGCTGCCGCCGAGTGATTTTTATATGTAGGGGTCGGAACCCTCGTAGAGGTATAGTCTAGTGGCCACCCAAACTCTAAATGGTCCACTAACAGCGTGTCAGGATAATCAAGAAGTAATGAACGCCATTTTGGAATATTCAGCCCAGAAGGCACCGAGATACGGGCACCCAAATAATTAGGCAAACCAGTTACCCGCACCTTATCAAAAATATCCCTATAAATTCCCAAATTGAACCATGCCGTGTCTGATGACACGGGCCAAAAATTCAAAAGGGATTCCTTGAACATTATAGGGGACGGGGGTGGCGTAAATTGCGCTGTCAAAGGAGGACTATGTAGTGACAGTGCTACCTCAATCGGAGCATCAAACCAATTAAACGAGACATGCGGTAGTGAAACAAAGTCTCCCACCGTCGACACAACATGCTCACTTACGTCACGAGCGACACCACCAACAGGTTCAACAGCTGTGCATGGGACATTAGTAGTCAGAGCGTCAATTTTAGGCAGTAATCCAGTGTTTTCATTTACAACAGTCGTAACATCCTCACTAACCACCCCCGCGTCACCAGGGCTACAGTTAACTAGGTCACCACTGCGCAACGACATGGCAGGAGAAAGTAGGTCATGACCAACCAAAGGCAGCGGTCGCACGTGGTCCGCCAAATCACATGACCCCTCACCCGAGCCAGTCACGTGGTCACGCATGGCGACGGCAGAATTGACATTAGCGTAATTATTACTAATGACAGGGGCAATTACTTTAGAGACATGTAATACAGAATTATCTGAAGGTAACGGCTGTGTAAGGTGACTAATATCAGAAAAAAGCTTTGGCGGCATATTAGACTCCACCACGTGGTCAGGTAAGCTGGAGACAACGATAGCATTTATGGGTTTTTTAGACAACATATCATTCAAAGGCGAGCGTGCCTCAAAACTTACAGCGTTATTTGACGTAGAGCCATCTGCAGCGGCTTTCTTGTCGAGAAACTTGCGCTTCTTCAAGCAATCTTGCTCTCTATGTGAGAGAACACGCTTGAACTTGTATGCGCACCAGGCGCAGATGTGGGGGGACCTATCCGGCATTTCGCCATGCGAAGTCGAATTTCCACAGTCCTTCCCCCAATTCCACAGGTAGCAAGGTTTTCCATCATTCTCTCTGTTGAACTCTTCGCGTGGGTTAATCGGGTTACCGGCTGTTGACGCAGAGGCAGCCGCTGCTGCTGGTGCTTCTGTCTGCGCTCGTGGCTGGGAGTATGGCTGCCTGTGCGCCTCGTGCGAATGTGCCACCGTGCGTGCCTGAAGCGCTCTCACAGACTCAGTGCACACGTCCCGTTGAATGTCCTTAATGGCAGCCAAATTGCTCCAACCTTCCCGTAACCGACCATCCGCCACCATTTGAAATACTTTTTCTGACCAACGCCTACAGGTAGGCCAGTCCCAGGTGATAGCCATCAGCGATAGGTCTTCCTCATGTTGCAGCAGAGCCGGGAACCAAGCTTGGGGAAAGTTAGGCTGGGCCACAAGTAACCTCAGGGCAAAAAAGTACTCTGCCCACGTGGCTTCACCTAGCACAATTTTCTTACACGCATCCCCACTAGTGACAAAATTATGGGGGAAAAGGCCCGTACCTTATGGCTTTTGCAGTGCTTGAGTTGACTCCATAAGGAAGTCAGTAGTAACTGGTGGTGGCGGATGCATGAGCTGATAGCGCGGTGTCAGGTGTGGGAAGCGTAGACAGGGGCCTGTTGAGGCTGCAGTAGAGGAGAAGCCATGTGCCTCGGGCGGACAGCAGGTGTCCCAGGACGCGGTATGCACGGCTGGGGCGGCGGAGGGAGCGGGCAGATTGAGCCGGCTCTTGCAGTGTAGGACTGAGACACTGAAGGCGGGCCCATGGGCAGCGGAGAGATAGGCGGTGGAGGTTGGGCGTACACCGGCCTAGGCGAAGCAGGAGGAGGTGTAGCTGGGACCACAAGTCCAGTGCGCGCTGGAGTCGGCACGTGGTGTGGCATAGGTGGGCCTGGCAACGCAGCAATACGCTCCAAAGCATTCAGCCTCGCAAGCAAACCAGTCATTCTAGAATTGTCCTGCCTCAGTTGTAGTATAGTGCCTTGCTGCTGTGCAAGCTCTCTCAGTACCGGCATCCCGGGCGTCGCTGGCAGAGACCCAGGTGCCGGCTCGTCCTGTAGAGAGACAATTTCTGTGTCAGAATCATCCGACGGTGGCGGTGGTTGACTACAAGACGAACTAGCTTTCCTTTTTGGCTGTCTTCTCGGGCTAACTACCTCAACCGCACGCTTCATCGGCGGCCGACCCCGTCTTTTCTTGAGAGGTGGCATAGTGTAGCAGTGCAGGACACGACCACGTGTAGTTGAATAGGTGAGCTCAGTAGTACTAGAGCGAACCTGCTGGTACGGCGGTCGGGCGAGAAGTGACTACTTGCGGTGTCGCGATACAGCAAGAAACGTAAGCGGCCTAGTTGCCTCGTTGAGCAAATTACCTATGTTAGCCTCCCAACATATCCAACTTTTATTTTAAATGACCAACTTTGGATATATTTCAAGTGCAAACATGCGAAATCAATTTAGGCAAGCATGCCAAAACTCTGATACCATTCTGTAGTTACAGATTCTATTAAATTGCCTCGGTATTCCCTTCTGTGTGGCAACACATATTTAATAAGTGCACCAATATCTAAGTTAGATATACGTAGAATCAAATCTAGATAATTGTTTTGGCTTTGAAAATTTGATGTTTTCATCGGACTATGCAGCTTTAAACCTTTCGCCCAAACAGACCAGGAGGTCCGGAGAAAGCTTGCCAAGAGGCTGGACAGCATCGGGTCGGGAAGCGGGACCGACACAGACACCAAACTGAGGTGAGTGGTGCAGGACAATGCATGGCCTTTGGTCAAAGATAAGGAATACCAATTGATAAATGACAGATGTTTTATAATTTAGTTTAAAAATAATGAATATCAATTGGAAAATTACAGGTGTTTTATGACTTAGTTAAAGATAAGGAATAGCAATTGGTATTGACAGGAATTATATACTTTGGTCAAAGATAATGCATATCAATTTAAAAAGGACAGGTTTTTTTATGACTTAGTTAAAGATAAGGAATAGCAATTGGTATTGACAGGAATTATATACTTTGGTCAACGATAATGAATATCAATTGAAAAATGACAGGTGTTTCATAACTTAGTTATATCATCGGATTTCGCAACTTTAAGCACAGGTTTCCCATGGGGTGCTTTAATCAGAGAAATAGCAGTAGTGTGGTCTTTTTTTTTTGGTAAATGAAGGGAAGAATCATGCCCAGAGCTGGACTCGAACCCGCACTGTTGTCCTGTTTAGCTTAGGATCCTAACCATTAGACTATTTAGCCTAACTGATGCAATTAACCTAGCCACCATTAGACTATCAAGGCCTATGATGTGGCATTTCACCTAGGGAGATGAGTGCACCTCACTACACCCCCGCCCCCCCACCCCCTCCCCGGCGGCAGCAGGTTTCCTCCAAAGAAATATGGCAGAATGACCATATGTTTGACGTCTAATAGCAGATGATAAAAAGCAATGCGCTCTAGCAGCGTCATTAAATAAAAGAAGCTTTACTTTTGCTTTTGGTTACAAAAATACATATGGCTACAGCTAGGTCATGGCTGTCGTGTTGTGAATTATTTATGTTGCCGGGTTACATACATCACCATCATCATCATCATGCTGTCGGTCGCAATGCGACAAAGACTGCTTTCATTACTTGACTGTCGCTCTCCATTTAGCTCTCTGCTGTGAGAGTGATGTCCATGAGTCGGTCTTAATGTCTCTCAGCTTCAGGTTTCTCTTGATGGTATCCTTGAACCGGAAACGAGGGTGCCCTCTCTTTCTGCAACCAGAAGACAGTTGAGAGTAGAGGATCTGCTTTGGTAGCCTGTCTGATGACATCCTCATGAGGTGTCCAGTCCACCGGAGATTCTTTTTGATCAGAAGATCTTCCATAGAGGGCAGCCCCGTCCGTTCGAGTATTTCGAGTATTTCCTTAGGGTTACATACACAATTGAATATTACCTTCAATTTCCACAGCCCTAGAAAGTCAGCACACTTAAGAAAACCGGAAGCTGCCACTGGACCAACAATGACCAAACCGGAAGTACTACCCGCAGGTATATAAATAAATACATGAATGATGTTCTCCTTGAAACCTTAACTTCGGGACTAGGTTTCCCCCACATATACTATTTAATGAGTGTATGTGTTCGGAACGTGCTTGCTTGTATTAAGAGGTACAATTGAAATTGATAAATTATTCAAAACTAGCATAATTAATTATTCAATATATATATGGGTCATTCTCAGAAACTGTGTACCACATATTTGGTTTCTACATTACATTGTTAATGATTTTGCCTTCTTTTCGGTCGAGTCAAAACCAATGACTTTAAAATTGATACTTGTCACTTCCTAGCCTGGCGCTCGGCATTAATATGATAGGGAAAGGACTGGCTAGCTCAGTGTCAGGATAATGTGACTGAGTTGGATATCGGGTCATGGTGCTAGCGGCTGGATTTCCCAATGGGGAAGCACTATAAAGTCACCATGAGTGCGCACTGTCAGGGATATTAATAGACAGTGTCACAAGTTATATGCTCAGGGAAATATGCTCATCAGGAAATTTCATATGTGTACAGCTGATGTGAAGGTAAATTTATTTAGAACTTTCTGTACTCCCTTGTATACTGGTGGTACTATAGAATGTATAGCATTAGAAAACTGAATGTAGCATATAATGACATTATGAGGTTATTACTCCGGCTACCTAGGTATCACAGTGCTAGTCAGCTGTTTGCCAATATTGATGTGCCAGCCTTCCAGGCTGTTATCAGGAATCTAACATTCAAATTTATTACTAGACTTGACAAGTCAGAAAATGTTATAATACAGGGACTTGTAAAAATAGAAGAGAGTGATCTCAGATTTACGTCTGCCCTATGGAGGCATTGGTACAAACTACTGTATGTAGACCAACATTTTGATATTGGTTAGTATGGTAGTATTCATACTATTACTTATATCCTATTCACATTAATTTTTATATCTACCTACTATGGACCAAATTATGTAACTACCATAATCCTGAGTCTGAAATAAAGAATTGAATTGAATTGAATTGAATTGTCACAAGTCAGTACCTGCCCTGATATGACCTTTAGATGTTGCCAGGATGTAAAACTCCAACAAAAAAACAAAAAAATTCTTTTAAATATCCAGCAGCGCATGTTTTCTCTCGGTGACACAGGCTCTGCTCTGATTGGTGAGGAGCGTGCGGAGGTGGATTCAGTGAAGCTGTCAGTGCTCACTGCCTACGCGCGCTCTCTCGGAGTGGCGAACTTGGTGACGCTGCTCTGCTCCTTCCTCCTTTACCAATCCGCGTCCGTGGCCGCCAACCTGTGGCTGACTGTGTGGACCAGCGACACAACACCCATCAATAGTTCCAACTACACCGCCACCAGGGACTACTACCTGGGCGTCTATGGCGGGATGGGCATCCTGCAAGGTGAGACGCTCCACGTCACTTCCGGTAGGCCCATGTGGGGGTGGGGTGGGGTGGGGGTGGGGTGGGGGGTGAGGCGCGCACCTAGCCACTAGTCAGCAAGCCCGACCTAGGCCTAGATAAAAGATTCACCCTGTACTTGCAGTAGGGGTTTCAGAAGTAAAATATTTTCTTCACATATATCTTAATATTTACATGCGGGTAATGCAGTACCTATCTGCTAAAATACCTCAGGGTGTTTGACGCCCCTGCCTTGCAAAGTTATAAACCACTGCCTTGTGGTATAGGTTCTTGATAGAATCAACGGCTAAGGGAGCAAACCATAACAGAAAACCATGCTTCCGTGGCAGCATTAAGGGCGGTGATGAAGGGAACTCCCAACATCTCCCGGCCAGCTACTGCAGGGACAAATAGTTTGCGCCTGTCTTGACGTGTTCTTGCCGGTGTGAAACTTCTATTTGCTCCCCGAGAGAATGCTGCTAGTAACTTGCAAAAGCCAGCAGCACTTCAACACTTTGCAAGCAGCTTTTATGAAATGCACAACCGCACGAAACAGCAGCGGTTAAGAAATAAAACCAGTCTTTGTCACATTGCAACCGACAGCATGATGATGATGATGACTTTTGATTTGAAACATATATAAGTCAAATCGACCGCATTCTATTGTTGTCATGTTGTCTTTTTCCATTCTCTCCAATTTCACCAACTCTGTGCCAATATAAGTAGCCATTGGATACTGGAACCAGAAATTCCACTTCCTGTTCCATACTAAATCAATTTTCGCCCGTATTTAGACTATGTGGTCATTCACTCCTACTGCAAGTATGGGGTGAATATTGTATCTACCTTGGGCCATGCTAGGGTGGAAGGTGAAACACACTGCAACACTGCACACTGCTATACATGCACACCGGAAGTGGTAGTTTATCTAATTCATTCACGCTGTCGTGGAAATCTAATACTTCATTTCCGAGATACCAAAATTTGTGTCTACCCAGCCACTAATCAAGCTCCTGGGCCATGCTAAGGTGGAGGGTGAAGCACATTCCAACAGTAGAAAATGCAAGATGTGAATGTAGGCCATAACTATTTTGGGTTATTTCAGTTCAAAATGCTCCAAATTTAGCCATTTATCATTATTTTAAAGTTACTACATGCTAGTGAATAGTAGGTTATAATGGTCAACCTGATCGATTTATCCCAAAAATAAGGCAAAGATTCAAAGACCATCGGACTATGTAAGTTTAATCTGAGTAAGTTCTCTTTGGTGAAATGGTTAGAGTGTCTTGACTTTTTTCTAGGTCGGACTCCTAATCTGAAGGTCGGTGGTTCGATTCCTGTGCCCCCACCTCTGCAAATTTGGATTTCCACTGCTGTGTATAACTTACAGCGTCATCAAAGGCCAGTTGCTCTCATACCATGTCTATGTGGTGTGTGAAATTAAAAATCTCTTGGGTCAGTAAAAGTGCAGGCTCAGGCTTTCTATCGACAAACTGTCTCATGGTGAAAACAAGTCTCTTCAGAGTTATCCATAATATGGAGTATAAATCTTAAAGGAAAAAAAACAAACTGTCTGCCTTCCCACACACAGCGGCTTTCATCTTGATCTACGCGCTCAAACTCGCCTTCAGTATGGTGAAGGCCTCACGCCTTCTCCACCACAACATGCTGTACCGCGTGGTTCACAGCACCATGGCCTTCTTCGACACGACCCCTAGTGGAAGGATCATGAACCGCTTCTCAAGAGACATTGAGACTTTGGATAACCTCCTTCCAGAGGTATGTGCCGTGATGGTGACTGTGTAATGTAAAAACCTAACTCTTGTTTGCAAATTTATAATGTAATGGCTTTTCTCTTTTGATATTTAGCTTTTAGGTTTTTTTTGGGGGGGGTAAATATTTGATTCATCTGAATACATATTTTGTCAGTGCTGAGGCACTGGTCTTCCAGCCATTGGAGTGATCACATTTGGTTTGTACATGGTGATGAGGAAGTGGAATGTGCTGCATTGTGTGCAGCACACCCCATTCTGAACATTGAATGTGGGGAAGCAGCCTATGCTGTATAGTGTTCAGCAGAGGTACTCAATATCATGCAAGGTATTTGCATCAAGATAGAGTGTGCAGTAAAGTACACTAGTGTTTAAATCATATGCTGTTGTATGCTGATTTAGGGTATTGATGTTCTTTTGTTTTTTTTCTGTGATGGTTAATTTACGCTGTCCATAATGAGTAAATCGCATCGCGGCTTGTTTTCATCGCTGAACAGCAATAGTTTCAATTTGGCAGTAACCTTGTCATCTTAGCTGTTAGTAGTTATGTTAGTTTGTTTGTGTGCATGACACTTTTCAGTTAGATTGTATTGTACCTGTGAAAATATTGTCTTATTTATTATATTGCTGCATTAGTGGGTGTCTTCAATGGAAAAACTCTGTAGGGTTTAAATCTAAATATCATGCGAGACTTCAACTTAAAGTATGAACAAGTTTTAGAGGTCCTATGAACAACTGGCCCATATCGCCTCCAGTAATTCTAGTTACATTTTGCTGTCATTTGACACAAATTTAACCGCTTCAAAATTGCATCACTCAATCACTCTCATTTGACACGGATCTGAATATTTCGGAGTTTTGTGTAAATTTCAATGTAGCCGTGTGAAAGTGATTGACAAGACCGACAGAATAGATACAACTCTATTCAAAGATAAAGAATTTCATGGATTTGTTTTTGTCGTGCCTCTGAAATAAAGTGGGTTTGTCTTATTTTATGTGCATTCAGTCTGAATATGATCGTTAATTTTTGCATGCTTTCAATCTTGAAATGGGGAGTGTGCTTCTATTGGGTAGCGTGCTTCTATTGGGACACAGAAATTGTCATTGTCATTGTTGGTTTGATGTTTGTAGATAATTCGCAACTGGATGTTCGCCTTCTTCACTGTGATCAGCAGCATGGTGGTGATCTCCTACAGCACACCACCCTTCATTGCCGTGCTTGTACCCCTCTGTGTCATCTTCTATCTGATACAGGTAACCAAAATTGCCTCAACATGCCACCCGTCTCCCAGATGGCCAACTGGGTAGAGTGCTCTTGCGTGGTATCAATCCCTGGCCAAGTCAAATCTAATGGTGCTGTCACATTGCGACGCTTCTCGCCGGTGCGCCGCCAACGCGCACAATCACTTTGAATCATCGAGACACGTCAAACTTTTCGGCGTCAGCGTAACGTAGTGGTAGCGCGCGGCCGATGTTGTGGTAACGTATATCGACGCGTGAGAAAAAAACACAAAAAGGTGGGCGCAACGTGTTTCAACAAGCCTCACGCGCGCAGGGTGTGTTCCTAGCGTTTGCATAACGTTATTCCAGTGCATGTAACGTATCTCGACATGCCCCTAACGTCGCCTTAACGTTGGCACCCGTGCGTTGTCGCATGTCGAAAGTTTTATGCAAGCACAAAACTTTGCCGACCCCCTGATGCTCGCCGCCGACCGTCGCCGTAGATCAACGTATACCAACGCGCACCTAACGCGTGCGTAATGCTTCCTGATGTATCCCGACGTAGCGCCAAAAAAGCATATACGTCAACGCGCGTTGGCGAGAAGCGTCGTAATGTGACAGCACCATAAGACTTGTTTCTCTTCTTTTTTGTGATGGCTTATTCAGCCTGTCCATAACGAGTAAGTCACATTGCGACTTGTTTTCATCACTGAACAACAATGGGGCTATTGAAGATAATGTTAATATACTTTTCATTTTTCTTTCTTATTTCTATGGTATTAGTAGTGATGTATATGTGTTATTTTTAAATGGGGAATGCACCTCATAAGTATTGTACTTCTGCTTTCTCCTTTTTCATGTGAAACATTACTGATATGTACAATGATCATGTGTAAATAAATATTGTATTATTAGTGTAGTGGTCTGCACTGACCTCTCAGGCAATTAATCACATAGACAGGTATGCGTGGGTCGTGTGTTGATATCAGGGAGCCTAGGTGGTGTAATGGTTAGCACACTGGCCCGGAATGCAAAGAGATCTGGGTTCGAGTCCTGCTCTAGGCGCAATATTTCCCATTTTCATCACCCGCCACGACACTGATTGCTGTGACCATGATCCTGTACAAGCTACGCGCTGTATGGTTGTTGAACCTACCCTGTGTATGTGTTAGTGCATTGCCTGTATGTATGTAATTGTAAACATTAAAAGACTTACAATTCCAGGGGGGACGAGTGTAGTGGACTGCACTGACCTCTCAGGCAATTAATCACATAGACAGGTAGGCGTGGGTCCTGTGTTGATATCAGGGAGCCTAGGTGGTGTAATGGTTAGCACACTCGCCCGGAATGCAAAGAGATGTGGGTTCGAGTCCCACTCTAGGCACAATATTTCCCATTTTCATCACCCCCCACAACATTGTTATAGTCTCAATTTGGTAGTTGCCTTGTCATCTTAACTGTTAGTGGCTGGCCTTAATTATGTTAGTATTTTTGTTGGTGCCACATTTGCAACATTTTGGTATATACCTACCACATATGTTAGTGTTAGTCGGGATACTCAGTTTACGCTGTGACTTTGTGAGGTTGGGGTAATAGGTCATTTGAAGAATTGTTAGGAGTTAGGTCTTGAATGAAGGTTGTATTCTACTGAAGTACTAACTAACTTTTATATTTGTTGCTACCTTGCCTGGCACTCAGAGTTCCCTACTGGGTTAGGGCAAGGACTGGTTTGGTTGGCTCAGTGTTGGGATTGTGCGACTCAGTGGGATATCGTGTCATGGTGTTGGTGGGACGGTATCCTAATCAAAAGCAGCACTATTAAGCTGAGTAATGGTAAACGGTCAAGATAATATATACTATAAATTCTTATTAAAAAGTAATTATGGGAAAGAAAATCTGATGATTGTCGTGCGTGAGGGATGTTAGACTGACCATCATTACTTAATCTAAATAGCAAGCGAGACTTCAACCTAAAGTATGAACAAGTTTTAGAGGTCCTATGAACAACTGGGCAATATCGCCTCTAGTAATTCTAGTTACATTTTTCTCCGAGGCGCCTCTGAGGCATATCTTGAACACGGCCCTGATGTGGCTTCTCGCTTGTTCCCTGCAGCGGTTCTACGTGCAGACATCCCGCCAGCTGAAGCGGCTTGAATCGACCACCCGGTCACCAGTGTACAGCCACTTCAGTGAGACACTGACCGGGGCAGCCACCATCCGAGCCTACCGCCTCCAGGACACCTTCCTCAACAAGTCCAGCCGCCTCGTTGACCACAACCTCGCCTTCTACTTCGCCACCATCTCCTCGAACAGGTCAGCGAGGGGTTGAGTCGCATTGGTAGTAATATGTGGTAATAGTAATAGGGGGTAATAGTAATAGGGTTAGTAGTAATAAGGGGTAAGAGTAATAGGGGCAATACTAATAGGGTGTAATGCTAATAGTGCTAGTAGTAATAGGGAGTAATAGTAATAGGGCTCTATACTAATTGGGGATAATAGTAATAGGGGTAGTAGTAATAGGGGTAGTAGTAATAGTGATAAGAATACGGTTAAATAGTAATAGGTGGTAATACTAATAGTAATATGGGGTATTAGTAATATTGGGTAATAGGGGTAATAGTAATTGTGGTAATAGTAATAGGGGTTTGTATTATTAAGGGGTAATAGTAATAGGGGCTAATAATAATATGGGTAATAGGAATAGGGGTAATAGTAATGGGGGTAATAGTACTAGGAGGTAGTAGTAATAGTGGCTAATAGTGATGGGGGAATAGTTATAGAGCTAATAGTAATATGGGCTAAGAGTAATAGGGGCTAATAGAAATAAGGGATAATCGTAATAGGGAATTATAGAAATAGGGAGTAATAGTAATAGGGAGTATTAGTAATATGTGGTAATAGTAATATGTGGTAATATGGGCTAATTGAAATAGGGGGTAATAGTAATAGGGCTAATAGTAATATGGGATAATAGCAATATAAGGTGACAGTAATAGGAGATAATAGTAATATAATTAATAATAGGGGGTAGTAGTAATATTTGCTAGTGGCAATATGGGCTCGTGGCATGCAATAGGGATGATACTATAGGTTGATACTAATTGGGTATAATAGTAATAGGGGATGATAGTATTAATAAGGGTAATAGTAATAGGTGGTAATAGTAATAGAGGAGAGTGATATCAGGGGATATTGGTAATAGGTGGTAATATCAATAGTAATAGAGGTAATAGCAACAGGGGTTGATAGTTTGATTGATTGATTTATTGGTGGTTGCTTTATGCCGTGTCGGCAGCATAGGCCATATTCACGGCGAGAAATGTTTGTTTTTTGTTCAAACCATCGCTTTTACATGTGAAAGCAGACAATCAATTATGTGCCAATAGACACTCATTAAATTAGAAAGCTCATAATCATATATTTGTGGTCAAGGGAAACAAATTCCCATAGAAAAAGAAAAGTTTTATTAATAATTGATAGAATCTATTTAGTAAACTATATGAGCTGGTACAGTCCAGCTGCCCTCAAAAAGGCTAAAATGTTTTCCTGTTTTACCTTAGTAAAAAGGTCATGCATACTGTCTGCAGTGTAGAACTGTTGGCGCAGGGCCAAAAAATCAACACAACTTAGTCAAATGTGTTTGAGTGTCAGCGGGGACTGATAGTAATCGTGGCTAAAGGCAATAGGGCTAATTGAAATATGAGGCTATAGTAATAAGGGATTATGGTGATATGGGATAATCGCAATGGGTGTAATAGTAATAGGGCAAATAGTATTAGGATGTACTAGTAATAGGGACTAATAGTAATAGTGGATATTAGTAACCACGGCTAATAGTAATATGAAGTAATATTAATAGGGTCCAACAGTAAAAGGGGCTAATAGTAATAGGGGCATTCTTGCTCACACTGCTTAGAGGCTAGGAAAGGGCTAGGTGGACTTACATAGGTTATATGCTGGAATTACAGGGATTATAATTATAAAGTGATCTAAAGGCTCTGTCACACTACGACGTAATGACATCAGCGTCGGGAGAACGTGAAAAACGTCGAACTTCTCGGCGTAGTATGCAAATTTGGGCACAAGTTGGATGCAGCATAGTTGATGAGAGTGTAACATCGGTAAAGCGTAGTGATAGCGTCATTCAACGAGACAGGACAACGTAATGACGCTCACGGAATGTTATGAACATTATTCCATCGCCAGAACTACGTTGCTTTACATTACGTGAGGTTACATATGCCATGACACGGTGGGAAAATGCTGAATGTACGTTGGACGTACGTACGGTGTTCGTTCTCCTGACGTTCTCCTGACATTCCCATTACGCCGCATGGATGTTTCCACCGGCTTTAATGTGGGTCAACGTAGTGGAACATAGTGGAACGTAGTGGAACGTAGTGGAACGTAGTGGAACATAGTGAGCAGCGTTTGACTAACGTCCGTCTAACATCATTGACGTTCGCCGAACGTGTACAGAACATACGGCGAACGTAAACCCTTACGTTTGAGTTACGTCGAAAGTTTTGAACAGGTTCAAAACCTTGACGCGCGCCGACATAACACGACATAACGTGATGTAGCTCGACATCAGTCTAACGTCATTCTAACATCATCTTAACGTAACCCAACATACATCAACGTAATGATGAAACGTGAGCACGTCAGACTTACGTTGGCTCATTACATCGTAGTGTGACAGGGGTATTACATAGTGAAATGTTTGTGTTTCTTTTTATATATCCCCTATCTACTTCTTCTATCCTGGTAGGCTCAGTGTATGAAACATCCACAATAAGACAACATTGTACTCACATGGTTTCTTTAATCAAAACATAGTTGCTACAGTCACATGTACATAGGCTGGACTGGCTGGTGGCCATGGTGAAAGAGAGAGCATGTGACTTGCACCCTTATTTATAGGTTTAAATCCAGGTAACAGTCAGGTGACCCTACCTTGTATCCAGCAGCCCATTGTCTGCAGAGTACCAATGCAGCCAGGGACCAGTCAGGTGACCTAGTTAGCTGGTTCCCGCAGCCCATTGGCTGCAGAGTACCAATGCAGCCGGGTATCAGTCAGATGACCTAGTTAGCTGGTACCCGGCAGCCTGTTGGCTGCATAGCACTAAATAGAAATCACCCCGAAATTCCCAAATATTTTACAATGGGTTATAAGGCATTGTCAGCCAGACAGGAATGGCCAAATGAGTTGAGCATCCGCCTCCAGCTTTGGCAGAGCAGGGGAGTCGAACCCTGGGCGTTCGAACCCTGACCGAGTCAAACCAATGACTTAAACATTTTTACTTGTCACTACCGATAGCCTGGCACCTGGCACTACTAGGATAGGGAAAGGGAGCAGTGGAATGAGGAAGACCAATAGAACTTATTCAGCAGAATAAACATGTTTACCAATATAATTAATTAAACACAACTGTTACTAAAGCAAAACCACAATGGGATGGCACTATGGTGCAGAATTGTTTACCCTGATAACCAGTGACGGTTGTTCTGTAGGTGGCTGGGTTTCTGGTTGAATTTTGTGAGTAATTTACCCTGGTAATCAGTGGAGGTTGTTCTGCAGGTTGCTGGGTTTCCGGTTGAACTTTGTGCATAGTTTACCCTGGTAACCAGTGGCGGTTTTCTGCAGGTGGCTGGGTTTCCGGTTGAACTTTCTGAGTAGTTTACCCTGGTAACCAGTGACAGTTGTTCTGCAGGATGCTGGGTTTCCGGTTGAACTTTGTGAGTAGTTTACCCTGGTAACCAGTGACAGTTGTTCTGTAGGCGGCTGGGTTTCCGGTTGAACTTTGTGAGTAGTTTACCCTGGTAACCAGTGGCGGTTTTCTGCAGGTGGCTGAGTTTCCAGTTGAACTTTGTGCATAGTTTACCCTGGTAACCAGTGGCCGTTGTTCTGCAGGTGGCTGGGTTTTCGGTTGAGCTTTGTGAGTTCCTGCGTCGTGCTGGCCACTGCGCTCTTCGCTGTCTTCGGACGAGACACACTCAGTGGGGGCATCGTGGGGCTCGCCTTCTCATACGCACTGCAGGTAAGGACTGAAGAAAAACGCCTCACCAGAAAGTGTGAGACTTAGATAACATCTACCAGGGCCCGCGTTCAGGGTACGTCTCAGAATCGACTCTGAGACGGCTCTACAACGTCTTTTTGGCCTATTTGCATTCAGGGTGCGACTCAGAGTCAACTCCGAGACGTCACGCTTTTCAGGTAGGAGCCAAAAAGTGCCTCCAAAATAGCAATGCGTTTCAGTGGTTTCAGCCAATCAGAGATGTTCTTTCAATTGCAAATGGCTGCACCCTATGGAGGCTGCCATTTTTGAGTTCAGACTAGCATGATGTCCGGAATTTATCCGAGGCGCACCCTGAAATCGGCCCAGATGAGGGGCCGTATCACACACACTAGGTTACTTATTGTATATCTCTGCGCAGTGAGGGTGCGGTGGCCTAATCGATAGAGTGCGGGCCTCACGTGTGGAAGGTCAGGAGTTCGGTTTCCGGTGTCAAACCAATGACTTATTAAATTTATACTTGTCACTTCCTAGCCAGGTGCTCGGCATTAATAGGATAGGGCAAGGACTGGTTAGCTCAGTGTCAGGATAATGTGACTGTGTGGGATGTTGGGTCATGGTGCCAGTGGCCAGGTCTCCCAGTGGGGCAGCACTATGAAATTGCTATGTGTGCACACTGTCACTAGTCAGTACCCGTCCTGATATGACCTTAGATGTTGCCAGGACATAAACTCCAACAAACAAACAAGATAAAGACAATGCACTAACACTAAAAGCATGGACTTGATTTAGTGGAAACCCCTATTATTATTTAATTAATTAATTAATTAATTATCAATAAAAACATTTACAGGTGACCTCTGAGCTGAACTGGATGGTACGCTGCACCAGTGACCTTGAGAACAACTTCGTGTCTGTAGAACGTATACAAGAGTACACCAACACACCAAGCGAGGTATGTTCGAAAGATATATATATATATATATATTATATTTTACCTCGGTACAACGCCTCGGCTACTCGAGGCCGAGGGAGAAGGAAGCAACATCCGGGTTCAGCAATTAGCATATTCCGCTCATAACTGGAGGAACGTTACGAGCAGCTCAGCAGTTTTTCACACGGATTACTACTCTTTCTACTGTAAGTACCGGAACATAAACTGGCAAGATTGTTTATGAATACACATAGCACACGCTTATAGACTTGTTGTCTGTATCTTATTTGATAATAAGTAATATTCTCAAGCGTGTTGTTTAGCCGGTGCCGTAGATTGAGGCATCCATTTTGTTTTTGCCGCCCGTTGCCGAACGGAGAGAGACATGTTGACATGGGTCATTTCGTCGCTTAGGTAGAAATTGCCGCCCGTTGCCCAACGGAGAGGACATGTTGGCTGGAGCCATTTCGTCGCTATGATAGTTTTTTCTGAGGCGTACCTCCGAGTATCATAATATTTTCTCCAACTTGTTGGTGTCGTAGCCACAGGTGGGAGAAGTCTATGGTACAGAGAGTGTGGGCGGGATCTACACTGGTCCCGCCCCGCGTTGGTTCGGCTCGCTTGCGACCGTTAAACCTCCGATACTTTAGCTTACACACGCCTGGGTTAAAACTGGTGTAAATACAGTTTTATTACCCCTGAATGACCCTCCGGCCTCATAGCACTGTTCCACTGGTTCAGTTTCCTTGAGTTGTGGTTTTAAAAACGCCTTTGGTTGTTTTCAGAACCCTCAGGATGGCCGCGAAGCGGGGTGACAAGGGTGCACCACATACCCTCAGTGAAGGGGACGCGGCCTCGGGACGCCAGTCCGCCGCGTCACGTGATCGCTCCCCTGAACCGGGACCCTCGCAGCTGGTGGCGAATGAGCAGATGGTCAAGCTCATACGGGAGCAACTGCAACAGCTGCTCCCTACGCCCAAAACGTCAACAAAGGCAGATGCCTCCCCATCAGAACCATCGGATTGGGAGGATCTGTCGGACCAACCAACTACCGACTCGGAGGTGGCCTTGGGGCGCAAACGAAAACACCCCAAAAAGTACTCGTCTGGCGGAGATGAGTACTATAAGGCCAGGAACAAGGTCCAGAAGGTCAGAAGGACAAAGAAAAAGTCCAAATCAAAGAAGAAGAAGTCAAAGTCTTCTTCCTCTGACTCCTCCGATCATTCGACTACCACGCAGTCCGAATCGGATGACCCACATCCCGGTACCTTTGCTAACATCACCGTTAAGGTCGCAAAGAAGATCAGGACGGTCAGAAAGCGGCGCATCAACACCTGCACGCTTTTGAGGAAGAATGTCAAAGGACATTTTGACACCTTCAAGCCCGCGGAGACTCTAACAAAGCTCGCGGAAGAATACACGGGCATCAAAGGGATCCCCGAGGCAACCATCAAAGAGATGGACGACGACGTGACCATGAGCGAAGACAGGAAAAAGTTTGAAACCTGTCTCCATACCGTCCATAAAGGTGTACTGGTGGCACTCGCGGCAATCATGCCGGTAGCCAACAGGATGATGACCGGAAACAAGTTCACTACGGTCACTAAAGACATGAACGCGGCGATCGCGTCGTTAACAGCCACGAGTAACTTCTTGTCGTACAGGCGTTTCGAAAATGTCTTCAAGTCGGTTACTACCGATGCTGGCAAGCAGGTTGCCCGCTCCAAGAAGGTCGTCGACAACGACGGAAAAGAATACACTCTTTTCCTGGCGCCTAAACCCATCAAAGGCAAACCGCTGGACCATTCCAAAATGTTTGGAGGACAGCTACAGTACCTGTTCAAACAGGTAGAAACACAGGCGAAACAATCCAAACACCTAGACGGCAAGAAGGATTCCAATGTGGCTAAGTTCAAGAAATCCAGATCGGATTTTCGAGGGCGGCGGACCGGCCAATCGACCAACCGCTTCGGCAGCCGGAACTACGGCTACCAATCGAGGGGACGCGGCCAGAGGAACCAGTACGGCTGGAACGACGGCAACCGCCCCTTCAGGAGAGACAATCCTCCCCAGAAGCAGTTCCCCAAACCGGCCAACAAATAGAGCCTCAAAAGCAACCCAGTGTAAGCCCCTTTTGTGCAGGCAATGTATCTAATCACATTATGGACTGGGAACAACTGACTCATGATCAGTCAGTTCTCGATATTGTTAGAGGGGTTTTCATTCCTTTCATAGAAACCCCTTTACAACATAAAGTCCCTTTCCCATACCGCTTAACTCAACATGAGGAATTGGCATTAGACATAGAAGTAAATAAATTTCAATCCAAAGGTATCATTACTACCGTTCAACATACGGAAGGAGAATATATCTCAAATATCTTCTCACGGCCCAAACCTAATGGCGACATTAGAATGATCCTTGACTTAACTATTCTAAATAAATTAGTCGAATATAAGCACTTCAAAATGTTTTCGTTAGAAACAGCCCGTGACCTAGTAATGCAGGGCTCGTGGCTCGCAAGCGTAGACCTCAAAGACGCTTACTATACTATACCGATCTATGAGTCGCATAGAAAATTTCTTAGATTTATGTGGCAAGGCCAATTGTACCAATTTACATGCTTGCCAAATGGCCTAGCCTGTGCTCCACGTTTATTTACAAAGTTACTTAAACCCGTATTTGCTGAAATGGCCAAGAAAGGCCATGTCATGTTTCCATATATTGATGACTCATTTATTGTAGCACGCACAAGGGAAGATTGCCTTTTAGCCATAAAGGACTTATGTGATACCTTAACCCACTTAGGGTTTTTCATTCACGACACCAAATCGGTTCTACAACCAACATCCCTATTAAAATTCTTAGGTTTCTTTATTAATACAAGAGAAATGACAATCTCCCTAACATCAGACAAAATTGAAAAATTTAGTGCTACAGCCTCAGACCTTTTAAACATAAAACGACCAAAAATAAGGCAAGTGGCTGTGCTCATTGGTCTAATGGTGGCTTATGCACCAGCCGTATTATACGGGAAAGCACATATTAAATCCCTCGAAATAGATAAAAATATCGCCCTAACCAAAGCTAAGGGAAATTTCGAATGCCAAATGACCATTTCCAAAGCAGGACATGATAACATCCAATGGTGGATGAAACATTTAATTAATTCCCATAATCCCATCCGCATGGATGAGCCCAACACAACAGTTACAACTGATGCGTCACTAGAAGGGTGGGGTGCCCACAGAGGAAATGAAGCTACTGGGGGCCGCTGGTTAGATAATGAAATAGATGACCACATAAACGTCCTAGAATTGAGAGCCATCTATCTAGGACTTACGAGCTTAGTAAAAATAGATAAACTTACCATCCAAGTTTTAACTGATAATACTACCGCAATGGCCTACATCCGTAATATGGGTGGGACAAAGTCCTCAGCTTGCAACGATATAGCAAAACTCATTTGGGATTGGGCAGAAAAACAACATGTTTGGATTACAGTAGCTCACATCCCAGGTAAACTAAATACACTGGCCGACAATAAAAGCCGCCATTTCCATGACCATTTAGAATGGTCTCTCAGCCCCGACATATTTCTAGCCATTTGTCAGGAATGGGGTTTGCCAGACATAGACCTTTTTGCCTCACGTAAAAACAAAAAACTTGATAAATATGTATCCTGGCACCCAGAACCACATGCTTGGCGAGTGGATGCTTTTTCCCTCACTTGGAATAACGCATTTTATTATATTTTTCCCCCATTCAGCCTGGTCAGCAGAGTAGCCAGAAAGATCAGGCTAGACAAAACCCATGCGGTATTGATAGTACCAGACTGGAACACTCAGCCGTGGCGAGCCATAGTCGAATGGGAAGCCAAGAAGGTTTTAAAATTCCCAAGAGGGCAGGTAAACCTACAACATCAAGGAAAAGTGACGACACAAGGGGACGTGTCAACAACCCCCCTACTGGCATTCCTTTTCTAAGGGCGTATTTACAAAAATACGGACTAGATAAAATCACCCAAGAAAGGTTAATTTCGGATGCCTGGAGACCAGGAACTGTAAAAATGTATACTACTTACCTTAGGAAATGGGGAGTACATTGTTTAATACATAAAGTTAAACCGATGGCCCCCACGATCGCTCAAGTAGGCCGCTTCCTCCGCATGTTGGAAGATGATGGACTTGGTTATGGGGCTATAAATGCGGCGCGCTGCGCACTCTCCATAATTGTGCCAAGAATCGAAGGACAAACCATTGGCAAACATGAAGTAATTCATTGGATCATGAGAGGAATCTATGAAAGAAACCCCCCAAAGCCGAAATATAGTCGGTTTTGGGATGTTTCTACGGTGTTTAAACTTTTCCAATCCTGGCCGGAGAATAAATTGCTCACGGTCCAACGGTTAGGCTATAAATTAGCAGTACTATTATTACTAGTTACAGGACATAGAGGACAAACAATTGTAGCCCTCTCTTTGCAAGGCCTCGACATTGACAAAAAAGAGGCCACGTTTGACTTAAACGTTCTGTTAAAGTCTAACAGGACAGGAGATCCACTCTCCTCTATTCATTTAGATAGCTTTCCACAGGATAAGAAACTGTGTGTAGTTTCAGCCATTAGAACATACATATCCAAGACAAAGGGAATACGGAATTCCAAACAACTCTTAGTGAGCTTTATCAAGCCACATAAAGCCATCTCACGTGACACACTAGCCAGATGGACTATTATTATACTCAAGTTGGCTGGCATTGACACGGAACGTTATGCTTCGCATTCCACAAGGGGTGCTATGGTGTCCAAAGCGAGAAAATTAGGAATCTCGGTTCGAAGAATCCTAACACACGCCGGCTGGAAGACGGCCAAGTCGTTTGCTAAACATTACAACAAACGACTAGAGAAACCAAGCGGGGTGGCAACCCGCCTACTCACCAACTAACAAGAACCGGTGAGATGTACAAACTTTTGTTTTACTACTGATACAAATACATGTTCATCAGATAATTGGGGATAAAAATGAGGCTACGTGAAGGTCTCCCTCGGCCTCGAGTAGCCGAGGCGTTGTACCGAGGTAAAATAGTATAGTTATACGAATCTTACCTGGGTACAGATGATGGATAACTCTTGTTTTCCCGAGGTACAAGCCTCGGGTAATCGTGGACTAGGGCCCACCCGCCACACCCTGCCACGATTATCACGTTCGCTTGTGCCAAAACGAAAACATCAGATTTCCATCATTTTAAGCTCATTTTTATCCTGAATAATTAGGTGAAGATTGCTGAACCCGGATGTTGCTTCCTTCTCCCTAGTCCACGATTACCCGAGGCTTGTACCTCGGGAAAACAAGAGTTATCCATCATCTGTACCCAGGTAAGATTCGTATAACTATACTATATATATGCTGTATAAGAATTATATGAGTATAATAACCCGGAATATTCCTCCTGTCCCTCATCGGTTGCCCGGTCCCCGGGACTCTGGAGCCTCTCATAGTCATCTACTACTCCAGCCTCCTGTGAGTTCCTGCGTCGTATATCGTATAGTTATACGAATCTTACCTGGGTACAGATGATGGATAACTGTTGTTTTCCCAAGGTACAAGCCTCGGATAGTCATGGGCGAGACAGAAGGAAGCACATCCGGTCCAGCAATCTTTTACATACTTATTTGGATAAAAAATGATCTAAAAATTCTATGGATACTAATATGTTTTCGTTTCAGCACAAGCCAACGTCATAGTCGTGGCAGGGTACGGTGGGTGGGGTCGTTGGAGTGGGTGGGGTGGGTGGGGTGCCCTCTTTTTCTTATATTTGTGCTTACGCACAGGCAGCACCACCTGGGACTCTTCATCAGATGAGTATGGGGAGTCAGAAAAATCCTCCCAATCGGAGTCCTCCGACACTACTTGTTGCTTCTTCTTAGCAGCGTGTGTCTTAGCGGGGAGCATCTCCTCCAGGTTAAGCTGTATCAGCCGCACAACCCGTTCATCTAGGTCAGTCGGGCCAGGCTCTGAGCCCCCCGCTTCCCCAGAATGTCTTTGTTCTGGCAACCTTTGGACCCTCAACTCCGGTGACGGGTCTTCGTCCTGGCTGAGCTCGCGAGGTGCATCCACCTTACTCCATTTCATAGCCATATCTGGGAGTCTGTAAGATATTGAAAACCAAAAGGTTAGGAATCTTTCATGGTGAATCATGACACTGGCAAAACATAATAATATTATTACCAGTCATGTCTAGTGGTGTTAAATCCATATTTAAACTGTTTTTAACACAGGCATGTGGTTAATTTTGTCAGTCGTAGGTAACCCGTATGGATAATCAACCGAAACCAAACAAGGGGTAGGGACCAGTGTAGCAGGAGCCTCCCACACTCTCTGTCCAATAAACTTCTCCCACTTGTGGCTTTTGTGGCCAACAAGTTGGAGAAAATACTGCGGGACTCAGAGGTGCGCCTAAACTATATTGGGGAATCTTAAAGAAACCCAGGAATAAATCCTAGCGATATAACTGGCTCCTGCCAAACATCTCTCCGTTCGGCAACAGGTGGCATTTCAAAGAACAATGGAAGTATTGTTCTAACGATGTTATGACACTCCGTAATTAACCTGTGAATCAGTTAATATGCAATTTAAAGTGTTTTAAAACTTGATGTATGTGAATGCTAACATGAACTAAACCCATGTATCCCTTCAAAAACGATACTAACCTGTTTGGTTCAGTAGTTATGTAGAAAAACTGCCGGAGCTACTCAACAAACGTCTTCCCGTTGTGAGTAGATTATGCTAATTGCTGGACCCAGACGTGCTTCCTTCTCCCTGGGATACGAGTTGCCAGAGGCGTAGTATCGAGGTAAAATATATATATATAACAACAAACAAAGAAACAAACATCACATTGCGCCATCCTCATCTTGCATCTCTACTTCCAGGCGGAAGTTGAAATCGAGGCTTCCAAGCCGGACCCGTCGTGGCCACCAGAGGGCTCTCTGACCTTCCAGAACTACTCGACGCGATACAGAGATGACCTTGACCTTATTCTGAAGGACGTCAGTTTTACCGTAGAGGCTGGTGAACGGGTATTTACCATCTTTGTGTTTTTATTTAGATTGGTATATCATTTTACATACTTGATTATACAGTAAAACCTCTCTAAATCGACCGACTTTAAATGGTCCATTTAGGGAGGTGGACGGTTTAGGGAGTTTTTATTTATTATTACAATGGTATTGTAGGCATATGGGTGATCGTTTGGGACCCAAATAAAGCAATCGATGTAGGGGAGTGGTCAATCTGTGGAGGTGATCTGTTAGAGAGGTTTTTACTGTATATGATTTTATAAAAGCTAAAGCATATAATGCTAGTCCTGGTGGGTTGAGTGGTTGGTAATTGTAATGATGTGGACACTATGTAATATATGCCTCAGATAGCACACAGCCGTCGGCCCGATGGCGGCCCCGACGTCGGCCCAATGGTGGAAACCACCGTCGGGCCGACCTTGTTTTGTCCAACCTCCCCGCCGTCGGCTCGACGGCAGCTACCGCCGTAGGCCCGGCGGCTACCGCTGTAGGCCCGGCGGCGGCAGCCGCCGTCGAGCCAACGGCGGAAGGTTGGACAAAACAACGTCGGCCCGACGTCGGCTGCCGCCATAGGCCCGACACAATATATTTACTCAAAATTAATAGAAAACCTTATAAATTTAATATAATCTTTTTGGTAAACATGTTTTCTATATGTGTACCAAGCGATTTGTTTCTACATGGTGTGGTTTTAGAGATATTTCACTTTTTCTGTATGGGTATGGGTTAGTGTTAGTGTTAGTGAAAAGTGTTAGTTTACGCACCCATGTCTTTTATTTATTTATTTATTGCACAGATAGAGACCTGTTTTGTTATTTGCCTGAAACTATATTCTGGCAACTTCATATGGTACCAAGTTTCATATGGCTGAACAGTCGACACCTTGTCATCAGTAATAATAATAATAATAAAACATTTATATAGCGCCTGATCCAGCAAGCCGTTCTCAGGCGCTTTACATAACAAACAAATATACAGGAAAATAGATTTCACCTAGTTAAAAGCAGATTTAAACAAATGTGTCTTAGACCTTTTTTAAAATATAGCATATATGTGTTATAAATTTTCATTTATATTTTAGACCCAGAAAACAGACGCATCTCTGAGAAAGCGCCAAGTTAGCTATTACAGGTCGAGCTATGTGTAGTACCCTACTATGGTGAAGGCTTGGAGAAAGTATATCCCGAATCAAAGACCACAGTGGGTAGATACTATTAAGGTGAATAGGTTACCCAGCATGCAGTGCATGTATATGCACACACAACTGACCAGACACCCGCAGACGACAGTGAGTAGAATGCATAATTGTAAAGCGCTGTTACCCATCATGCAGTGCAGGTATATACAAAACAATTGACCAGACACCAGCAGACGACAGTGAGTAGAAGGCATAATGGTAAAGCGCTGTTACCCATCATGCAGTGCAGGTATATACACAAACAACTAACCAGACACCAGAAGACGACAGTGAGTAGAAAGCATAATGGTAAAGCGCTGTTACCCATCATGCAGTGCAGGTATATACACAAACAGCTAATGAGACACCAGACGAGGACTGAGTAGAAAGCATAATGGTAAAGCATAATGGTAGTTCAATAATGCTAACTCTATATCTTTGTTCTCTGCTTTGCATTTTTTAAACATTGTTTTGACTGTTTGGACGAACCTTTCGACCTGGCCGTTGCTTTTGGGGAATTGGGGGTTTGAATATATCGGTTTGAAATTGTAGTGTTCTGCAAACATGGCATATTCTTGGCTTCGAAACTGTGGACCGTTGTCCGACACCACCTGGCGTGGTATTCCATGCCTGGCAAAATTTTCTTTTAGTGCTTTTATTATACTCTGAGATGAAATGTCTTTTAATTGGGTTACCTCTGGGTACTTTGAAAAGTAGTCTACTGTTATGATATAGTATGTGTTTTCTAACTCAAATAAATCGGTCCCGATTTTTTCATATGGCTGGTTGGGTATTTGATGATTTATCATTGGTTCGTGATGTAGTTGTTTTCTGTGTATTTGGCATGTGGTGCACTGCTCGATTCGTTTTGCGATCTCTGAGTCTATGTTTGGCCAGAAGACTGTGTCGCGAGCGAGTTGTTTTGTTTTAGTAACACCGAGGTGCGTTTCATGTAGAATTTCTATGACTCGATTGCGTAATCTGCTGGGGACAATTAGTCTATTGCCTTTCATGATCATGTTGTTCTCAATTGTCAGATCGGCTTTATGTGTGTTATATGGGATTAGTGATGCTTGCACGTCTTTGTCATGTGTTGGCCATCCTTTTGTTATGTAGCTTTTGAGTTGTTGCATGTCGCTGTCTACCTTGTACTCGCTCATAATTTCGATCATTAGATCTGATGTGGTGTCGATCGATGCTACGCTGAACGTATCGTCAAACAGATCTCTCGGTTCTAGCGATTCACTGTGCGCCCGGGATAGTGTGTCTGCAAAAAACAATTTAGTGCCCTGTACGTGTGTTAGTGACAAATTATAGTTTTGCAGCCTCATGCGCATGCGTTGCATGCGCGCGGACAGCTTGTGTATTGGCTTTTCCATTATGGCTAGGAGCGGTTTATGATCTGTCTCAATTTTTATTACTTGGCCGTATGCATACTCATGAAAACGTTGACACCCAAAGCAGATGGCAAGCATCTCTTTTTCTATTACCGCATAGTTACTTTGAGCATTATCGAGTGCCCTGGAGGCCATAGCTACTGGCTTCTGATTTTGTAACAATACGGCCCCTAATCCTGATTGGCAGGCGTCCACCTGTATGACGATAGGCTTGTGTACATCATAGTATGCCAGCACTGGAGCATCTTTGAGCTTTTGTTTCAGGTTACTGAATGCTGATTCTTGTTCGACTTGCCAGTGCCACGCCACGTCCTTTGCCAACAGTGTCCGTAAAGGTTTGGCAATTTCTGACATGTTCGGTATGAACTTATGTACATACCCGACCATGCCGAGAAATCGCTGTACACTGGGCTTGTTGTGTGGCACGGGCAAGTCAACTATTGCTTGTACTCGAGCAGGGTCTGGTCGCACTCCCTCTTGAGTGAGGAGATGACCGACATACGACACCTGTTTCTGGCAGATTTTCGATTTGTCTGCATTTAATTTCAAATTTACTGCTCTTGCGCGTTCCAGTACGGACTTAAGCCTGTGATCATGTTCCTCGATTGTGGCCCCATATATTAGTACGTCATCTGTTACCACTCCTACTCCTGGCAGATCCCCTAGTATCCGCTGCATTTCTTCGATAAAGATATCCCCGGCTGTCCTAATGCCAAAAGGCAGCCGAGTATATCTATACTGCCCCCATGCGGTGTTGAAAGTGCAGAGATGTGAGCTTTGTTCATCTAGCTGGATCTGCCAGTACCCTGACTTGGCGTCTAACACAGAGAAATATTTAGCGTGAACGGTGTTTGCTATTATTTCATCTATAGTCCGGGTAGGGTATGGGCCTCTCATGATTGCCTTGTTAAGCTTTGTGGGGTCTAAACATATGCGTAATTTGTGCGGCTTACGGACAATTGTTATTGAGTTGACCCATTTGGTCGGCTCATGCTGTTCGATAATGACCCCTAATTTAATCATTCGTTTTATTTCATCGTGAACTTGACCCTGAATAGCATATGGGATACGTCTTGGTGGATCTACGACTGGCATTACAAGCGGATCGGTATAGATTACAGCGTTTGTTTTGATCAGGCCAAGGCCACAGAATACATCGGAATATTGGCTCACCAGTTCATCGGCTCGTTTGCTGCAGGATCCTGTCGACTGTGTCCCAGTGACCGTTGTTTTCGACACCTCATCAATCCTGGCGAGGATTCCCAGTTGGATACATGCCTTTTGTCCTAATATGGGGTGTCCTCTTTGAACGATCTGGAACTTGATCTTGTGCCCATTTGTGTTTAGGATCGCCTCACCATCCGGGACAATTCGATGCCCCGAATAGGTGATCAGTCGACATTTCGATTTCATCAGTGTTGTCTCCTTCAACTTGTTGAAGATCTCGCGTGGGATCAGGTTGGCCTGCGATCCGGAGTCCACCTTGAAACGTATGTCCTGGTCCTCCACGCGAGCATTTTTGTGCCACAGTCCGGCGCGATCATCATGATCGTTGTCGACTGCGCCGACGAATAAGTCTGCCTCCAGACTGTCCACACTCGACACCGCTGCTGCTCCTTTGTATCCCATACCACACGTGTAGTCTGGGTGACCTGTAGATATTTCATTCACTGGTGTAGACTTGCTTCTGCATACAATCTCGAAGTGTCCTAGCTTGCGGCAGTAATTACATGTTTTGCCATGGGCCGCACACGCTCCCCTACGGTGATCGTAACCGCAGTTGCCGCATGTGGTGTTACCGGCCCTGTTGTTGTTGTTGTTCGGACCACGTGACTTCCAAGATGGCGTCATTGTGGGCCTGCCAGCACGTGCGGAGATGGTGTCTACTTCTTTTAAGTGGTCTTCGGGCTTTTCGTTCAAATGTCCGGCATTGTACTCACTCAACTGGCATATTTCCATGCATTTTTCTAGAGTGAGGTCCACCTCCGCTGTTTGAAGTAACTTGTTTTGTAATTCCCTGTTCCGGACGCCTGCTACTATTCGGTCACGTAATAATGTTTCCTCCATTGGACCGTACTCGCACTCAGACACTTTGTCACGGAGAGCAGTGATATACGCCGTGGTGTCTTCGGAAGTTTGGTTATGAGTGTTGAATCGAAATCGGGTTATAATGATGTTTCCCCGACCGATACAGTACCTCCGAAACGCGTTGACTAGCGGTTCTATCTTGTCTTCATCCTCGGGTGGCAAGTCCAAGTTGTCATACACTTTGTGGGCTTCAGGGCCTGCCACGTGCAGGAACACGCAGCACTGAACATCTTCTGGTTTTGTTTTTACTCCTGCGGCCGTCGCATATATTCTGTAGGCCCTGTACCAGGTTTTCCAGTTACTGCTTGCATTTGTGTCTAATATTAGTGGTCCGGGAGGCTTTAGACCTGTCAGTGCCATATCAGTAGTTGACATCTGACACCATGTAAAGAGAACGTCTGTACGCTTCTGTCGATGTATAGCAAGGCTTTATTTAAGGAACTCTCCGTACAACTTCTGCCCGGGTGTGCGTGCATACATACAGATATGACATTACCCATCATGCAGTGCAGGTATATACACAAACAACTAACCAGACACCAGAAGACGACAGTGAGTAGAAAGTATGGTACTGAATGCGGCAGTACCCATAATTGTAAAGCGCTGTTAGCCATCATGCAGTGCAGGTATATACAAAACAATTGACCAGACACCTGTAGACGACAGTGAGTAGAATGCATAATTGTAAAGCGCTGTTACCCATCATGCAGTGCAAGTATATACACAAACAACTACCCAGACACAAGAAGACGACAGTGAGTAGAAAGTATATTACTGAATGCGGCAGTACCCATCATGCATTGCAGGTGGGCATCATTGGGCGCACCGGAGCCGGGAAGTCTTCACTGACCCTGGCGTTGTTCCGCATCGTGGAGCCGGTGTCGGGAACCATCTTTCTTGACGGTGTCGACATTGCGAAGCTTGGCCTTCACCAACTGAGGTCGAAGATCACCATCTTACCGCAGGTTAGTTTGGCATAGCAACAAGTGGCCATCATTATATATGTATGCTCCATAATGGAATTATGGGAATATAAACAAGGACACTTTCCCCACACAGTTCAATATATAACATTTACATAACTATCTATAGCCGTATTAGTTCCTGTTCGAGACGGTGGCGCCACTATAGCGAGTGTTCATTGCTCGTCGATTGTGGCCACTACCAATCGGAATTTATATTCCTTGCTAGAAAATAAATTGCTCAACCTGACTTGTCTCTTATTGACTTATCTGTTTAAACATAGTGTTGATTGTTGGGCTTTTATGTCCTAGCGACATCTGTTTAAACATAGCGCCACTCTTTATATATACAGTAAAACCTCTCTAAATCGACCGATTTTGGGACCGACTGTAAGTGGTCCATTTAGGGAGGTGGTCAGTTTAGGGAGTTAGAATATGATTCCAATATTATTGTTTGGACCCAATTAAAGTGATCGATATAGGGAGTGGTCCATCTGTGGAGGTGGTCGGTTAGAGAGGTTTTACTGTACACTATGACCCCGTTATAGCGCGATCATTCAGGTACGTATACTGCGATCGTGACAACGAATCGGGGTCGCGCTAAATCAGGGTTGAGTTGACTAATTTCGAATTGTGGTTGATTGGGCAGGGGTAGCAGGAGCGCTGTCACAAATCGGTACCAAAACAGTTGGTGTTGCTAGGATGTAAAACCTCAACAAACAAACAAGCATATTGCGACTTTGACCTTGCAGAGCGGGACGTAGCTCAGGCGGTACAGTGTCCACCTCTGAAGCTGTCGGTCATCTGATCGATCCTGCTCAGTGGACCCATTTTCAGTTTGGGCTATTTTGTGGTCTAACCAGTGGTCCACAACTGGTTCATCAAAGACTGTGGTGTGTGCTGTCCTGTCTGGTTGGAAAGTGCAAATACAAGCACCTTTGCTGCTTATCGGAAAGAGTAGCATATGCGGCGACAGCTGGTTTCCTCCAAATAAATATGTCAGAATGACCATGTTTGACGTCCAATAGCTGATGATAAAAATCAATTTGCTCTGGAGGTGTCGTTAAATAAAACAAGCTTGACTTATTTTGTTTACCTTGCAGGACCCGGTGCTGTTCTCGGGCACCCTACGGTTCAACATTGACCCCCTAGTGACCCACAGTGACCTGGCCATCTGGGAGGCGATACGCAGGGCGAACCTTGTCGACTTTGTAGGCTCCCTCCCCTCGGAACTCGAATATGAGTGTGGAGAAGGCGGCACCACCCTCAGGTAGACTGCCTCTGCAAGCCACAGTTACTCAACAGCACCATATTTTATTATGCATTAGCACCTTAATTTACGACTCAACAGCACCCTAAGTTACTGCTCAATAGCACCCTAAGTTACTAACCAACAGCACCCTGATTTACTATTTAACAGCACCCTAAGTTACTACTCAATAGCACGCTAATTTACTACTCATTAGCACCCTAAGTTACTACTCATTAGCACCCTAAGTTACTACTCATTAGCACCTTAAGTTACTACCCAACAGCACCCTGATTTACTATTCAACAGCACCCTAAGTTACTACTCATTAGCACTCTAAGTTACTACTCATTAGCACCCTAAGTTACTACTCATTAGCACCTTAAGTTACTACTCATTAGCACCCTAAGTTACTACTCATTAGCACCTTAAGTTACTACTCATTAGCACCCTAAGTTACTACTCATTAGCACCTTAAGTTACTACTCATTAGCAGCCTAAGTTACTACTCATTAGCAGCCTAAGTTACTACTCATTAGCACCCTAAGTTACTACTCATTAGCACCCTAAGTTACTACTCAATAGCACCCTAAATTACTACTCATTAGCACCTTAAGTTACTACTCATTAGCAGCCTAAGTTACTACTCATTAGCACCCTAAGTTAGTACTCATTAGCACCCTAAGTTACTACTCATTAGCACCTTAAGTTACTACTCATTAGCACCCTAAGTTACTACTCATTAGCACCTTAAGTTACTACTCATTAGCAGCCTAAGTTACTACTCATTAGCAGCCTAAGTTACTACTCATTAGCACCCTAAGTTACTACTCATTAGCACCTTAAGTTACTACTCATTAGCACCTTAAGTTACTACTCATTAGCAGCCTAAGTTACTACTCATTAGCATCCTAAGTTACTACTCATTAGCAGCCTAAGTTACTACTCATTAGCACCCTAAGTTACTACTCATTAGCACCCTAAGTTACTACTCATTAGCACCCTAAGTTACTACTCATTAGCACCTTAAGTTACTACTCATTAGCACCCTAAGTTACTACTCATTAGCACCTTAAGTTACTACTCATTAGCACCCTAAGTTACTACTCATTAGCACCATAAGTTACTACTCATTAGCACCCTAAGTTACTACTCATTAGCACCCTAAGTTACTACTCAATAGCACCCTAAGTTACTACTCATTAGCACCCTAAGTTACTACTCATTAGCACCTTAAGTTACTACTCATTAGCACCCTAAGTTACTACTCATTAGCACCCTAAGTTACTACTCATTAGCACCTTAACTTACTACTCATTAGCACCCTAAGTTACTACTCATTAGCACCCTAAGTTACTACTCATTAGCACCCTAAGTTACTACTCATTAGCACCCTAAATTACTACTCATTAGCACCCTAAGTTACTACTCATTAGCACCCTAAGTTACTACTCATTAGCACCTTAAGTTACTACTCATTAGCACTATAAGTTACTACTCAATAGCACCCTAAGTTACTACTCATTAGCACCCTAAGTTACTACTCAATAGCACCCTAAGTTACTACTCATTAGCACCTTAAGTTACTACTCATTAGCACCCTAAGTTACTACTCATTAGCACCCTGCTTTACTATTCAACACCACCCTAATTTACTACTCAACAGCACCCTGATTTACTACTCAAAAGCATCCTCATTTACTACTCAACAGCACCCTAAGTTACTACTAAACAGCACCCTAAGTTACTACTCTACAGCACCCTGCTTTACTACTCAACAGTACCATAATTTACTCCTCTACAGCACCCTAATTTACTACCCAACAGCACCCTGATTTAGTACTCAACAGCACTTTAATTAACTATTCAACAGCACCTTAATTTACTACTCAATAGCACCCTAATTTACTACTCAACAGCACCCTAATTTACTACTCAACAGCACCCTAATTTACTACTCAACAGCACCCTAATTTACTACTCAATAGCACCCTGATTTACTACTCAGCAGCACCTTAATGTACTACTCAACAGCACCCTAAGTTCCTACTCTACAGCACCCTGATTTACGACTCAACAGTACCATAATTTACCACTCTACAGCACCCTAATTTACTACCCAACAGCACCCTGATATACTACTCAACATCACTTTAATTAACTATTCAACAGCACCTTAATTTACTCCTCAACAGCACCCTGATTTACTACTCAAAAGCACCTTGATTTACTATGCTACACCACACTAATTTACTACTCAACAGCATCCTGATTTACTACTCAACAGCACCCTGATTTACTACTCAACAGCACCCTGATTTACTATACGTCACCCTAATTTACTCCTCAACAGCACCCTAATTTACTACTCAAAAGCACCCTGATTTACTATGCTACAGCACCCTAATTTACTACTCAACACCATCCTGATTTACTACTCAACAGCACCCTGATTTACTACTTTAGGGCACCCTAATTTACTACTCAAGAGCACCCTAAATTACTACTCAACAGCACCCTAATTTACTCTTCAACAGCACTCTAATGTATTAATCTACAGCACCCTAATTTACTACTCAATGGCACCCTCATTTACGCTTCAACAGCACCCTAATTTACTACTCAACAGCACCCTGATTTACTACTCAACATAACCATAATTTACTACTCAACAGCAGCTTAATTAACTACTCAACAGCACCTTAATTTACTACTCAGCAGCACCCTAATTTACTACTCAACAGCACGCTAATTTACTACTCAACAGCACCTTTATTTACTACTCGACAGCACCCTGATCTACTACTCAACAGCACCTTAATTTACTATTAAACAGCACCTTAATTTACTATTCAACAGCACCTTAATTTACTACTCAGCAGCACCTTAATTTACTACTCAGCAGCGCCTTGATTTACTACTCGACAGCACCCTGATTTACTACTCAACAGCACCTTAATTAACTATTAAACAGCACCTTAATTTACTATTCAACAGCACCTTAATTTACTACTCAACAGCACCTTAATTTACTCAACATCACCCTAATTTACTACTCAACAGCACCCTAATTTACTACTCAACAGCACCCTATTTTAATACTCAACAGCTTATTGGAGAGTTTCTTTTTTTATAGCCCATAATTTATTATGGGAGTATAAACAGCAAACTAGCATCCATTTTCCCCCTGTTACTGTTTATGTTTCACTCTGTACTATCTTTCTATATTACATGCCCACTACTAATAATACCCTGCCAATCGCATTCAGCGAATTTAGAACAATGCTGTATAATAATAGATAATAACAAATACTTAAAATATAACCAGACGGCAGGTGGATGATTGAAATTCTCCCACAACATTAATTCTTACCAGTTCTTCGGAAATTGCATTGGTTGCATTATTAGTTCTTGTCACTGCCACCAGAGTGTGGGTTGGTAGCTGAAATAGTCTATGAGACCTTTACCACAAACCATGCTGCACAGTGAGCTGCTGCACACATTAATTCTTGCTACTGCCACCAGAGGGCAGGTTAGTGGTGGAAAATCCTCTATAATACCTTTACCACAGAGCGTACTGCACAGTTAGCTGCTACCCACAACATTCGTTCTTGTAACCGCCAGCAGAGGGTAGGCCGGTGGTGGGAATTGTCCCACATTAGTTCTTGCCACTGCCACCAGAGGGTTGATTGGTGGTGGAAATCTTCTATAAGACTTTTAACACAGATCATGCTGCACAACATTAGTTCTTGCCAATGCCACCAGAGGGTGGGTTGGTGGTGGAAACCCTCTATAAGACCTTCACGCATGTTTCACAGTGAGCTGCAAACCAATGGTCCAAAACTGGTTCATTAAAGGCTGTGATGTGTGCTGTCCTGTCTGTGGGAAAGTGCATATAAAAGACCCCTTGCTGCTTATCGGAAAGAGTAGCCTATGTGCCGGCAGCAGGTTTCCTCATAGCCAATGATACAAAAATCAATGTGTTCTAGAGGCATCATTAAATAAAACAAGCCTTACTTTCACAGTGAGCTGCTGCTCATGACATTAGTTCTTACCACTGCCACCAGGGGATCTCTAAAGTCCCAGTCACGTCTGAGCATTAACTTACAGAGTAAGTTACAGATCCTCTTCTGGCTGATCTAGGCCCTATTGGGTCTCTAATGCCAGCTCATTATGGTAAAAACATATGGAGGACGACAGCCCTCTGAAGTCATACACAGTAAAACCTCTCTAAATTGATCGACCTTGGGACCGACTTCAAGTGGTCCATTTAGGGAGCTAGAATATGGTTACAATGGTATTGTTTGGACCCAAATAAAGCGATTGATATATGGGAGTGGTCGATCTGTGGAGGTGGTCGGTTAGAGAGGTTTTACTGTAATTATGGGTGTCCTCTCCAATGCCATCCAGCCTTCTCTCAAATGCCTCTAACATTGGTGCTTCAACCACTTGGTCTTGAATGGAAGACTGTTCCATAGATTTGTCACTCGAAAGATAAAATGAGTGTTTCTTGACCTCAACTCTAAATCTCTCCTTGAAGATCTTATACTGCTGGCCTCTGGGCCCGTATGCATGGGGCGGTGTTAGTGAGGCAAAACTGGTTTTGGACGGGATTTCTAGTTTAGCGGCGAAAAGTCAGTATGCACGGAGCGGTGTTACGCAAACACCACGAGTTTAAGGTCGGGTACGCTAACACCACTCCGTAGGAAGTTTACGGGCAGTGTTAGGTACCGATTAGGCCCAAATCTACTCAATGCTATCATATGTAACAGAATAAGATACTAAAAAAGTGAAATTTGGTCAAATTATACCCAAAATCGAAGCGATATTAACGCCGCCGCTACATCGGCGGTGATATTCATATTGTCTAATGTAAACAAAACAAATCGCCGACGATTCTCGATGTCGTGATCCGGTAGGGTTACCACTGGCACTGACACTCAATATTATCTGTTTTTAATCCTTTCAGAGAAAATTGTTCTTAGGTTAAATTAAATACTTCAGATCTTCGTCTTCAATCACGCATTAAAATATTTTTAATCGACCCAATTAAAGCTTTAAAATCTATTTTGCAAAAAATAAATGCTCTGCATAGACATAACATTGCTGCAGCACAAATTACTGTGACATCACGCCGACATAGAGAATGCGGCGGCGGCGTAAACTATACACACACCCGAGCAAGCTGGCTGCTTCCAACGGACTAAATAACCATACTTGCTGTGCTCGCTGGGAACAGGCTGAGAGGGATTTCCCAAATCTATAAATAACATATGTTAGCTAACACCACCGTGCTTTGGCTCCGTACATACCCCATGACCCATTTCCCAACACTGGCGTCAGGTACCCCGTTGGTGGTCCTTAACACCAGAGCTGATAAAAACTTGTTCATGCATACGGGCCCTGGTTTGCTGTCTATTCTGAGGTTGAACAAACCCGTTGCGGCATCACTCTCATGATGTTATACCGCCCCCTCACCGCTCCCCCTCTTCGCTGTTCTTCTCCACCCAGTGTTGGTCAGAGGCAGTTGGTGTGCCTGGCCCGCGCTCTGCTACACAAGACGAAGGTGCTGGTGCTGGACGAGGCGACTGCCGCCGTGGACCTGCAGACGGACGAGCTCATCCAGAGCACGATCCGCTCCGAGTTCTCCTCCTGCACCGTGCTCAGCATCGCGCACCGCATCAACACCGTCATGGACTATGACAGGTGAGAACTTTAAAGTTTAAAGTTTAAACTTAAACCTGCACAGTCCGATGAAAACATTGTCAAATTGTCAAAAACCAGAAAAATTATCTAGATTTTATTACAGTTAGTTGGTTGTTGGAGTTTTATGTCCTAGCAACATATCAGGAAGGGTACCGATTTGTGACTTTAAAATTGATATTTGTCACTTCCTAGCCTGGCACTCGGCATTAATAAGATAGGGCATGGACTGGTTAGCTCAGTGTCAGGATAATGCGACTGAGTGGGATATCGGGTCATGGTGCCGGTGGCCTGATTTCCCAGTGGGACAGCACTATAAAGTCACCATGAGTGTGCACTGTCACAAGTCGGTACCCGTCCTGATATGACCTTAGATGTTGCTAGGACGTAAAACAACAAACAAACAAATTTAAAGACATGGTCGGTTTAGGGACTTTTTTATATCATTACAATGGTATTGTATGGGGCGATCGCTTGTTACCCAAATAAAGCGATCGATATAGGGGAGTGGTCGATCTGTGGAGGTGGTATGCTTTTACTGTATATGTATCTAACTTCAATAACAAAAAATTTGGGTAAATATTTTATTCATCTAAACGTATGTAGTAGTCTGTACATGAGCTCCACTACCATGCGGTGGCGGCAGACTATGCAGTTACATTGAACTGCGCTAGGTGGTGGCATGCTAGCCACTGGGCAGGGCCCCAGCTGGGCTGCCCTATACTGCGTGTGGCTAGCACACCCCCCACCCACCTATAAAGGCGATGTGGGACCTAGCGAGTTAGGGGGCGGGTCACTTGACTGTTCACACCGCGGAGAGCGAATAGGTTTATCAATAAACCAGGTGAAGCGTACTGTATCTGGATCTTAGCGTTCTTCCCCGCATGAGTGACAGCGAGTGCAAGCCTGTGGAACGGCTGACATCGGGCCTACCACACATATTTTGTCAGCGCCGAGGCACTGGTCTTCCAGCCGTTGAAGCGATCACATTTGTTCTATACATGGTGATGAGGAAGTGGAATGTGCTGCATTGTGCGCAGAAACACCCCATTCTGAACAATGAAAGTGGGGGAGCAGCCTATGGTGTGTAGTGTACAGCATAGTATATAGGAACTCAATATAGTGCAGGACGGTGCGCGGTGGCCGAATCGGTAGAGCGCGGGCCTCGTGTTGGGGAGATCGGGAGTTCGGTTCCCGATCAAGTCAAACCAATGACTTATAAGGCGTTGAAAAGCTTTAAATTTAACCTGTAGTGGGTAATTTGTCTTGTAAACCCTTGAATTCCATTAAACTGTCCCCACTGATCTAAATTACTCTAAAATCGACATTTGCCATTGTTTTTCTTTCCTGAAATCCAAATGAAAATAGTCTTGAATTCCTTTTTTTCTTTTTTTTTAAACAGCCATGAAATAGCGTTGAATTCCATATCTTCACATGTGTACGGACCCTGATATTGGTACTCTATATATGACATACCTATGACAGAATGAGAAAACCCACTGGTGCCATATTATCTTTCCTTTCAGGATCCTCGTCTTAGACAATGGCAAAGTGGCTGAGTACGACAAACCACACACACTGCTCAGCGACCGGACCTCCCTCTTCTATGGAATGGCGAAAGAGGCAGGACTGGTATATAGCGATATAGCGAATGGTAGACAGGAAGTGTGAACACTTATTTGTCTCTCTTTTTTTTTTTGGTGCATTAGTTGTCCCAAGCAGGGGAAATCCCAGTCACAGACGACTGGTCTTCCCCACTCCTCTGCTGGTCGATAGAAAGCCCGAGCCTACACTTTTACCGACCCAAGGGATTTTTAACCTCCCACACCACATAGACATGGTATGAGAGCAACCGGCCTTTGATGATGCTGTAAGTTATACACAGCGGTGGAAATCCAAATTGGCAGAGCTGGGGGCATGGGGAATCGAACCACCAACCCTCAGATTAGGAGTCTGACCTAGAAAAAAGTCAGACACTCTAACCACTCCGCCACAGAGAACGCCACCACTGTCTGGGTTTACTGACAGAAGGCTAGTTAGTGACAAATATCAACTCTGTAAGTCATTGGTTTAACTCGGCCGGGATTCAAACCCAGGCTTTCCAAATGGGAATCCAGCCAGTGCTCTTATCGATTCGGCCACCGCGTGCAGTGCTCGGCTTTACTAGGATAGGGCGAGGAGCGGGGGAATGACAAAGATCATGTGGAGATTGTCCTTGCTCAATTAATGAATGTAACAAAAAGAAGCAACAGAAATGTGAGGTTTAAAGTACTTATGCGATTATTATTCATGATGTAATTATTTTGCTTATTATTATTATTATTATGTTATCTCTTCTACTACTGCTCCTGTAACCTCCTTTGGTATGATCCTTTGTAGTTTGTGTTACTGGAGGCTGGAGAGTGGAAGGTCTACTTCCAGGCAGCTCCCTTAGTTCCCCTCCTGCCCTCCAGGTGGCTCCGCACCCCTAGGGCATAATCGATTAATCAACTCGGGTCACCCGAGCCACTTTTTGGCGCATGCACACATCCTACAGACTCGGGTTGAATAAACGAATACGCTCGGGGTGGACAAAATGGTGGCTTAATCTGAAACTTAATTTCTTTTTTCAATAACGATAGAAATACAGCAACATAGGATTTAAAGTATGTTAGGATTGTAGAAGCTGAAAATCTGGGTTCTTTAAAAAAAAAGTATTAAAACAACACGTAGGAGTTGTACTGGTAGCTGTTATACTACAGGTACCAGCACAGATGTGACGTCATCGCTCATAGCAAACCCCAGCCAAGAGGTGGGTTACTGGGGTCGGATCATTTTGCACACGGCACGTGTATTTCTCGACTCCACTCGCGGTGTTTGATTTGAAATTCTGACGACTCGGGTGACCCGAGTCGCCCGGGTCTTGTTAATCGATTACGGCCCTTGTGTCTGCCCATTCCGCAAAGCCCAACTGGTTTTTCCCTTCCCACAGATTACACATTCCTGGTACACATCCTAATCTACATCGGTTGCAGATTAGAGCTCTTACTTCTGTTTGTTTTCTCTCAATAACTATAACTTCTTAGAGATAACATGAACAATATATAAATCCCTCACATGAACATACAGACGTCATAAATACTTAATTATAAAAATTACTTCTACACTTAGGCAAGACTCACATTGCAGTTATATTTTAGTATGGTATATCTTTATACATTTTATACCATATATATTTTTCCATGTCGCGTACATTATAGTACTTGCCTTTGGGCTGAACTTCCGTCCTCTTTACTTTATATTTGGCTGGTCTAGCATCTAACTAAACCTTAATAGCACTAAGGCAGTCGGAGGAGAGTTCTCTCTATATATACACCCACGCACACACTATACATATATATACACACATATATACACACACATGTATATATATACACACACATGTATATATACACACACATATATATACACACACATGTGTATATGCTGTATAAGCATTATACGAGTAGAATTATCTATAAACTGATTATCCTTGAACTGTCTCTCTGCTTGGCATCTTTAATGACACTTCACAACTATTGACACTCAACAACTCAAGCGAATGGGCAGGCCCTCTACCTTGCCAGGGCCGCATTCAGGGACCGCTCTCGAAGGCGCCTCGCCGATGCTTTTTGGCTTATTTCCGTTCAGGGTACGTCTCAGCGACGTCTCGGAGACGCCTCCCTTTTCAGATAGGAGACATAAAGCGCCTTGAAAATGGCCGCCGAATTCAGTAGTTTCAGCCAATCACAGTGCAGCTGTTCCATTGCAAATGGCCGCCGACTATGGAGGCGGCCATTTTCGAGGCGGCCAACAGCTAAATGCGTTCAGACTAGCGTGATGTCAAGGCCATCTCCGAGGCGCCTCCGAGACAGACCCTGAACACGGCCCTGGTGCTGCCACCTGGCCATTCAGCTGTCATGACTCAGCCTCTTGCCTGTACCACTCGCTCAAAACATCTATATATATATATGTAGGTGGAAGGAAGGCAACAAGAGATACGGTATGGGCGATATCATTTATTATTAAGTCAATGTAACAGGTAACAAGTAACAAGGGTAATAATTAATAACAGTGAAATATATAGTAGCAAGATATCATAACATGACAATAGGCAATATCAACAAATCGGGAATCAGTAGTAGATCAGTGTAATTAAAGGAACCAGCTATAGGTCGCTGAGAGATGACCCGTACTCCGATAAATGCTCTCCAAGCATTCGGTTGTCTGTTTTCAGTTTATGCAACTACATATGTGGGGGGAGAGTGCTGACATTGCTTGCTTCTGTTGTGATTTATTTAGTCCAGCAGCACTGACACTTTTAGACAACCATATAGAGAAATAAATGTTAGAAATTGCAATCTAAAATAATAAATATAAAGTTCAAATATTTATTTCTCATAACCAGCTACTTTTTGCGTGAATAATTGATTAAATCATGTAGATTAATAGACTTTAAAAGTTGAATTGAGAGCTTTCTGTGGCTGCCATCTTGGTGGTTGCCATGGCTTCCCCTGTGTGTGGGGAACCCCTCTAGGTCATGTGATGAGGGAATCCCACCTATGATGTCATTCATACATCACATACCTGAACTCTCCTCCCACATGTTCAGTGGCATGAACTGAACAAACTAAGCAAAGGTATGTTTGGAGAGCTTTTGATGCTGGATTCGTTTGTATCTGGGTGAGGTATAGCCGGCGACTTTAACACACAAAGGCAACAACAATTATTTGACTTGTTACCAACAAAAATGAAAGGATTCATTATCACAATCATAACGTGGAAATCAAATATGTGGTGCCCAGTTTCAGAGAATGACACATGTACATACATAACCATTCGAATAAGTCGGGGAATCTTACAAAAATACTAATACCTGATAAAAATTGTAATCTAATTGGGCGTGGTCTTTGAAAGTCATTGGTGGGGAAGCAATGCATGTTTGTCGAGGATTTTCCCCAGCAACTGATTTTGTGGAAACAAATCTGAAAGGTGCTCTATTCAGAAAGGATGTCAGTAGAATTAAAGAATTGGATAGAATAGAATATAATATGTTGCTGCAGCCACTCGTTTTGCCGGTGTTGGAGTTTCCGCGGTACGCCAGTTTGCGAGGTACACATACATTCAAATGCATTGTCAATGGCCGCGAGCAAATCTTCATACAATCTCTCAAATTACACCACCTAGAAACAAACTGCTTGGCACACATACAGAAAACATATTCAACAAATGGATTATATTAAATTTATAAGGTTAGGGTTCTTGATTTCTATTAATTTTGAATAAAACTAATGTTTTGCACTGCGCGTACCATCAAACTCAAGGCATTGTCAATGGTCGTGAGCAATCTTCATACAGAAAATACAGAAAAAGTGAAATATCTCTAAAACCACACCACCTAGAAACAACTCGTTTGGTACACATATAGAAAACATCTTTACCAAAAAGATTATATTAAATTTATAAGGTTAGTGACGATGCTGTTCGATTTTGATGCATGTGCAGAAGCAATGTGTCCCTCACAAACTGGTGTGCCGCGGAAACTGCAACACCGGGACCAGCCTCATTCTGGATCAGAAATTTCAAAGATGAATATAATTTAGGGATCCCCAAACATCTGCCCAGACTGATTGTGTGGGTAATTTTAAGATCTCTAAGCTAAGGACTTAAAGTTGCATAGTCCGATGGTTTTGAGTTTCTGTCATTTCTTTAGATAAATATAATAGATTGATTGTTATAAATCTTCATTACTTTATTTTGAAGTAACTTTTTTGTTAAATTCCTAACTATTGAGATATTTGAAGTGCAAACAATCAAAATTAATTTTGGCAAGCACGCCAACAGGTTCTATTAAATTGACTCAGTATTCCCTTCTATGTGCCGAGGAATCTAGCTTCTGCGGTAACAGATTTGATTAAATTGACTCTGCATTCCCTTCTATGTGGCGAAATACATTGAAGAAGTGCACCAGTATCTAAGTTAGATATGTAGAATAAAATCTAGATAATTGTTTTGAGTTTGAAAATTTGATGTTTTCACCGGACTAAGTATTTAAGTATTGAGACCACGTAAAGAACCATCCGCCCTGTACCCGCCACTGCGTAGTATATACGATGCACTCTCTAATATAACAATGCAATGACAAGACGCGCCACTCAGCGTTTTCCGGTGAATTCTCCATAAGCATATTCAGCGCTCTACGGAGCGACCCAACCAGCCACGGCTGTGACCCAACCAGGCACGGCTGCGACCCAACCAGCCACGATTGAACTCGTTTGAACTTGTTTCCGCTACAAAGGTATTCGGGGTTAGTGATTGGTTAATAATATATCAAAACAAATGCTCGCTGCCATAGAATCTTTACTCAAAATTAAAAGAAATAAAGAACAATTTGGCATAACCATGGTGCACAAATGCAATATTATTACTTTATTATTACTTTATTCCACCGAAACGACGGTCATATAACATATTGCAAATGGCGGCACCCATAAGGGGTGGCCATTTACAATCGAAAAGAACAGCTCTGATTGGCTCAAATTATGGAAACATCCCATTATTTTTTTTAGTAGTTTCTTGTTCAGACATAGTTACACATATATATGTATCTTTTGCACAGATTAAAGTGCTTGAAGTATATTTTTAATTTATCTACATCAACTTCTCTTTAAATCACACAATATCAGGACTTAAAGAATGGGAAACTATTCCTGCAAGGGTATGCTCAATATGACCCAGTGGTCACCAGTTTTTGCTCCTTTCCTCGCTGTGGACCCTTCTCGAAATATAGCAAACAAGGTAATTGGACTAGTCCCCTATCCTACAGTAACTACCGTACCATTGAAACAAGAGGACAGGTTCCCTAGCCACCCTCACTGATGTACCATCAGACAATGTACGACAATTATAGTGTATTATCCCATAATATTAATAATGAAAACAATATGTAAAATTCAAACATACTTTAAGCACTTTAATCTGTGCCATACATAAATAAAATTTGTGATTATGTCTGAGTAAGACTGCACCTGATCAAAGACAATGCATAGATATTTGTATTATAATTAAAAGGTTTACCTATTTCTAGGACAAAAACATCGTATCATCCTAAAATGTTGATGGGTGAAAGTCTATATCGCCACTCTAACCCGAGCCCTACTACTGTGGGTTTTTTTTGTGGGGGCGGTATCTTTGTTTATTTACTGGTTGCTAGGCAACTTGAGATTGCCTGGGACCCATGTGGATCTCGGGATTGGTTTAGACTACTTTACTCACTGTCAATGTGTGGGTGCAGAACTATTGGGGGAAGGGGGGGGGGGGGTATTGTGTTCTGGTCATTGTTGAGTGTTGAACAAACAGAGGCTGAACAATATATGTATTTACACCGATGTAATGTGCTTGTGCCCAACAGTTAGAGGGCCATTTTGTGTTCTCCTTATATGGATGTTTGTAAGTGATGTCCTATTTAAGGGTCACGTGGCACATGATTTACCAGAGTATGATTAGTCCAGGGAAATTTTATTATTGTATAACATAATCACACACTATACATATGTAAGTAGGGCTCGGTGGTTATGCAGTGTGTAATATGAATATTTGTATCTGTACAGTATTTAACTATACAGAGCCTTAGATATAGCATGTTTTTAGGTGCCATTGATATTAATTACTCCCACAGTGCAGGCTCTGTTACAGAGCTGCTAAGCAACCCTACAAAAAAAAAGTGTCATGTCAGCATGATTTCAGAACCTAAACAGCTAAATATGATATTGTTCAGCTACTTATCTGTCATAGCCTGCTAAGTGCTAAATTTATTAAATCATGTAGGTTAATATTTTATGTCGAATCAAGAGCATCTAGTACATGTATATAGTGACCACCATCTTGTGTGAAGTTGTTAGTCGGGTTTTGTCTCATTCTCGCAAGTTCTTCCACTGTACGCCCATAGAGATAAACACTGCTTGCTGGAACCAATAAAGAACAAATAAGGCATAATGTTCTAGAGTTTTTATTTACATTTCAGTACCACACATAATAATTTAAGATAGGTTAAACCGCCTTCTGAATAGACGTTGACTACAGTGCACAGCTCCTTATAAGGGATGAAAACATTAATAAACTTAAAGAAATTGAACCATCTGTGGGAAAGCCACCACAGACTAATGCGGGAGGTCGGCGGGACCAAGTGGTCCTTAGCCACTGCCGTATTGGCCACTCGTGGCTTACACATGCTTTAATGCTCAAGGGGGAACCTCCCCTGAATGTATTGGGTGTGAGTCCCCGCTGACACTCAAACACATTTTACTAAGTTACGTTGATTTTTTGGCCCTGCGCCAACAGTTCTACACTGGAGACAGTATGCACAACCTTTTTACTAAGGTAAAACAGGAAAACATTTGAGCCTTTTTGAGGGCAGCTGGACTGTACCACCTCATATAGTTTACTAAATATATTCTATCAATTATTAATAAAACTTTTCTTTTTCTATGGGAATTTGTTTCCCTTGACCACAAATATATGATTGTGAGCTTTCTAATTTAATGAGTGTCTATTGGCATGTAATTGATTGTCTGCCTTTACATGTAAAAGCGATGGTTTGAACAAAAAACAAACATTTCTCGCCATGAATATGGCCTATGCTGCTGACACGGTGTAAAGCAACCACCAATCAATCAAAACCTTATAAGGCTGTGTATCCATTGACTGTCTCATGTTCCCTTGTTCCGTGTTCGCTTGTGACCTTGTGATGCACCACACAGACAATGAACCTGTGTTCTGCTTAGTGGCCGTTCCCATAAGTTGGACCCAGGAACTGTATAGCCTTGTGCATGGCACATGTGACGTACTGACAGGGAACATCGAGAATGAACATGTTAATTGTCTGTGTGGCGCATCACAAGCGAACACGGAACAAGGGAACAGTCTATGGATACACAGCACTAAAGTCCCTGCACATAACAGCCAACAATAGCCGTGTTCACACGGGAAAAGTTTACGCCGCTTTATACAAGGCGGATAATATGAACCGAACTAGTGTCGCGTCCACACGGGCAGTACTTGGGCCGGAAATCGATATCAGCGCATGAGCAAGTCCATACCAACCAGCACCAGTTTCGGTTAGTCGACGTCGGCACGAGAGAGTGTGGGTTCGACCTAGATATGTATAGACTGAATCATATTGTTTTGGAACCGTAAAAACTTCTGCTGGGCAGTGAAAACCTATAAATAAATGATGAAAAAAACATCTGTGCACCTCTATCCGGTTCATAGACCAAATTATATAATATGCGCTTTTGATCGACCAGAAAGTCAACAAACTAAGGTCTCAACTGCGCATGCGTGTGACATCCTTAATCCGCCTCAAGGAAGTCGGTTGCGTTCACACGGGCGATATAAGTCGAATCATAAAATTTGGTTCATATAAACCACCTACACAAGTGGTTTATAAAATCCGAATAATATGAATCGAATCAGCCCTAATCCGACTTAGCCTCGCATTCACACGCGAAATGTAACCCGAACTATACAAGTAGATTTTTATGATTCGAATTAACTGCCCCGTGTGAACAGGGCTATGGATTCAGACAAATTGCTGGAACTAAATTGAACTTCTCATGCTCACCCTCACTCTCCTTCAGAGCCTCGATTACTAACATTAATTCATTCTGCTATCATCATGCAGCAGAATAATGATTATTTGGCTAAAGTACCTTTCTATTATATAGCATATGATATTGTATAACATTTAATGAATCCATTAGACCAGACGGACTCTCAACCCATTCGACCGCCCCGTTTTGGTAGATCGTGCGATTCGAACCCTGGGGTTCGAACCCTGGTCGAATCAAACTGATGACTAGTGTGCTGAACTGTGAGGTGGCGCCACAATCGAAATAAACTGCATGACAAGAAGAGTTTTCCCGTAGAGGTCCGCGAATACACAAGAGCTTAACATGACAATGGATATTCACAGCATTTAGCAGTTTTTAAACGTATGTGTTTAGATTTCGAGCACAATTAGTGTTCAAAACATTTTATATTTCTCATCGCTTCTCTCTCACTCTTTCTCTCTCTTTCTTTCTCTCTTTCTTTCTCTCTCTTTCTCTCTCTTCCTCTTTCTCTCTCTCTTTGTATATAAGCCCTATAGAAAAATCTTACACACACCAACTCCCTCATTAATGTTGTCTCATTCAACGCCAGTTTGCTATAAGATCATTAAGAGAGAAAAAAAAGTCTTGTCAATGAATCAGGGAGTTATTTCAATGGATCAGAGAGTTATTTCAACATTCAAAGCCTATTTTTAATAGGTTTCACTTAACGTTGTTTCAATTAAAGTCATAGTGCGACTGACACTGGTCAACATCCGGGGGAGGCAAGGTGGGCGAGATGGCGCCACCGGCACAGTGTTGTATCTTACAGAGGATAACAATAATATTAAGTAATATTACCTTGTGAATCTTTATACTCGCATAATACGTTATACATCACATATATATGAGACTGTCTCAAAAGGTGCTAAGCAATATGGGACAAAACTTTGTCCATTGTAACGATCAACATTCTATCAGCTTATGCATTTGCTCAGGATAAACTGATTTGTTTTTATACATGGTGTTTCATGATCCCAATAGAATACATATTGATTTGAAGCAAATGTCCTTGTGTTTTCAGTGTAACCGTTTCTGTGCTGTTTTGTGTCAATCGGTACAATGGACAGAAAAAAAGAGTTATCACCTTTTGAGAGGCGTTCTCTGTGGCGGAGTGGTTAGAGTGTCTGACTTTTTTCTAGGTCAGACTCCTAATCTGAGAGTCGGCGGTTCGATTCCCCCTTCCCCCAGCTCTGCCAATTTGGATTTCCACCGCTGTGTATAACTTACAGCGTCATCAAAGGCCGGTTGCTCTCATACCATGTCTATGTGGTGTGGGAGGTTAAAAATCCCTTGGGTCGGTAAAAGTGTAGGCTCGGGCTTTCTATCGACCAGCAGTGGAGAGGGGAAGACCATTCGGGTCAAAGGTAAGATCTACCGCGCAATCGTGCTATCCACCCTACTATACGGAGCCGAGGCCTGGACAGCGTACAGACAGCAGGTGAAAAAGCTGCATGCCTTCATGATGCGACATCTGCGTTCAATCATGAGGCTAACCTGGAAGGACAAAGTGACGAATAAGGAAATACTCGAACGGATGGGGCTGCCCTCTATGGAAGATCTTCTGATCAAAAAGAATCTCCGGTGGACTGGACACCTCATGAGGATGTCATCAGACAGGCTACCAAAGCAGATCCTCTATTCTCAACTGTCTTTTGGCTACAGAAAGAGAGGGCGCCCCCGTCTCCGGTTCAAAGATACCATCAAGAGAAACCTGAAGCTGAGAGACATTAAGACCGACTCATGGACACAACTCTCACAGCAGAGAGCTAAATGGAGAGCGGCAGTCAAGTAATGAAAGCAGTCTTTGTCGCATCGCGACCGACAGCATGATGATGATGATGGGACAACTAATGTACCAACAACAAAAATTACAACAAAAATGAGAGACAAATAAGTGTTCACACTTCCTATCTACCATTCGCTATATCGCTATATCGAGACAGGCTCATATATATATATATATATATATATAGGTGTAGTGGGCGTGCGTAGGCATGTGCAGGCCTATGACGAGTGACATGCACTTCATTGCGGGTCACTCCTTGGGCCTGCAACTGCCATAGGTGCTGAGAAAGGACTAGTTCTTCCTTTACTCACTAGGTGGTGCCTGCTAGCATGTATATAGACTACATCACGGTTCCAGCGGCGCGGTGCATTGTGGGATGTGTCAGAGCAAATCAACCCTCCCAGAAGCACATGGCACATGCTAATACACTGGGTGCAGCTATGAAATGTGCTAGTTTCAGCTCATCTCAGCTCTTGTTTGAAACATAGAATACCAACTAAAAATATATATATAATAAATTAAGATATTAATCTTTTATCCAGCATTGCATTTACATCAATATAATCAGCACATCTTATGCCATGTGCATTTAGATTTAGACAAATCTAGGCACTCAGACTAGTGTTAGAGCCATAGCCAGAGTCAGTTTTACTTATTTTATTCATGTTTTTATTTATATCCACACCACCTAGGCACAAACTGCTTGGAACACATATAGAAAACATGTTTAACAAAAGGATTATATTAAAACAATAAGGTTAGGGTTTTGGATTTCTATTAATTTGGAATAAAACTGACGTTTTTCACTGCGCGTATTGGCAAACTCAATGGCTGTACGCCTTTGCTTTGCTCCCAACGCCGTTTTCAGCACATGCGCAGTCGGAACCGTGATGTAGTCTATTGGCTAGCCTGCAAGGGAAGGACATTCGAGCACTGCGCTTGAACCCGACTGACGTGCCTTAGGCATGTCCGACGTTAAACTATATTTATTTATTCATTTATTGCTTGATTTCTAGTTATTCAGTTTTATATTCAATATAGCATATACAGCTGTTTTCCTTATTTCAAATCAGTAATAAAAGGTCAAATCATCATAATCTACTGGTCACTTGTTTTCTTTTGCCACCAGAACCGTCTCCTTTCCAATCAGATCATTATTACACCATACGAATGGTTATATATATATATATATATATATATATATATATATTTTTTAATCTTAAGATACACAAAAGACATAAGGAGAGAGGGGTGGGCGCATAGCAATTATCGAGACAACTGAAGGAGGGGCACTCCACCAATGCGACACATAGAAAATATTACGTGTAAATGTTACCCATGTATATATGTGATATATAATTTATTATTTGAGTATAAAGGGGCAGAGCATTAATTCGCATTTGTAAATCCGTGAAAGACGAGGTAGTGGAACTCGACTCAGGACTTTCTAAAATGTCGATAGCAGAGCAGCGGAATGAAACTTTGCGCCAAATAGAGGAACTGCGACTGGAGAATGAGCTGGGTGAATTGAGGGCGGAGAAGGACCGCCTGCTAGCTATCAAGGAGAAAAAACGGAAGGAGGTGGCTGTAACGGATGAAAGGTTCACGTTACCGCCACGACAGTTGTGTCAAACCGGACGAGACCAACATGGCGGCGGACGAAGCGCAGGTGCCAACGGAACGGATGGAGTCGGGCTACTCGACCTACGGCAGGTCGAGGAGGAGGTCACGTGACGGGAGGCAGAGACGACGTTCTTCAAGCAGCACCTCAACCTGCAGCGCCTAACTCAAGGCCAGAAGTAAGTGGTCTCTGAAGAGATATACTGTTTCCCATAAGAAGGTTGAGAAACTAAATTGTCATGAGCTGGTGGCAGCAACTGCTCCATGGGCTCTTGAAATACCAGTTATGTCTCTTCATGACCGCATAGAACATACCCATTTTATCTCGCACAGGGCGAGGAACAATGACCACCACGACAGTGATCATGTGGAATATGACTTGTGTATTAGCCGTGTTCACACGGGGAATGTAAATCGATTCGTAGAAAGCGACTTGCCTAGTTCGACGCACATTTCCCGTGTGAACGGACGTCTGAGGCGGATTAGGGCTAATTCGATTCACGTGATCTCGATAATGTAAACCACCTAAGCGAGGTAGTCTACGTGAATCGATTCCTGTGATGTGGATAATTTTGCCCGTGTGGACGCATCTGATGCGGATTAGCACCTCACACGCATGCGCAGTCGACCTTAGTTTGTTGACTTTCCGGTCGATCAAAAGCGCATATTATATAATTTAATTAATGAAACCGCTATCTACGCACAGATATTTTTTTCATAATTTATTTTTAGGGTTTCACTGCTCAGCAAAAGTTTTGATCGTTCCAAACCAATAAGATTCATTAAATACATATCTAGGTCGAACCCACACTCTCTCGGCCGACGTCGACGAACCCAAACTGGCGCTGGTTAGTCTGGACTTGCTCATGCGCAGATATCCACTCCCGCCTCACGCAGTGCCCGTGTGAACGTGCGCTAATTCGACTCCTTTAGTTCGCCTTGTCTAGGTCGCTTCACATTTTGCCCGTGTGAACAAGGCTTTTGATCGCTACCTGAAAAGGTGGGATTCGAGGATTTCTCCCATACCCACACAGGCTAAAGCGTGCTGCACTGTGGCCCAGACAGTATCAGGTCAAAAACGTCATCGTCTAGTTTTAGTGAAAAACGTATGATTACCAGAGGAGGAAAACCAAACATGGCGTGTTTCGCGTGGAACAGCGAGCAACGTTGTGGTCGACGTGACGACGAATGTAGATTCGAACATAAGTGCTTAAAATGTGGCGGGAAGGGCCACAAGAGGGCCAGCTGCAAGGAATGACAGCTTCGTAGAAGAGTGGTCCGGCGCATCGGGGAGGAGGGGAGGCCGGGGTGCTCGAATGCACCTACTTTGACACCTACTGAGCCTAATGGCGCCAAGGCCGATCAGCTGGGGAGCCGGCACGGGGTCACGGTACAGGTGTGCCAGGTGAGTGACTAGAGAGGTGCTGAGGCAGGGGTTGCCAGGGACAACCTAAGGTGTGTGTGTGTACCATGCCAAGTGTGGGCAGTGGGCAGGAGGAGTGTTGCTGGTTATGGGGGAGACGAAAATATAAACACCCAATTAGCGGCAGTCAATTCAACGAAGACTTGTGGGATATGGGGCGACGAGGGTTCGCTTGCAGTTGACCCTGGCCAGGTAAAATCAGGTGAGCGATTGCGGCCATGTGAGGCGGCCTGTGACTTTGTCAGCAACGGAGTGAGAGAGCAAGACACGTCAGACACTATCATGAGGAAACTGTGCGTGGAAACTGACCGTGCAGAATGGAGACATTGCGTCGATATTCACCAGGACTGTGAGGGAGAGTGGCTGGTGTCAGTGAGTAATGGGACAGAGACCACGTATGTGACATTTTGTGTGAACATTGGCTGCTTACCCGGCGACTGTGCCTGTGTCTCTGAACTAAGCGGTATGAAATGTCAAATGAAACCGTGTCGTTTATTTTCCGAAGCTTTCTGCAGAGAACATGTTAATATAGAAGACGCTTTGTACATTTTACAGGGTATTGTGTTTGGATTCAGAGTACTCGATGATGATTGTGATTGACTTATAATGTACAGGGTAAGAGGAGGCCTTCAGCATGGGAGAAACATATAATTGAGGAGATGCTTCTAATGGAGTTAGAGAGTGGCGTTCTAACCAGGGTTAGTGAGCAGCCCACCTGTGTCCATGGGATATTTGTGGTACCTAAGGACGGGGGAGAGGGGGGGAAGTGTGATAGACTGGATTAAGCCAAAAGGGGCCAGTGTGAACAACTACACATCGGGGGTTGCGCCTAAGTTTAAGTACAAAGGCCTTAATGATGTGGTGGATAGTTTAGATGTTTGTTTGTTTATTGTTGTTTTATGTCCCAGCAACATCTAAGGTCATATCAGGATGGGTACCGACTTGTGACAGTGCGTACTCATGACAACTTTATAGTGCTGCCCAACTGGGAGACCAAGCCCCATGACCTGACATCCCACTCAGTCACATTATCCTGACACTGAGCCAACCAGTCCTTGCCTTATCCTAATAATGCCGAGCGCCTGGTTATGAAGTGACAAGTATCAATTTTTAAAGTCATTGGTTTGACTCGACCAGGGTTCGAATCCACGATCCCATGGTCTACCAACACGGGAGACGGATGCTCTAACTCATTCGGCCATTCCGTATGGTGGATAGTTTAGAACAGGGCGATTACATGGCGAGTACAGCGGGCGCGGTGGTCGAATCGGTAGAGCACAGGCCTCGCGTGCGGAAGATCGGGAGTTTGCGAGTTCGGTTCCCAGTCGAGTCAAACCAATGACTTAAAAATTGATACTTGTCGCTTCCTAGTCTGGTGCTCGGCATTATTAGGATAGGGCAAGGGCTGGTTAGCTCGGTGTCAGGATAATGTGACTGAGGGGGATTTCGGGTCATGGTGCCAGCGGCCTGATTTCCTAGTGGGGTAGCACTATAAAATCGCCATGAGTGCGTACTGTCACAAGTCGGTACCTGTCCTGATATGACCTTAGATGTTGCTCGGACGTAAAACAACAACAAACAAACAAACATTGATATAAAAGACGCCTAGCGTGCCGTCCATATCTTCCCGGGGCACCGTAGTACACAGGGTTTATGCTGGGGTTTTAGTGGACAGTCAAAGGAGAGCTACTTGATGCATGGCAGGTAATGCATGGGCCTTTTATCAAGCCCCTACATATTCTCCCGCATTTCTGACTTCATTGTGCGGTGTGCGGGGAGGGAGGGGGTTGGGAGAATTATTAATTACTTATGCCTAGTACACACCTCCCGTATAGGATTCGCGCACTAAAACTCGCGACTCGACCCGACCCGCTTAAAACTGAAAACGGGCCGATTCGTTTTTCGAATCGCGAATCGCAATCGTAAACGGCCGCTTTTAGCACTAAAAACTGAGTTTTATGCGCGAATCGCAATCGCTAGGTGTGCGCGGGGAGCGCACACCAAGGGATTTTTGTGGGCGAAACGGGCAGTTTTCGATCGTATACGGGAGGTGTGCGCACACAAACGGTAGGTGTGTACCGGGCATTAGACGATTTTTGTATCGTCGGGAGTAATCAACAAGAGACAGGGGTTTTTCAAAACCGGGTTATAGTGCTCTTGCGCAGATTAGCAGATTGCTCAGATTAGCTCCCCTACAAAGAAGATTAGGTTCTTCGGTATAGATGTCAATTCTGAAACGCTTCAACTAACCCCTGCCAGCAGATAAATTAGTTAAGCTCCGTGAGATATTGAGACGTTTTAAGGGGAGGAGGAAGTCCACCTGCCGCAAACGAGGCAATTTATAGTGATGCATCAAACTGGGGGCTGGGTGCTTCACACATGAGGGGGGGGGGGGGGGGGGGACTGGCTGGTCGCATCGTTTGATGGGACGGATGATAAGGTGCTAGCACGTGAGATGGGTCATCACCATGTTCGAGTCCCGGGGGATGTAGCGGAGATGCATATTAAAGTTGCATAGTCCGATGGTTTTGAATTTCTGTATTTTTTCTGAGATAAATATTTTAGATCGATCACTACTTTACATTAGTTTAAAGTTACTTTTATTTTAAATGTTAAACTTTTGAGACATTTTGAGTGCAAACATGGAAAATTAGTTTTGACAAGTTTGCCAAAACTCTGGCACCATAGACTTCTGCAGTAACAGGTTCTGTTAAATTGACTCAGTATTGCCTTCAATGTGGAAACAAATGCATCATAAGTGCATCGTGTCTAAGTAAAGCCCCAATCACACCTACCCGGATCAGGCGCCGGATCAGGCGCCGGATCAGGCTGGAACGTGATCCGGCATGGTCCATGGTGATCCGTGGCTCATCCATGGCTGATCCGGCGTGATCCGTGGCTGGTCTGGCCACGTCCGAGGTCTGCCCCAGATGTTCTAAAATGTTTAAAACATCCGGGGTGGTCCGGGGCATTTTGCGATCCGGGCTCGATCCGGCATCACCCGGATGATCCGGGGGTAATCCGGGGGTGATCCGGGTCGTCCGGGGGTGGACCGGGAGTAGTCTGTGCTGCATCCGGGCCAGTCAGGGGCTGTTTCACCCCGGATGAGCCACGTTTTAGACAGGGTTTAACCCGGTCCAGCCCCGGACTTGCCCGGACTAGCCCCGGGGTAGCCACGGACCACTCCCGGAATGCCTGGATAAGACCCTGACATGCCGGATGACCATGGATTAACCATGGATCGTCACGGATGAACACGTATTACTCACGGACTACCCCAGGATGAGTCCCACATTTCAGATTATCATCCGGGGGTTGTCCGGGGCTCGTCTGGGGTTGTCTGGGGCTAAACCGGGTAGTCCGGGGGTTGTCTGGGGCTCATCTAGGGTGATCTGGGCTTGTAGTCCATGGCTCGTCTGGGTACATGTGACCGCGAGGCCAAAAACAACCAAAATAGCGATTTTATCCGGGGCTGTCTGGGACAGGCCGGGCGACTGGTCGGGCTAAAAATCCGTGGCTCATCCGGGTAGGCATGACTGTGGCTTTAGATATGTAAAATCAAAACTGGTTAATTGGTTTGGTTTTGAAAATATGATATTTCATCGGACTATGCAGCTTTAAGAAAGTCCCAGGTTACGGAATCGGACTCTTCCCTGCTACGTGGATACTTCTCCTTTTTTGACTTGGGGATGATTATAAAAATACATCGATCGAAGACGATTCAGTTTGCGGAGCGGGTCCTGGAGGTTCCGGTCGCCCTTTATACAAATACAGCACGATGCGCCGTATATTGGATGGAGCGTCACTTTCGGGAGTTAAGGGCGGAAACAGGGGATAGGGCTTTCTGGGTACTGGGTCCAGGACCTATCTCCCAACCATTGTCATATAATCGTACCAATGGATGCTCAGATTATTATCTGAACGTGCAGATCTGGCGGAATACTATTTCACATCACACTCTTTAAGAAGGGGGGGTTGCACCTTTCTCGCAATGTATGGTGCTACGATCAAAGAGATCAAAGTGTGGGGTGATTGGGCATCATACAAGGTCTATGCATATTTGAAAACGCCATTACAGACTTGTATTGTAAATGATTTGCGGGTTGCAGCTACACTTTCGGCTGTGGAATAAAGACGGTGGAGTGGTTGGGGGCCTGGGCCTCCATAGGCATCGGTCGGTTTGGCTATATATTTGCCCGGCCAGGGGCCTCTAGGAAATAAATAAGGCTTCCCACCACTCCGCGTCTTCTTACTGTCTTCCACCCTACTCAGGTCGTAGCCTAATTTATACTCGTATAAAATGTTATACATCATATAAATATACCCTATATATACCCTATATATAGATGTATATCTATGTATATATATGTATATATAGATGTATATGTGTATATATATATATATATGTATAAACCTGATCCCTAGCAGCAAGTGATCACTACAGCGAGTGAGCATAAGTATCGAGAACTGCCAGTGGCGGCGCCACCGTAGGCCAGCATGCCGCAGTTAATCAACAGTTGTCCGTTATTGGACCTTAAATATATTATAAAGTGAAATGATAATAATAATAAGAAAACCTCATACCGATGATTTATACCCGTATATTTATATACTAGCTATATATATATATATATATATATATATATATATATATATATACATATATATATATATATATATTTATATATAAATATATAGAGGGTTCAGGCACAAAAACCGACAAATCTATTTAACTTGTTTTCAGTCAAATAGAATTTAGTGTTGTGCTTTCGAATTAAAGTCAACCAATTTCATATTGAGTAGGGCATTATATAGTGACTGTGGCAGCTTCTCCGGAAAAAAACGGATTTGCTTATCGGAATGATGGCAGCTTCAGCTCAAACGTGGTAGTCATGGTTTCATTTCAGCCCAGATGGCATTTATCAGTTTTTGCGCCTGAACCCTTCATATATAGTCAAGTGATCCTATTCTATACTTATATTTGTCAAATAAATTATAAAGCATATATATATATATGTACATAACAGCTGGCTTAGTTTTCGTCGATGTGCATTTTCTTCTTGAATGGCGGCCAGGGGTTGATGTGTTCGCTCCACATTGTAAAGAAGACGGCTAAGACGAAGGTGACGATTCCCACCGACACTCCTACGGTGAAGCGGATCAGGGGCGCTGTGGAAGAAGCATGACATGAACTAGTGACACTCGGCATCTCAGTAAAGCTTGTTTTATTTAATGACGCCTCTAGAGCGCATTGATTTTTATCATCGGCTATTGGACGTCAAACATATGGTCATTCTGACATATTTCTTTTGAGGAACCCTGCTGCCGCCACATAGGCTACTATTTCAGATAAGCACCAAGAGGTCTTTTATATACATATGCACTTTCCCACAGACAGGAAATTACATACCACAGCCTTTGATGAAGCAGTTGTGGACCACTGGTTGGAATGGAAAATAGCCCAAATTGCAAACAGATCCACTGAGCAGGATCGATCGGATGAGCAACACCTTTACAGGTGGACACTCTACCGCCTGAGCTACGTCCCGCTCCGGTGTTGGATGCTTACTTATCTTGGAGTCCTGACAGTCGGCCTCGTCACACCCAAACTCCCAGCACCCGCAGTCCTGAATGCCGTCACAGATGTAGGACCACTCAATGCACTCTTTGTTGCCACACCAATACTCCTGATGGCTGCACTCTGAAAACAACAGCAATGCAGACGGTGAGGTCAGGGGTCATCAGTCATACAACACTTTCAAGATTTCCACCGTTGAAGCATGCAACAGAGGGGTTGGTTGGTTGGTTGTTTGTTTGTTGTTGTTTTACGCCCTAGCAACATCTAAGGTCATATCAGGACGGTACCGACTTGTGACAGTGCACACTCATGGTGACTTTATAGTGCTGCCCCACTGGAACACCAGGCCGCCAGCACCATGACCTGATCTCCCACTCAGTCACATTATCCTGTCACTGAGCCAACCAGTCCGTGCCCTATCCTAATAATGCAGAGCACCAGGCTAGGAAGCAACAAGTATCAATTTTTAAGTCATTGGTTTGACTCGACCGGGGTTCGAACCCACGATCTACCAACAGGTTGGTTGGTAGTATGCACCTATGTATGTGTATATGTATGCAGTTGGTTGTTGGAGTTTTATGTCCGGGCAACATTTATGGTCATATCAGGATAGGTACTGACCAGTGACAGTGCACAATCATGCCAACTGTATAGCACTGCCAAACTGGGAGACCATGCTGCCAGCACCATGACATGATATCCCACTCAGTCACATTATCCTGACACTGAGCCAACCAGTCCTTGCACCATCCTAATGATGCTGAGCACCTGGCTATGAAGCGACAAGTATCAATGTTAAAGTCATTGGTTTGACTCGACCACAGGTAGTGAGGTCAGGGGTCATCAGTCATACAATGCTTTCAACATTTCCACGGTTGTACAAAGCATGCAACAAGGGGGGCGGGGGTGTATTAGTACCACAGGACCTTATGGTTTTATTGGTATTATTATTTGTTGGTCTATTTTATGACATTCAATTTGTTGGCTTGGAATAATTGAATACATGTCATTGGCGGCCCGGTAGTTACAGTGGGTGCCGGTGGTGGCGCCACCGTCGTGCAGAGAAGGGGGCAAATATATACAGAATGCGTACCATAATATAGACAATAAATTCCTTTTCACGCCTTTATACTCGCATAATTCGCTATATATCACATATATTATGTATGTATAAATATATACAGCAAAACCTGTCTAAATCGATCGAGCATGGGACCATCTATAAATGGTCCACTTAGGGAGGTGGTCGATTTAGGGAGTTTTTTAAAATCATTACAATGGTATTATATCGGCGACCGTGTGGGATCCAAATATAGTGATCGATATAGGGGAGTGGTCGATCTGTGGAGGTGGTCGGTTAGAGAGGTTTTACTGCATATGCATATATATATATGTATATATATATATTATGTATGTATCAATATATATATATTATATTGGTATTAAGTGTGGGCCTATGATATAAGCACACCCAGTATTGAAACAATCGGGCACTTACGAATCACTGGATTTGCTGGATATGAGGCATTTGCAGCAACTGGAAGATCAATGCAAGCAACTGAATGACATGGTGTTTGTTTTCAAAATAAGATTCCTGTACAAAAGCTAACTCTGCTTGCATTTTCTGTGACTTAAAACTGCACAACCGATGATGGCATCAAATTCTGGAAATAAAAACACTGACCTAGATTTGATCCTACATAACCAACTTAGATACTGGTGCACTTTATTAAGTATTTGTTGCTGCAAGGGGAATTTAAGTCAATTTAATGGAACCTGTTACTGTTGAAGGCTCGAGTGTATGCATTTTTAATTACACAATTGATTTTTGCATGTGCCATCTTCAAATATCGCCACGGTTAGCCATATAAAATAAAAGTTACTCCAAAGTAAAGTAAGGTATATTATAACAATCAACCTAATAAAGTAATATAGTTATCTTCAAAATGGTAGATCCTACCAGAATGCCATTCTCTATCAAGCTGTCATTCTCACATGCTCTCACACACTCAGACACACTCCCATGCCCTCCACACACTTCCACACACTCCCATACCCTCCACACACTTCCACACACTCCCATACCCTCCACACACTCCCACGCACTCCCATACCCTCCACACACTCCCACACACTCCCATACCCTCCACACACTCCACACACTCCCACACACTCCCACACACTCCCATACCCTCTACACACTTCCACACACTCCCATACCCTCCACACACTCCCACACACTCCCACACACTCCCAGACCCTCCACACACTCCCACACACACCCATACCCTCCACACACTTCCACACACTCCCATACCCTCCACACACTCCACACACTCCACACACTCCCACACACTCCCACACACTCCCATACCCTCTACACACTTCCACACACTCCCATACCCTCTACACACTTCCACACACTCCCATACCCTCTACACTTCCACACACTCCCATAGCCTCCACACACTCCCACACACTCCCATACCCTCTACACACTTCCACACACTGCAATACCCTGCAAACACTTCCACACACTCCCATACCCTCCACACACTCCCACACACTCCCATACCCTCCACACACTCCCACACACTCCCATACCCTCCACACACTCCCATAGCCTCCACCACCCCACACACCCCACACCCTCACACCTCCACACACTCCCTACCCTCCACACACTCCCACACACTCCCATCCCCTCCACCACACTCCCACACACTCCCATACCCTCCACACCCTCCCACCCACTCCCATCCCCCCACACACTCCCACACACCCCACACCCTCCACACACTCCCACACACTCCCACACCCCCCACCCATCCACACACACTCCCATACCCTCCACACACTCACACACACTCCCATACCCTCCCACCACTCCCATACCCTCCACACACTCCCCACACCCCGACACCCTCCACACACTCCCACACCCCCATACCCTCCACACCCACTACCCTCCACACACTCCCACACACCCCACACCCCCCCCACACTCCCACACCTCCCCACCCTCCCCACACTCCCACACACCCCACCCCCCCACCACACCCCCCACCCCCACCCTCCCACACCCCCCCACCCTCCACCCACCCTCCACCACACCCCCACACACTCCCCACCCCACACCCCCCACACCACCCCTCCCCCAACCCCCACCCCCACACCCCCCACACCCCCACCCACCCCACCCCACACTCCCACCCCCCCACCCCACCCCCACACACCCCCACCCCCCACCCACCCCCACCCCCCCACACCACTCCCACACACCCCCCCACACCCCCCACCACACTCCCACCCCCTCCCCCTCCCACACCCCCCACACCCTCCCCCACACCCCCACCCCCTCCACCCCACCCCACCACCCCACACCCCCACTACACCCCACCCACCCCACACACTCCCACACCCTCCACCCACCCCCACCACCCCTCCCCACACCCCCCCCACACCCCCACCCCCCACACCCTCCCACACCCACCCCACACCCCCCCCACACCCCCACCTCCCACCCCCCTCCCACCCTCCCCCCACCCCCACCCCCCACACACCCCCACACCCCCCCACACACCCCCACCCACCCCCCACACCCCCCCCCATACCCCCACCCACTCCCACCCTCCCACACCCCCCACACCACCCTCCCACACACTCCCACCCACCCCCTCCCACCCACACCCTCCCACCACCACTCCCCACACCCCCCACCACACCCCCACCCCCCACACCCCCACACACTCCCACCCCTCCCACACCCTCCCACACACTCCCACCCCCTCCCCCACCCTCCCACACCCCCCATACCCCCCACACACTCCCACCCACTCCCATACCCCCCACCACACTCCCACCCACTCCCATACCCTCCACACACCCCACCACCCCCATACCCTCCACACACTCCCACACCCTCCCATCCCTCCACACCCCCCACACACTCCCATCCCTCCCACACCCCACACACTCCCACTCCCCCCCACCACCCCCACCACTCCCCCACCCTCCCACACACTCCCCACACTCCCATACCCCCACACCCTCCCACACACCCCTACCCCCACACACTCCCACCCCCCCATACCCTCCACACACTCCCACACCCTCCCACCCCCACACACTCCCACCCTCCCCCCACACCCCCCCCCACACCCCCACCCCCCACACCACTCCCACCCACCCCCCCTCCACCCCCCACACACCCCACCCCCCATACCCTCCACACACTCCCACACCTCCCACACCCTCCACCCACTCCACACACTCCCCTACCCCCACACACTCCCACACACTCCCATACCCTCCCACACCACTCCCACACCCCCCACACCCCCACCCCACCCACCCCTCCCATACCCCCACACCCTCCCACACCCTCCCACACCCTCCCACACCCTCCCACACACCCCATACCCTCCACACCCTCCCACACACCCCCACCACCCTCCACACCCCCACCCCCTCCCACCACCACTCCCTCACCCTCCCACACACCCCACACACTCCCCTACCCCCCACACACCCCACACCTCCCAACCCTCCACACCCTCCCACACCACTCCCATACCCTCCACCCACTCCCACACACTCCCACCCCACACCCCCACACCTCCCACACCCCCCACACACTCCCACACACCCCATACCCCCCACACCCCACACCTCCCATACCCTCCACACCTCCCACACACTCCCCTCCACCCTCCCCACACACCCCCCCACACACCCCCACCTCACCCCCCACACACTCCCCCACACTCCCTACCCCCACACACTCCCACACCCTCCCCACCCTCCACACACCCCACCTCCCACCCTCCACCACCCTCCCACCACCCACTCCCCACACCCTCCCCCACACCCCCACACACCCCACACCCTCCACACACCCCACACCCTCCCACCCTCCACACACCCCCATACCCTCCACACACTCCCCCACACCCCCCACCCACCCACCCTCCCACACCTCCCATACCCTCCACACACTCCCACACCCTCCCATACCCTCCACACACTCCCACACCCTCCCATACCCTCCCACACACTCCCACACCCTCCCATACCCTCCCACACACTCCCACACACTCCCATACCCTCCACACACTCCCACACACTCCCATACCCCCCACCCACTCCCACACACTCCCATACCCCTCCACACACTCCCACACCCTCCCATACCCTCCACACACTCCCCACACCCTCCCCCACCCACCCCACACCACTCCCACACACTCCCACCCCCCACACACTCCCACACACTCCCATCCCCCACCACCCCCACCCCCTCCCCCACACCCCACACCCTCCCATACCCCACACCCTCCCACACCCTCCCACACCACTCCCACACCCCCACCCCTCCACACACTCCCACACCCTCCACCCACCCCCACACTCCCCCACCCTCCACCACTCCCACACACTCCCATACCCCCACACACCCCCACACCCTCCCACCCTCCCACACCCTCCCACACCCTCCCATACCCTCCCACACACTCCCCACACCCCCATACCCTCCACACACTCCCACACACTCCCCTCCACCCCCCCACCCCCACACCCCCCCCCACCCCTCCCACACCCTCCCCACCACTCCCACACACTCCCACCCCTCCCACACACTCCCACACCCTCCCACCCTCCCACACCCCCCACTCCCCCCACACCCTCCCACACACTCCCACACCCTCCCCACACCCCACACACTCCACACACTCCCACACACTCCCACACACTCCCATACCCTCCACACACTCCCACACACTCCCATACCCTCCACACACTTCCACACACTCCCATACCCTCCACACACTCCCATACCCTCCACACACTCCCACACACTCCCATACCTTCCACACACTCCCATACCCTCCACACACTCCCACACACTCCCATACCCTCCACACACTCCCACACACTCCCATACCCTCCACACACTCCCACACACTCCCATACCCTCCACACACTCCCACACACTCCCATACCCTCCCACACACTCCCATACCCTCCACACACTCCCACACACTCCCATACCCTCCACACACTCGCATACCCTCCACACACTTCCACACACTCCCATACCCTCCCACACACTCCCACACACTCCCATACCCTCCACACACTCCCACACACTCCCATACCTCCAAACACTCCCACACACTCCCATACCCTCTACACACCCCATACCCTCCACACACTTCCACACACTCCCACACCCTCCACACACTCCCACACGCTCCCATACCCTCTACACACCCCATACCCTCCACACACTCCCACACACTCCCATACCCTCCACACACTCCCACACACTCCGATACCCTCCACACGCTTCCACACACTCCCATACCCTCCACACACTCGTACAAACCAATGACTTAATAAATTATACTTGTAGCTTCCTAGCCAGGCACTCTGCATTAATAGGATAGGGCAAGGGCTGTCCAGATAGTGCTTCCCCACTGGGAGACCAGGCCACCAGCACCATGACCTGATATTCCACTCAGTCACATTATCCTGACACTGAACCAACCAGTCCTTGCCCTATCCTACTAATGCCAAGCGCAGAAGCAACAAGTATCAATGTTTAACTCCTTGGTTTGACTCGACCAAGGTTCAAACCCACAAACCCATGGGTTCAGATCCCCCGATCTCCCAAAACAGGAGACGGACACTCAACTCATTTGGCCACCCCGTCTGGTATGCAGTCGAACCGAATCAAGGTCACACAGCCTCACCATCAGTGGTATTCCAGGTGCTTGTGAAGCCGGTCGAGGCGATCTTGTCATCGCTGTAGAACTTAATCCACAGCCACTGGTTGTGTGAGTCGACCGTCAGCGTGTTGTTGTCGGCGAGGAAACAACTCCTGTACAGCAGAGCAGACACCCGGCTACCTGCCCTCACCTGGAACAGTAAAGTGTAGTCTATTGGCGGATAGATCACAGCAGGAAGATCATCATTACCCGTGACTATATATGGATAGTGCTAAACCCCTTATCGCTTGTAACAAGATCTGGAGTGGGTCGCACTCCTCCCCCCCCCCCCCCCCGCCCCTCTCTCTCCGGGGTTGCGGTGGGTACCAGCATGCACCGCTCCGCCTCCTGCGCGGGTATTCGCTCTCCACTAGCTCGGAGGAACAGCAAAGTGTAGTATATCGGCAGATCGATCACAGCAGGAAGGTGAGTATTACCTGTGACTATATATGTATATGTATATATATATGTCGGCTGCCTGCCCACACCTGGAACCATAAAGTGTAGTCTATTGGCGTATATATCACAGCAGGAAGCTCAGTATTACCCACGAATATATATAATTATAAGTGTATGTATATATGTGTATATATATATATATATATATATTATGTGTATATATCGGGGCCGGCTGCCTGCCAGCACCTGGAACCATGAAGTGTAGTCTATTGGCGTATATATCACAGCAGGAAGCTCAGTATTACCCACGACTATATATAATTATAAGTGTATGTATATATGTATATATATATATATAATATGTGTGTATATCGGGGCCGGCTGCCTGCCAGCACCTGGAACCATGAAGTGTAGTCTATTGGTGTATATATCACAGCAGGAAGCTCAGTATTACCCACGACTATATATAATTATAAGTGTATGTATATCCTGTGTACCAACCCAACTCTACAAGAACCCGAGAGGAGGAGATCATGGTTGACGGAAACAAGCTGAACTCTGTTCCGGAATTCACCTATCTCGGAAGCACTATATCAAGTGATGGACGCATTGATGCTGAGATACAGAGGAGGATGGCCAAGGCTAGCGCATCTTTCGGCCGACTACGCCAGAGACTCTGGAACAACCACCATGTGTCCATTCGGGTCAAAGGTAAGATCTACCGCGCAATCGTGCTATCCACCCTACTATACAGAGCCGAGGCCTAGACAGTGTACAGACAGCAGGTGAAAAAGCTGCATGCCTTCATGATGCGACATCTGCGTTCAATCATGAGGCTAACCTGGAAGGACAAAGTGACGAATAAGAAAATACTCGAACGGATGGGGCTGCCCTCTATGGAAGATCTTCTGATCAAAAAGAATCTCCGTGGACTGGACACCTCATGAGGATGTCATCAGACAGGCTACCAAAGCAGATCCTCTATTCTCAACTGTCTTCTGGCTACAGAAAGAGAGGGCGCCCCCGTCTCCGGTTCAAAGATACCATCAAGAGAAACCTGAAGCTGAGAGACATTAAGACTGACTCATGGACGCAACTCTCACAGCAGAGAGCTAAATGGAGAGCGGCAGTCAAGTAATGAAAGCAGTCTTTGTCGCATCGCGACCGACAGCATGATGATGATGTATATATGTATAATTATGTATATGTCAGGGCTGCCTTCTCGCACCTGGAACCGTGAAGTGTAGTCTATTGGCGGATAGATCACAGCAGGAAGGTAAATATTACCGACAACTATATATATGTATATGCATATATATATATATATATATATATGTATATATATATATATCAGGGCCTGCTGCCTGTCCGCACCTGGAACCACGAAGTGTAGTCTATTGGCGGATATATCACAGCAGGAAGCTCAGTATTACCCACGACTATATATAATTATAAGTGTATGTATATATGTATATATATATATATAATATGTGTGTATATCGGGGCCGGCTGCCTGCCAGCACCTGGAACCATGAAGTGTAGTCTATTGGTGTATATATCACAGCAGGAAGCTCAGTATTACCCACGACTATATATAATTATAAGTGTATGTATATCCTGTGTACCAACCCAACTCTACAAGAACCCGAGAGGAGGAGATCATGGTTGACGGAAACAAGCTGAACTCTGTTCCGGAATTCACCTATCTCGGAAGCACTATATCAAGTGATGGACGCATTGATGCTGAGATACAGAGGAGGATGGCCAAGGCTAGCGCATCTTTCGGCCGACTACGCCAGAGACTCTGGAACAACCACCATGTGTCCATTCGGGTCAAAGGTAAGATCTACCGCGCAATCGTGCTATCCACCCTACTATACGGAGCCGAGGCCTGGACAGTGTACAGACAGCAGGTGAAAAAGCTGCATGCCTTCATGATGCGACATCTGCGTTCAATCATGAGGCTAACCTGGAAGGACAAAGTGACGAATAGGGAAATACTCGAACGGATGGGGCTGCCCTCTATGGAAGATCTTCTGATCAAAAAGAATCTCCGGTGGACTGGACACCTCATGAGGATGTCATCAGACAGGCTACCAAAGCAGATCCTCTATTCTCAACTGTCTTCTGGCTACAGAAAGAGAGGGCGCCCCCGTCCCCGGTTCAAAGATACCATCAAGAGAAACCTGAAGCTGAGAGACATTAAGACTGACTCATGGACGCAACTCTCACAGCAGAGAGCTAAATGGAGAGCGGCAGTCAAGTAATGAAAGCAGTCTTTGTCGCATCGCGACCGACAGCATGATGATGATGTATATATGTATAATTATGTATATGTCAGGGCTGCCTTCTCGCACCTGGAACCGTGAAGTGTAGTCTATTGGCGGATAGATCACAACAGGAAGGTAAATATTACCGACAACTATATATATGTATATGCATATATATATATATATATATATATATATATATATATATATCAGGGCCTGCTGCCTGTCCGCACCTGGAACCACGAAGTGTAGTCTATTGGCGGATAGATCATAGCAGGAAGGTCAGTATTCCCCATGTCTCTCTCTATATATATGTATATAATTATGTATATATCAGGGTTGCCTGCCTGCATACACATATATATCATGAGTAATAATAGAGAGAGAGACATGGGGAATACTGATCTTCCTGCTGTGATCTATCCGCCAATAGACTACACTTTCTGGTTCCAAGTGAGAGCAGTCAGCCGGCCCTGATATATACATAATTAATCAAGTATATAGGCCCTACATATATATATACATATATAGTCATGAGTAATACTGATCTTCCTGCTGTGATCTATCTGATTAAGCAACTAATATATCCAAATAATAATATAATGTTGGGTCTTTTGGTTAATTTGTTAAAAATTATTATTCTCGTGAAAAAGTAATCACACTGACCTCTAGGTAGTCGGTACACTGGCCACCGGCCTCCTCGCCGCTGAGCGTGTGCAGTGTGAACCGGAGCCGTGCAGTGCCAGGGCCTTGGACGAGCCAGATGCAGTTTGTCTCGTTCGGGTAGCTGGCCGGGTAATTGGGCGACTTTATAGTGCCGCCGCCAGAAGGTGCCAGCGACGCGTCTATGAACCCCCCACAGGTGGCCACCTCACCTGCAGGAGGAATCCTGGGTTGGTTGTTGGAGTTTTACATCCTGGCAACATCTATGGTCATATCGACCAGACGGGATAGCCGAATGTGTTGAGCGTCCGTCTCCCGTTTTGGTAGACCGTGGGATTCGAACCCACGGGTTCAAACCAGTTACTTAATAATTGATACATGTCGCTTCCTAGCCAGGTGCTCAGCATTATTAGGATAGGGCAAGGACTGGTTGGCTCAGTGTCAGGATAATGTGACTGAGTGGGATATCAGGTCATGGTGCTTGTGGCCTGTTCTCCCAATTGGACAGCACGATAAAGTCGCCGTGAGTGCGCACTGTCACAAGTCGGTGCCCGTCCTGATAAGACCTTAGATGTTGCCAGGAAGTAAAACTCCAACAACCAACCAAATCTAAGGTCATATTAGGACAGGTACCGACTTGTGCCAGTGCGCACTCATGGCGACTTTATAGTGCTGCCCAACTGGGGAAATCAGGCTGCCAGCACCATGACCGAATATCACACTCAGTCACATTATCCTGACACCGATCCAACCAGTCCTTGCCCTATCCTATTAATGCCGAGCACCAGGCTCAGAAGCAACAAGTATCATTTTTGTAAGTCATCGGTTTGACTCGACTGGGAATTGAACTCCCAATCTCCCGCATAGGAGGGTTTCGCTCTACAGATTCGGCTACTGCGCTTGGTCAGGAGTGATCGCTGCTGACGATGCACTCACCTCCCCAGGTGAAATGTCACCTGTACAGGTGTGTGCGCATGTGGGCAGGGAGACTGCACCAGTCGTCTACATGGTCTAATGGTCATGACACTTGCCACGGAATGGCAGAAGAGTGTGTTCGAGTCCCGCTCTATGCTCATAAGAAACAAGACGGGACGGCAGAATGAGTTGAGCACCCGCCTCCTGTTTTGGACTCGAACCCACACTCCTGCAATTTGAAGGTGAGCGTCCTAACCACTAGACTATCTAGGCTTCCTGATGCACCCACCCTATCGATGCTTACTTGAGATGTGAGTGCAGACTAAACCAAACAATTAATTTTTTTAACCAAAGCACTTGCCTAGATTTGATTTTTATATGCTTAGCTTAGATAATTGTTTGGGAAGAGGGACGTAGCTCAGGCGGTAGAGTGTCCATCTGTGAAGGTGTAGGTCATCCAATTGATCCTGCTAAGTGGACATATTTGCAGTTTGGGTTATTTTCCGTTCCAACCAGTGATCCACAACTGGTTTATCAAAGGCTGTTATTTTACACTGTGGTATGTACTGTCCTGTCTGTGGGAAAGTGCATATAAAAGACCCCTTGCTGCTTATCGGAAAGAGCAGCCTATGTGGCATCAGCGGATTTCCTCTAGATAAAGATGTCAGAATGACCATATGTTTGACGTCCAATAGCTGATGATAAAATCAATGCGCTCTAGAGGAGTCGTTAAATAAAACAAACTTTCCTTTTTTAGATAATGGTTCAGTCATCAAGTTAATCTACACTGATTTGTTTCTAACACACAATGTTGGAGACTTGATTTTGCAGATGCGGGGGACATCATGAACTGATTGAAATCTGTTCAAGTTGCATAGTCCGATGAAAACATCAAATTTTCAAAACCAAAACACTTGTCTAGATTTGATTCTACATATCCAACTTAGACACGGGTGCACTTATTAAGCATGTGTTGCTGCATAGAAGGGCATAATAAGTCAATTAATAGAAACCGTTTCTACAGAAGTCTATGGTGTCAGAGTTTTGGCGTGCTTGCCAAAATTATTTTGCCATGTTTTGACATCAAATATCTCCAAAGTTAGCCATTTAAAATTAAAGTTACTTCAAACTAAAGTAAAGTGGATTATAACGATTAGTATAATATATTTATCTTAGAAAATAGCAAAAACTCAAAAGCATCGGACTTTAAATGGATGTGTTGGTCAGATATCGAGACTTCAGGATTAGATATATACATGACCGGACGAACGCATATTGGCTGTAATTGATATTAATTATTAGGTATTTATGGCATATTGAGCATATGTAAAGATATCTGTAAAATTGTTGAGGTTTTACGTCTTAGAAACATTTAAGGATATTTCAGGACCGGTACCAACTTCTGACATCGGACGAACGTATACTGACTGTAATTGATATAGTAGTTATGTCATATTGAGCATATGTAAGATATTTGTATAATTGTTGAGGTATTAATCCTCGAAACATTTAAGGAGATGGCAAGACTGGTAGTAGTACCAACTTGTGACAATGTTCACCTAGGGCGACGTTATAGTGCTGCTCCGCTGGGAGACTAGGCCAGTAGCACCACGACCCGCTATCTCACTACATTCACATTATCCTGATACTGAGCAAACCAGTCCTTGCCCTATCCTAGTAATGCTGAGTGCTAGGCTAGGTGGCAGCAAGTATCAATTTTGTAAGTCATAGGTTTGACTTGGTTAGCATTCTGAGTTACAAACACAGGAAGCCAGCTAGCGCTCTTTCAACCCCGTCACACCAAACTGGTTCTCAAAACGTCTGACCCCATTTTAAAACGGGGTAAAACATGGCCGCTGAACATTTTGAACATTCTCAAAGTTCTAGAGCACCCTTCCGTCCTTGCCCGTCCATGCAGTTCATACAAAGTTGGTAAAACGTTGCTACTACGTTCACTACGTTCGCACACAGTTTGAGCCCATTCTGCAACATCTTCAAGAATATAGTAAGAACTACTTTGGTGCGATGGGGGTATTACCGATTTTGCATCCCATCCAGTTTATGTAAGATATCTACATATCTATATATATATTAGATAATCCATACTAACACAAGTATTGGTGCAAGCGAATATCTGAACCCAGCATCTTCACATATAGACTCCATCTTTTTTAATACCCCTGTCACACTATGACATAACGAGCAAACGTAAGCCTGATGTGATCACTTTTCGTCATTACGTTGACGTACGTTGGGTTACGTTATGATGATGTCAGAATGACGTTAGACTGATGTCGAGCTACGTCACGTTACATCATGTTACGTCAGCGCGCGTCAAAGTTTTGAACCTGTTCAAAACTTTCGACGTAACTAGAACGTAAGGGTTTACATTCACAGTACGTTCTGTACACGTTCGGCGAACGTCAATGAAACGCTGGTCACTATGTTGCACTACGTTGTATTACATTGCATTAAGTTGACCCACATTAAAGGTGGCGGGAACGTGCAGTCCGCGTCATGAAAACGTCGGGATAACGGACGCCTAACGGACATCCAACATACGTTTACTGTTTTGCCACCGTTTCATGACATAAGTAACATAAGGTAACGTAAAGCAACGTAGTTCTGGCGATCGAATAATGTTAATAACGTCCTGTCAGCATAATTACGTTGTCCTCTCTCGTCCTCACTACGCTTTACCGACATTACGCTCTCATCAACTACGCTGCATCCACGTTCAACTTGTGCCCAAATTTGCATACTACACCGAAAAGTTCAACGTTCTTCACGTTCTCCCTACGCTGACGTCGTTACGTCGTAGTGTGACAGGGCCTTAAAGTAGCTACTTCTTTTCCCATACTTATATCACCCCTTCAGCATAAACCCTACCGGTGCACATTCTGAATAATATTCACATAAATATCTTTTATACTACACAGATATTGTAGAGACTTATCAGATTATTACTGGAGTCTATGTCAGGGATGTCACAATGGGTTTATTCAACCTCAGAATAGACAGCAACACCAAAAGGCCAGCGGTATAAGATCTTCAAGGAGAGGTCCAGACTTGAGGTCAGGAAGCACTCATTTTTCTTTTGAGTGAAAAATCAATGGAACAATCTTCCAGACCAAGTGGTTGAAGCACTAACGGTAGAAGCATTTGAGAGAAGGCTGGACAGACATTGGAGAGGACACCCACAATTATATGACTTCTTGACTCCATCCACCTCCATATGTCCGCAAAAAAAAAGTTATTTTTTTTACCAAAGCGAGCTGGTACTAGAAGCCCAATATGGCCTAGATCAGTCAGAAGAGGATCTGTAAGTTAATCTGTAAGTGTGGATTGGTGTATATCGAAATAGGTGGATGTCTAAATAAATGTGAAGAATTAGACCTACCGTCTGTGATCTGCACAAGCGTCAATACGAACGCTAAAACACTCCATGCTGCAAAAGGAAAGGAAAGCTTGATTATCGAATGAAATATCGACAGTTTTCAAAATCGAAGGACTTTGGTGATGATGAAAGAAGCATAACAGTTCAGCGCATAAATTAGCGCATAACGAAAAAGAAGAAATATGTCTATAATTTAGATTATTCTTATAGTTGTGTAGTAGTCTGCACTGACCTCACAGGCAAGGAGCCGCATAGACAGGTAGGCATGGGTAGTATGGTGATATCAGGGAGCCTAGGTGGTGTAATGGTTAGCACACTGACCCGGAATGCAAAGAGATGTGGGTTCGAGTCCCGCTCTAGGCGCAATATTTCCAATTTTCATCACCCCCATGACACTGGTTGCCATGACCAGGATCCTGTATAAGCTACACGCTGTATGGTTGTTGAACCTACCCTCTGTATGTATATGTTAGTGCAGTGCCTGTATGTATGCAATTGTAAGCATTAAATGACCATTTAAAAGACTTACAATTCCAGGGGGACGAGTGTAGTAGTCTGCACTGACCTCACAGGCAAGGAGCCGCACATACAGGTAGGCATGGGTAGTAGGGTGATATCAGGGAGCCTAGGTGGTGTAATGGTTAGCACACTGGCCCGGAATGCAAAGACATGTGCGTCGAGTCCCGCTATAGGCGCAATATTTCCCATTTTCATCACCCCCATGACAGTTGAATAGTCCGATGGTTCAGAGTTTCTGTCATTTTCTGAGATAAATATATTAGGTTGATCATTATTCGTGTGGCTACTTTAGTTTGAAGCAATTTTCCTTTAAAGTGCCCAACTTAGGAGATATTCGAAGTGTAGACATGCCAATTTAATTTTGGCATGCTTGTCCAAAATCTGACCCCATAAGCTTCAGCAGTAACACATTCTATTTGATTGACTTAGCCTTCCCTTCTATGCGTGTTCAAATCTAGATAAGTGTTTGGCTTTTGAAAATTGGATGCATTTATCAGACTTTGCAACTTTATCTTAAAGTTGCAGAGTCTGATGATTTTGAGTTTCTGTTATTTTCTGAGATAAAGATATCAGGTAGATCATTATAATCTACCTTACATTAGATTGAAGTAACTTTTATTTTAAATGGCTAACTTTTGAGATATTTGAAGTGCAAATGTGCGAAATTAATTTGGCCAATCTTGCCAAAACTCTAACACCATAGTGTAAAGTCCTCGGCTGGCTGGCAGCTGTAGTTGTGGAGTCAAAGGGAGAGAGAGCTTGCACCCTCAGGTTTATTATTATATAGTGGTTTTAGAATTCAAGATGGCCTGTCACATGACCGGATCCTCCAATCAACAGTAAGCATTCACATATCCACCAATTAACAGTAAGCATGCTTGTATCCATGCCTTGGTTGTGTTGGCCTCACTCCCCTGTTGTGTCTGGGTGTGCAGTGATCTGTAAATAACAGTTGGGGGGGAGGGGGTTTGTGAGCAGAGCTGCTAAGGCCCTATCACACTAACAGTAGTGCCCCTCTCACACTATCTATATAATACACAATGTCTATTTAATCTAGGTAAAGGATCACCAACACTACACAATACCACATGCATTTGGTCACATTACCTCATTTACCTTATATATAACATCTGTAATCCCTCATAGACCAGTTCACATCACACACCAATGTGTAATTATCGGAATATTTTACAATAGGCTTATGGAGTAACAGGTTCTATTAAATTGACTAAGTATTCCCTTATATGTGATGACAAATGTTTAATAAGTGCACCAGTATCTAAGTTAGATATGCAGAGTCAAATCTAGATAATTGTTTTCATTTTGAAGATTTTATGTTTTGATCGGACCATGCGGCTTTAAGAACGTCTCACACCACAGCTGAGCCCTAACTAAATAACTCATAGAGACTAGGCTTTGTTTGTTTGTTTGTTGTTGTTTTACGTCCTAGCAACATCTATGGTCATATCAGGACAGGTACCGACTTGTGACAGTGCGCACTCATGGCGACTTTATAGTGCTGCCCCACTGGGAAACTAAGCTGCCAGCACCATGACCTGATATCCCACTCAGTCACATTTTCCTGACACTGAGCTAACCAGTCCTTGCCCTATCCTAATAATGCCAAGCGCCAGGCTAGGAAGCGACAAGTATCAATTTTTAAGTCATTGGTTTGACTCGACCAGGATTCGAACCCACAAACTCATGGGTTCGGATCTCCCAATCTCCCAAAACAGGAGACGGACGCTCTACTCATTCGGCCACCCCGTCTGGTCGGAGAGAATACGTTTTTTCAAGCTGTGCAAATTATGATTAGTCATATTTGGTCAAAGTAATTGTGAATATGTATAGTTGTTTTGGTCATCGTATAACCCCTTTAAGCCAACGTTGTTGGTGACTAAGTGTTATATATGAACAATATATATTTTATCCTTTTTTGTCACAATATATATACTTTTTTTTTTCTTTTTTCTTTTCTTGAATATTTATACTGCTTATCATGGATAAGCCTGAATAAACTTGCTTTCACCATTAGACAGTTTGTCGATAGAAAGCCTGGGCCTACACTTTTACCGACCCAAGGGATTTTTAACCTCCCACACCACATAGACATGGTATGAGAGCAACTGGCCTTTGATGAAGCTGTAAGTTATACACAACAGTGGACATCCAAATTGGCAGAGGTGGGGGCACAGGGAATCGAACCACTGACCTTCAGATTAGGAGTCAGACCTAGAAAAAAGTCAGAGACTCTAACCACTCCGCCACAGAGAACACCACTTAAGTTTGACGAACACAGATTGCTGCACAAAATTGCCTATTACTCATTGATCATAGCAATTGCGAATAAGTCAAGTTGTTTTGATCATTTTACATCCCCTTTAAGCCAACGCTGCTGTTGACGATATGTTATATAAGAATATTCAGTATATATTTTATCCTTTTTTGTCACAATATATATTCACACATTTGAAGAACACAGACTGCTGCACAAAATTGCCTATTACTCATTGATCATAGCAATTGCAAATAAGTCAAGTTGTTTGACTGACATCCCTTAACCAACGCTGCGTGACATATGTTATAAGATATTCAATATTTTATCCTCCATTTATCACCATTGACAAGCTGCTGCACAAATTGCCTATCTCATGATCATAGCATTGCATAATCAGTGTTTGATATGTACTCCCTTAACAACTGCTGTGAGATATGATATAAGAATATTCAGTATATATTTTATCCTTTTTTGTCACAACATATATACATAAATTTGACGAACACAGATTGCTGCACAAAATTGCCTATTACTCGCACAAAATTGCCTATTACTCATTGATCATAGCAATTGTGAATAAGTAAAGTTGTTTTGAGCATGTTACCGCCCTCTAAGCCACCATTGCTATTGACCATGCTAAAATGTAAGAATATTCAGTATACAGTAAAACCTCTCTAAACCGACCAACCATGGGACCGACATTAAATGGTCCATTTAAGGAGGTGGTCGGTTTAGGGAGCTTTTTTATATTTATCATTACGGGCGATCGTTTGTGGCCCAAATAAAGCAATCGATATATGGGAGTGGTCGATCTGTGGTGGTGGTCGGTTAGAGAGGTTTTACTGTATATTTTATCCTTTTTTGTCACAATATATATTAATAAATTTGACGAACACAGATTGCTGCACAAAATTGCCCATCATTCTCGAATACACTCTAAGGTGTGTTTTGTGAGTTAAAAAAAAAAAATTATTAAATTGTTTTATGCGTGTACAGTCATACATTGTTGACGAGCAATAGACCCTTTTCAATGTTTATAAACATCGTGTATGCGCGCACAGCCAGGCTGCAGAATGAAGGCACGCTGCCATTGACTTTGCCGATACGCGCAGTGAAAAACGTCAGTTTTATTCAAAATTAATAGAATTTCAAAACCCTAACCTTATAAATTGAATATAATCAGTTTGTTAAACATGTTTTCTGTAGGTGTTCCAAGCGGTTTGTTTCTAGGTGGTGTGCTTTTAGAGATATTTAACTTTTTCTGTATGAAAATTGCACACGGCCATTGAGAATGCATTGAGTTTTCCGGTATGCGCAGTGCAAAACATCAGTTTTATTCAAAATTAATAGAAATTCAGAACCCTAACCTTATGAATTTACTATAATCTGTTTGTTAAACATGTTTTCTATATGTGTTCCAATCGGTTTGTTTCTAGTTGGTGTGGTTTTAGAGATATTTCACCTTTTCTCTCTGAAGATTGCTCATAGCCATTGAGTTTGCAGTGTGACAGTGTGTCGTCCTGCAGCCAAGCTGCATGTGCACTGACCTAAATACCTATACTGACGTCATATGAAATAGGTCTAAACTGAACTTATTGCCCTAGATATTTAACTGAGTTAATGCGAAACTATTTAGCAACCAGACAATCACTCCCATTGACGACTGGAGTATCTATGTTGGATGTGCTGAAGATTTGAATAGACCCAGTTCTGTTAGAAACTATCGCTATTATATTGGTATGTCATAGGTAGACACATATGAGACTGTCTCAAAATGTGCTAAGCAATATTGGACAAAACTTTGTCCATTGTAATGATCAACATACTATCTGCTTATGCATTTGCTCAGGATAAACTGATTTGTTGTTTACATCGTGTTTCATAATCCCAATAGAATACATATTGATTTGAAGCAAATGTCCTTGTGTTTTCAGTGTAACCTGTAAAGGAGGTCTGAAAGCCATGAGATGTGGTTGACAACTGGTTTTATTATCGGCAACAACAACTCCTCTCAGTGGGCGTTTCCGCCAGTCTTTCCTTCGTGCGTACATCGATACCGATATATACAACATCCCCCTTTCATGTACAATACGGACAGCGCTGATGACACATATGCCTTTCATGTACATTTGTTACAGAGTGTTCAGGATGTTATATTTTACTGATAACTCTTATTGCACTGTAATGTCCCCTCGCTGTGATCTGTCTTTTCATGTTTTACCTTATGACAACTTTCCCTTATTCCCAATGTGGCTTACCACATTGAGTATTCTATGTTTGTTTGTTGTTGTTTTTGTTGTTTTTTTGTTGTTGTTTTTTTTGTTTGTTTTTTCTAAATTTATTTATTTTTAGTGTTAGTTGTATTTGGCGTATTTCTTTTGTTTTGTCTGGTTGCGTGTGTGGTGCGAGACGTTCTAGCGGTATTGGCAATCTCGACCGGAGCCGACGGCTCATTAGAAGTTGAGCTGTTTTGTGTCAATCGTTACAATGGACAAAAAAAAAAAGAGTTATCACCTTTTGAGACAGGCTCATATACATAAACAAGAATACATGAGGAGTTCAAGCGCAACACCTCGTTAACACCAAGAAAAGAATTTAGATAAACATTGGAGTCAAATCTTCGAACGGTTCCTTTTTTATATTCCTATTTTATTGTTCATTGCTCTATAGCCATTTCATCACAAGAAACGTGGAATTTGTGAGAATTAATATTCAATTTTTGGATTGGCACTTACAAAGTTTTGCGCCTGAACTCTTCACATATATATATATATATACATATATGTATATATAATTTTATATAATTATATATATATATATATTTATATAAGCTAAGTAAATTATTATGATCAACCTCGTATATTATTAGTTTAAAATAATGGCAGAAACTTAAGACCATCGAATCATTCAATCCTAAACCTTAAAGCTTTAATTATAATGGATCATATCAGACAAATGGGTCATGAAACTGTTAACCACAAAATGTTCTTAGTTTAACGTCACAATAGGCTCGGGTGGATTTGGGATATTTCTTAATGAGCAGCATTGACTGAGCAGTGTTGGATGTAACGTAGTGTGACATGTTAACCTACTTGTGTCGGATAGAGGTAACCGACCAAGTTAATCCGACTTTACCTTATTGTTCACGGCCTGTGTGTTCTTGGCAAGTACAAATCGGTTTTCTAGTGTTACCCAACAGGACTAATATTAGATATATGGATATATATATATATATCTAATATAAGTCATATATATATATATATATATATATATATATATATATATATATACAGTAAAACCTCTCTAAATCGATCGACCATGGGACCGACTCTAAGTGGTCCGTGGTCCATTTAGGGGGTGGTCGGTTTAGAGAGTTAGAATATCCTTACAATGGCATTGTTGGGACCCAAATAAAGCGATCGAAATAGGGGAGTGATCGATCTGTGGAAGTGGTCGGTTAGAGAGGTTTTACTGTATCTATATATTATATATATATATATATATATATATATATATATATATATATAGACATTCATATAATGGAATATACCTGGTGCAGTGGCCCTATTGGTAGAGCGTGGGCCTCGCGTGCGGGAGATCGGGAGTCCGGTTCCCAGTCAAGTCAAACCAATGACTTACAAAATTGATACTTGTCGCTTCCTAGCCTGGTGCTCAGCATTAATAGGATAGGACACGGACTGGTTAGCTCAGTGTCAGGATAATGTGACTGAGTGGGATATCATGTCATGGTGCTGGTGGCCTGATTTCCCAGTGGGACAGCACTATAAAGTCATCCTGAGTGTGCACTGTCACAAGTCGGTACCCGCCCTGATATGACCTTAGATGTTTTCCAGGACATAAAACTCCAACAACCAACTATAAAGGAATTATTGGAATATAGAAAAAGGCATATTCTCCTCTCAGTTTTTTAAAATTTATTTTTATTTTTATTGAGGCTGTATTTATACTGTCCATAGCATGTAATCCCAGGTACCCAGGCTTGTTTTCAATGCTGGCCAGCTGTAGTGTTGGTGTTGTCTTATCAAACAGTAGCCGCTGATAAGTTATTTGATTGTCTGCATTTCAGTAGCAGATAGATAGTCTGTTGGTATGTTTAGTAGCCTATGTTAGTTTTTTGGGGCCCTCTTGGCATTGTATTTTTGTTCTAATCTTATTACTATGTTAGTTGTTTTCTTCAGATTCTATGTTAGTGTTTTGGGGTTTTCTTGGGAAGAGTTTTCCGCTTTTTTCTACTTAATTCTATACTAGCCTATTTTATTTACATGTCCATAGGCCTGTACGTAATAGGTGGTTGAGTTATGTTTGTTTGAATTTGATTTGATTTATATTGTTGTTGGATATGTTATCTGGCTTTTATATTTCCGGTTATCCCGCCCTGGGCTGTCCAGTTGGTGGGCCGTGACATATCACCTGCCCCCTTGTGGTGCAGTTCAGTTGGGGTTCCCAGTTTTTATTTTGCACAGATATTTTTTGTACGTTTTTAGGTCAGGGATTTGTCTTTCTTTCACCGTTTGCACATTCCATGCCTTGGCGGCCATTTCCAGTGTGCTCCTTTCATGGGCTTTGATCTGGCTTCTGGTCTGCCTTAGTAGTGGTGCCTTGCTTGCTCTGGTGTCCCTTAGTGGTTGGGTTAGACGCTTAATGTCTTGACTATATCCATATGCTAATGTTTTTAGGTGGATTATCCTTCTGTTTTCTAGTAGCTTTACTTTAGTTCTTTTGTGTAGGTCATAAGTGGGGTGTAGTTTGTCTACTTTCAGGCAGATTTTCAGGGCCCTATTTTGTAGTATCGGCAATTTTTTAAGTAGCTCTTTTTTTAGCACCCGTTATAGGTATATAACACTACTTATATATGTATATATATATATATATATATGACTATAATGTATATGAATCAGAGCTTAGGTCCCTCTTTCACATGGCACTACCTCCGAGTGGGCAATTACCGCCTTCTAACTCCACTGTTGGCAAGAATATATATTATATGCATGTACACATGTGTACATGTTATGTGTGTGAATGTCTATCTGTACATATGTATCCCCTCTCTGACATGCTCTCCCTCATGTCCACTCTCCCTCTCTCCCTCACATCCATTCTCTCATGCTCTCCCTCATACCAACTCTCCCTCTCTCCCTCACACCCCTTCTCTCATGCTCTCCCTCATGCCCACTCTCCCTAACTCCCTCACACCCCTTCTCTCATGCTCTCCCTCATATCCACTCTCTCTCTCTCCCTCACACCCCTTCTCTCATGCTCTCCCTCATGCCCACTCTCCCTCTCTCCCTCACACCCCTTCTCTCATGCTGTCCCTCATGCCCACTCTCCCTCTCTCCCTCACACCCCTTCTCTCATGCTCTCCCTCATACCCACTCTCCCTCTCTCCCTCACACCCCTTCTCTCATGCTCTCCCTCATGCCCTTTCTCCTTCTTTCTACCCATCTTTCCCTCTGTCTGCCTCTCTCCCTCATATCTCCTCTCTCATGCTCTCCTCATACACCTATCGTCTCCCTCTCTATCCCTTTCTCCCTCACATCATATCTCTTATGCTCTCCCCTACCCTCTTTCTCATTCTTTCTCTCCCTCTCCCTCACATTTCACTCATGCTCTCCTTCATACCCCTCTCTTCCTCTCTTTCCCTCTCTCCCTCACATCCAATGTCATGCTCTCCCTTAAGTTGAACCCCCCTCTCCCTCTCTAGCCCTCTCTCCCTCACATCCCATGTCATGCTCTCCCTTAAGTTGTACCCCCCTCTCCCTCTCTGTCTGTCTCTCCCATACATTCCATGTCATGCTCTCCCTTAAAGTTGCATAGTCCGATGGTTTTGAGTTTCTCTAATTTTCTGGGATAAACATATTAGATTGTTCATTATAATCTACCTTACTTTAGTTTGAAGTAACTTTTATTTTAAATCGCTAACTTTTGAGATATTTGAAACATAAACATGCTACATTAATTTTGGCAAGCTTGCCAAAACTCTAACATAGGCTTCTGCAGTAACAGGTTCTATTAATTGACTCAGTACCTCCTTATATGTGACAACAAATGTTTAATAAGTGCACCAGCATCTAAGTTAGATATGTAGAATCAAATCTAGATAATTGTTTTGCTTTTGAAACTTTTATGTTTTCATTGGACTATGCAGGTTTAAGTTGTACCCCGTCTCCCTCTCTATCCGTCTCTCCCATACATCCCATGTCATGCTCTCCCTTACATTGTACCCCGTCTCCCTCTCTATCCGTCTCTCCCATACATCCATGTCATGGTCTCCCTTAAGTTATACCCCCCTCTCCCTCTCTATCGATCTCCCCATACATCCCATGTCATGCTCTCCCTTACATTGTACCCCCTTCTCCCTCTCTATCCATCTCTCCCATACATCCCATGTCATGCTCTCCCTTACGGTGTACCCCCATCTCCCTCTCTATCCGTCTCTACCATACATCCCATATCATGCTCTCCCTTAAGTTTTACCCCCTCTCCCTCTCTATCCGTCTCTCCCATACATCCCCTCTCTCATGTTCTCCCTCATAATCATACCCTCTTTCTCCTTCTTCTTCCCCTCTTTCCTCTTCTCCTTCTCTCCCTTTCTGTCATTCCTCTCTCTCCTTCTTTCTCATTCTCCCCCTTCTTTCTTTCCCGCTGACGCCCCCCCCTCTCTCGCCCTCTCTCGCCCTCTCTCTCTCTGTCTCTCTCTGTCTCTTTATCTCTACCAATGGCACATCCTATTGCCCAACCTATTGCAAAACAATAACAACAATAATTGAACAACCTATTGAACAATAATAAGGACAACAACAATAACAACAACATCAAAATATCCCACCTGTGCTGGTGCTTGAGAATGAGTGACACATAATCCCCGCCTCTGGTCGTAGCAGTTCAGCCGTCCTGATGTGGTGGGGAATTGACTTCCTCACGGCGTCGTGTCGTTACTAAACGCGCCGCCTGCCCCGCGTGTGGCGCTGTGGTCGGCCTCCCCTCCGGCCCGCTGCTACCGAGCAGGAGTCGCTAATGCCGGGCTCCGACCGCACCGACCTGCCATCTCGACACTCCAGCCGACATCGATTAATCACCTCGGATCGCCCCAACCAATTTGTGTTACACCTGCGCAGATCATACAAACTCAGGTTGCATAAACTAATGTGCTCGGGGCGGGGAAAAAAATGGTTGCTTAATCCAAAACTGTTGCCGTTTTTTTAATAACCAATATAACTACAGCAAGATAGGATTTAAAGTATTTTATAATTGCGTAGTTTAGTTATATGTCCATTTCATTAATCTGAGTGGTTATACTTTTATAACGGTGCATATGGTGCTGGTGGGCTGATGTCTCAGTGGGGCAGCACTATAAAGTTGACATGACTGTGCATTGTCACAAGTCGGTACCCGTCCTGATATGACCTAAGATGTTGTCAAGATGTAAAACTCCAATAAACAACAAGCAAGCAATATATATATATATATATATATATATATATATATATATATATATATATATATGCTGTCTGAGCCATTATACAAGTATAATAAGGCCGGAAGATTCCATCTACTCCCCAGCCTCTTCAGTGTTCGGCTGGTTGAGTCAATACATTAAGTCATCTGCTGATACAACCTCAGCTCTCCACGTGGTGCCACCTACTCACCCATGCCTCAGCGACCATTATGCTCACTCACTGTACCGCTGAATATTTTTTTATATATGCTTGCGAAATGAGGCGCACTAACCTCCCCAGGTGAAATGTCGGAGTAGACTGTTGCATAGACACAGGTAGGTGTAGATGGGTGGATCGGATCAGGTGTGGTGGGCTGGGTACAAGAATACCTATTGACCTTGTTGTCTGTAGATCCTGACACCCACCAGGGTGTGGACAGGCTCAACACACACATATCAGGAGGGGTCAAGGTCAAGGGGGTTAAAGCTGCATAGTCCGATCAAGCATCAAATTTTCAAAAACAAAACAATTATCTAGAATTGATTCTACATATCTAATATAGATCATCATCATCATCATCATGCTGTCGGTCGCGATGCAACAAAGACTGCTTTCATTACTTGACTGCCGCTCTCCATTTAGCTCTCTGCTGTGAGAGTGATGTCCATGAGTCGGTCCATTTCATGAAAGCTGCCTGCAAAGGTGTTGAAGTGCTGCTGGCTTTTGCAAGTTACCAGCGGCACTCTCTCTGGGAGCAAATAGAGGTTTCACACCGGAAAGAACATGTCCAGACAGGCGCAAAACTATTTGTCCCTGCAGTGGCTGGTCGGGAGATGTTGGGAGTTCCATACATCAACCGCCCTTGATGCTGCCATAGTGACATGGATTTCTGTTCAGGGTGTGCTCCCTTAGCCTTCGGTTCTGTCAAGAATCTGTACCACAAGGCAGTGGTTTACAACTCTGCATGGCAGGGGCGTCAAACTCCCTGAGGTATTGCAATACCTGCATACCACATATAGATACTGGTTCACTTATTAAGCCTTTGTGGCCACATAGAAGGGAATACCAAGCCAATTCAATAGAACCTGTTACTGCAGAAGCCTATGGAGTCAGAGTTTTGACATGCTTGCCAAAACTGATCTTACATGTTTGCACTTCAAATATCTCAGAAGTTAGCCATTTAAAATAAAAGCTACTTCAGACTAAAGCACGGTAGATTATAACGATCAATTTAGTATATTTATCTCAGAAAAATTACAGAAATTCAAACTCATCGGACTATGCAACTTTAAGGTTGAGAGGACAGAATGGGTAGTCAGTGGCACCAGTATCTAAGTTATGCTCAGGTCACATATCATGCTGCTGCCGTAAGGTTCTGCCGTCTGCGTCTGCTGTCTACGAATGGGATTTTTGCGGCCACCGTACGGCCACTATGTGATACTATACGGCGCGGTTGCGGTCTACGGCCTCGTGATTTCTGAAAAAAGTTTAATGTCAAGTTAAACAAATTGCAACCACCTTGCAGCGAGCAAGAAAACGTGCGGTCGTTGTACGGCCACCGTATCCAACCGTACGGCCCTGCATGGTTTTGCCGATGCAGCGACTTACGACTGCTGCAAACACGATGCAAGCAATTTGTGACTAAAGGCCCAGTCACACCTTACCGGACTGGGTACCGGACACTGTCCGGTGAAATACGGTAATGTCCGGTACATGTCCGGTGGTGTCTGGTGGTGTCCGGTACAAGTATGTCCAGTACCCATCCGTACATGTCCGGTACCCATCCATTGGTGTCCGGTTGGTGTCCGGTTTGTCCGTTTTGTCCGGTACATGTCCGGTCCCCATCCATTACGTGTCCGGTTCTCGTCCGGTGCTCATCCAGTACATGTACGGTACATGTACGGTACTTGTCCGGTCACCCGGCGGCAATTGACCCAATTACGCTCCATTTTGGTACATTTCGATACTTTTTGTCACCGGAGAGCACCGGACTAGACAATTCTTTGTCCGGTGGTGTCCGATACTCAATCCGGTAAGGTGTGACAGGCGCTTTATACCCCTGTCACACTACGACGTAACGAGCCAACGTAAGTCTGATGTGCTCACGTTTCGTCATTACGTTGACATACGTTGGGTTACCTTATGATGACGTCAGAATGACGTTAGACTGACGTCGAGCTACGTCATGTTACGTCGTGTTATGTCGGCGTGCGTCAAGGTTTTGAACCTGTTCAAAACTTTTCAACGTAACTCGAACGTAAGGGTTTACGTTCGCCGCACGTTCTGTACACGTTCGGTGAACGTCAATGACGTTAGACGGACGTTAGTCAAACGCTGCTCACTACGTTCCACTACGTTGACCCACATTAAAGCCGGTGGAAACGTCCACGTGGCGTAATGGGAACATCAGGAGAACGTCAGGAGAATGTACGCCGAATGTACGTCCAACGTACGTTCAGCGTTTCGCCACCGTGTCATGACGTATGTAACGTCACATAGCATAACGCAATGTAGTTCTGGCGATGGAATAACGTACATAACGTTCCGTGAGCGTCATTACATTGTCCTCTCTCATTGAATGACGCTATCACTACGCTTTACCGACGTTACGCTCTCGTCAACTACGCTGCATCCACTTTCAACTTGTGCCCAAATTTGCATACTATGCCGAGAAGTTCGACGTTTTTCACGTTCTCCCTATGCTGACGTCGTTACATCGTAGTGTGACAGGGCCTTTAGGCATTAGATATGTAGAATCAAATCTAGATAATTGTTTTGACTTTGACAGTTTTATGTTTTCATCGGACTGTGCAGCCTTAGTGGCACTTGGCGTGTGCGTGCGCGTTTATTTAAACATGCCATTTGAGATTTGGCGCATGTGTGTGTGTGTGTGCAGGGTGAGTATGTGGGAGGGTAGTGATTTGGAAGGAGTGCAGTTGGGTCTAGTAGGAGCTGTGTCAATAGAGAAAGAACACAGGTTTGTATTTTAAACAAATAATTTGTGCTTGGCTTGGTTTATTGGGGTTTTATGTCTTAGCAACATCACGAAGTTGGTTAGTTGGTTGTTGGAGTTTTACGTCCTGGCAACATCTAAGGTCATATCAGGATGGGTACCGACTTGTGACAGTGCACACTCATGGCGACTTAATAGTGCTGCCGCACTGTGAGATGAGGGTGGGTTGATTGGTTGATTGGTTGATCGGTTGACCGTTGATTGGTTGATTGGTTGATGGATTGATGATAATATTACGCCATTCACGGTGAAATCATGGCATTTGCTTGTCCCATTTATATCGATATAATACGATATTTACTTTATGGTTGTTGCCAAGGATGCTTTCATGTCACTGTGACTTTGCATTGGAAGAATTTCAGTTTTGGCATAAGACTTGATATACCGATAGAAAAAAAGACAGGCAGGGGAGTGAGCGGTGTGGTGTTTTGGGCATTTTTTTTTTTTATTTATTTTTTATTGAGGCGGTATTTATACTGTCCATAACATATAAGCCCGGGTACCCAGGCTTGTTTTCAATGCTGGCCAGTTGTAGTGTTTGGGTGTTGTAGTGCATTAACCCATGGCTACCAAACAGTGGGGTACTGGCCGAAGTCAGCCCTGCTATGGTGAACCACGGAGTGGTCACACGAGGACAGGATGAAAACCCCGCTTTCTCCCATCAGTAGGAATCACAACTTGTCCTGATGGACGGGGAGAAGGAAGGACATCAACCATGCACCACTTGCACCAAGCAACTTCAGAGATGGCATCAGCCTCATCCAGTCCAGAAGAAGGTTTAATTTACATCAGTTGCCGCAGATGTCCCACTTAATTTTGGTTGGTTGTAATCAAATGGTCGAAACAAGTCATTGTGTCTATGATAATGTAGAATGGTGAGAAAATATTTTAAAAATAATCGTGAGACATTAAATATAATGACGTAGGACTATTATTTTAGAATTGAAATAAATAATGGAACTATGTAATAGAAGAAAATATCTCATGTTATCAATCACAATCATATAACTTATATTATAAGTATTGAGTGTGACTATATGTGTCAATTCCTAGCAGTGTGTAGTAACACAAACAATATATATGTATAGATGAATTGGGAAAATAGGTCTCGTAAGCCTACGGATGTATTGTCGGTGCAATAAATTCACATTGCACAGGTGTTTAAAGCTGCATAGTCCGATGAAATATAACATTTTCAAAACCAAACCAATAATCTAGCTTTGATTTTGCATATCTAACTTAGATACTGATGCATTTATTAAGCATTTGTTTCTGCGTAGAAGGCAATACTGAGTCAATTTAACAGAACCTGTTACTGCAGAAGTCTATGGTGTCAGAGTTTTGGCAAGCATGCCAAAACTAATTTTCCATGTTTGCACTCAAAATATCTAAAAAAAAGTTTACCATTTAAAATAAAAGTAACTTTGAACTAATGTAAAGCAGATACTAGTGATCGATCTAATATATTTATCTCAGAAATAATACAGAAATTCTAAACCATCGGACTGTGCAACTTTAATATCGGCTTCTATTTGCACACTTGCAGTAGCCATTCGGTCCCAATGGATATTGTAGTAGTCTGCACTGACCTCTCAGTCAAGGAGCCGCATAGACAGGAAGGTGTGAATAGGGTGATTGGATTAGGGAGCCTAGATAGTGTAATGGTTAGCAAGCTAGCCCCGGAATGGGATGAAGTGTGGGTTCAAAATCTGCTCTAGACAGAATATTTCCAAATTGTCATCACCCACACAACATTGGTTGCCATAATAAGGACCCTGTACAAGCTATGCACCGTGTGGTTATTAAGATTATGGTGCTGTCACATCACGACGTTTCTCGCCAACGTGCGTCGACGTGTGTCAGTTTTTTTGCGAAAGGTCGGGAGACGTCTGGAAGCGTTACGCATGCGTTAGGCACGCATTGCATTTCGTTGATGGACGGCGACGGTAGGCGAGGTGCATCAGGGTATCAGTGAACTTTGGACGTGCGACAACGCACGGGTGCTAACATTATGATGACGTTAGGGGCGCGTCGAGATACGTTAAACGTGCTGGAATAACGTTATGCGAACATTATGCACACATTGCGCCAAACGGTTGCTTTTTGTTGTTTTACATCCTACCAACATCTATGGTCATATCAGGGTGGCGCATCAAACTTTTACCACAACGTCGGCCGCACGCTACCAATACGTTGCGCTGATACCGAAAAGTTTGACGTGTCTCGACGATTAAAAGTGATTTTGCGCGTTGGTGGCACGCCGGCGAGATATATCGTAGTGTGACAGGGCTATTACCCTGTGTATGTGTAAAGTGCATTGCCTGCATGTATGTACTTGTAAGAATTAAACAACTTATGGACTTAAACCATTGAAGATACTTACAATTCAAAGGGGGCAAGTGTAGTAGCATACACTGACCTCTGAAGCAAGGAGACACATAAACAGGTAGGTGTGGATAGGGTGATTGCATCAGGGAGCCTAGGTAGTGAAATGGTTAGCAAGCTAGCCCGGGGATGGCAAGAAGTGTGGGTTTGAAATCTTGCTCTCAGGCGCAATATTTCTAATTTTTATCACCCCTATGACAAGCCATAGAACATCACAAACCAACAGGAGACACCATACTAAATAAGTACTTGTAAAATATTCTGATAAAACGCATTGGTGGGGAATGCGAAATGGTCTATAAAGGAGTACAAATGGTCCATTAATGTAAATGATGTATAGGGCCAGGTGCATGAAGGTATTTATGTAGTTGTTGGTGACTCTTTACTTGTAGTCAATCATCATTGTGTATTAGATAGATAGTGTGAAAGGGGCACTACTGTTAGTGTGTAAGGAGCTCAAGAGCTCTACTCACTACCCCCCCCCCCCCCCCCCCAACTGTTAGTCACGGATCACCACACACACAAACAGCAGGCAGGTGCAGGCCAAGCAGCCACACCGCATGGTGGTGGTGGGTAGATCACAGTAGCCATGGTGATAAAAGAATGCTTACTGTTCATTAGTGGAACTAGAAATGCTTGTTGCTGATTGGAGATAATGGTCAGGTGGTATGCCATATCAGATCCATGAACCACTATATGATAATAAACCTGAGGGTACAAGCTCTCACTCTACTTTCATTCTTTATACTCTTCCTTTCTTTCCTTGCCTGTATTGATTTCATATAGCCTGCCTACACAAACCACAGCTGCCAGCCGTCGACTTTACATACCGTCCATGTAAGTGTCAGGCAACACGTGCAGTTGAAATAATGGGAGGTGTCTCTAAAGCAAAATGAACTGAAAGCAACAACAAAGAAAATGGAGCACATGAGACCCATACAAATTATCCATAAACCTAACCTTCAAAGGTGTGACACAAAAAGATAACATAGTATATCTTGATTAAAACACTAATTGTGTGTGTACAAGGTATTACAAATGTTAACTAGGTACACAAATTTAATTGAAAACCAAAAAGAAAATGGAAAAGGAAATCAATCCATATGAACTATGACACCTACTGCACAGCGGCAAAAACAAGGTCATGCACCTAACCGTTATGAGCAGAATAAACAAATGATCACTCACAAGGTAATTTTAAATCATATAGAAAAAAGGTGGTATTCAATGAAATAAGTAATTTAGTGAATTAATCTATTTATTATGCACTAATGTACTCACGAAAGTGCTAATGAAGGCCATCAGAAGTCATGTACTGGCTCCCATGACCGGGGAGTGCGTTGTACCGACTGGTGGTGACTGATCCGCCCACCTGCACACTCCCCAACCCCAGGGGCGTAACCAATTAAAGGGTACATTCCTTACACGTGGCATGCGGTATGCGGTATGCGACTGCGAATGCGACAAAAAATCGAAATGCCTTGAAGCCTATGGGCTACATTCCTTACACGCGGTATGCGAATGCGAATGCGAATGCAGCAACTCGATCGGTCCCTGTAGCGATCGGTGTGGCATGCGGCATGCGGCATGCGGCATGCGGCATGCGGCATGCGGCACGCGGTATGTGAATAGAAACCTCAGTTGCACTTGTCCATTAGTTTTAGACTAGGAGAGGCGACTGATCATTATGGAACGGTCACACACAGGGAGGCGGAGGGGAAACATATGGTAGTGGTGTTGGTGGGGGTTCGGGTTGGTAAAAATGCTACCATAGCCACAAATATATGAATACTTATCTATAATTTGGTAATTATAAAGGTAGGAAGCCCCATGTGACGTACCAAGAGGTACATAGATAAAAATGCCATATTAGGTCATATACAGTGCAGTATTGAGTATACTTGTTTATTTTTATTTTTTAAATATAGCCAGTCGTGTGCCGTGTGCCGCATGCCGCATGCCGCATACCGCGTAGAAGGAATCAGGCCATTCGCATACCGCATACCGCATGCCGCATACCGCATACCGCGTGTAAGGAATGCACGCTAAGCACGACCCGGGCGACTCAGGTCACCCGAGTTGCTAGAATTTCAAATCGAACACCGTGAGTGTTGACAAAAACACGTGCCATGTGCAAAACGACCCGACCCCAGTAACCCACCTTTTGGCTGTAGTTGGCTAGGAATGATGACGTCACATTTGTGCTGGTACCGTCCTGCAGGATAACAGCCCCCAGTACCAGTCCTACACTGTTTCTTTTTGGTAATAACACAGATTAATTAAATGGAAATATAACTAAACCATGCAATCATAAAATACTTTAAATCCTATTTTGCTGTAGTTATATCGGTTATTAAAAAAAAAAAAAGGTTTTGGATTAAGCCACCATTTTCCCCACCCCGAGCGTGGAGAAGCCTATTCGATTATTCGACCCGAGTCTGTAGGATGTGCGCATGCGCCAAAAAGTGGCTCGGGTGACCCGAGTTGATTAATCGATTACACCCCAGGTGTTTACAGGTAGAGTATGGGTGTACTGCAGCAGTATGGATCCTCTCCTGATGGTACCATTGCCACACCTGTGTTCTCCAACCACGCCCATCAAACTGCCGTCCAGTGAAGAAGTGTACCGTGCGGAGTAGAACCTCTCAATTCTGTTGATTGTTGGTTGGTCGGTTGGTTATTGGAGTTTTGCATCCTGGCAACATCTAAGGTCATATCAGGACGGGTACCGACTTGTGGCAGTGCACACTCATGGTGACTTTATAGTGCTGCCCCACTGGGAAATCAGACCATCGGCACCATGACCCGATATCCCACTCAGTCACATTAACCTGACACTGAATTAACCAGCCCTTGCCCTATCCTATTATTGCCTAGCACCAGGCTACGAAGCGACAGGTATCAATTTTGTAAGTCATTGTGCAAACTGTTGATGTTGACTGTAGGATGTGTGTAGACTGTTGATTGTCGTCCTCCACACAGCTCAGCTCCAGCTTCAACTCCAGGTCCCGTATGCATGGAGCAGTGTTAGCCAGGCAAACCGCGGTTAGGGAGGGATTTCTGGTTTAGCGCCAAAAAGTTGTTATGCGTGGAGCAGTGTTAGGCCTAACACCGCACGTTTAAAGTCGAAGAATGTAAACCTACCCCCTAGCAGGTTTACAGCGGTGTTAGTGTTAGGTTAGTGTCAGGATGGAGACCAAACTATTCAATGCTATCATATTTGACAGAATTAAATGCGCAATAAGTGAAATTTTATCAATCTAACCCTAAATTCGAAGCAATATTAACGCTGCCGCCGCATTGGTGGCGTTATTCATATTGTCGAATCGATGAATGCAAGCAACCCCCGCTTCGACGTCGATATCCATACTGTCGCATATCAACAAAACACACATCGCCGCCGCCGCCGTCGCCCGCGAATCGGCGGCTATATATTAGGCCCAAATCTATTCAATGCTATCATATTTAACAGAATTACATACGCAATAAGTGAAATTTCATTAAATTAACCCTAAATTCGAAGCAATATTAACACTGCATTGGCGGCGATTTTCATACTGTCGAATCGACGAATTTAAAGGGACCAGCTATAGCTCGCTGGGACACTGCGCGTACTCCGACAAATGCTCTCCAAGCACAACTTTGTTTAGTTTTTATGTTTAAATGAACCAAGTATGTGTGGGGAGAGTAGGGGACCCACTTCACCACCAGAAGTGGGTCAGTTCTGAGGCTGGGAATAGCTGGCAGCTGTTGTTTTAAAAATTGCTGGGTGAGTGGAGATAAGGGAGAGTAAAACTGGGGTATTTTCAATCTTCTTTAGAGTAGTTCAATCAGGAAATATATTTGTGTAATGTAAAATATATGTTAGTACAATTACATTGCATAATTCAATGAGAAACAGATATAGATGAAAAACATTTTTTTGTTGATGAATGTAAAAAAGGTTCTGCTGTGGATGGGGTTTGAACCCACATCACCAAACAACTTCAGATTACAAGTCCAACACTCTAACCACTAGGACACAGAGACCCCACATAAGTAGTAGTCTCACTTCAGGCTATGTGTGTATAGGACGTCACATATAAAAGGTATGTATGTATGTATGTATGTATGTATGTATGTATGTATGTATGTATGTATGTATGTATGTATGTATGTATGTATGTATGTATGTATGTATGTATGTATGTATGTATGTATGCATGCATGCATGCATGCATGTATGTATGTATACATGTATACATACATACATACATGCATGCATGCATGCATGCATGTATGTATGTATGTATGTATGTATGTATGTATGTATGTATGCATGCATGCATGCATGCATGCATGTATGTAGGTAGGTAGGTAGGTACGTACGTACGTATGCACGCACGCACATGTGTTCGAGTTAGAGCGTCCGTCTCCCGTGTTGGTAGATCGTGGGGTTGTGAGTTTGAATCCTGGTCGAGTCAAACCAATGACTTTAATATTGATACTTGTTGCTTCCTAGTCTGGCGCTTGGCATTATTAGGATAGGACAAGGACTGGTTGGCTCAGTGTCAGGATAATGTGACTGAGTGGGATATCAGGTCATGGTGCTGATGGCCTGGTATTCCAGTGGGGCAGCACGATAAAGTTGCCATGAGTGCGCACTGTCACAAGTCGGTACCTGTCCTGATATGACCTTAGATGTTGCTAGCACGCACACACACACACACGTGCGTGCGTGTGTGCGTACATACGTACATACGTACCTGCCTGCCTGCGTGCGTATGCACGCACGCACGCACATGCACGCATGCACGCACACATACATACATACATACATACATACATACATACATACATACATACATACATACATACATACATACATACATACATACATACATACATACATACATACATACATACATACATACATACATACATACATACATACATACATACATACCTTTTATATGTGACGTCCTATACACAAATAGCCTGAAGTGAGGCTATTAATTATGTGTGGTCTCTGTGGCCTAGTGGTTAGACTGTTGGACTTGTAATCTGAAGTTGCTTGGTGGTGTGGGTTCAAACCCCATCCACAGCAGAACCTTTTTTACATTCATCAACAAAAAAACGTTTTTCATCTATATCTTTTTCTCATCGAATTATGCAATGTAATTGTACTAACATATATTTTATATTATGCAAATATATTTCCTCATTGCACTACTCTAAAGAAGATTGAAAATACCTCAGTATTACCCTCCCTTCTCTCCACTCAACCAGCCAATGGCACAACAATCTAGGTCACTCTCCTGCACACCACCAAGTGGAAAAGTTCAGTACTAAGCATGTACCACCCCTGTGGCACACATCCGAACTATTCTGAGTTCGTTTGTTTTCCCGGCGACGAATATCTCCTCCCTTTAAACAAAACAAATCGCCGCCACTTCGACGTCGATATCCATACTGTCTCACATCAACAAAACTAACATCGCCGCCGCCGAATCTGCCCAAATCTATTCAATGCTGTCATATTTAACAGAATTACATACGCAATAAGTGAAATTTCAGCAAATTAACCATAAATTCGAAGCAATATTAACGCTGCCGCTGCAGAGGCGGCGATATTAATATTGTCAAATCGAGGGATTTCCCAAATCTATAAATACATTCTCGTTTAGCTAACACTCACCGTTTAAGCGCCCATGCATACGGCGTGACATAGTTCTCAATGACGCCGATAACCGGTGGTAGCTAACAGTGAAGGACAGGATAGAGTAGCTTTTATTGTTGCCTACTCCAGTCAACCCCAACACAAACCACCTCTGCCAACCTCCACTCACCAGCACCACCAGAGAGAGAATGCCAGCTTACAGGAAAGCACCCCCTCGTATACTCACAGGGGCTGGGTGGGATGGCGGGGGGAAGCAATCAGAACCCACAATTACAATGTTCTAACATCATTAACACATCTAAGTCATAACCTCAACATATACCCATACAATAACATGCATACAATGTATTTTAGTACATTTACAATCATGAATTGACAGTATTCTTCATATATTAAGTATACCTGCAGACATTTCCTATTTCAGATAATGCACTCCGACATAAGACATAAGACATACCATTAACATATACTCATAGACCCCCCATCCCCCTTCACCCCAACAGAGCCCCAGCTCTTACACATACATACCCAAACTACCGACCACCACCTGGCTTTACTGAATGCACAAGTCCTCTCTGATGTCTATATATAGAACAGCGTCACAGCTTTATTTCCCTTCAAGTTAACTTCACAGTGGTTTCCAAGCTATTATCCCCCTCAGCCTGTGGCCAAATAATACCTAGTCTGTTTCACCCATGTGTTACCTACATGCATTCCCTTCTAGCCTGACTGATGGGTGCTCCCTTCATATACTAGTTCTGATTAATATTAGAATTTGCATATTGCTGCTCATAGTTACTGAAATTGCTAACTACTATTTTACAATTGGTTTGATTCGACCTGGAATCGAACTCCCGACCTTCCGCACGGGAAGCCTGCACTCTACCGATTCAGCATGCGTCAGGTGTCTCTGGTAACAAGGCTTCTAACCCATTAGCAAAAGTGTTGGAAAGCTGATGTATGAAAATAACCACATGATCCTGCAATCTAATATGCTAAATATATTCAGCTGCTGCCATCTTCTAGGGGTTTTGGGGTGGTTTTTTTTTTGCATTCTCTCCCATTTCATCAATTCTAAGTCAACTTCCTGGTCAGAAAACTAACTTCCTGGTCAGTGGTATGTTATTTAGTTCAACTAACTTCCTGATACTTGTTCAACTAACTTCCTGACACTTGTTGCTTCCTAGTCAGGCACTCAGTATTATTACTATTAGGATAGGGCAAGGACTGGTTGGCTCAGTGTCAGGATAACGTTACTGATTGGGATATCAAGTCATGGTGCTGGTGGCCTGGTCTCCCAGTGGGACAACACTATAAAGTCAGCATGAGTGTGCACTGTCATAAGTCGGTACCCATCCTGATATGACCATAGATGTTGCCAGGACAATAAACCTCCAACACCTAACTTCCTGGTCAGAACCAGCTCTATCCGTCGACATTCTATTCTGCAAAGAGTGGAAATAGGTGCGGCACTGTCGTAGTACTGGTCCCCGCCACCAGGTGGCACCAGTGTGATTGAGTTGTTCTGCTCTGATCGCACAGGGAACTTCAGACAGGGACTCGGAGATACGTGAGAGGGCGGTGTCGTGTGATTTGTATTGATTAGGAGCCAATGAGATTGCATATAATTGCATTTGCCATCATTATCTAAACAATTTGATATCCGAGGACTGCTGACAAAGGAGAGTACGGCCGACGCCGAGACAAACTGGTCACGGTAAGACGTGGGCGATAAATGGGCACATGCGGATAGACTTTGCGGTGCAGTGTAGACACGCCCATTTTTTGTGTGCGACAGAGTTACTGGCTTAATCGTCACACACACGCACACACACACGCACACACGCACGCACGCACGCACGCACGCACGCACGCTCGCACGCACGCACGCACGCACGCTCGCACGCACGCACGCTCGCACGCACACACACACACAGACACACACGTGTGTATATGTCTGTTTTTGTTTAATTCTGCTCTATTGAAATCTTTGTTATATTTTCTTTTTTTATGTTTATGTCTGTTTTTGTTTAATTCTGCTCTGTAGATGCCTTTCGGGCCGTAATCGATTAACACGACCCGGGCGACTCGGGTCACCCGAGTCGTCCGAATTTCAAATAGAACACCGCGAGTGGAGTCGACAAATACACGTGCCGTGTGCAAAACAACCCGACCCCAGTAACCCACCTCATGGCTGGGGTTTGCAAGGAGCGATGACATCACATTTGCGCTGGTACCGTCCTGCAGGATAACAGCCACCGGTACCAGTCATACATTTTTTTTGTGGTAATAACATAGATTAATAAAATGGAAATATCAATAAACTATACCATCATAAAAATATTTAAATCATATTTTGCTTAATTATATCGGCTATTAAAAAACAATAAAAAGGGCCACCATTTTTTTCACCCCGAGCGTGGAGAAGCATATTCGATTATTCGACCCGAGTCTGCAGGATGTGCGCATGCACCAAAAAGTGGTTCGGGTGACCAGAGTTGATTAATCGATTATGCCCTCAATGTTTATAAACATTGATTGTGTATGTGCGCGCAGCTTGGCTGCAGAACAAATGCACACTACCATTGAGTTTGCCGATACGCGTAGTGCAAAACATCAGTTTTATTCAAAATTAATAGAAATGCAGAACCCTAACCTTATAAATTTAATACAATCTGTTTGTTGAATATGTTTTCTATATGTGTTCGAAGCGGTTTGTTTCTAAGTGGTGTGGTTTTAGAGATATTTCACATTTTCTGTATGAAGATTGCTCATGGCCATTGACAATGCATTGAGTTTGCCGATACGCGCAGTGCAAAACATCAATTTTATTCAAAATTAATAGAAATGGAGAACCCTAACCGTATAAATTTGATATTTTCTTTTTGGTGAATATGTCTTCTATATGTGTGCCAAGCGGTTTGTTTCTAAGTGGTGTGGTTTTAGAGCTATTTGAGTATTTCACAATTTCTCCATGAAGATTGCTCATAAAGTCATAGCCATTGAGTTTGCAGTGTGACCGTGTGTCGTCCTGCAGCCAAGCTGCGCGCGCACTGACCTAAATACTGCTGATGTCATATCAAATAGGTCTATAGAGGGGTTGTAATGACGTCACGAGACAACTTCTGGTGGGCATATTGGATTACATATGAAAGGCTTGCAACTGCTTACATTGTGTTTATTTACCGATTTGTTGGTTTATTTGTCACTGTTTTGAGCAGTTTGGCCTCAAAAGTTCGGGGAAAAGGTTTTTTTGATGGAGGGGAAGTATTTTGTTAATCCGGTAGCCTCACATTGATGCTAAAGCGCAGTATACTCTGTCAAAGAGTTAGAAAGGTTCGGGCAGTACCCGCTAGGTGGTGCCACATACTTCGGCGGCCGCCGACTAGGTAGGCCCAGTGGTGGCCATAGTGTTCTTGGTATAAGACAGGGGGCGCCATAGGTGGCATTAAGTGTAATCCACGATGGCTAACCACTGAGTGTTGATGTCACATGCACTCCCTCTCGTATAATCTTTGTTATATTTTCTTGTTTTATGTCCTAGTCCTAGCACCGGACACGGTGGATAAATTTTATTCACGGACATGGTGGCCGAATCTGTAGAGTGCAGTTTCACAAGCGAAAGGTCGGAAGTTTGAAACCAGGCCGAGTCAAACCAAAGCGTTACAACATTGATACCTGTCACTACCTAGCCTAGCACATGGCAATATTAGGATAGGGTAAAGGACTAGTTAGCTTCTTCTCCTTCTTTTCGTTTGCCTTCAATTACACTTGGAGCCCAGTTCTCATAATAAAATTGACAGTCCTCTGTAGCACATCTGCAGCCCCTTACAGCTTCTCCTGCAAGTCAGTGGGAGCTGGCCATATCTCTTCCCTCAGTGAGTGATGGTTCAAGCAGCTCTGTAGGATATGCTCAGCAGTCTGATCTTCCTCTCCACAGGGGCAGAGGGCAGATGGTACTACACGGAAGTATCTGTGCAGGTGATTGTTAAGCCTGTTATGCCCAGTCCTAAGGCGGAAGATGATCACTTGATGTTGTCTTGACAGTTGATGGTAGCTGTCTCGTGATTCTGGTGATCTATGCAGAAACTTAATGATGGTCTTCATCTCCTTAAAGTCAACACTGTTTTCGTGCTGTTCTGCCTCTGCACCCATCTTTGCCATTTTGTCAGCTTCTTCGTTACCCTGAATGCCGCAGTGTGAGGGAATCCACTGCAGCACAATTCTGAAGCAGTGGATATTTTGAAGTGCTTCCTGGAGTCGTGGCAGTTTGTTCTCTGTGACTGCCTCAAGGACAGACCTGGCATCAGTCAGGAAAACTATCTGAGAGTCTGTGGCTGTGGTGCTTTTCAATATCTTAGCAGCTTGGACCAGGGCTTCAACCTCAGCTCTATAGTTTGTGCAGTGAAGGCCTGTTGGTGTTGCCTCTGTCTGCCTTTGTCCATTAGGGTACCTGATGTATACCCCAGCACCACCTCTCCGGACTGCATCTGTAGCTGACCCGTCAGTGTAGGTATGGATCCATGCCTCCTGGGGGTACTTTTCATCAAGCATTGCCAGTGTCAGGATTTTCCTGCTCATTTCGCCGTGTGCATCTTTAGTGGAGAGGTAAGGCACTGTGATACTAATACTGAAGTTCTCCAGCTTTCTTTCCCAGGGAGGAGAATCAGTGATGGTTAAGGCCTCAACTTGCACTGGGAGCTTTGCTTGGTGTTTTGTCTGCAGGGCTCTTGTTTCAGTCATAAAACCGGACCTTTTCAATCTTCCAGAAGAAAGTTCTCCCACTCTAGTATTCATCAGGTGGTCTTTGAAATACTTGGCTTTTATGAACTGTATCATGGCTTTGCTTTCTCTTCTCATGATCAGGGGTGGTATTCCTGTTATCTCTTCCATCTTCTTAATAGGTGTAGATCTTATTGCACCAGTGATGATACGAAGAGCCTGGTTCTGGACTTTATCAAGAGTTTTTCTGTGGGTCTGGGCCAAACTCATCCATGAGCAGGACCCATATTCTAGGTGTGGTAGTATGGTGCCTTGGTATACATTTTTGAGAATCTTCTCATTGGCCCCCCACTGCGTTCCTGCCAGCTTCCTCATGATGTTCAGCTTCCTTCTAGGTTTTCCCTGTGTATTCTCTATGTGTGGCTTCCATGTTAGCCTCTTGTCAAAGGTGACTCCCAGGTATGTTTGTTGGTTTTCACTCTGCATTGGGGTACTGCCCAGGGTCAAATCACCAGCCTTTGCTTTGGTGGATAGTGAGAAGAGTGTAGCTGATGACTTTTCTTTGTTAATTGCCACACACCAGTTGTCACTCCATTTTGTGATTTTGTCCAAGGCAAGCTGAATTCTGTCGGTAGCTGTTGATGCAGACTTTTCTGTGCACCATAGTACCAGATCATCAGCATATAGGGCTGCTTGGATTCCCTTTGGTAGCTCAGGCACAAGGTCATTGATGAAGAGTATAAATAGAGTTGGCAATAGAACTCCTCCTTGTGGCACTCCCTGATGCATTAGCACCTTCTGGCTGCTGCAGCCATCAACTGTCACATAGGCTTTACGATTGTGCAGGTATGACTTGGTCCAGTTGTACATGTTACCTTGGATGCCGCTGTGTTGTAGTTTGACAAGAAGACCGTCCTTCCACACCTTATCAAATGCCTTCTGTAGGTCAATGAAGGCAGCTAGTGTCACTTTCTGGTGTTGAAATCCATCTTCTATGATCTGGGCTAGGTGTGTTGTTTGATCTTCTGTGCTCCTGTATCTTCTGAAGCCAGCTTGTTCAGGCCCAATGATGCTCTCTGCCTCGATGTACCACTGGAGACGCTTGTTCACAATGCGTTCCATGGTCTTACAGACACAGCTTGTCAGGCTGATAGGGCGATAGCTCAGTGTCTTGGATCTGTTCTTTCCTTTTTTCCAGACAGGGATCATACTGGCTTCCTTCCATGACTGGGTTACTTGCCCTTGTTTCCAACTAAGGTTGAATATATCTAGCATTTTCTTGAGGGCGATGTTGCCAAGGTGTTGTAGCATTTCGTTTGTAATGTTGTCTGGCCCTGGAGATTTTTTCTGTTTCAACCGCTTAATGGCCATCTTCAGTTCAGCCATGGTGATATCTTTCGACATAGTATGATAGTTGGCCTTGTGTCTTGTTTTGACCTTTAGTTCATGTCTAATTACTTTCTCACGCATTCGTGGAACTGTGATGTTACTTTCCTTTGAGTACGAAATTGCCATAGCATTTGCGGCTGCCTTCCCTGTCAGAGTTCTACCCTCTTCTTCTACTGTGATTTTCTGTCCCCTGGTGCCCTCATCATTGAGTGCCCTAGCCAGCCTCCACAGCTTGGTAGTGTCTCTCTCCATGTTAAGCGCTGCTGTCTTCTCTCTCCAACTTTTTCGTATGCATTCCAGCTTGGTCTTAAGATACTGACTAGTTAGCTCAGTATCAGGATAATGTGACTGAGTGGGAAATTGGGGTCATGGTACCAGTGGCCTGGTTTCCCATTGGAGCAGCATTATAGTATTTAATAAGGTTGCCATGAATGCAAACTGTCACAAGTCAGTACCCGTCCTGGTATGACCTTAGATGATGCTAGGATGTAAAACACCCAACAACACACCGCAAATTGCCCGTTCACTTCTAATGGATTTCACATAGGGAATTGTCATATTGATTGAAATGAGGCACTTAGTAAATATAATCATATATGATGGGTCGCTCTCAGAAGTTGTGTACCAATACTGTGACATCAGTACCACAGAATCAAAACGCTGTCAAAGTCTATATATATATACAAGCTACCTCAATGTGTATGTCCTTTTGCATTTGAATAATTGAAAATAAATATATTCTGAAACTATTTTTAAGTAGGTCAAATGATGCTCACACACAATAAATAGCAGTATAGCATAGAAACCAATCTGACATTTTTAAGTAGGTCAAATGATGCTCACACCCAATAAATAGCAATATAGCATAGAAACCAATCTGACTCCAAAATCAAATATTTTCCGCAGAAAGCTTGACATTTTTAGGAAATTTCACATGCCACTTGCTTTGGTCGGAATGCGTAGCATTCCGTTTGATGCGAGGGGAGGGAGAGCGACTCCCCCCCCCCCCCTTCTCTCACCCCTCACCCAGCATTCGCGCCTCGCGCGACACCCGCTCCTCACCCTCACCCTCCCCCGGCCCTGAGCGTTCACGCCTCTCCTGCCACTGCTCACCTCCCCCCTTATAAGGCCCGCCGCCGCCTCCTTCAGCCATTCGCCTCCAGCCTCCTCCTCGCTGCCCTTCCAGTAGTAATAATAATTTGAAACCTCATTGCTATGGTTTTGTGTTATTTGTGATGATTAAATATTAACAACGTAACAGTCCAAGTGGAATCAACAATTTTACACAAATGTTCGGCTCAAATTTCAATGTTTAGGGTCAATTTCAGGATTTATCTTTTACAATACCATAACTGGGTCCATGCATAGAGTGTCAAATGATGAAAATAGTTCCTGTACTGTATCTGTATTCAGTGTTTGATGCAGAGTTTCATAGTACTTGGAAGCAGAAATGAAATGTTACGATGTTAATGACCCCAGAAAAGGTCAACTATTTCATCATTTCTATTCTGTTTAAAGAAATAAATGTCTTCAACTTAATGAAGACATTGTATATGACCATTTGAAGTGAAATTTGCTGTTTTTCAGAGATTTTCATTAAGTTTGTGACACTTTATTTTCAATGCTGTTGACAATGTCACAAATTAGTGATGTAATTTTCTATTTATTTAGCTACATCCATCCCAATAAGATACATAATACACAATATTAACATTTACTTTTGATCTAAAATATCTCCCACATTATTGGGCTAAATGATGAAATCTAAATATTGACACTCCAATTATGGGTTTCTTTGAAATATGCATTTCAAGTAGACTACCTCAAGTGTTACACAGTTTCTGAGAATGAACCACTTCGAATGATTAAAAAAGCTTTCTATTGCCAGGATTCCTGGTGGCGTCTCTGTTCAGCGATGGCCCAGAAGTCCAAGCGAGGCTTCGGATCCTTTCATGCCTCTAATGTAGAAGAGCTCCTTACTTTATCGATGGTAAGAAGGAACATTGGGTCTGTTTTATCTGATTTACTATTTTAATTCTTGTAATAAATGTTTTAATGTATATCAGTATGCATATTAGCATTATACAGTGATAGAAATAGTCAACAAATTGCACTTATCCTAATCATAATAATTACATCCTCGTCGCCAGTGTAATAAATACCCTGCCGTCTACCTGATTGTAGTTATATATCTCCTATACATTCATTCCACAGGTTAAGGTACGATAGCCCATAGGTGGTACTGCATTACATTTCTTAACTTGTTCCCGAGAGACTTGTTGCTAGGACGTAAAACAACAACAAACAAACAGTTCCCGAGAGGATTCTTAAAATAAAGTCAACATTGTACAAATATATGCATGTGTGTATATATATAGTGAGCATAGTACAGGGATGCCAGTCTTCCACTAATTAATGGAATTCCAATAATTTCCAAATTTCTCCTTTTTTCATTTAACAATTTTTATTGAAGTTTTAGACAATTTGGAATGACTTAGATTTGTTTAATTTTCCAATTCCCATGCATATCGTTTACTACCGATTTTTTTTCTTTTCTTTTTTTTTCAAATTCGATTTTCTACAAGTCTTAGATAATTTGGGAGGTTTAAAAAAGAAAAAAGTTGTTTTTGAGATAGACAATTTTCCATAATTCGCCGCACTCGGAAGAAGAACAGAACAAGGGCTATAACAAGGAATTTATTGAATCATTAATAATCATAATAAGATATCTGATCAGCAATCAAGATCGGGTAAAGTCATGAGTAAATGAATCTCAACAAGGTCGGTGCCCGGAGGCGAAGAGGCTGGCTCTGAATGCAGGTGGCTGGCATGTGCGACTGCGGAAGGCTGGCTTCCGTCGGTTGTTGTAGATCAGGTGATGTCAGGATAATCAGGCGTGAAGAATCAGCTTCCAAGTCAGGTGTGCTAGTTCGAATGAGGACAGGATAATGATAATCAGTTATGGCTTCTGGAGCGAGACAAAGTTGACATTTTTCAAATCAGACAAGCACAATCAGCGTCAGTAATCAGCACCTAACCCCACAAAGAAAAAGGGTTGGGCGGGTGGGTAATTTTGATGTTGGCCGGACGAGAGCCAGAAGCGAACTGAAGGAACAAGGGCAGGGGAGGGTCACGAGGTCAGGTTCGACTAGCCTCGTGCACGAATTAACTATGTTGCCTCGCGTCAACATACGTAATTCCACTAATTTCCAGTAGAGATCTCTACTCCTGTCGCATTACGAAAACACTACCATCAATACTGAGCCTACCCGGTCAGCGGCAGCTGAAGTACGGTGGCACCACCTAGCGAGTACTGCCCGAACTAAAATTGACACAGACACAGTGGTTTAATGTGTGTTTTTAGGTCTACGCGACACTTTTCGTGTTTTCCACTAATTTCATCAACCCTAACTGGCATCCCTGATAGTATAATATAGGGAACTGGAATGTAGTGTCCTTGTTTATATTCCCATAATAGATTGTAGAGCATATATATATATGTATGTGTGCATAAATATATATACCTATCTGTAATCATAAAGTTGTGTATATGGGGATTGGATGTGTGTCAGTTGTCCCTCGTGCCCCCTAATGAGATTGCCAAATAAATTGAACGTCCGCATCCCGTTTGACAGGTTGTGGGATCGGAAATTTGTTTTTGAACCCTAGCCAAGTCAAGCCAATGACTTAAAGTTTTATACCTGCCACTACCTAGCCCTGATGCTTGGCATTACAAGGATAGGGCAAGGAGCAGTGGAATGGGGAAGACCAATTGTCCACGATTGAAATTTCTCCTGCTTAATCAACATAGTATCAACAACAACAAAAGAATTCGTTCCCCAAAAATATCCTAATTTGTAAATCGTTCCCTTCAATCCACATTGATCGGAACTTTCGTTGTGAAATTTGCAGAGCAAAAACTTGATTTCGGACGCCGTTGCTGAATCGGTAGAGCGAAGGTTTCCCGTGTGGAAGGTCAGGAGTTCGAATCCCGGCCTAGTCAAACCAATGACATCAAATTGATACTTGCCGCTGCCTAGCTTTGCCCTCGGCATTAATAGAATAGAACAAGGACTGGTTTGCATATTATCGGGGTAATGTGACTGTGTGGGATATCGGGTCATGGTGCCAGCAGCCTGGTCTCCCAGTGGGGCAGCACTATAAAAGGCGCCGTGAGTGCACACTGTCACAAGCCAGTACCTATCCTGATATGACGTTAGATGTTGCTAGGACCTAAAACAACAAACAAACAACTTGTTAGTGTGGTTGGTTGTTTGGTTGTTCGAGTTTTACATTCTGGCAACATTTAAGGTCATATCAGGATGGGTATCGACTTGTGACAGTGCACACTCATGGCGAATTTATAGTGCTGCCCCACTGGCAGAACAGGCCACCAGTACCATGATCTGATATCCCACTCAGCCACATTATCCTGAGACTGAGCCAACCAGTCCTTGCCCTATCCTAATAATGCCAATCGCCTGGCTGGGAAGCGACAAGTATAAACATTTAAGTCATTGGTTTGACTCGACCAGGTTTCGAACCTGTGAGTTCGAATCCCACGATCTACCAAAACGGCAGACGGACGTCAACTTATTCGGCCACCCTGTCTGTTCTGTTCTGTTTCTGTGTATGACGTCACATGTATCCAGTCTCCCCCCCCCCCCCCCCCCCCCCCCACCACTTTGTTATACTCTCCCCTGGTCGAGTCAAACCAATGACTTAAAAATTGATAGTTGTCAATTCCTAGCCCGGCGCTCGCCATTATTAGGATAGGGCAAGGACTGGTTGGCTAAGTCTCAGGATAATGTGACTGAGTGAGATATCAGGTCATGGTGCTAGCAGCCTGATCTCCCAGTGGGGCAGCACTATCAAGTTGCTATGAGTGCACACTGACACATATCGCTACCTGTCCTGATATGACCTTAGATGTTGCTAGGATGTAAAGCAACAAACAACAACAACTGTAATGCTCTCACACCTACAGGAGGAGTATGAGCCACCTTCTTTGAACGTGGCCGTCCCTACTTTCCACCTGTATGAAACTGGCACGTTCCGCTTTGGGAAGATCTGCAGAAAACAACACTTCCTTCTCGATGTAAGTGTAATTTACAGTGAATCCTCTCTAAAGGCTCTGCCACACTGTAGAATCTAATGCTCGGATCTGTGGCTGTGTACGTAGGCTATGAGGAAAACAATACAGACAAAGAGAAAGAAAGAGAGTAAAGTGTAAGAGAGAGAGTCCAGCCCTCTGGTTTATTGTTATATAGCTACATGGGTTCATTGTAGCATGTCACACCACCTCCTTCCCCCAATGGGAATTGAGCATTCTTGGCCCTACCAATAGGGATCCAGCATTTCTGGTATCCATGGATACCAGGGGTCTGCCCACCACCAGTAGCTGTATGGCCTCATGGCCACCACCAACGTTGACCTTTTGAGTGTGGTGACCCCTACCCCCGCAGAAGGGGTAGGCCCTGAGTGCAATCACACCCAGACCTGCCAGCACCACTATGTCTATTTACATCCCACTCAGGCACCACCAACCCATATAGATATATATATATGTATATATATATATATTATATATATATATATATATATATATATATATATATGCACCTGGTCATGTACGCCGATCAATAATAGAACATTTGCATTCCCCCTTGCCGAATATCGGAATATTTTACGACACCTCGCCGGATTGGGGAAACAGAAAGGAACCGAACAAAGTCCGTTGATATCCGGTTTGTGTCGGTTGCATATCCATAGAGTTAGAAATATCAAAACTCACTGGCTGGGTTGGTGTCAGGATTATGTTAATAAATTAAATATTATATCCTGGTGACACATCTGACTAGTGCCTACTGTCACAAGTGACCAGACGGGATGGGCGAATGAGTTGAGCATCCGTCTCCCATTTTGGTAGATTGTGGGATTCAAACCCACGGGTTCGAACCCTGGTCGAGTCAAACCAATGACTTAAAAATGTATACTTGTTGCTTCCTAGCCAGGTGCTCAGCATTATTAGGATAGGACAATGACTGATTGGCTCAGTGTCAGGATAATGTGACTGAGTGGGATATCAGGTCATGGTGCTGGTAACCTGCTCTTCCAGGTATCCATCCTATGACCTTAGGTGTTGCCAGGATGTAAAACTCCAACAGCCAACCAACTACTGGTCACAAGTCGGCACTCGTCCTGATCTGACTTCAGGTGCTACGAGGACATAAAATCCCAATTTAATCAATCAGCAAGTCAGTGCAACGTCACCATGGTGTCAGGTATTCTGCTGGTTTCTGGTGGGTTCTACAGAGTGTTGCGAGTGGTAACACTAACAGAGTTAAAGTTGCATGGTCCTATGGAGCATAATTTTGTCAAACTCTCAACACTGACCTATATTTGATTATATAACTCCAACTGAGATAGTGGTGCATTAACTGGTGATTTGATGCAGAATAAAAGGAGTAATTAGTGAATTTATTAAACCAGACCTTTTCACAACTATTTCAGGGTTGTTCCGTGTAAATAACGTGTTGTATAACTCGTTATGCGAATATTATTTGGAATGGAGTCTTGTCTGCTAATAACCTGTATATATATGCCTTTGTGTTGCTATATGATCAACGGGGTGAATCAATATGTCTGCAGGCCAGTATGGGCGATACGCGACTCAGTGTCATTATAATATAACGGTGCCTGCGAGCCACCCGACTGATAAAAGATGATATATGACTGAGTGCTATTATTGTGTAATTTTGTACTTCGGGCCAGCAGGCTGACATGCGCTCCAGTAGGGGTACTTCTTATGTTTGTATTTACTTGCCTTGACAACTGCATATTAAACCTGGGCTGGAACGCCTTGGCTACCAGCTCAATGCTCCCAATACGGGGAGCTACTGACTCAAGGGGGTCACATGTGCGCGTGCTCCCCCACTATCTGCCTCACTCGTGCAGAATTTTTACTTTAATAAAGCGGAGGGGATTTTTAAGGAGCGCCCAGCCAGAGATAGTCCAACCAAACTAATTGCATTGTCTTCTCACTTACGTAATAGATAAAATAATACATGTGAAATTGCGAAACAAAAGATAATTGTTAATTATATGTTGATTTCGCCAGGACTTCATCTTCTTAAACCATGGGGCGTTCGGTGGTGTGTTGAGGGAAGCCTTGGAGATGGCACAGGTGAGCAGACAAATCTGAAAATAGTTCCTAAAATCTGTCTTCTAGATAGTATCTTACCAAATGGATAATTATGTGACTGAAGCCCAAGTCACACCTACCCGGATGAGCCCCGAATTTTTAGTCGGACCACCCCTGGACCACTCCCCCGGACTGTCCCATACAGCCCCAGAAAAATTCACTATTTTGGTCGTTTTGGGCTCACTGTCACACCTACCCGGACGAGCCATGGTCTGGCCATGGAGCAGAGGTCGGATCGCCCCGGACTACCTGGTGTATCCATGGAGTAGTCATGGATCAGTCCCAGACAACCCCAGATCGACCCCGGATCAACCCCGATCGACCCCGGACCACCCACGGACTCCCCGGTGTATCCACGGATTATCCCCGGACTGGGCCAGGGACCCCCAGACAGCCCCAGACCATCTCTGGAGAGCCCGTGCCATCCCCGGTGCACCCCCGGTTCACCCCTGGACTGCCCGGACCACCCCCAGATTACTCCCGGGTAGCTCGGAGTATAAAAGACGGCGCCATGCTGGAGGGCTCATTTCCAAATCCAGCAGCACCGAGGACACATCACATTATGACCAAACCAACTGGGAAGAGAGTAGCATTGAAGAGGGTTGCGCAGAAGGAGCCCACCCAGCACAAGGTGGCCACCAAAACACGGAGAAGACCACCACCGTCATGATCAGGTGTCATTCAGCAGTCCCGGTTGTAACCCGTGCCGCCGGCTTCGACAGCAACAACAACCACAGCAAGCAGCTACAGCCACAGCAACAGCATCAACTTCTGTTGCAGCCCCTCTCACCCTACTACCCTCTTGCGGTGATGACGATGATGACAATTTGACGCCAGCTGACCAGGCACCACCACCAGCAACTCAACCAACAACTCAAACGGCAACTCAACCAGCAACTCAACCAGCAACTCAACCAGCAACTCAACCAGCAACTCAACCAGCAACTCAACCAGCAACTCAACCAGCAACTCAACCAGCAACTCAACCAGCAACTCAACCAGCAACTCAACCAGCAACTCAACCAGCAACTCCTCGGCCGGCAATCAAGGGGAAGACGAACCCATGTACACCAAATACAGACATTGAACAATTGTGGTCGAACCTGCGGCACCAGCAGGAGGAGGCTGGAATAATGCAGGGGGTGTAGCATGCCGCTTATCTGGATAAGCGGCATGCTACACCTGTTGAAAGTGTTGTCGCTGATACTGTGGGGATCATGGCTTGGGTCGATTGCAGAAGATATCGACCCCTCACTTTTGGATCAGTTCTACACAGAAAGTTTTGCCTTAGCGATGCGTTTACGGACGGAAAGCCTACAACTGGCACGGCAGAAGGAACAAACACAAGAGCTACAAATTCCACAACCACAAGCACCACCTCCACAGCCTCAACTACCAGCCCCGTTCCCTGCTTTCCCTGTGCCGCCGACGGGATTACAACCCTTGGGGCAGAGCCAGGGATGCTCGGAAACCATGTGGACGACTCCCCAACCTGGCCCTTCCACAATTGGACGACAGCACAGCTCCGAAGTATGGGACGCCATCGACTGGAGCACCACGGGTCCCACACGCCCATCCAGCACGCCAGCGAGTAGTGTCGGAAACTTAACGGGACTCTCAGAGTTCAGCTTTACGACATTAATGGTTGGGATGGGACACGATCCTGATGTGCAGCCTCTGTGATTGTGAACTAAACTTCTGTACATCGTGTTTATTAAGTTATGATGTAAATCATGAGTGATTGTGATTGTGATTGTGAACAGAGTTGTGATTGTGTACATATCATAGAGTTTATTATTATCACTTGTTGACAATAAAACTTTGAAAAATATGAAACCAAAAATAAATTGTCTCCCCCTTTTCCGAAAACAACATCCCCCTCATGATAAATAGTACATGTAATACAATGACTAAAGACTAAAGCTCTTATAGCAACAATAAACAAGAACAACAAGAAATAACAAACAAATTAAATTAATTTAAGATATCTTTATTTTTAGCTAGGCTTCTTTTCATATCACATTCGCAATAATAATAATACATATTTCATCCAGAGGCACACACATATAATTGCACAATTCGATGTTCAGTGCAAGTCTCAGGTCACAATTTCATATCATGTGGGTCGGGCACATTAACAGTTCACACTTCGTAATAGTTCATATCATTGCATCTTGACAAGGCACAGATCCAGCCTCAGACACGTAATGTTCCCATGTGTGCCGACGAGAGGATTGTTCAGTCTCCAGGCTCCAGGAATGATGTTATGATTGGTGTTCTCCTGGTCCATCTCTGCATTGTGATGAGCTGTGTACCACATCCGCATCAAATTATGTAGGCAGATAGATTCCAACACTATCGACACAACTGTTGCTGGCCTATCTCATGGTTGTTAGGAGGCACTAGTAGTGGTGAGCTAGACTCCCGAATGCATTTTTGATGATTCGGCAGGCCCTGGACAGTTGGTAGTTGAAATTCTTTCCGGAATTCTTAGGTGACGCTTGGAGAACGGTTTCATCAACCACATTCTCAAGGCGAATGCATCATCAGCAACTATGAAGTAAGGCATTTCCCGCTCATCATGCGGTAGTGGTTCTGCAGCTGGAATACCAAGTCGTTCCTCTTATGTACTGCTTCAGTTCTGAACAGTTGTAGACTTCAGCGTCTCCTGCAGAGCCATTGCTCCCAATGTCGACCCAGGAGAATTTGTAGTCACCATCCACTAGAGCCATCAATATGATAGAGTGGAATCCCTTGTAGTTGTAGTACTCAGATCCTCCATGGGCTGGGCATTGGATCGGGATATATTTCCCATCAAGGGCTCCTAGGCAATACCTAAACTGCCATCTTGTTGAAAACTACTCAGCAATACCTCTCCATTGCGGTTCTGTAGTTGGAGCCTGGATGACCTCTTTGGCATACTCTGCAATTATAGCTTCACATACATCACGAATGGCGAGCAAGATGATGTTGTGAGGAACTCGGAAACCGTACATGAGTGATGAATGATAGCTGTCACCAGAGGCTAGGTATCGCAGTGTGAATAACAGTTTCAATCCAGGTGTTAACGCCTTTCTGTAGAAAATGTCCTGCTTCGTGATTCTGGGAAGGATGCGATAGAGAACCTCCTTGAACATAGCCGGATCCATGCGGAGAAAGTTTCTGTAGGCATGAGCATCTTCGATACGTAACTCTTGCATTAGACTTGTAAACTGGCCAACTTGAATTCTTCTCTCCAAACATGGATGCACCGCACCCACACACTTCTTCTCTGTCTTCTCTTAATAAGTCTTCTGTGGATCTGCAGAATTTGGAGCATAATCATGTTGTTGACATTCTGTCGTTGATATAGCTGTAATTGCCAGTTCAGCAGCTGTAGTTGCTGCCTCCGCTGCCGCCCCTGCCGCATGCATGCATCCATGATGTGAATCCTCTGAGAGTCAAGCTGTAAGTGATGAATGAAGTGGACTTGCTCCTGCTATATATATAGAAAAAACGGGGCTCATCCCAGGCTGATACGTGGTAAACCGGGCTATCCGTGATGATCCATGGTTAATCTGTGGTCATCCGGCTTGTCCGGGTCTTATCCGGGCAGTCCGTGGCTGTGTCGGGGCTAGTCCGGGTCTGGTCCGGGTTAAACCATGGCTAAAACGTGGCTCATCCGGTTTCAAAAACATCTGGACTGCCCCAGACAGGGCACGGACTACTCCCAGACAACTCCTGGACTACCCGGATGAGTCACGGATTACACCCAGATGATGCCGGATCGAGCCTAGATTGCAATATTCCTCGGATCACCAAGGATGTTTTAAACATTTTAAAACATCCGGGGCCGACCCCGGATGAGGCCGGACCAGCCAAGGATCACCACGGACCATGCCAGATCACAGGTCGAGGTTCAACGGCCCCTGATCCGGGTAGGTGTGACCTAGGCTTTAGAGCAGACAACTAACTGTGTGTCCATTTCTGAGATTGTCGATATTTTAAGTAAATGCAGGCACTGTCGTGCTTATGGTATTCACTTCGCTACTTAAAGTTGCATAATCTGATGAAAACAATAATTTTTCAAAACCAAAACAATTATCTACAGTTGATTCTACATATCTAGCTTAGATACTGGTGCACTTATAAAACATTTGGCACCATAGAGAAAGGAATACTGAGGCAATTTAATAGAAGCTGTTACTCAGATGGATATGGTGTTCAAGTTTTGGCATGCTTGCCTAAATTAATTTGACATGTTTGCACTTCACATACCTCCAAAGTTGGCCATTTAAATTAAAGGTTACTTCAAACTAACCTAAGGTAGATTATAACGACCAACCTAATATATTTATCTCAGGAAATAGCAGAAAATTAAAACTGTCGGATTATGCAACTTTAATAATATTGTTTTTTTCTATTGTATATTAATCATTTAATTTAGTTTTTCTTTGTTTATATCGCACATGTGCTATGTAATGCATTTTTTTTGTTTTTTTGTTCATTAGTTGTTTAAGCAGGGGAAATTTCAGTCATAGACGACTGGTCTTCCTCATTCCACTGCTGGTCGATAGAAAGCCCGAGCCTACACTTTTACCGACCCAAGGGATTTTTAACCTCCCACACCACATAGACATGGTATGAGAGCAACCGGCCTTTGATGACGCTGTAAGTTATACACAGCGGTGGAAATCCAAATTGGCAGAGCTGGGGGCACGGGGAATCGAACCGCCGACCCTCAGATTAGGAGTCTGACCTAGAAAAAAAGTCAGACACTCTAACCACTCCGCCACAGAGAACGTATGTAAATATAAACAAGCTATTTTTGTATACTGTGTCGCACTGCTGTATTATGCATGTAATTACACTTTGGCTACTTTAGGTAACTGTTCTACCACCGGTGGCGCTTCCTGTGTATTATATCAATTATATTAGTCAGCGAACAAGTTATTTAATTGCTTAGCTGACCAGGAAAGCAATTATATCGTGAAAAAAAGGTCACAACGGTCACCTAAGGTCAATGGACTGCCTTAGACCTCTGTTGCTATCCTACTCTAGGTGGAATAGATGTGAAAATATTTGCATCGTGATCCATCTTAACACAGCCGCTGAGGGAATTTCAGATGCTTGAAGTGAGATCAGAATATGGATTGTTGTTCCTTTCCACTAGATGGTAGCAGGCTCAAAATAGAATTAATGCTACCTTAAAGCTGCATAGTCCGATGAAGCATCAAATGTTCCAAACCAAAGCAATTACTTAGACTTGCTTCCACATATCGAACTTAGACACTGGTGCACTTATTAAGCATGTATTGCCACATCGAAGGGAATACTGAGTAAATATATAATAGAACCTGTTACTGCTGAAGCCAATGGTGTCAGAGTTTTGGCTAGATAAAGGATTCACCTGGTACTCGCAGTACACGGGTGAATACCAGCCTTATATAAAAACGGTCGAAAAAGCGGATTTATGAAATGAGAGCCTAATTTCACAATCTAAGAAGCAACATGTATTCTTTGTAGGTGTCTTCATATTTACCCGCTACCTCTGAGTTGAAAAATATAATAAAATAGCTAGTTTAATACGAGTTAAAATTGAAATCGACGGCGTTCTATGGCCGCCATCCTGGATTTTTGCATTCTCTCCCATTTCACCAAATCTGTGGCAATATATGTAGCCATTTGATCATGGAACCACAGTTTCTACTTCCTGTTCCATACTAAACCTATTTTCACCCGTATTTACACTACGTTGTCCTTCACCCGTGTACTACAAGTACCGGGTGAATCTTTTATCTAAGTTTTGGCATGCTTGCCAAAATTAATTCGACATGTTTACACTTCAAATGTCTCAAGAGTTAGCCATTTTAAATAAAAGTTACTTCAAACTAAAGTAAGGTAGATTATAACAATCAGTTTAATATATGTATCTAAGAAAAGTGACAGAAATTCGAAACCATCGGACTTTGCAACTTTAAACACTAGGAGGCAGCACTGAGCTACAGCTGATATATCATTATCAATAAATCTGCATGTTCTTTTTGTTGTTTTAATTCATGTAATTTGAATATCGGACAGAACAGCTCCGCATGTTTGGCTGTGTGTGTTTTGATTGGCTTGCTACTTTGTTGATCCACTTCCGGTGATATGCAGGCATGGCAGGTGTACATAGAGCGTCAGCCCCTGCGTTTCTATGACCGAGAGCTACTTCCGCTTCTCGTCTACGTCACGCGTCGTCTTGCCAACTTCGTCAGTATGCACTTTGTTTATTAAAGGGGCAGTAACGTCCCAGTCACACTATGGCTTGTTACCACTTACCGAACACTTGAGACCAAAGCAATGGTCGCCGACCTCTGAACGACCATTTTGGTCACCAGGTTTTTAGTGCAGTAGCTGTAACCTCGTTGCAACCAAAATGGTCGCAAGTAGGTCAGTGACTTCTGTGGACCATTTTGCGACCGCTTTGCACGCATCCCTTTTTTTGTGGTCACAAGCAGTAGTGTGACTTGGGTATAACATGACCACTATACTCTTACTTATTCTTAATAATCATGATCGACTGGTTCATGCAGGAATCGTGCACTCAGTACACCCTCTAAGTCTAACATGGGCCACCCCTTTCCATTCATTGGTATGGCTTTTATTTGTGTGATACTTCTGAAATATTTGTAGTTTTTCCTTCTTTTGTTCGTAATTAGTTCATACAAGTTCACTGCTCGAATTTTTTAGTTTTCATTTGCAGCTTTTTTTTATCGTTTTTTAAAAATTTTTAGCTTTCCTGATTTCAAAATTTTGATGAGGCATAGCAAAAAATCTAAACCAAAGCAATTATCTATATTTGTCTAAGTTAGATACTGGTGCACTTATTAAAGCTGCATAGTCCGATGGAGCATCAAATTTTTAAAACCAAAACAATTATCTAGATTTGATTCTACATATCTAACTTAGATACTGATACACTTATTAAGCATTTGGTGCTACATAGAAGGGAATACTGAGTCAATTTAATAGAACCTGTTACTGCAGAAGGCTATGGTGTCAGACTTTTGGTGTGCTTGCCGAAACTAATTCGACATGTTTGCACTTCAAATATCTCAAAACTTAGCGATTTAAAATAAAAGTCACTCCAAACTAAAGTAAGTAGGTTATAGCAATCAATTTAATATATTTATCCCAGAAAAATGTTAGACACCCAAAACCATCGGACTATGCAACTTTAAGCATTTGTTCGTGCATAGACTATTAAAAGAGAATACTGAGTCAATTTAGTAGAACCTGTTGCTGCAGAAGCCTATGGTGTCAAGAGTTTTAACATGCTTGCCAAAATTAATTTACCTTCTTTGCACTTCAGATATTTCGAAAGTCAGTCATTTAAAATAAAAGTTACCTCAAACTAAAGTAGGGACGATCATAACAGTTTATTAATTATATTTCTATCTTTTTTTCTCTTTTCTGTCAAAGCTGCATAGTCCGAAGAAATATCAAATTTTCAAAACCAAACCAATTATCTATATTTGATTTGACATATCTAACTTAGATCAGAGAGCGTGTATATAAACAGATGAGAGGGACAACTCCCATACTAGAGCATGTAACATCTGCCGACTGTGGCGCTCCAAGTGGTGGTTGTTGAACAGCTTAAGCATATGGGCAAACCTCAAGGCATTTTCAATGGCAGTGAGCAATCTTCATACAGAAAACGTTAAATATCTCTAAAACTACAAAACCTAGAAACAAACTGATTGGAATACACATAGAAAACATGTTTACCAACAAGATTATATTAAATTGATATGGTTAGGCTTCTGGATTTCTATTAATTTTGAAATAAAACTGACGTTTTTCACTACGCTTACGGCAAACTCAAGGCATTGTCAATGGCCTTGAGCAGTCTTCGTACAGAAAAAGTGAAATATCTCTAAAACTACACTACATAGAAACAAACTGTTTGGAACACATATAGAAAACATATTTAACAATGAGACTATATTAAATTTACATGGCTAGGGTTCTGAATTTCTATTAATTTTGAATAAAATACACGTTTTGCACTACACGTACGGCAAACTCAAGGCATTGTCAATGGCGGTGAGCAATCTTCATACAGAAAACGTTAAATATCTCTAAAACTACACCACATAGAAACAAACCGCTTGGAAGACATATAGAAAACATGTTTACCAAAAGGATTATATTAAATTGATAAGGTTAGGCTTCTGGATTTCTATTAATTTTGAATAAAAAACAAATGTTTTGCATTGAGCGTACCGGCAAACTCAAGGCTTGTTCAACACTAACCGCCAGGAACGCCACTGTAGCCTGTGTTACCGTTTTTCGCGGGAGTTGTCCCTCTCATCTGTTTATATACACGCTCTCTGCTTAGATACTGATGCACTTATTAAACATTTGTTTCTGCATAGAAGGCAATATTGAGTCAATTTAACAGAACCTGTTACTGCAGAAGTCTATGGTGTCAGAGTTTGGGCAAGCTTGCCAAAACTAATTTTCCATATTTGCACTCAAAATATCTCAAAAGTTTACCATTTAAAATAAAAGTAACTTTGAACTAATGTAAAGTAGATACTAATGATCGATCTAATATATTTATCTCAGAAAAAATACAGAAATTCCAAACCATCGGACTGTGAAACTTTAATAATGACAACTCAAAACCATCAGATTATGCGACTTGGACTGAATTTAGAGCTGCGTACTCCGATGTAAACATCAAATTTTCAAAATCAAAACAATTATCTAGATTTGATTTTACATATCTAACTTAGATACTAGTTGAATTATTGAGCATGTGTCACCGCGGAAGGGAATACTTAGGCAATTAAATAGAACCTGTTACTGCATAAGCCTATGGTGTCAAGCGTTTTAATGTGCTTGCCAAAATTAATTTACCATCTTTGCACTTCAAATATCTCCAAAGTCAGTCATTTAAAATAAAAGTTACCTCAAAACTAAAGTAGGGACGATTATAACAGTGAACTAAATATTTTTCTCTTAAAAGAAAAAATAACTAACTCAAAACCATTAGACTATGGAACTTTGAGTGAATTTAAAGTTGCATAGTCCGATGGCGTTTGAATATATGCCTTATCTTTTAGATGAATATATCAAATTGATCATTATGATCTACATTAGTCCAGAGTAATTTTGATGAAAACTTGCTAACTTTAAAGTTGCATAGTCCGATGGTTTTGAGTTTCTCTCATTTTCTGAGATAAACATATTAGGCTGTTCACTATAATCTACCTTACTTTAGTTTGACGTAACTTTTATTTTAAATCGCTAACTTTTGAGATATTTAAAATGGAGACATGCTAAATTAATTTTGGCAAGCATGCCAACACTCTAACATCATAGGCGTCTGCAGTAACAGGTTCTATTAATTGACTCAGTATCCCCTTATATGTGACGACAAATGTTTAATAAGTGCACCAGCATCTAAGTTAGATATGTAGAATCAAATCTAGATAATTGTTTTGGTTTTGAAAATTTGATGTTTTCATCGGACTATGCAGCTTTAAATGACAAATGTACTCACATAGTTTGTTGGGTCACTGACCGGTTCTTGTGCAGGCTGCTCGCCAACAGACTTGGTGCTGGTTCCTAACGTGACGACGGCCATCAACTGTGTCCTCCGGTCCCAGTCACTTGGGCCTGGTGACATCATCCTCTCGCTGTCGACGGAGTATGGTGAGAATAATACGGCAAACTGGCTCTAAATCTCTCCCCCTTTTTAAAAAAAAATTGTAAAAAAGTTTGTTTTATTTAACGACACCTCTAAAGCGCATTGATTTTTATCATCGGCTATTGGACATCAAACATATAGTCATTCTGACAAATTTCTTAGGAGGAAACCCACTGCCGCCACATAGGCTACTCTTTCCGATAAGCAGCAAGGGGTCTTTTATATGCACTTTCCCCACAGACAGCACAGCGAATACCACAGCCTTTGATGAACCAGGTGTAGACCACTGGTTGGAACGGAAAATAGCCCAAACTGCAAATGTGTCCACTGAGCAGGATTGATCAGATGATCCACACCTTCACAGGTGAATCTTAATTTGTATTAAAATGGCATAGTGTGATGGATTTTAAATGATTGCTATATTGGTTCAGATAAGCATATTAGACTGCTCGTTATAATCAACATTACATTAGGTTGGGCTAACTTTGATTACAGATGGCTAACTTTGGAGATAGATTCTGGACACCTTCAACGGTAGTGGGTTCTAATAAATCGAAATAGTGTTGTTTTCTGTGCAACAACAAATGCTACTATATAACCGCTTGGCTGCTAACAAGCCATCAGAACGACAAATCTCCGAAATAATTATAGGTTGTATAATTACTTATTGGAGTATAAGCAATGGACAAACCACCTCGCACTTAATACCTCACTGAGCGATATACATGTTGGCTTGGTGAGGTTGCTGATTTTGCCGCCTGTTCCGTCAGCGTATCGCCAAACTCAAGCATAGACCGGCACTGTCGGTCAGATTTTAAACTTTACTCAATGGGTTATTATTATATCTCTTGCCAGAAGATATAATCTTCTCTTCAACCAGCTCCATTTCCTTGTTGTCTCTGTTATACATGACGACTGTTTACATAATATAATATATGTATATATGATATACAGCGAAAAGATTTCAGCGGTACAGTGAGTGAGGATAACAGCCGCTGAGGCCTAATGAGTAGGGGACCAGCCAATGACTTAGGGGCTGGAGAGTAGATGGATCTTCCGGCGTATTATACTCGTATAATGGCTTATACAGCAATTATATATGATTTTTATATATAATGAAGATAGAGGCCATATCCCCAACAAAGATTTTTTTAGCAGTCATGCATGTTGAAGCCTTTAAACACCAGGTGGCACCTTATTCCTGCCGTTTATTCGCCTGCATTACACCTTTTTCCGACAGGTGGCGTGAAAAAGATGCTGAAACAGATTTGCCTTGAAAGAGGAGCCACCTGGCAACAAGAAGAAGTGACACTGCCACTAAAGAGCAAGGAACAGGTTAATGCACTTTTCTTTTCCTTAATTATAATAAGTGAGATAAAAAATGAGAGCTTTCTTTCCAATTTAATCGCCGCTAGTACTAGCTTAACTGAACACTTCCAACGTGTTTAATTAACAATATTCTCTTTTGTTAATATTGTTTCATTCAGATTGTCAACTTGGTGGCCAATAGCCTTACATCTCGGACAGTGCTCGTTGTGGTGGACCATATCCCAAGTAACACGTCGTTTGTCATGCCTCTCTCGGAGATAATAAAAGTGTGCCATGCCAGGTGGGTACAATTCGGATATTCTTTTATTTATTTATTTTTAATTGTAAAATAAAGTTTGTTTTATTTAACGACACCTCGAGAGCACATTGACTTTCATATCATCGGCTATTGGACGTCAAACATATGGTCATATGACATATTTCTTTGGAGGAAACCTGCTGCCACCACATAGGCTACTCTTTCCGATAAGAAGCAAGGGGTCTTTTATGTACACTTTCCCACAGACAGGACAGCACATATCACAGCCTTTGATGAACCAGTTGTAGACCACTGATTTGAATGGAAAATAGCCCAAACTGCAAATGGGTCCACTGAGCAGGATCGATCAGATGATCCTAACCTTCACAGGTGGACACGCTGCTGCCTGAGCTACTATGTCCCGCTCCCTTATTTTTAATTGTTAAAATGTTTATTCAGTTGGAAAAATAGGTCCTGGTCTCCCGGCCATATCAGTGGGGTGTCAAACAGGGATATGCATCTCGTCTGATTTGGTGGAGTGGAGTGGGGTCTGCCCAGTTATAGGGCTGTCACACTACGACGTAAGAGCCAACGTAAGCCTGACTTAGGTGACATTTCATCATAAAGTTGAGGTATGTTGGGTTACGTTATGCCGATGTCAGACTGACGTTGAGCTACGTCACGTTACGTCGTGTTACATCGGCGCACGTCAAGGTTTTCAACATGTCCAAAACTTTCGACGTGATGTGAACATGTCGCCTTGGGTCGGGTGCTTTGACTGACGTCGGCCCACGTTTCGGTCACGTTAGACTAACGTCAACTACTCTGCATCGACGTCCAACTTGTGCCGCAATTTGCATACTACGCCGAGAACTTCGACGTAATATAATTATTTTCACGTTGTCCCTACGCTGACATCGTTACGTCATAGTGTGACAGGGCCTTAAGGTGTGGCTCTGAGCAAAGACTTTAATCAACATGGAAACAAATTGTATTTGACCTTCAGTTATGGCCATCTGAAGTTTTCATCATTTTCATAGTCATACAAATTGTACAACACGTGAGTGGGAGGGGGATCCAAAGTGTTTGATAGTCAGTCGACTTCATGGTTTAATACAAGTGTTGATATAACATAAACCACTGTCATGTTCTGTGATAACATGTTAATGCATACTACTTCATTGAGGAGAAAGGTTTGGTGGGGGGGGGGGGGGGAGCAGTAACCATTTGTACTACTGTGAAAATGTTAAAAACTTTGGATGACTCCTAAGGTGTTTTTGTCGGCACCCCCTTATAGGGGTGATCTTCCAGCTTGTAAAGTAAAAATTAAATGTACAAAGTTAATGGTATGCATACTAGAGTCTCCATATATTGTTCCGTCCTGGGATGACCTTAGATATTGCTAGGCCGTAAAACAACACCAAACAAACCATATATTGTCCCATTGTTTGTTATTCTGGGATTCTTATTGGATCGGTCCTATTGGTTAGGTGTAGGAGTAAATTGCATGTATTACTTTTCATCGCAACAAGCATTTCACTGACACCTCCAACCTTCGTAGGAATGTCAAGGTGCTTGTGGACGGTGCACATGCGCTCGGGTCTCTTGACCTTGACCTTGGCACTTTGGGTGCAGATTACTACGCGTCGAACGCCCATAAGTGGTTCTCCGCACCGAAGGGGGCAGCGTTCCTGTACGTAGACCGGAAGCACCAGGCAGACACCCGCCCCCTCGTCATCTCGCATGGCTTCGGGTCAGGGTTCAGCTCGGAGTTCATCTGGTCAGGTATGGAGGAAGCGAAAGGTCATTGGTGAACTTTCAACAAGTTTAAAGTCGCCAGGGCCGCATTCAGGGTGCGTCTCGGGGGCGCCGCGGAGACGTCTCGAAGATGCCTTTTGGCCTATTTGCGTTCAGGGTGCGTCTCGGAGATGCCTCCCATTTCAGACAGGAGACAAAAAGCGCCTCGAAAATGGCCACCATATTCAGTGGTTTCAGCCAATCACAGTGCAGCTTTTCCATTGCAAATGGCCACCACCTATGGGGGTGGCCATTTTCGAGGCGACAAACCGCTTTTGCCGTTCAGACTAGTGTGACGTCAGGGATTTCCCCAAGCCATCTCGGAGGCGTACCCTGAACGCGGCCCTGGTATAGTTCACTGAGACGAGAAATTAACTCGGAATGTAATATATGAATGACGTCATGGGTGGGATTCCCTCATCACATGACCTAATATGGTTCTGCACATGACCAAATATAGACTGGGGAACGAACCCCTTTAGGTTGCACTTGCACACCGACCAAAGAAATAATTATTGAGTGCTCCAGTATCTAAAATAAATATGACTGATCAGATCTAACTGAGTGCTTTGGTTTTGAAAACATTAAGCTTTTATGGGATTATGCAACTTTAATTCTTGGATAAATTATAGTTAGTGAATAGACAAATTATTGCATTAAAAGGAGAATTTTTATATCCCATATATACAATTACATTATATATAATTATGTCAATATATTTGGAAATTCAACATTGCTATATATTATACATAGTTATATATATGTAAATATATATATATATATATACTGCTATATTATTTATTTTACACGGTAATGCCCCATTTAAAGAGAGTTTTTTTTTAAGTAATTCAAATCGAATTATAAAAACTCAAAAACAATATTTTCCTATGCTATGTATTTATATATATAACAGCAAGGAATTGAGACCAAAGGTAAACAAACCGACTCCAAGGAAAAATATATCTTAAGTTATAGAATAACACTCATGTCATTTTGTGTGTGAAAATGAAACATCCACATTTGGACAAAATACAACACATGTATATGAACTATAATGGTGATACTATGATGCTTTTATGTCTAGGACTTCGAGATTATAGCCCGTTCCTTGCCCTCTTGCCTGTTATCGACTTCTGGGAAACCGTTGGACCGAAGCGACTGAGAGAGTACATGCACAATTTAGCTCAAGAAGCAGGTATTATAAACATCAATTTGTATAATCTATGTGCAAATACATTGTCTTAAAAAGCTTTATAATTATTATGCTAGGCCTACTGCTTTAAACAGGCTGTAAAATATTCCAATAAAACGCATTGGTGGGGAATGCAGATGGTCTATAATGGAATGCAAATGGACTATTAAGTTAAATAGTATATAGTGCCAGGTGCATGAATGTATTTATGTAGTTGCTGGTGATCCTTTACTTATGGTCAATAGTCATTGTGTATTAGGTGGATAGTGTGAAGGAGGCACTAGTGATAGTGTGTAAGGGGCCTAATCACTACCCCCTCCCCCCCCCCCAACTGTTAGTCACGGATCACCACACACACAGCTCAGGCAGGTGGTGGCCAAGCAGCCACACCGCATGGTGGTGGTGGGCAGATCATGGTAGCCATGGTGACCCAGGAATGCTTACTATTCATTGGTGGAACTATAAATGCTTGTTGCTCATTGGAGAATACGGTCGGGTGGTATGCCATACCAGATCCATGTACCACTATATAATAATAAACCTGAGGGCATTGTCTCTCTCTACTTTCATTCTTTATACTCTTCCTTTCTCTTCTTGCCTGTATTGATTTCATTATAGCCTGCCTACACAAACCACAGATGCCAGCTGAGGACATTAGAAGGCGATAGCTAATGCTATCCATCGGAGAGGGCCCTCCTGCCCTTTACAAAATCAAAATAAAATTATCCTTATAATAAATTTGAAATAATTAAAAGAAAATATCAAAAGTTAAGGAAAATTGAATTTAATTACTCAACTTTAATAGTCAGAGGGATATTAACCTTATAGAGTAGGTAAAAGACTAACCGGTAGACGGATATAGCTTCTACTCCCTGTATTCTGCATAACCTTGGCTATAGCCTTTAATAACAAAGAAATTATTTATCAAAGATACCAATGGTAACTTTAATTGAACTTACCTATATATTAATTTTAATTAAATATATCATTTGTTAATGCTGAAATAAAAGCTAAAATACAATTTTGAATAACAAAATTTATATTTGTAGGAAAGATGCTTGTTGATATGTGGAACACGAGATTGATTGCTCCAGCCGAAATGTTTGGTAAGTAGTTGTGGCAGTAATAGACCAAGTATACTTGTATCCATTGCATGATTTGTGTATATCCAGTGCATCTCAAACAGCCAGAAGAATTCCCCGATCCCCAACGACTGGCTGATATGATTAATGATCATTAACTGTTCCCTTGACCTTCACAATTCTGTTATGGTGAGCGTGGGGTCATTTGAAATATTATCATCAGGACCCACGATGAACAAATATTTAGACATTTGGTGCTCGATTATATTGGATGGCCGAATGAGTTGAGCGTCCGTCTCCCATTTTGGTAGGTCGTGGGATCCGAACCCCTGGGTTTGAACCCTGGTCGAGTCAAACCAATGACTTAAAAATAGATACTTGTCGCTTCCTAGCCAGGAGTTTGGCATTAGTAGGATAGGGCAAGGAGCAGTGGAATGAGGAAGACCAATCGTCTGCGATTGGAATTTCCCCAGCTTAATCAACTAATGTATGAAAGAAAAACAACAAACAACAAAAAAATACTTTACTTCAAACTAAAGTAAGGTAGATTATAGCGATTAACCTAATAATGTTATCCCCAAAAAAATAACAGAAACTCAAAACCATCGGACTATGCAACTTTAACCAGCAGGTAATGTACGGTATGTGAATCATGTAAGATATGCGAGGAATGTAAGGCAGAGCAGGAGAGCACCTGACCGACGAATGAGCTCGACAATAAAGGCAGTCTTACAACTGAACTCAAGGTGTTCGCATGCGTGCTTTACATACATCACAGGTACTATGATCCGTACATACCTAGCAGGTTCAATGACAAATACTCACTTAACCAGCAGATACTTATGTAATGGTTTCAATGACACATTCTCACCTAACCAACAGGTTCCATGATTGCGGTGCAGTTGCCGGCCGCTCTACACCCTGTGAACAAGGAGGTAACCTACGCCCAGGCAGAAACTATTCAGAATGCGCTCTTCCATAACTACAACATAGAGGTAGGGTTAGATCTACAGGCTGCCATGTCCAGCTACTAACTCACCCTGAAGACTTTCACTGATATAGAGTTATACGAAGCAAGAAGTGTATTAGTAAAGGCCCAGTCACACCTCACCGGATTGAGCAACGGACAGAATTGTCTAGTCCGGTGGCGATAAGTATGAAAATGTATTAAAATGTGTCAAAATATTGCGCTATCGGGTAAATGGCCGCTGGACGAACAGACATGAACGGATAGCCAACAGACGAAACAAAATCAAACTGGACAAGAACCTTGGATGTCAGTCTGGCGGCATCCGTCGCTAGTTTTGTGCATGTTCAAAACTTGTATGGACACAAACCGGACATTGTTCGTTTTCTGTCCGGTTCCCCCAATCCGGTGAGGTGTGACTGGGCTTTAATGGAGGTACATTAGAGACTGAATGAATCAGTGAATTAACATCGGAAGCAGTTTTTATTTAATTTACATTTTATTGAGCCATTCAATATGATAGGATGCATTTAGTCAGCAGCCCCCCTCGATGGTGATCTTCCTGGCTGTATATCCAAATGAATCTAGACAAACTAGCGGTAGCTAACCAAGAAATGTAGCAAAGCAATTTAATATAAGATCAAGATAAAGTACAAGTTAGCAGGTACCACCAATAATTTTTAAGGGTTTTGGTTTTGAAAATGCATGTTTTCCTCGGATTATACAGCTTTCTTTTGGCTTTTTGTTGAAAGAACGTCTTCAATGCAGGTCTTGAGCTAATAGGAATGTCACTTCTTATGCCTCCGTGGGATTGCTATGCTTACAGGTTCCGGTGAAGGCTGCTGCTGGGATGTTATACGTCAGGCTCTCAGCTCACATCTACAATGAACTCTGGGAATATGAACAGCTCGGCAAGGCCATCAAAGACATTGAGACGACTGCCTAAACGTAGCCGGATCCCCTGTCCCTTTTCACAGATGTCGCCACTGAGGCTATTTCAAAGTGGACGCGTGAATACACCAGCTACTGTCTGTATCAAAGCAGAGAACATGTATGGGTCATTCTCTAAAACTGGGCACAAAAGTGTGACATGGAAACCAAAAGTGAAAACCTTACAAATAATAGCAAAAATCCTTCCAAATAATAGCCTAATCCAATGTCCTATGAAGGTTTGCATGTTGTGCATATGTCAGAGTTGAAAAAAAAGAAAAAGAAAAGAGTTTTACTTTTTGAATTAGATCTTATAGAAATTGAGCAATACATTAATATCACTTGTGTAACATGAAAATCAAAGACACATCCAGAACCTCATTTTAGCATGTACAACATAGTCAAACAAGATTTGATTGATTACTGTTAAGCAGACAAGGTTATGACTTACAAGAAAAAAGTTGAAAAAAAGTTTGGCTACATGTATGGTGTCAATGTGTAAATTTTCACATTTTCACTCTAGCGCAAAATCATATAATTATAATTTTGATATCTTTCATGGGATAAATTCAATACATGTAGAACTGCTAACATACCTAATAGACAGAGGGTACAATAATCATTTGACTTGCTATTAATAAAAAAAAAAGACTTAATTATCAGTATCGTAACGTGGAGACCAAATATGTGGTGCCCAGTCTTTTCGATTATGAAGCAGAGTGGTGCATGGTCGAAAACCCGGATCACTATTTTCCTTTGTTTTCATCCGGTCAAATAGGTAGCGTCACACCATAATTGTGGTACATAAGAGAACTATGAGGAAGATTTTCTTTTGTGTGGGGTGTGTGGGCTTTAATAAACTACAGTTGTTAAGCCTGAATACTTGTTAATATTGTAATACAATAATATTTGTCATGCTCGCAATGCCCTCATGTCACATAGAAGGCCCTAAGTATGACACTATAGCATGGCATCACGATTGTCTGTGAGCACGTGCAAAAGGGTAGCGGAAGCGACACATTTGCACACAGTTGATTCTCATATAATGTAAATACATGTTCTCTGATCAAAGTAGCTTGTGTGCAGTACGGATACAGTATAACCCCGTTAAACCAAGCTTGGTTAAACCAAACTATCGGTTAATCCAAACTTTTTTCGGTGGCCCGACAAAATGCTACCATTTATCATATAAAAAGGTTGGTTAAACCAAAGTCGGTTAATCCAAGTTATCCGTTAATCCAAACAAAATTGTCAGGCCCCAGGCCACTTCTGGTACAGTTTAACCAAACATTCATGTGGTTATAAGAGACTTTTTTTGGTATGATAAATGGTAGTATTTTGGCGGGCCGCCGAAAAAAGTTTGGATTAACCGATTGTTTGGTTTAACCGAGCTTGGTTTAATTGGGTTAAACTGTATATACATTAAAAACATTAATCAAAGTGTCCACATGCATTGTATATTACATTCATAATGCACCCGCGTTTTTGCCGAAGCCAAGTCAAAGCCGATGACAAAGCTCGGTTAAACCAATGATCGGTTAATCCAAACAAATTTCTAGGGTCCCTTCAAGTTTTGTCTAACGCGGTTATACTGTATTAAGTTCTGCTGGTCCCTTAGGAAGGAATGTAGGGGAGGTGGTGAATGCACAGACACAAAGTAGTATTATATCTAATGTTTGCTAAGATAATTTCACTGCGGTCTACATTAGAAACAACATAAATCCAACCAAGTTTGGTCATCACGATGTATGTGGCTATAGGCAGTGATGCAGTGCTAAAATAAATAGTGAGGAAACGCAGGGTTGCCTACTCTAGCAAGCAAAGCTAGATTATCCAGTGGGGGGTGGGGGTGGGGGGTCAGGGCGTTGTAAGCCCCAGAGCGCCCCAGTCACTCTATGGATACCCGCAGCTATTATGTAATTAACGTCCAAGAGAAGCAGTTATGGGATTAGCATGTTATGTAGCAGTCACACTACGACGACAAGCGGCGACGACAGCTCTGCGACAGCGACTTCCGGTGTCGCGCAGGTGTCGCGCAGGTGTCGCCGCGACACCTCCGCGGCACCTCCGCGGCACCTCCAGTTTCTCCACTGTCGCCGGGTTGTCGTGGGCGTTTTGGACATGTTGAAAAACTTCGACGACAATCGACGACAGCCGATGTTGCGGCACTGTCGTGGCACTGTCGCGGCACTGTCGCACTGTCGCGGCACTGTCGCGGCACTGTCGTCTTGTCGTTAAGCTGTAGTTGCTTCTCTCTCCATGTATGTGTCTCTGTGTGTGTCTGTGTCTATGTGTGTGTCTGTGTCTATGTGTGTCTGTGTCTGTGTGTGTGTGTGTGTGTCTGTGTGTGTGTCTCTGTGTGTCTGTGTGTGTCTATGTGTGTGTGTATGTGTCATTATGTGGGAGTTTACCTATACTGTAAGTCATTATGTGGGAGTTTACCTTAACTGTAAGTCATTATGTGGGAGTTAACCTTTACTGTAAGTAATTATGTGGGAGTTTACCTATACTGTAAGTCATTCTGTGGGAGTTTACCTATACTGTAAGTCATTATGTGGGAGTTTACCTTTACTGTAAGTCATTATGTGGGAGTTAACCTTTACTGTAAGTCATTATGTGGGGGTTTACCTATACTGTAAGTCATTATGTGGGAGTTTACCTTTACTGTAAGTCATTATGTGGGAGTTAACCTTTACTGTAAATCATTATGTGGGGGTTTACCTATACTGTAAGTCATTATGTGGGAGTTTACCTATACTGTAAGTCATTATGTGGGGGTTTACCTATACTGTAAGTCATTATGTGGGAGTTAACCTTTACTGTAAGTCATGTATGTGTCTAGGTCTGTGTCTATGTGTGTCTTTGTGTCTCTGTTGCTGTCTGTGTCTGTGTGTCACACACAGAGACACACACAGACACTGTCGTCCCGCTGTCGTCCGGATGTCGTCCGGAAGTCGTCTGATTGTCGTCCAACTTAGCCCGAATTTGCATATGCCGTCGGGATTTCACAAAATCCCAGCCGCCGGGCTGTCGTCCCTCCCTTGTCGTCGTAGTGTGACTGCTACATTAAGGAACTGGAGCAATGGTTGAGATGTTGACCCTTCACAGGCAGAAAGAGAGTGAAAGAGTGGATTATTCATGAGAGACAAGAGAATAAGATCACACACCATAATTGTGGTACATAAGAGAAATATGAGAAAGATTTTCTTTTTCTGGTACTTATTTGAGAAACTTATTTGTAAATTTAGATTTATTTGAAATAGTGATGGAACGCCGTTCTCTTTCCCGAATAAAGCTCTCACAGCATTACACCACTTGTTATAGGTACAAAGTGAGTTTCAAATATAAAGCCTATAATGGAGGATAAGTGCTGGTAGACCATTACAAATACCTAGGCCTTGAGTTGGACAGCCAACTAAACTACAACCTATGTATAAACAAAATTGTCCAAAAGGTAAACCACAAACTGTGGCTATTTGCAAAGCTAAGAGACTACATGTCACAAGAAATGTCAATAAAAATCTTCAAGGGCATGGTGCTACCCTATTTTGACTATGGAGATGTAAACTACATGGGTGCAAAGAAAGAACTTCTAAAAAAAACTGCAAACACTACAGAACAGAGCCCTGAAAATCTGCCTCAGAGTAGACAAGCTGCACCCCACCTATGACATACACAAAAGAACCAAAGTAAAATTGCTAGAAAATAGGAGAATAATTCATCTGAAAACATTAGCATACAGCTATAGTCAAGACAATAAACTCCTAACAAAACCACAAAGGGCAACTAGAGCAAATAATGCGCCACTACTAAAGCAGACCAGAAGCCAAATAAAAGCTCACGAGAGAAGCACGCTAGAAATGGCTGCCAAGGTGTGGAATGCCCAAACAGTAAAGGAACGACAAATTCCCGACCTAAAAACATACAAAAAATATCTGTGCAAAATAAGGCTAGGAACCCCCAACTAAGCTGCACCGCAAAGGGGCAGGTGATACATGTCACGGCCCACCAGCGAGACGCCCCAATGGAAGGTAACCATACCAAAAGCACCCAGATAACACACCTCACAGCTGCGTACAAGCCTATGATATGTAAATAGGAGTAGGCTAGTCTAGAAATAAGAGTAGAAAAAATAAAGCACATATATGCCAAGAAAATCCAAAAAAATTAACATAGACTACTATAGTACTAACCAGACCAACCAACTATCTATCTGCTACTGAAATACAGGCAATCAAATACCTTATCAGCAGCTACTGTGTGATAAGACAACACCAACACTACAGCTGGCCAGCATTGAAAACAAGCCTGAATACCCAGGCTTATATGCTATGGACAGTATAAATACAGCCTCAATAAAAAAGAAAAAAAAAGAAAGAAAAAAAGAGGCGCTACCTTCCAACTTCCGGTGGCCTGTAGCAGGAAATCGCAAACCGTTGAAGGTCTACCACACCTTTTTACTTCCGCACTGTAGATTATCACAATATGTTCCTATGCTATGTCTTTATATATACAATAGCAAGGAATTGAGACCAAAAGTAATCAAGTCGAGTCCAAGTAAAAATAAATCTTAAGTTACAGAATAACACTCATGTCATTTTGTGTGTGAAAATGAAACATCCGTATTTGGACAAAATACAACACATGTATATTAAATCTAATATTTGATGGGGGTGGGGCTAATGAATATCAATTATTATTTTTCTCTCAGTTAAAAAAAAAGAATATTCCAGACATCATATTTTTGGCGATACCATTAGTTTCTATTAGATTTATCTCAATACCCCCCCCCCCCCTGCTCAAAGTATATTCCATGGATTTACTCATTCTCATGGGTCGGTGGCGGGGGGGGGGGGGGGTCACACAATTTCTCTTAATTATTCATCAGGACTCTGAAAGAATGATCATTATTTAAAAGCTATCGATAGATCGCTTTTAAAATTTCACATATTGTTATAAATGTAAAAATTATCCAACAATTGTCATTACAAAACTTGAAATTACATTTTAAATATGATCATATAATCTACAAAATAATACTCCTGCACTCAGAATTGGCTGTGGAATTGCCAACATCCTTATGTTTTCATTATTGCCGGCAACTATGAATAAGAATATATATGATCTTATCACAATTTGTTTCACAGCGCTTATGTATATCTTTCTTTTTTTTATGATTAAAATTGTATGTCACTTAAAAGAAATTAAAGTCAAATAAATAAATGAAAAGAACTCAAATAAAGCTATATTTAATCAGTTGAAGACATAATACTATTTACCACAATAAACAGTAGGCCTATCATATATTTAAAATGTTCAAATTAATATTCCTGAGCCCCAAATCGGCTGTCAAACTGTTCATTTAGTTATATTTTCATCATTACAGCAATTGTGAATAAGACCATCAATTATTTGTTTTACTCATCTTTTTCACTGTGCATAAGGTATAACATTTAAATAAACAATGTGACAATGAACTCAAATAAAACAATATTTAATCCTCGTAAGCATATTTATCGCAATAATAATTATTTGCCACACGAAAAACACTTGCGTAGGTTTGTTGGGATTTTTGGCTTCTTTTTTTTTTGTACCGTAATCTGAAAATAAGTTTATTACTAATTTACATTTGAAATCAAATAAAATCTTTAAATCATTACTTTCCTATTTATCGCAGTGATGGAACGATATAATAACGCGGTGTGGCGGTTTCAGCTCGTTCCCGTGCTCAGCCGTGTCCCTTGCTTCTGCATATGCGTCAGAATCTAATAAACATGGCCGTAATCGATTAACACGACCCGGGCGACTCGGGTCATCCGAATTTCAAATAGAACACGGCGAGTGGAGTCGACAAATACACATCCCATGTGCAAAAAAAGAATAACTTAGATTAATGAAATGGAAATATAGCTAAACTAGGCCATCATAAAATACTTTAAATCATATTTTGCTGTACTTTTATCGGTTATTAAAAAAAAAAGAAAAAATTGTCCACCCGAGCGTATTCGATTATTCGACCTGAGTTTGTAGGATGTGCGCATGCGCCAATAAGTGGCTCGGGTGACCCGAGTTGATGCAAAATCCGCGCATGCGCAGAAGCAACGGGACACGGCTGAGCACGGGAACAAGCTGAAACCGCCACAGCGGTACACGTTAGGGGAGACTTTAAATACTACTGATTCAGAAATATGTTGTTCGATCATTCTGAAGTACAGAGAGTTTTGTCGGGGGGGGGGGGGGACGATTTATTTAACTACAGGCCCTGTCACACTATGACATATGGCGCCGGCGTGTGCGTAACGTGTTGAAATAAATTTCAAATCAAAATAGGTCGGCATACGCCAAACGTTTAACGCTGTGAGGGATAAAAATGGCCATACACGCAATGTACACACATCGTACATAACGTATGCAGAACATATCTCTGACCTATTGAGAGCGTTCATGTGCCTCACAAAACATTTGCATACGCTGACGGTACGCTGACCAACGTTACTCCATTGCTAGAAGTATGGCACATACATTAAGTACGCTGGAGACACGGCAGGCATACCTTCTAAGTACGTTTGGAGTACGTTATGCATCCGTTGGCTGTAAGCGGACTGCACATTCCCAACAGGCTGAACATATGGCTAACGTGTTCCAACCTATCCCAACCTACCCCTAACGTGTGTATAATGTGTGCCGATGTACACCGAGTGTATGAGAAACCTATGAGCCATACGGCGACATACGTTGAAAATTTTGAACATGCGCAAAAACCTTTTAGCGGCTCGACCTACGCTGACCTATGATGACCTATGACGCCGTATCCCGAGCGTATTTGATGTATGCCCAACGTATACATAACGTATGACGCCGTATGCCGACGTGTTGGTCGAAAATCGCCATACGCCGTAGTGTGACAGCGAATAAAAGAACATCACACTTTAGTGCCGAACGCACACTCTAGTGCATCTGCTAGCCACTAGGTGCGGCGAAACCATGGCGGCCATCACAGTCACAGAGTGATTCCAGAAATATCCACCAGATGGCAATAGCGGACGTGTCAGGCGAGGTCACGTGGTACGTTAACTAGGTCACGTTCCACACTGCTATCACTCCCCTCCAACAAAACCCAGTGCAGTTTGTGTCACGGTGGTGTCAGACTGACATGAGCTGTAGTATTTGTGATTCATCCACATGTATGCTAACTTCTCCGACTGGACGCAGCCATAACGACATCGAAATGTCATGATTGTTGCGCACAGAGGGGAGACCGACATACACACGACGACCAGACTAGACTGCAAGAGTGTTTGAATGCTCGACTGGAAATATGGATGTGCTTTTGAAAGCAGTAAAGCGGAGTCCCCACCCGTTCAGCCGATCTTCTGGATCCGTGACGAGTAAACGACATGAAAGTAAGTCCCATCATTCCATGCACACCCTTGCTTCCTAATGTCATTTCTAGTGGTGTTCTCACTAATCCTGGCCTCCACTTGGTATGTTGTATATGTGGGGATAGGACAGGGTGGTGTGGGTGTATGACTGGGACGGTGTTTTTGGCGGACTATTTGGTAGGGTGGAGGCCTCGACGGGGCGGGGTCTGGGCCGCCTACACACCGGCCCGGCCCCGTATGAAGCCGCCGCCGGGAATGTCAGTTGGTTCTCTCGGCAGTAGTAGGTATTGGAACATAGCCAGGCAGCCCAGCCCATTCAATTGCACTGCTATTTTTACACACTCAGCATTCCTTCAGGTTCAGATAAATTCCTGTTTAAAGTGGGCTCCAATAAGCATATACTTATAATACTATAGCCAATGTGCGTTCATTTATTTGGAACTCTATTCACGTTATTAATTCAATTTCAATTTAAAAGATTCTAAATTTCATCATACATCGATTATAATAGATTTATTTATCGGGTAGGCTTAATAGTAATATATATTAATATTAGATACTATATTTATTATGTGTATAGATGCACAGATAAAGAGATTCATGTTAAATTTTAAATATGAATATATATTATGGAGACAATTAGAGGTAGAACGTACACTTTGTTTAACGACCCCCTAGCACAAAAAGTAGACATCGGTTATAGAAGGAGTGCACGTGACGTCATCAATCAGTGGTCACAGGTCAGCAATCTATCTTGGATTACGAGCACCCTTGCCTAACCCTGTTGTGAATGTATGCTGATGCAGTAACATCATTTACCTTGTGTTCTGAGCTGTTCTGGGCAGTTTATATCCAATGTGTTTACTTTCAGCACTTTAGCAACTTCTGAGGCCAAACTGCTCAAAACAGTGACAAATAAACCAACAAATAGGTAAATAAGCACAATGTAGACTGGTGCAAGCCTTCTGTATGTAATCCAATATGGCCACCGAAAGTTGCCTCGTGACATCATTACACCCCTCTGTTGGGGGTGGGGGGGGGGGGTAGAACATGCATAGAATGCAAATAAGTAAATGCATACCCAACTTGCTATTTTTTTATATTGAGGCTGTATTTATTCTGTCCATAGCATGTACGCCTGGGTACCCAGGCTTGTTTTCAATGCTGGCCAGCTGTACTGTTGGTGTTGTCTTACCAAACAGTAGCTGCTAATAAGTTATTTGATTGTCTGCATTTCAGTAGCAGATAGATAGTATGTTGGTACGTTTAGTAGCCTGTAGCCCTGTTTACACGGGCGGTTTAAAACGCCTCATATAAAACGACTTGCCTAGATCCTGTGTAAAGGCGACACTGTGGCGTTTTAGGGCTGAATCGATTCATACGAAACGCTTCATGTATACCAGGTCGCGAGGTGGTTTATATGAAGCGATTCAGCTGGTTCCCGGGCGGCGATAGTGTAAAATAGCAGTGCTCGCTGGCTACAGGCTTAGCTGTAACTAATCGCTGGTGCCCAGCAGTGTTAGGGACCGATTAGGCCGAAATCTATTGAATGCGATCATATTTAACAGAATTACATACTCAAATAATGAAATTTAATTAAATTAACCCTAAATTCCAAGCGATATTAACGTAGCAGCTATTTTATTGTCGAATCGACGAGTGTAAACTAAACAAATAGCAGTGCTCGCCGGCTACAGACTCCCCACTAAGGCTGCTGGTTCCCGGCGCCGACAGACTTTCAAACTCTGTCCGTGTAAACGTGCCACTAAAACGCTTCATATAAATCGCTTTGTCTAGATCGTTTCACAATTCCCCGTGTAAACACGGCTTTTGTTAGTTTTTTGGGGGCCCTCTTGGCATTGTATTTTTGTTCTATTCTTATTACTATTTTGTCAATTTTATATAAGAGTATATCAATTATAATTAAATTCTTTTTCAACTTTTAGTTTTGACGTGTCACATCCCATACTGGAACATTTAATTTATTAATACATTTAAGGGAATTGACTGACCACGACATGTCAAACCATACCAGAGGCAGAGCATATATATATATCCATCCAGAGCAACAGGCTAATGTTTACGGCAACTTGTTTTGTATGGCTTTTTGGTCGGTGGGGGTGGGGGATTAGTTTGGGCCAGGGAGAGCAAGTATATTAGTGTCGACATCGGTACTGGGTTGATTAACTAAATCACCTGTTGAGCAGGAAATTAAAAAAGTAAAGCTGAGAATAAAATGTGAATTTACTTCTTTAAAAGAATAACAATTAATAGCCGGTTGCATGACCTTAGATGGCCTATATATTTGTTTCGTGAATTATTCTGGATTTCCCCGTGTTGACTTGGTATGCTACATTTATTACTATTTCAAACGGTTATATTCTTCATTGGGACTGCTACTTGGGTTCTTTATTCTTGTATAAGTTATTTCATTCGTTCAAATAGTTGATTATCAACAGTATTTTCAGCAATAGCCATGTTTTATAAAGGTGGTCAATTAAAAAAAAAAATTAACAAGACAAAAAGTGAGGCTTTAACTACTAATTTAATTAGCATCAGGAAACCAGTTATATATTTATTACCACTGTGCCAGTTCTACTAAATCTTTTTTTTGTTTAACATATTTGTTTTAATTCAATACCTAATGTTGCATATGGGATTCCGGACTTCTCAGACTGGTTTCTTGATTGTTCTCGATGGCTGGGTGACGGGGGGGGGGTGTCCAGGTTGGTGGGGGGGGGGGGGGGGGTCCAGGTTGGTGGGGGGGGGGGGTGTCCGGTCGGTTGGGCAGTGACCACTGTACTGGCCGTCCCGCCTCAGTGATCCAATAATTGACCTTCCCAAATACCACTGTCGTTGACCACGTCATACACACAGTGGTTTTCATAGCCAGACGGTTGTGGTATGTGTGTGTGTGTGGGGGGGGGGGGGGTATTTGACATGGCTAGTTTCCGATACTGGCCCATGTTACATAATTTTGCCATGGTGGTGTAAAACTACAGGTGGAGACAGTTCTCTAGGACCCAGTTTTAAAGGGTAATTTCCCCCCCCCCCCCCCCCGCCATGCTATAAACTGCTCCTTGGGGGCTGTTTGGCTAAATATCTAGATTGGTTCAGTGTTTATGTATTCATTGTTATGGCCATTCCTAGACGACTGCTGGGGTGGGAGGGGGGGTCGTGTACCTGGGCCGCGTTCAGGGTCAGTCTCCGAGACATCTCCCTTTTCAGATAGGAGACAAAAAGCGCCTCGTGAATGGCCGCCGAATTCAGTGGTTTCAGGCAATCGCAGAGCAGCTTTTCCATTGCAAATGGCCGTCGCCTATGGGGGCGGCCGTTTCCGAGGCGACCAACTGCTTTCGCCGTTCAGACTAGCGTGACATCAGGGGCATCGCGGAGATGTCTTGGAGACGGATCCTGAACGCTGCCCTGGTATTACGCACCTGGTCTGACTTGGTACACACGCTGTCATTATTACCGTGGTAATTTTAGGTATGGGAGGAACAGGTCCTCTTGGCATATACATATATATTATATACCAAGTCTTATAAATATGCATAATATACCACACCTAGTTAAATCAGTCAGCACTTGGTATGCAATCGCACATGAAAGTGTTATGTGTGAATATGTAATGCATATGTAATATACAAGTGTATGCATGTAGTATAATAGACATATGGGTCATTCTCTAAAATTGGGCACCAAAGTCTGACATGGAACCTTCCAAATAATAGCAAACATCCTTCCAAATAATAGCCTAGTCCAATGTCCTATGAAGGTTTGTATGTTGTGGATATACATCAGAGTTGAAAAAAATGAATTTCACTTTTTGAATTAGATCTATACAAATTGAGCAATACATTAATATCTCTCGTGTGATAACTAATATGAAAATCAAAGATGCATCCAGAACCTCATTTTAACATATACAACATAGTCAACATGTTGATATCTTATGTGGTATAAATTCAATACATGTAGAACTTCTAACATACCTAATAGACAAAGGCTACAATAATTATTTGACTTGCTATCGACAAAACAAAGACTTAATTATCAGCATCACGTGGAGACAAAATATGTGGTGCCCAGTTTTGGAGAATAACCCATATATATAATATATATTTGCCTTCAGTGGCAGTGTGGTCTAATTGCACAATACACCCACCAATACGTAGCTATGTAAATAATCAATTAGTATAAAATCGCACATAGCGTTGTGGGAATCTATATATAATGTAGATCTTTATCAGCCCCCGGTGAGACTTGTATAATATATACACCACAACCGACGCAACTGGATATTCTAAGTGTCAGGATAATGTGACAGTGGGATATTGGGTCATGGTGCTGCTGGTCCAGTCGCCCGGTTGGTCAGCACTATAACGTCGCCATGAGTGCACTGTCACAAGTTGATACCCACCCTGATATGACCTCCAGGACGTAAAACAAACAACCCACCACTTCTTAGCTCAGTAAAGGACATAGTTATGGGAATATAGATTTTTCTATGAAATAAATAGTACTTATTTAAATAGCATTTCCACCAGAACAGATTCCTCTTGTCAAGATTGTCTTTGGGATATTATCGAATTTGATGATATTGTCATGGGGGTGATGAAAATGGGAAATATTGTGCTTAGAGCAGGACTCGAACCCACATCTCTTTGCATTCCGGGCCAGTGTGCTAACCATTACACCACCTAGGCTCCATGATATCAACACATGACCCACGCCTACCTGTCTATGCGGCTCCTTGCCTGAGGTCCAGTGCAGACCACTACACTCGTCCCCTGGAATTGTAAGTCTTTTAATGCTTACAATTACATACATATACAGGCAATGCAACGCACTTACATACACAGGGTAGGTTCAACAACTATACAACGCGTAGCTTGTACAGGATCCTGGTCATGGCAACCAGTGTCGTGGGGGTGATGAAAATGGGAAATATTGTGCCTAGAGCGGGACTCGAACCCACATCTCTTTGCATTCTGGGCCAGTGTGCTAACCATTACACCACCTAGGCTCCCTGATATCAACACACTACCCATGCCTACCTGTCTATGCGGCTCCTTGCCTGAGAGGTCAGTGCAGACCACTACAATATTCTAGTCGTGGGATTCTCCACGATATATAAGTGATTCACAAGATGGTTTATCAGCATTTTCTTTATAGAAATAGCTACACAAATCCAGAAACTGCATGTTTTCCAAGAGATAAAGGATTCACCCGGTACTCGCAGTACACGGGTGAAGACCAGCCCTATATAAAAAAAACATATACTTTAATCCAATTTAAAAGTGAAATCGGCAGCGTTCTCTGGCCACCATCTTGTCTTTTTGCATTCTCTCCCATTTCACCAACTCTGACCAGACAGAAGTAGCCATTTGATACTGGAACCAGAGATTACACTTTCTGTTCCATACTAAAGCAGTTTTCGTCAGCTTTTATATAGGGTTGGTATTCACCCCTGAACTGCAAGTACGGGGTGAATCTTTTATCTAGTTTTCCAAATGTTCTAGGTCCTATGTTATCTTTATGTGAGTGCTGTTAAAGTGACAGTCCGTTAAAAACATCAAATTTAAAACGACAAAAACCACAAAAGATACATAGCTAGATTTTGATTTTACATACCAACTTAGATACAGATGCACTCATTAATCGTCTATTTCTGCATAGGAATATTAAGTTAATTTCCTAAAAAAAATCTGTCACAATTGAAGCTGAGCTGAGGCCAGCATTTCGGTGTGCACACCGAAATCAATTTAGTTTTCACTTCAAATATCTCAAGAGTCAAACTTGCTTCAAACTAAACCAAGGTATATTATATTAATAAACCTAATATATAACTTTTTTTTTTTTGTTAAGACAGAAACTTCACCATTGGGCTATCCAACCATACTGTTACACCACAAGTTGTGATTCACTGCATACGTTTTTGATCGCACATCAATTAACAACTAGACCAGACGGGATGGCCGAATGAGTTAGAGCGTCCGTATCCCGTGCTGGTAGGTCGTGTGCTCGAACCCTGGTCGAGTCAAACCAATTGTAAAAATATACGGATTTTTGGTTTAGAATTATATATTGGCAGAGAGCATTATTATTCTTGGGCGACGGAGTGGGGACAATGTAATGTAAACTAAAAGTAATAATATCCCACTCCCATTATGACATGATATAAGCTATGTGAAATATATGTTCATACATGATGCCTAAGATTAATGGAGAGATGTTCCTATATAAGAGACAGTACATGATTGTTGAAATGTTTCTCTATGCATCCATAAAAGAGTGCAATTGGAGAAAGGGTCATTTTAACAGAGATCTATTGTAACTGTTTGCAGCTACCTGTCCCTACATGACCACTGGGCCCCCGCACACCAGCCTAATCTGCATATACACACAGAACACCACCTGCAGCTGGGTTGAGTGACAGCCACCACTACTGGGGGTTGTCACACTCCCAGGCTGTGGGGGTGCCTGATTGGCTGGCTGTGGGAATGCCCAGTCACCCACACTACCTTGGCCTTCTGCCCACACTCGTCTCACTTTGAGATTAATTAATTATTCAAGACTGCTTCAGACACACTGGCTCTTGAGTGAGACACACCTACTCTTGAGCAGGAACCCCAGACACTCTGCCTGATATTAGCAAAATGCATATATTCCAATTGAGTGTCAACACAGCCATAGGACTCCTGTCCCATGGGCTGTATGCACTGCTTTCTATACAGGCTAAAGAGGTAATGATATCTTGTGTGGCTAGAAGGTAAAGGGTGTGGTTGATAGGTCACTGGTAGGTGGACAGGAGTTGATGTTATTAAAGCACAACTTCCCCACTGTTTATCTGTGTGACTTGTCTTCATTCTTCCTTAGTATTGGTTAATGAGCTGATAGATAAGTGATATGAAGGGGAGAGTTTTGTAGTATTATCTGGTGTTCATGTGGCTGGGCATCTAGTAATATCACACAATGACTTAAAAATTGATACGTGTTGTTTCCTATCCTAGCCAGGCGCTCTGCATTATTAGGACAGGGCAAGGACTGGTTGGCTCAGTGTCAGGATAATGTGACCGTCCTGATATGACCTTAGATGTCCTTAGATGTTGCTAGGACGTAAAACAACAAACAAACATGTGGTACTGGGCGTACCACCATTCATGTGTTCTCTTGTCTATGACAATTAGAACCGGAACAAGAATAATTATATTCCAGTAATTACCTCTAACCGCGACTTGTTAACATGTTGCGTACATCACTCAGTGTGATGAGGTTGGTTCTCCCTTACTCGAACCTCGGAACCGAAATAAAAGACGCAAGGGCACTGGCGTGTTGGTTGCGACAAACTTTTATTCCCCAAAGAGGTTGTGCGCCGTTTATGGACTGGCCCCAAGGCATGTCGTCGGTTCTTAAATACCTTGCCCTAGGGGGGAGAATTGGCCACCGTTGGTTGAACCGTGGAACTTGTCCTCTATATATAAATAGGTAGACAACACCCCTAGACTGACACCGGACGCGGTGGCCGAATCGGTAGAGCGCAGGCCCCCCCAGGAGGAAGATCTGGAGTTTAATTCCCGGTCGAGTCAAACCAATTACTTACAAAATTGATATTTGTTGCTTCCTAGCCAGGCGAACAGTATTATTAGGATCTGGCAAGGACTGGTTGGTTTGGTGTCATGATAATGCGACAGTGGGATATCAGGTCATGTTTCTGACAGCCTGGTCTCCCAATGGGGCAGCATTATAAAGTTGCCATGAGTGTGCACTGTCACAAGTCTGTACCCATCCTGATATGACCTTAGATTTTGCCAGGACATAAAACAAGCAACCAACAGCTATCCTAACACTCCAGCATAACAGATTGTGTAGTTTTCTCTGTGGTGGAGTGGTTAGAGTGTCTGACTTTTTCTAGGTCGGACTCCTAATCTGAAGGTTGGTGGTTCAATTCCCTGTGCTCCCACCTCTTCCAATTGGGATTTCCACCGCTGTGTATAACTTACAGCATCATCAAAGGCCAGTTGCTCTCATACCATGTCTATGTGGCGTGGGAGGTTAAAAATCCCTTGGGTCGGTAAAAGTGAAGGCTCGGGCTTTCTATCGACAAACTGTCTAATGGTGAAAACAAGTCTATTCAGACTTATCCATGATATGCAACATAAATCTTCAAAAGAGAGCAGAGCAGTGCGGTGTTCAGGCCTATCTGGCCTTACTACCGAAGCAATGTCATGTATCATAATCCATTTGCTATCTAGTTCAGAAAGCCTCCCCCCCCCCCCCCCCCCCCCCAGCCCGCATTAGTCGTTGTCAGCTGTGACATGACCATCGGGGGCAGGTTCTGCGTTGGCACGACTAATTGGAACACTTATCCGCTGGGTGTCGCTCCTCTCCCCAGCAGGCGTCTGTGGCAGGCACCAACCAAATCCCTCGTTTCTGTGCAGGCGCGTTCACAGCCATTGGATACTATATATTCTGTTGATATCACGCTGGGGCTGGGGCTGGCCCCCGGAAACAACCTCAGTGTTAATGGTCATTCTCTTTGATGTAAGTTTTTTTTTTTTTAAGAGAATCCTAATGGTCGGACAAATTATGTGTGTATATATATATATGTATTATGTGTATACAGTAATACCTCTCAAACCGACCACCTCCATAGACAGACCACTCCCATATATCGATCGCTTTATTTGGGTCCCAAACGATACAATATCATTGTAACGAAATGTAAAACTCCCTATGCTGACCACCTCCCTAAATGGACCATTTAAAGTTGATCCCATGGTCGATCGATTTAGAGGCTTTACTGTGTATATATGTATAAAATTTGAGGTTTTTCTAGTAATTAAATCTGATTAAAGCTGCATAATCCGATGAATCAAGTTTTCAAAACTAAGATATATTATATACTTATCTGGATTTGATTCTACATATCCAACTTCTTGGTGCACTTAGAAATCATTTGCTGCTGCATAGAAGGTAGATAAAAGATTCACCCGGTACTTGTAGTACACGGGTGAAGGACAACGTAGTGTAAATACGGGCGAAAATAGGTTTAGTATGGAACCTGAACTAGAAACTGCGGCTCCAGTATCAAATGGCCACTTATATCGGCACAGATTTGGTGAAATGGGAGAGAATGCAAAAAAAAGACAAGAAGGCTGCCGCAGAACGCCGTCGATTTCACTTTTAAATCTTATTAAACTAGATATTATATTATATTTTTCAACTCAAAGGTAGCGGGCTATCAATAAGACATATCTAAAGAATAATTGTTGCTTCTTAGATTGTGAAATTAGGCTCTCATTTCCTTAACCCGCTTTTTCGACCGTTTTTATATAGGGTTGGTATTCACCCGTGTACTGCAAGTACCGGGTGAATGCTTTATCTAATTAGAAGGGTGTTCTAAGTCAATTGAATAGAACTTGTTACTCAAGATAATTTATAATGCCACAATCTTGATGTGCACTCCAAAATTATTTTTGCATTTTTTCACATAAAAATATCTCCAACGGTTAGCCACTTATACTATAAGTTACTTCAAACTGAAGCTAGGTAAGTTATATCAATCAACCTAATGTATCTTTTTCTGAAATAATGACAAAACCTCTGACCCATCAGATTATTCAACTTTAAACTTAGCTCCTTGGTGCAATCGCCATGTGCACGCCTACCTGGATATGTGGCATTTCACATGGGGAGAGTTCAGTGCACTTCACTATGTCAGAAATAAACCTAGATGCATAGAGAATTCTGGCTTCATCAGAGTTATGAACGATCATTAATAATGACAACGTGAATGGAATAGGAAAATGGCGACTGTGACACTTCTGTAACCACTTGTTTGCAGGGGGCAGCCTCGTTCTGGATTCTCAAATGTTACTCTTGAATTGCAATGATGGTGCATTGTCACATGGGACCCAATATTTCACTGGCTGCGAAATACTCACTTGCCACTCCTCCATATTTTCCTTCCCCCCCCCCCCCATCTCTGCGTCTCCCAGTATTATTTTGAAGGTATATGTACCGGTTTCTCTCGGGTTAATGCCCTGCGTGTTTAAATTGGCAAATCACTGAAGTTGGGGGTGGGCGTTTACCCACACATTGGCGTTTAAGGGGTGGGCGTTTACGAAATATTGACCGGGGGGGGGGGGGGGGGGGGGGAATTAACCCACACATGGTCGTTAACCTGCGAGAATGCGGTATATAGTAGTCCGTACATGAGCCTCACCACTACAGTGGTGGCAGGGTCTGCACTGCAGCCTGTCTATGGTGACAGGTGGCAGAAAGCTAGCCAGGTGTGTGTGGGGGGAGGGGGGGGGAGGTCCTGGATGGACCCCCCCCAATCTGAGACTGGCTCGCAGCCACCCCACCCCCACCATGAGGTTAGCTGCGACCCAGCTGGTTATGCCTGGTACACACCTCCCGTATATGACCTAAAACTGCCCGTTTCGCGACTAAGTTTGAGTTTTAGTCGTTAGGTGTGCGACCCCCTAGCACAGCAGAGCCTTGCGATTCGCGACTTAAAACTCAGTTTTAGGGCTTAAAACTCGAATCGCAAGACATTCGAAAAATGAATCGGCCAGTTTTACGTCACGAAACGGGACGGGTCGGGTTGTGAAACGCAGTCAGTTTTAGCACATGAATCGTATACGGGAGGTGTGTACCAGGCATTAGGATGGCGGGTCACTTGGTTCTGTGGTGCGTAATGGGCAGAGCAAGGAATTAAACCTTGAAGCATGCGTGTCTTGTCTTCTCTTCGCGTTGCGTCAATTTACAGACATGGGGGAATTGGCCTATGACGTTGAACATGGCCTATGACATATATGTAAATATAATTCTTACGTCATCTACTAATACCTGAAGCCGACTCCAGGGGAGAGGTACAAGTAGTCCGTGCTAGTCGATCCCATTCAGTCGCGAGCTGGCAGTCGGACCACCAGCATCGACAGAAGAGTGCAGGTCAGTACTGACATTCATGTTAGGAGTTAGGGACTACTATGGGGTTACATTGAATTTAGAAATAATTTGTGTTATATGTTATGGAGTTTGTATTTAAATAGTTTATTACGAGGTAACTTATCTTGTGGTTCACACTCTCTGGTAGAGGCGAGTGTGAGCTTACTATTCTATAATCAGGGATGAAAGATCTCTGCAGATTTCCGGGATTTTTCAATCCCACAGCACCATCAGCGTATACTAATATGTGGTGCTGACACCGCAGCACTATCAGCGTACACTTCTAATATTAATAAATGCTCCAAGCGTCGCCGCACTATCAGCGTACACTACTAATACATGCTTCAAACGGTGCAGCACTTTCAGCGTATACCAATATATATGAAACCCGACTTCCGGGAATTTTCCGCGATTCCCTGACAATGTTAAACCTATCGGAGAATATCAGCATTTCCGCTTTTTTCCCCCTGGAGACCACTTTCATCCCTGTATAATAATACGCATCGTACCATGTCCCGAAGCCAGCCTTTTGCAGTCTCCCGCAGTGTTTTGTGTGGCAGGAAGGGCAAAAAGTGCTTCGCTATGTCGGCTACTGACGCGACTAGACCCGAACCCCATGCAATAAGTCATTCGGAAACTGATGTAACTTTAGTGGAGAAAAATCTGTTTCAAGAAAAACCGAGCTGGTGCCTGTTGAACCACCTGTAAACGTGCCGGCTGGTGGGTGTGGGTGGTGTAAATAGGTCAAATGAAAGCACTACAGGTAATGAAGGAAACGGGGTTAGAGTGAAAGTAAGAGAATGAGACTCTTTAGTTTATTGGCTTATATAGGTTCTTCAAGATTCAAGATGGCCGTTGTCACATGATTCCATTCATCAATCAGAGTACAATGCAGTGGTCACATGACTCACTCCTCCAATCAGAGTACAATGCAGTGGTCAATGATCATAACAATACCATGTGGGGGGGGGGGGAGGGGGCATGTGAGGTGACTCTTCCAAAGACTTTTCTTAGTCAAACTCGGAAGTGACACTCCCTCTAAAGACTATTCAATTATACAAATTCCTATACTCAATGAATAATAGTTTACCAATTTCACACATCCCTCATATGCCTTTGGGTTTTTATATTTTAACATTTATCATTATATAGACAGTTTGTAATTTATTATAGTAACTTCACCTCGGTTCACATGTATTATATCGGACAATTTTACACACCGTCAGCTGCTACCAGTGTCACTAGTGCTCCCACACATTAGCCTTCCCCTGTGCCTGCTGCTACCTCACAGGACAGTATGGAAATGGCACAAATGCATTCCATGTTGGCAGAAATAAAAGGTCTCAGCGAGAGAAATGCTGCATATGTTCAGTTGGTAGAAGAAAGAACATGAACAAGCTAGGTTGGCAACAATACTGAGTGCAACCATTGTAACACATCCTGTATCTGAACCTGTGAGTATGGTCGGTTTGGATAAAGGGGTTGATAATGTAGAATAACCAACAGGAAAATTAAACTACTCTATTGCACGATTGCACGGTAGATCTTGCCTTTGACCCGCATGGACACATAGTGGTTGTTCCAGAGTCTCTGGCGTAGTCACCTGAAAAATGCACTAGCCTTGGCCATCCTCCTCTGTATTTCAGCATCAATGCATCCATCACTTGATATAGTGCTTCAGAGGTAGGTAAATTCCGGAACAGAGTTCAGCTTGTTTCCGTCAACCATGACATCCTCCTCTCGGGTTCTTGTAGAGTTGGGTTGGTACAGCCACCTCCGTCTTCTTGATGTTAATCTTCATGCCAAACTTCATTGATGCATCGGAGAAAGCGTCCACTATTTTCTGGATCTCATCAGCAGAGTGGGGGCAAAGGATTCATTTTGAACAGTATAGAAACTGTATTCTGTAACGGTACTGTTATGAATGGTATAGTCAACCCACTTACAGTCTAGTACCCACATATCAGTAGTCAACATGTTCCAATTAGACTCGTCCAGAGACAGACACAGAGTCGTCTATATAATACTCATCTTCTTCCCCCTTCTTCTGTCTGCCAACCCATGACAATTTGATTATTAAATCTCCAGTCAACCATATACGATGACAGAGACAGTCCAGGTAAAAATGTAAAATTTAAGACCTAAATGCACTGGGATTGGTCCCACTGCTTCACTGGTCACAGCTAGTCCGTGTATTAACAACCCCACCCCAACAACATAATCCATAAACTTACATAACGACATTAGAGTTACACTAGAATTTTCCTAACAAACCAACATTTATATACCGCTTGCCTAACTGCAACTGAACATTAAAACTTACTACAAGTTTACTAACTGAATACAGAAGATAACTTCTGCTTACATTCTAAATACTATGTAAATACTCACATTGATCTGACTAATATTGATCTGGTTATATGACATTACTGTACCATATTGTTATGGAACATTTGGGTTTCAGAATTTTATTGTGTTACATGGTGCAAATTGTGTATTCAACAGGTATTGTACACCTTATTCTATATACCTTTTGTGTAAATAACCCTGAATTGAAAAATGGCTGGAAGACCAGTGCTTCAGCTCTGACAAAAGACTTATTCAGCAGAATAAACATTTACCCCCCAAATTTTTTTTTTTAAAAGGGCAAAAAAAAAAAAAATACTGCCCAGGGTTCATTCTCAGCTGGAAAACGGAGCTTTTTCCTTTGCTTGGACGGATCTGTTTTTCTATTGCTTTCCGCCCTTCAGGCTGCTGCTACCCAAAGTGATTCGAAAGCTACAGAGGGACAATGCGGGGGCAAACGTGATTGCCCCACATTGGACTTGCCAACCGTGGCTAGCACTGCTAAGAAGACTAGGTGTAAGGAGCCTGATGTTTCCGAAGAACCCCCAACAGCCTAGTTGTGCGAGGATGATTAAACCCAAATTCAGACATAGACTTAGTCAAAAGGTCAAAAATTGACGGCGTCCCATTTTTGGCCACTGCATTACAAGGCTATGGTTTAAATTGCAAGATGTTAAAATATTGGTCGATTGTGGGATTCTAACCCGTGGTCGAGTCAAACCAATGATTTAAAAATGTATACTTGTCACTTCCTAGCCAGTCGCTTTGTATGTGTAGGACAGGGCAAGGACTCAGGGTAAGGATAATGCGACTGAGTGGAATATATTTAATATATATATTATTATCTTTATATATTATGTTTATCTATTTCATTATTTATATATGGTAGGAATATAGGATTATGCAATGTTAAGTCGAGCCAGAGGTGGTGTGGCTAATCTCTTCATCAGTGGCGGTTTCAGGTGTAATCTGTGTGTGGGAGGCCAGGTCGACTTGGCGGTGATGCGGTCTGATTGTCCGTATCGAGGTCAGGTATAAGATGATGTGGGTGTGTAAAAACTTGGTTAGTATACGTGATGGATAGATAAAAAAAAAATTATTAAAAAAAAATTTAAACGACCCAAAAAAACCTACCTTCAGGAGGCGCGTTTGGGTTCGAGTGTGTGCTATTATATTAACCAGATGCACTGACCCTGATCGTGGCGGGCCCTTTGTTGATGGTATAGCGGACTCAATATAAGCCACAATGCATCTCAAGTGACGGGCGAGGCGAGGTGATGGATACAATCAGAATTGCTTACTTACTTACTTACTTACTTACTTACTTACTTACTTCACACATGGCAGTGTTAGGTGGGGCAAGTGGTCTCCTCTAACTTAGCCTTGGTGCACAGGACCGGACGTGGTGGCCCAATCGGTAGCGCGCAGGCTTCCCGTGCGGAAGGTAGGCAGTTCGAATCCCAGCCGCATCTTATGAATTTGATACTTGTCGCTACCTAGCCGGGCGCTCGGCATTAATAGGATATGGCAATGACCTGGTTATCTCAGTGTCAGGGTAATGTGACTGGAGGGATATTGGGTCATGGTGCCGTTGGCTTGGTTCCCCAATGGGGCAGCACTATAAAGTCGCCATGAGTGTACACTGTCACAAGTTGGTACCCGTCCTGATATAACATTAGATGTTGCTGGGATGTAAAACAACAAACTGAAGCACAGGTCGCTGGTGATGAACGCGTACAATTTTCGAGGCTAAAAGATTGGGAGATGGACCACTCCTCAAGTCCCTAGACCAGTCACAAACTAGCTAAAGCCCCAGTCACACATAGCTGGACGAACCCGGATTTTGAGCCGGACCACCCACGGACCAACGACCTGGACTGTCCGGGACCGCCACGGATAAAATCACTGTTTTCGTTGATTTTTGCCTCGCAGTCACACTTTCCCGGACGAGCCCCAGACCAAAGGCCGGACGAGCTCGGACTGGGCCGGACCGGCCCCTCACTAACCCGGATGAGGCCGGATTATCCCGGATCTCTTACGGGGGCAGTCCGGGAGTGGTCCGTGGCTAGGCCGGGGGCAGTCCTGGATAGTCCGGGGATGGTCCGGGTCAAACCGAGGCTCAAAATGACCTCGGACCACCCCCGGACAGGCCTGGACCACCCCCGGATCAGGCTGGATTGAGCCTGGATCGCAAAATCCCCTGGACCGCCCCGGATGTTTTAAACATTTTAAAACATCCGGGGCTGAGCCCGGACGAGCTATGGAACATGCCGGATATGGGGGCGGGGTCAGCGCGGACGAGCCCCGGATCGCCACGGACCACCCCGGATGGCGGTCCGGGGCTCGTCCGGGCCCTGATCCGGGTGTGTGTGACTGGGGCTTCAGGCACCACTATTTAAAGGGAGCAAGATGTGGCACTACCTACCCTCTGAACTTACAAGTGCACCATCCTACCTAGGCTTTAATCACTTTAGTCACTAATCAGAATGCATCTCACTGGCCATGCCCTTGAACAAGCAGCATAACGTGAGTCATGTGTCCTCCCCCATCCCCCCGTGCTGATATGACCGTATGTGTTGCCAGGACGTAAAACTCCAACAGCTCCACCCCCATCCCCATTCAAGTGTCCCCCTTTGCTATACAGACAACTAACCATCTATACAGTACAACCTCGTTAAATCAAGCTCAGTTAATCCAAACGATCGGTTAATCCAAACCTTTTTCGGCGGCCCGGCAAAATACTACCATTTATCATATAAAAAAGGTGGTTAAACCAAACTCGGTTAATCCAAACTATCGGTTAATCCTAACAAAATTGTCGGGCCCCAGGCCACTTCCAGTCCCGTTTTGGCCAAGTCAAAGTCGAAGCCAAACTCGGTTAAACCAATGATCGGTTAATCCAACCAAATTTCTAGGGTCCCTTCAACTTTGGTTTAACGGATAAAAGACCAGATTGAGTGTTTGGACTTGAGATGGCTCCATCTCTCTCGCTCTCCCCCTTCCCCCCACCCCCACCCCCCCCCCCCTCCAAATATGTACGTGTGTCGGCGGTTGGAGTGTGAAGATGTTCTTTTTAAGGTAATGTCGTCATCGTCATCATCATCATAGTGTTGTTCGCCATGCGACAAAGACTGCTTCATTACTTGACAGCTGCTCTCCATTTAGCTCTCTGCTGTGAGAGTGATGTCCATGAGTCGGTCTTAATGTCTCTCAGCTTCAGGTTTCTCTTGATGGTATCCTTGAACCGGAGACAAGGGCGCCCTCTCTTTCTGTAACCAGAAGACAGTTGAGAATAGAGGATCTCCTTTGGTAGCCGTCTGATGACATCCTCATGAGGTGTCCAGTCCACCGGAGATTCTTTTTGATCAGAAGATCTTCCATAGAGGGCAGCCCTGTCCGTTCGAGTATTTCCTTATTTGTCACTTTGTCCTTCCAGGTTAGCCTCATGATCGAACGCAGATGCCACATCATGAGGGCATGCAGCTTTTTCACCTGTCATCTGTACACTGTCCAGGCTCGGCTCCGTATAGTAGGGTGGATAGCACGATTGCAAGGTAGATCTTACCTTTGACCCGCATGGACACATGGTGGTTGTTCCAGAGTCTCTGGCGTAGTCACCCGAAAAATGCGCTAGCCTTGGCCATCCTCCTCTGTATTTCAGCATCAATGTGTCCATCACTTGATATAGTGCTTCCGAGGTAGGTAAATTCCGGAACAGAGTTCAGCTTGTTTCCATTAACCATGACATCCTCCTCTCGGGTTCTTGTAGAGTTGGGTTGGTACAGCCACCTCCGTCTTCTTGATGTTAATCTTCATGCCGAACTTCATTGATACATCGGAGAAAGCGTCCACTATTTTCTGGATCTCAGCAGCAGAGTGGGCAACCAGTGCACTGTGATCTGCGAATAGCAGCTCTCTCACCAGTATCCGAGTAGTCTTGGTCTTTGCTCTGAAGTGTGCGACGTTGAATAGGTCAGCGCTCTGTCTGGACTGCATATAGACCCCATCCCCCATGCCTCGGAAAGCCTCATCGAGCATTGCCTCATTGAGTAGTGTATCACACCAGTAAGCCATCGCATTCTACCTTACATGTGTGACATACATAATATACCCCCCCCCCCCTCTCTAATTATGTTACAGTAAAAAGGAAGATATCTGCAATGCCAGAACCACCATGGAGATGGAGTAGATGTAAACAGACCACGCTATAGCCTATAGGCAGTCGAGTGAGTTTGGTGTGTGTGTGTGTGGGCAGGGGGGGGACTTCTTACCCCCCAGTATAGAGGCAGTGCACATGACGTCATCACTCAGCAGTCAGCAGCCAGCCATCTTGGATTACGAGCACCCTCTCTAGCCATGTTGTGAATGCATGCAGATGCAGTAAAACAGAGTTTTCTTGTGTTCTGGGCAGTTTACACCTCCCATCCAATGTGTTTACTTACAGCACTTTAGCAACTACTTCTGAGGCCAAACTGCTCAAAACAGTGACCAAAAAAACCAACAAATCAGTAAATAAGCACAGTGTAGGCAGTTGCAAGCTTTCTGTGTGTATTCCAATATGGCCACTGAAAGTTGTCTTGTGACGTCATTACACCGCTTCTTAAGGTTGCCATGAGGAATCCCTCACTCCAAACATTGCGTTTGGGGGATGGCGGCTGAGGTTCTAAATTCCCATCAAGGCACCACATCGCCCAACCCCGCCCTGAATACTGTAGTAGTCTGAACATGAGCTCTACTATCACGCGGTAGCAGCGGAGACTACGACGCCATCAGCGCAGTACCACTACACTGCGCTAGGTGGCGGCACGGGTAGCCACCGGTCAGACCCAACTGGGCTGACCTCTACTGTGTGGTTGACCCCCCCCCCCCTCCCCCCCACACACACACACACCTATAGATGTGGGATCTGGCAAGTCAGGGGGCGGGTCAGACAACTACTGACGCCGCGGAGAGCAGATGGTTCAATAAACCAAGGGTGAAGCGTACACTGAATTGAATCTTGGTGTTCTTCCGTGTGACTGCGTGTGAGTGAGAGAGTCGGAGGGCCGTGGGCCATTACAATACCATAATAAAATGACTGTTTTAGAAATATATATCCCTATTAGTAATATGGATATACAGTAAAACCCCTCTAAATCGACCGACCATGGCACCGACTTTAAGTGGTCCATTTAGAGAGGTGGTCGGTTTAGGGAGTTAGAATATCAGTACAATGGTATTGTTGGGACCCAAATAAAGCGATCGATGAGCACTGGACATGATGGCTGAATTGGCAGGGCACCGACGGGAACCCCATGCAGGAGGTTGTGGGTTCGAACTCTGGTCGAGTCAAACCAGAGACTTGAAAATTGCCAAACTAAATTGCCGAAATAAATTAACAAAATTAGCTAGGCAAAGAGCGGTTTGTTGGGTAGCACTTCCTTCTTGAAGATTTATACTGCCTGTCATGGATAAGTCTGAATAGACTTGTTTTCACCATTAGACAGTTTGTCGATAGAAAGCCCGAGCCTACACTTTTACCGACCCAAGGGATTTTTAACCTCCCACACCACACAGACATGGTATGAGAGCAACCAGCTTTTGCTGAAGCTTTAAGTTATACACAGCGGTGGAAATCCAAATTGGCAGAGTTGGGGGTATGGGGAATCGAACCACCGACCTTCAGATTAGGAATCCGACCTAGAAAAAAGTCAGACACTCTAACCACTCCACCACAGAGAACACCACAGAGAGCTTCCTCTCCCTGACCTATACCAAGCCGAGGCCTAGGACTCGGTAAAACAACAATTATGTGTCAACTATACGCAAGTATGTCTCACATAATTATATACCAGACGGGATGGCCGAATGAGTTAGAGCGTCCGTCTCCCGTGCTGGTAGATCGTGGGGTCGTGGGTTCGAGTCTCGGTCGAGTCAAACCAATGACTTTAAATTGATACTTGTCGCTTCCTAGCCAGGCGCTCGGCATTATTAGGATATGGCAAGGACTGGTGTGCTCAGTGTCAGGATAATGTGACTGAGTGGGATACCAGGTCATGGTGCCGGCGGCCTGGTTTCCCAGTGGGACAGCACTATAAAGTCGCCATGAGTGCGCACTGTCACAAGTCGGTACCCGTCCTGATATTACGGGTACATAAAACAACAAACAAACAAACACATAATTATTCTATATATATAGCTCATTTCTACGTCTACTTGGGGAGAGGGAGAATGTCTACACACATGTCTATGAATGCTAGTAGTTATTACGTTTTGTGATATTTGTATGAGTACTGTGGCTTGGTGAAATGGCACTGTGCTCCTGGTAAATATTTTGTCGAAAGTCGACCAGTTTGCCTAACCTATAATAATGTGGGGTCCACAACAAAAGAAAGAATTTAAAACACAACTGGGATATCCTACGGGACTACACTCCAGTCAGTTCGTGTATAGCCTTGGGTCGGTTATCCTCGTTTATATAACTATGATGTATTTGTATATTATACATACATACATACATACATACATACATACATACATACATACATACATACATACATACATACATACATACATACATACATACATACATACATACATACATACAAGTATGTGCCCATCCTATGACCTTAGATGTTGCCAGGATGTAAAAGCCACAAAGTATTGTATATTTTTATGTATTTATTTTATATATATTCATAAACATACAACTATAACCTATTTTTGTTTTTCATGGGTGTTGGGATGGCTTAGAAGTTAGATCAGAGGCTGGGTACAACTTCATTCAGTATGACATTCTATTTGAAGAATAGCGATGGTTTTATAGTCTTACACCATGTTTTAAAGGCGGTTAGATTTGTGACTGTTTCGACTGTTGTTGTGAACGCTGTCAATTTGTCATGGCCTACCTGCCATCTTTGACGTGCACCCTACTTTCTCCAAAGGCTCTCTGGGAAATACAGGCCGGAAACTGGTCAGGCACATGCGCACAGGCATTCTTTGTCAGACAGCGTGTTTACATGGCGTGCTTTCTGCTAGCTCACTGATGGGAGAGATGTAGAGTGTTGAGGTTGGTTGACCATGGAATAAAGTAGTACCCAGTGAAGTGCGTATAAATATTGCGGCTTTATTAATTGTGTAGCAATGAGATCTAGCCACCTCAGATCTGCTAGAGCTGCAAAACCTGTAGATGAAATATAGAGGGAGTGCACGTGACGTCGTCACTCAGCAGTCAGCGGCCAGCCATCTTGGATTACGAGCACCCTCCCTAGCCATGTTGTGAATGCATGCAGATGCAGTAAAACAGAGTTTTCTTGTGTTCTGGGAGGTTCCGTGCAGTTTACATCCAATTTGTTTACTTACAGCACTTTAGCAACAACTTCTGAGGCCAAACTGCTTAAAACAGTGACAAATAAACCAACAAATCAGTAAATAAGCACAGTGTAGGCAGTTGCAAGCCTTCTGTATGTAATCCAATATGGCCACCGAAAGGTGTCTTGTGACGTCATTACACCCCCCTATTCACTACCCAGAGTAGTGTAGATAAATGATTCGCTCCTTCCTGTTCTGTACAGTAGCCTGAGGAGGGTCGAAGAACAACTCATTCATTAGAAAAAGTGGCGAATGGCTGGGTAAATGAAATGAGCATATAAATTCTTCATTTTAAAGCAAATTATATTCATATTTACCCGCTACTTTTGTTTTGAAAAATGTAATAAAACATGTAGTTTAATACTTTAAAATTCAAATCGACATCATTTTGTGGTCACCATCTCATCTGTTTGCATTCTCTCCCATTTAACCAACTCTGTGCTGATATAAGTAGCCATTTGATACTGGAACCATGAATTCTACTTCCTGTTCAATACTAAAATTTAAAGTACGTTGTCATTCATCCCTACTATAAATAGGGGTGAATATTTTTATCTAAGAGTAGGGGTGACTGACGACCATGTCTAAATTCTGAGCAAAAACTACATTAATATCAACTTGAGGCGCTGGTTCCAGCACGCAGTGCTTATCTCCGTTGGCATAGAATTTAATTAACTGGGAGAAAATGGGGGGTGGGGGGCAAAATAAAAACCTAAGATGGCAGCCACTGGAAGTTCTTGAGTATGCTTTTAAAGTTTATTTTTTTGTTTGTTTTACGTCCTAGCAACATCTAAGGTCATATCAGGACGGGTACCGACTTGTGACAGTGCACACTCATGGCGACTTTCTAGTGCTGTCCCACTGGGAAACCAGGCCACCGGCACCATGACCTGGCATCCCACTCAGTCACATTATCCTGACACTGAGCACACCAGTCCTTGCCATGTCCTAATAATGCCGAGCGTTTGGCTAGGAAGCGACAAGTATAAATTTGTAAGTCATTGGTTTGACTCGACCAGGGTTCGAACCCACAATCTACCAGCACAGGAGACGGACGCTGTAACTCATTCGGCCATCCCGTCTGGTCTAAAGTAATAATATACACAATTTCACAATTCTTCATGCCAAGATCGATAGATTAGTATTCAAACAATATATTTACTTATTAGATTGTAAATTCATGTGGTTATGTCTATAACTCAGCCTTCCGACACGTTGTGTATGTTTATCATCCCTGTACATGATGCAGGGCTGCGGGAGTAACTACATAATCCAGTACATATCTTTATATAAATTTAGATGTTGCTAGGGCAGAAAACTCCAACAAGCATACAAACCAGTGCCCCTATGCTATTTTTTCCTTGAGAACGCAGTCATAGCCTTTGTCACTTGTCACAGTCAGCATCTCCAAATTAATTTAGCATTTTTTTCACTTAAAGTTGCATAGTCCGATGGTTTTGAGTTTCTCTCATTTTCTGAGATAAATATATTAGGTTGTTGATTATAATCTACCTTACTTTAGTTTGAAAAGTTTTATTTTAAATCGCTAACCTTTGAGATATTTGAAACGGAAACTTGCCAAAACTCTATCACCATAGGCTTCTGCAGTAACAGGTTCTATTAATTGACTCCGTATCCCCATCTTCATCGTGTCCTTCCACCAGTTATCTAAGGGATTTTCGAGCAGAGGTATGATCTTTATTCGTGGGCTGTGCTCTCAGTGGTGGATGGTGGTAGCAGGATTTGCAATCAGATAGGTGATTCCCAGGGCCGTGATGTGGACACTCCTGCTGTGGCCAGTTTGTCGATAGAAAGCCCGAGCCTACACTTTTACCGACCCAAGGGATTTTTAACCTCCCACACCACATAGACATTGTATGAGAGCAACTGGCCTTTGATGACGCTGTAAGTTATACACAGCGGTGGAAATCCAAATTGGCAGAGGTGGGGGGGGGGGTACATGGGGACTCGAACCACTGACCCTCAGATCAGGCATCCGACCTAGAAAAAAGTCACTCTGACTACTCCGCAACAGAGAACACCACATCCCCTTATATGTGATGACAAATGTTTAATAAGTTCACCAGGATCTAAGTTAGATATGTAGAATCAAATCTAGATAATTGTTTTGGTTTTGACAATTTTATGTTTTCATCGGACTATGCAGCTTTAATATATCTCCTTAAGAAACTATTGCAATGAGTGCGCACACTCACAAGTTGGACACGTCCTGATATGACCTTAGATGTTCCCAGGACGTAAAGCTCCAACCAACCTTAAGAAAAAGTTACTTCAATTTCAAACTAAAGAAACCGATTATAACAATCAACCTAATGGTTCAATGTAAATGTAGTCTTTTTTCTTTTTTTCCCTCTTTTAATTTTTTTTAGATAAACATCAGATTGTGAAAATGTAGGCCACTTCAAACGATGTTTGGGTTTAGCGTCCTAGCAACATCTAAGATAATATCAGGTCATGTGTCGACTTGTGATGGCGCGCACTCATGGCGACGTTATAGTGCTGCCCCGCTGGGATACCTTGCCACCGGAACCATGAATTGATATCCTGCTCAGCCACATAATGTGGTGCCTGTCTTGATATGTGACCCCTTAGATGTTGCCAGGACCTAAATCTCCAACAACCAACCAACACTTTCTCCAACTTTTACATCTGGTTGTTATTCGTTATCTATGAGTATGAATGTGAAGCTGGGCTGGGGGTCGGATGGGACGCCCAAACTGCGGAGTGCGCACAGCGACCCCTGGAGGAGTTAAAATTAGCTGCTGGTCCATGCGAGGCTGGTGTAGTGTGTCCGCACGCCGCCAGTCGCTAGTCGCAGTGTGGGAGAGTTTAGGGAGAGGGCGGGGGCAGTAAACAGTGAGGGTTTTGTTTTGGTTTGGCGCCGGGTTGGACCTGGTTAGTGGCTGGTCAAGTGGGCTCAGTGACTTATGGTCTGTGTTTGTGTGACATGCGTGGTGCCACCCCCTTCCCACCTTTACACCCCCCCCCCCCAACCTCCAACACCACCAGACGGGGTGGCCGAATGAGTAGAGCGTCCGCCTCCTGTTTTGGGAGATCGGGAGATCCGAACCCATGAGTTTGTGGGTTCGAATCCTGGTCGAGTCAAACCAATGACTTAAAAAATTGATACTTGGGCGTTTCCTAGCCTGGCGCTCGGCATTATTAGGATAGTGCAAGGACTGGTTGGCTCAGTGTCAGGATAATGTGACTGAGTGGGATATCAGGTCATGGTGCCGGCAGCCTGGCTTCCCAGTGGGGCAGCACTATAAAGTTGTGATGAGTGTGCACTGTCACAAGTCGGTACCCGTCTTGATATTACCTTAGGTGTTGCTAGGACGTAAAACAACAAACAAACAAAATCCAGCGCCACCATATGCCAGGTCATACATGGCCCATAAACACAGCATTGTGTTGGGCGAGGCGCTCTCTCCTCCATTCCCCTCCTCCTTTCACCTCCCCCATCTCCTTTCACATCTCCTCGAGCCCTCCCTCCCCCCTACCGGGTGCCCTGGTCGAATCGGTAGAGTGTGGGCCTCGCGTGTGGGAGAGTGGTAGTTCGGTTCCCGGTCGATTCAAACAAATGACTTACAAACGTGACATTTTTCCAACCCAAAATACTTAAGCTATATTATTGGATGCGGTGGCTCAATTGATAGACATTTTTCCAACCCAAAATACTTAACCTATATTATTGGACGCGGTGGCTCAATTGGTAGAGCGCAGGCTTCCCAAGTGGAAGATCCGGGGTTTGATTCTCAATAGAGTCAAACCAATGACTTATAAAATGTTGTCGCTACCCAGCCTGGCCCTCGGCATTAGTAGGATAGGACATGGACTGATTAGGATAGTTAGATAAAATGGCTGTGTGGGATAGCGGGTCATGTTGTCGGTGGCCTGGTCTCCCAGTGGGGCAGCACTATAAAATCACCAGGAGTGTGCACTTTCACAAGTCGGTATCCATCCTGATATGACCTTAGATGTTGCTAGGACATAAAACAAACGAACAAACTTACTTACATAGATTTGATCCTGTATACAAGGGAATACTTAGTCCATTTAATACACGTAGAACCCCCTTACTGTTGAAGTCTTTCGGTGTCTAACATTTCGGTGTGCACACCAAAATTAATATGGCATCTTTTCACTTTTAAATATCTCTTTAAGATTAGCCATTTATAGGAAAAGTTTACTTCAAAATGAAAGATAGATAAAAACAATCAATACAACCTTACTGTAAGTATGTTTGTTGGGCGTGATTGAAAATGGTAAAATATTGCACTATAGAGATGGGACACTCGAAAGACAAAACACATCTCTTTGCATTCCGGGCCAGTGTGCTAACCATTACACCACCTAGGCTCCCACACTACCCACGCCTACCTGTCTATGCGGTTACTTCCCTAAGAGGTCAGTGCAGACTACTACACTCGTCCCCCTGGAATTGTAAGTCTGTTAATGCTTACAATTACATACATACAGGCAATGCACTAACACATACATACACAGGGTAGGTTCAACAACCATACAGCGCATAGCTTGTACAGGATCATGGTCATGGCAACCAGTGTCGTGGGGGTGATGAAAATGCGAAATAGTGTGCCTGGATCGGGACTCGAACCCACATCTCTTTGCATTCCAGGCCAGTATGCTAACCATTACACCACCTAGGCTCCCTGATATCACCACACTACCCACACCTACCTGTATGTGGTTACTTGCCTGAGAGGTCAGTGAAGACTACTACAGTATTTATGTAGCAAATGTGGCTGAAACTCGCATCTCATTAGACTGTGCAACTTTAATATTGGCTTTTATTGTAGTGTCTGACGAGTCGGCTGCTGTGTAGTATAGTGGTTACAATCTAACTTATTTTATGACCTACATACGCATATATTCAACTTGGTATTTCCACCATTCTAATTACAGGAAGCTCCTATTGCAGATTTAGTATCAAACTAGACTAGGCTGTGAAGGCACTGAATCTAGTTTGTGTGTACAGTAAAACCTCTCCAAATCGACCGATCTTGGGGCCAACTTTAAATGGTCCATTGAGGGAGGTGATCGGTTTAGGGAGTTTTTCATTTCGTTACAATGGGCGATCGTTTGGGACCCCAAATAAAGTTTGTTGTTGTTGGTGGTTTACGTCCTAGCAACATCTAAGGTCATATCAGAACAGGTACCGACTTGTGACAATGCGCACTCATGGTGACTTTATAGTGCTGTTCCACTAGGAAACCACACCGCCGGCACCATGATCTGGTATCCCACTCAGTCACATTATCCTGACAATGAGCACACCAGTCCTTGCCATGTCCTAATAATGCCAAGTGCCTGGCTAGGAAGCAACAAGTATCAATTTTTAAGTCATTGGTTTGACTCGACCACGGCCCAACGATCTACCAGCACGGGAGACGGACGCTCTAACTTATTCGGCCATCCCGTCTGGTCCCCAAATAAAGTGATCGATATTGGGAAATGGGCGATCTGTCGAGTTGGTCGGTTCGAGGTTTTATCGTATATCCTGTATATCATTTCATGCAAGTCCGGTAATCTCAATGGTTGCAAATACCCTGCTAATACTGCACCAAAACATTGTGCTGTTGTTGCACTAACTTAATTCATCACATATACATCCATACTGGCACCAACGGTCCATGCTGCTGAGCTGGGACAAGTGGCAGTCCCAGTCCCAGTGCTAGATATGTGATTGCTTAATTAGCAAACTCGGTACTTTTACATCCTGGCAACATCTAAGGTCATATCAGGACGGGTACTGAGTTGTGACAGTGTGCACTGTTGGTGACATTATAGTGCTGCCCCACTGGGAGACCAGGCCATGAGCACAATGACCTGATATCCCACTCAGTCACATTATCCTGACACCGAGCCAACCAGTCATTGCCCTATCTTATTAAAGCCAATCACCAGGATAGGAAGCGAGAAATATCAATTTGATAGGTCATTGGTTTGACTCAACCTGGAACCAAACTCCAGATCTCCCGCACGCGAGGCCCGCGCTCTACCGAATCGGCCACCACGCCCGGTTGGATGTCCTAGCCGTGAATTGGTTGAACTAGCCGTGAATTGGTTGAACTAGCCGTGAATTGGTTGAACTAGCCGTGAATTGGTTGAACTAGCCGTGAATTGGTTGAACTAGCCGTGAATTGGTTGAACAAGCCGTGAATTGGTTGAACTAGCCGTGAATTGGTTGAACTAGCCGTGAATTGGTTGAACTAGCCGTGAATTGGTTGAACTAGCCGTGAATTGGTTGAACTAGCCGTGAATTGGTTGGATCAGATAACTATCTGTGAGTGACTGCAGGTCGACACTACGTCGCAGTGCATAATATGCATGAATATTTAAATAGTGGGTTAATTTATTCACTTGTACTGCGCACGCACCTTTGTGCGTACTAAAGCCTCCATTAAGGGCACGGTGCGTCTAGCAGGGACTATGCTAGATAAAAGCAACTTTATAGTGCTGCCTCACTGGGAAATCAGGCCACCATGACCTGATATCCCACTCAGTCACATTATCCTGACCAGTCCTTGTCCTATCCCGTCAATGGCTAGGAATCGACTAGTAAGTAGTATCCATTTAATAGTCATTGGTTTGACTCGACTGGGAGGTGAACTCCCGATCTTCCACACGGGAAGCCTGCGCTCTACCTATTCGGCCACTGCAACCGGTCTAGATTAAAGGTTCTCCATTGCTTTATTATGGAACAAGAAGTGGAATTCCTGGTTCCGGTGTAAAATGGCTACTTATATCGGCACAGTTGGTGAAATGGGAGAGAATGCAAAAAGACATGATGATGATGATGATGATGATGATGATGATGATGATAGAATGCTGTCAATTTCACTTTTAACGTTCATTAAAGTACATGTTTTATATTTTTCAACTCAAAAGTAGCGGGTAAATACGAAGATCTATATGAAAAATTCTTAATGTAAGAAACAAAATATATTTATCTACTTGTTTCATTTACCTAGCCTTTTGCCACATTTTCTTTCTAACGGGTTGTTTTTCACTCCTACTGTAACTTGCAAGTACCGGGTGATTATTTTATCTAGGACGATGTAGACAGCTAAAAAGTTGAACAATTGCATTGTTTTGAGTTTCTGACATTTTATAGCTACCAGCCCTGCTACCGTAAACACACGCAGTAAAAAAACAACACAATTAAATAAAGAAATTCTCGGAAGGACCTCGACTTATGCACGCATCATATTTCCTACCTTTTCGCTATCAGTTCACCAGAACCTATGTATAGTAACAAATCAACATGGACTTATGTCGGCTCGCCTAATACCTGACGTTTTTTTAAACGGTAATTATATTATTAGGTTGATCGTTATAATCTACTCTTTTTAACGGTGCAGTCACACCTCACTGGATTGAGCAATGGACAGAATTGTCTAGTCCGGTGGCGATAAGTATCAAAATGTATTGAAATGTGTCAAACTGTTGCACTATAGGGTAAATGGCCGCTGGACGACCCGACAGGAAACTGACATGAACGGATAGTCAGTGGACGAAACGAAATCAAACCGGACAAGAACCGTAGACGTCAGTCCGGCGGCATCCGTTCCTAGTTTTGTGGATGTTCAAAACTTGTACAGACACAAATCAGACATTGTTCATTTTCTGTCCGTTTTCCCCCAATCCGGTGAGTTGTGAATGGGTTTTTAAAGGGCCGGATTTTAGTTAGTGTATGTGTTTCCTCCAGAAAAATGTCAGAATGACCATATGTTTGACGTCCAATAGCCGATGATAAAAATCAATGTGCTCCAGAGGCATCGTTAAATAAAACAAGCTTTTTTGAAAACATACAATTTTCAAAAGCAAAACAATTATCTAGATTTGATTCTACATATCTAACTTAGATGCTGGTGCACTTGTCATCACATAAGGGGATACTGAGTCAATTAATAGAACCTGTTACTGCAGAAGCCTATGGTGTTAGAGTTTTGGCAAGCTTGCCAAAATTAATTAAGCATGTTTCCATTTCAAATATCTCAAAAGTGATTTAAAATAAAAGTTACTTCAAACTAAAGTAAGGTAGATTATAAGGAACAACCTAATATGTGTATCTCAGAAAATGACAGAAACTCAAAACCATCGGACTATGCAAGTTTAGATAAAAGCACCTTTACAATTTGCTTTGTGTCCGAACCTCTCCCACCCCTACCCCGAACCTCTAATGAGTAATGGCATGCAGGTGGTGAATGGTTACCCTTTCCACTACCTACTACACCAGCAGTGTTCACTGCCAGTGTGGTCGGTGATGTCAGCAATAGCTGTTTAACCGCTGTAGGCTTACTCCCAGATGTCAGTGGCGTGTTTGGTTGTGGGGTTTTTGGGTGGGTGTTTTTTTTTAATCAAATGTGTTTATTGTGCGCATCCTTGTCATATGAGCTGACCGAGATTTTGGTTGTGTTTTGTCCTCCTCTCCGTAAACAGTGTTGATAAGATGTTTTTTTTTTATTGGGGTAGGGGGGGCGCGTTTTGTGGGTATTTTACAGTGGTGACTCCTTTCCCCCCACCCCCACATGTTCTGACCTGCAGATGTGGGGATGGGGGGGGGGGGGGGGGGTACACGTGTCGTGATGGGGCGTGGCGTCCTTTCCACATGATGGACAGGCAGGGGGCGGGGGGAGGTTGGGGGCGGGGGGAGGTTAGTCACACAGTCACAGGGAAATGTCAGTCGGTGTGACCACCCGCCAGTACCCAGCCGTGTGAACCACAATAACGCACGCAGCACCACTCACTGTGTGTACTGGGATCAATCCCCGGCCGAGTCAAACCGAACTTGTCGTCAACATATATACTTACCGATTCCAGATTTGTTTGTATCTGCCTATTTATTTATTTTCCTAATATGGTCAAAGTTTACGACCATTAAGGGCCTTGCACCCCCCCCCCCCCCCGACTATTTTCCTGGGTTTTTTAATTTTATTTTTGTCAGGCCATTCTCATCTGTGGTTTTGTACTCCGCCGCCATCCGTCGCCCCCTCACACTCCCCTCACACTCACATAATGGCTACACTCACGAGTTTACACTCTAGTTTGCTTGTACCGAGGTGATCCAATCTAACACAGATCAGTGATTTGCCATCAAAGCGAGATGTCTTTCGCTCAATCCACATGAATAGTAGGTCACTCTTTGAGCCGAGTTGAGCGACTACTCCGCTTGCATTCATTTCCCCCCCCCCCCCCAACCGACCACCAACCATAACCACAGGCACTGTCCAATGGCTCAGGCTAATCCTACCCTGTGTTGCTCCAAACTACTCGCTCCCCTCCCATCCGGAAGGTCGGGAGTTCGAATCCCAGCTGAGTCAAACCAATGATGTATCAAATGTATGTTAGTCGCTACTTAGCCTGGTGCTCTGCATTAATAGGATAGGACAAGGACTGGTTAATGTGACTGTGTGGGATATCGGGTCATGGTGCCAGCGGCCGGGTCTCCCAGTGGGGCAGCACTATAAAGTTGTCATGAGTGCCTCAAGTCAGTACCCGTCCTGATGACCTTAGGTGTTGCTAGGACAAAGAACAACAAACTCTCTACCCCCATGGTGGTCGGTCGCTTAAAATAATACCTGAGAGGTAAGTGTTCACTTGTGATCGTGTGGATCATCCGATCGATCCTGCGCACTGAACACATTTGCAGTTTGGGTTGTTTTCCGTTCCGACCAGTGGTCCACAACTGGTTCATCAACGGTTGTGGTATGTGCTGTCCTGTCTGTGTGAAAGTACATATATAAGAGACCCCTTGCTGCTTATTGAAAAGAGTAGCTTACATGTGGCGGCGGTGGGTTTCCTCCAAAGAACCATGTCAGAATGACCATATGTTTGACGTCCAATAGCCGATGATAAAAATCAATGTGCTCTGGAGGCGTTGTTAAAGAAAACAAACTTTTATAATAGCTGAGCCTACACTCACCGGGCGGGCCACCACTCCAACCCAGCCTGGACTTTAAGTGAAATTTTCCCCGCCCGCCCTGCCTTTTTCTCATGTTGAAATTATAGGGTGATTATCTTAGTGTCTGATACATGTGGAATTAGCAATCCAGCCAATAATCAAATCTAATGTACCAATTTCTAACCTTCCCTATTAAACATTGTCACCTTATTTTGAATTCTCTGTGGGTGGGACATGGCGTCTCACTGGGTTTTCCTCTAATCTCTGGTTTTTCTTCCCTTTTTTGCGTGTGTGTGGGGGGGGGGGGGGGGGGTTTTTAAAGAATATTCATGATAGATACATTTTGATACATTTGACTCACTTTTGGTGCGGTGCAACAATGCAAATCTCAAACATCTACAGATACTAAATAATCACCATGTATTCGCTTACTGTGTGAGAAACAAAAACATCTTATCACCTCCTACTGTGTGATAAGCTTAAGCCACTACTACAACTGGCCAGCATTGAAAACAAGCCCGAGCACTCGAGCTTACATGCTATGGACAGTATAAACACAGCATTAAAAAAACAAATCATGTCTAGCCATTCCCAGACAGATGACCTAGTTTTCTTATGGTTGTTTGGTAAGTTTAATTTTTAACCAGACGTTGTGCCCGAATTGGTAGAGTGCAGACTTCCCGTGTGGAAGGCTGGGAGTTCGAATTCCAGCCGAGCCAAACCAATGTTTTTTTTGGCTGGTAAAACAGTTTATTCATCAGAATATACTTTTTTTTTTCAGCCCTGAGGCACTGGTCTTCCAGCCGTTTACATTACATTGTAAATAGGTAGGTCAACGGGTAACCTATTTACAATGTCAATGTTGTGTGGCGTTCTCTGTGGCGGAGTGGTTAGAGTGTCTGACTTTTTTCTAGGTCAGACTCCTAATCTGAGGGTCGGCGGTCGATACACCGTGCCCCCAGCTCTGCCGAATTGGATTTCCACCGCTGTGTATAATTACGCGTCTTAAAGGCCGTTGCTCCATCAAACCATTTTCTTTATTGTTGTTTGTGGTTAAAAAGTTTATTGCGTCAGAATATACAGTGTAGGTTGGGCTTTCTATCAGTCGCAGTGGCATGAGAAGACCACTCGTCTATGACTGAAATTTCCCTGCTAAACAACTAGATGGACCACCCGGCCACCCTCTCCCCCCCCCCCCAAAATGTAATGTAAACAGCCGGAAGACCAGTGCCTCCTCCAACCCATAACTTGCCCAAATTACACTTGTCGCTACATAGCTTGGCATTCTGGTCATTACTAGGATACGGCATGGACTGGTTCGCTCAGTGTCAGGATAATATGACTTGAGTGGGATATTCTGATCTTCCAGTGGGGCAGCACTATAAATCCACCATGAGTGTGCACTGTCACAAGTGGGTACCCATCCTCATATAACCTTACGTGTTGCTCAGATGTCATCATCATCATCATCATCATGCTGTCGGTCACGATGCGACAAAGACTGCTTTCATTACCTGACTGCTACTCTCCAGTTAGCTCTCTGCTGTGAGAGTGATGTCCATGAGTCGGTCTTAATGTCTCTCAGCTCAGATGTCAAATCTCCCCCAACAAAAGCTAATTTCATGTTAGCGCTACTTTGGTTCGACGAGTGGGTGCTTTTAGACCCAGAGGCGGTCTTGCTAATCCATTTTCTGCTCCTGGTCCACAAAATGTGGCATGAGCCACTGTGGCTTGACGGCCACAGTCGCCGGGTACCGCCAGGGGGTTTAGTTCAGCCTGTCACAGGGCGAGTGGCTTGGACTCGGCGCATCCCTCACATCTCCATATTACCTTAGATGTTGACAGGACGTAAAACTCCAACAAAGAAAACAAACACATTTCAATAAGGGACTTTGGCAGCATAATATCTAAATCAGGGATGAAAGGTTTTCGCGGATTTCGGCGATTTTTAATATATATATATAATATGATATGAAATGTAATGAAATGACATGGAATCGGGATGAATCACTATTGGTTAGTTTGAATCCTGTTGTAAAAAATATACGGGTTTTCGGTTCGGAATTATATATTGGCAGAGAGCATTATTATCCTCGGGCGACGGAGTGGGGACCAAGGTTATGTAATAGGAAAGCAATGGGTGCCCACTCGCGGTGTGACATATTAGGCTATGTGACATATATGTTAATACATAGTGCCCGAGATTATGACGAGATGTTCCTATATAAGAGACAGTTAATGTTTGGTGAAATGTTCCCTCTGTGCACCAGTAAGGGTGCAAGTGGAGGAGCAGGACATTTTTAATATATATATATTTATTGCAACTGTCTGCAACTACCTGTTACCACAGGGCCGATGGGCAAGCACACCAGCCCCACTGCATACATTAGGGACACCACCTACAGCTGGGTTGAGTGACAGCTGTCCATATAGGGGGAGGGGGCGTCGCCTCCCAGGCTGTGGAAGGTGCCTGATTGGCTGGCTGTGGGAGGCCCAGTCACCTGCACCCCTTTGCCCCACCTAACCACACTAGCCTCATTTTGATATTGATTATTCTAGACACTCTGATCTATATGCTGCTACATGCACTACTGAAACATTCTACTCTACTCCTGACTCATGAGTGAGACACACTCTTCTCTTGAGCAGGAACCCAGACACTCGGTCTGATGCTCCACCTTTCATATACAAACTGAGCTGTGTGCAACAACTGTGGGACTCGGTTCAATGGGCTGTAGGCACTGATTCTGATAGACATACTAAAGAGGTAATGAGACTGTGTGGACAGAAGGCAAGGTGTCAGGGTGATAGGTCACTAGTAGGTGAATAGGAGTTGATGCCAATAAAGCACAACTACTTCACTGTCAATCTTGCGTGACTTGTCTTCCCGTTCTTCCTTATGAGTTTGTTTAGGAGGGGCATCAGATGTGATCTGACAGACAGTTGTCAGAACGCACATGGGGAGAGTTTTGTGGTATCTCTGGGGCTCTGATGGCCACAGCATTCCACAAATATTACACTGTTCTTATGACTTTACATGTTGCTAGCATAGCAAATTGTCAGATTAACCAATTTAGACAACTATATAGTATTTTCTCTTCTGGAATTTCACCACCGCTCTCTTCATGTATTACACCCCTCCAGTTAAGCTACTGTCATCTGTCGGCAGAATCTGGAACCACTCTGGTCGGGTACTTTCCAGCTTAACTGGCGGGTTCTATTAGGTGTGAGAATTGCCACTGAACGGTCTAAATCTGGGATATTAGTGCTAATTCATGTTTGACAGATTTCAAGTGTAGGATTAACCAGAGCTATAGACATGTTTGTTACCAAAAAAAAGTGTCAGTGTGGGAAAGCGAGTCGGATTAAGCAGAGCTATAGACATGTTTGTGACCAAAAAGCAGTGAGTGTGGGACAGCAAGTGTCGGATTAACCCGAGCTATAGACATGTTTGTTACCAAAAAAAAACAGTGTCAGTGTCGGAAAGCGAGTGTTGGATTAAGCAGAGCTATGGACATGTTTGTTACCAAAAAGCAGTGTCAGTGTGGGAAAGCGAGTGTTGGATTAACCTGAGCTATAGACATGTTTGTTACAAAAAAGCAGTGTCAGTGTGGGAAAGCGAGTGTCGGATTAACCAGAGCTATAGACATGTTTGTTACAAAAAAAAGCAGTGTCAGTGTGGGAAGGCGAGTGTCGGATTAACCAGAGCAATTAGCATTGATTAACATTGGAGACATCCGTTACACCTGAAATCTTGTCGGTAAGCAAAATTGTCGGATTAACCAGAGCTGACTGTATTAAATCAAATTTGATAGCTGCTATCTAGCCTGGTGATCTGCATTAATATGATGGGGCAAGGACTGGTTCGTTCAGAATAATGTGAGTGACTGGAATATCCGGTGATGGTGCCAGTGGCCTGCTCTCTCAGCGGCACAACACGCTAGTGAATTTGCCATGAGTGTGTACGGTTAGAGGTCGGGACTCTTCCTGATATTACCTCACTTGTTGCTAGGATATGAAACTCCAACAAATTCATTATCTCCTCTCTTTCTCTCAAAGCTTATTTCACGCTTACCTTCAAATGCTCACTCTTTATCCCCGTCCTGATATGACCTTAGATGTGGCTAGGACGTAAAACAAACAAACAACTGACTTTTTATAAATCTCGAAAATCAACATTGCAAAGTTGGATTGAGAGGGGGTCCCGAGGTGAAAATTTGCACATTGTATGAATAGGAAGATGTTGACAATTGTGAACAACCTCATAATTTAATAAGAATTAAATGGGAAGAACCTCAAGTAAGTTCTTGTTGAGGGTTTCTTTTGTTGTTGTTGTTGTTTTTTTTTGTTTTTTTTTTTAAGACTGTATGGCTTCCCAAGGGGTGATCTTCCAGCTGGTGGCAACCAAGGTTTCATTAAAGTTACATAGTCCGATGGTTTTGAGTTTTTCTGAGATAAATATATTAAATTGATTGTAACAATCGACTTTGCTTTAATTTGAAGTAACTTATCTTTCAAATGGATAACTTTGGAGATATTTGAAGTGCAAACATAACATTTTGGCATGCATGCCAAAACTCACCATATGCTTCTGCAATAACAGGTTCCATTAAATTGACTCAGTGTTCCATTCTATGTGGCAACAAGTACTTGATAAGTGTACCAGTATCTAATTTAGATAATTATGTAGAATCAAATCTAGATAATTGATTTTGGTTTTGGTTTTTTGAAAATTTGATGCTTGATCGGACTATGTAACTTTTAATTTAAGTTATTGTAAGCTGTTGGTTTCCCCCCCCCCCCCCCCCCCCCTTATGTGCATCCTAACATAAATGCCATGGCTGATCCTCGAACTAATAATCCAACCTACCTGGCTGTTAACTCAATGACGGAGACATGCCGCTTACTCAAGCCCTAGTCACACATCACTGGATTGAGCAACGGACAGAATTGTCTAGTCCGGGCGTCATAAGTATAAAAATGTATTAAAATGTGTTTAAATCTTGTGATATCGGGTCAAAGGCCGCTGGACGAACGGACATGAACGGATAGCCAACAGACAAAACAAACTCAAAACGGACAAGAACCATAGACGTCAGTCCGGCGGCATCCATTCCTAGTTTTGTGCATATTCAAAACTTGTACCGACACAAAACGGACTTTGTTTGGTTTCTGTCCGTTTCCCCCCAATCTAGTGATGTGTGGCTGGGGTTTAAGGCTGGGTCTGATAACCTAGCGCTGATTGGCTCTTGTCTAATACGGGTCATCTCCCCCTGAGATGCCTTACACTCGACCCTGGCTTGCTGCCAACTCTCGGATCTGAAATCCAATCAATGCGATACACTCAGGCAGGCGGGCCTCTTGGGGTTCCTCTTTCTGCCCTGTGCGCACCAGCGCGCTGAGGTGGCCATCACGCATGCGCACTCCACGATGTCCTCCTGTGACCGTGGTTCAAACAGGGCCATGGAGATTATGCCCCTATGCCCGAGTACCTGCCAGATGGGATGGCCGAATGTGTTGAGGCTTAGCGCCCATCTCCTGTTTTCGGAGATGGGGGATCCAAACATATGCGTTTGTGGTTTCGAACCCTGTTCGAGTCAAAATAATGACTTAAAAATGTATACTTGTCGCTTCCTAGCCTGGCGCTTGGCATTATTAGGATAGTGCAAGGACTGGTTGGCTCAGTGTCAGGATAATGTGACTTAGTGGGATATTGGGTCATGGTGCTGGCGACCTGGTCTCCCAGTGGGGCAGCACTATAAAGTAGCCATGAGCGCACACTGTCACAAGTCTGTTCCCGTCCTGATATGACCTGAGATGTTGGTAGGACGTAAAACAACAAAGAAACTTGCAGTAGGGGTGAATGACAACGTAGTCTAAATAGGGGTGAAAATTGTTTACGCATGGAACAGGAAGCTGCCGATTTCACGTTTAAAGTTCATTAAACTACATGTTTTATCATATTTTTCAATCCAAGGTGTGTGTGTGTGTCTTTGTCTATATCGATGGGTGGCCATTTGTGTTGTTTACGTGATGTCCCTCCCCGTCAGGGTCTGTATGGAGGTGGCCCAATTGACCTTAATTAGTCTTAATGACCCTTGACCTAGTTACCGGATGGGCACAGATGTCCCCCTGCCCCCCCCCCTGTCCCCCTATATGAACTGAGTACATTCAGCTTAAATTTGCTTGAATAAATAATGGATCGGCAATTGTTCGTGATGAAGCGGCCATCGCTTTAATTTCACCGTAATACACCGCATTGTTGGTGACTTATGTCTTCGTCTCTGGGCATGCATTTTGTTGGCACCTGTTTCAGGTGCTGTCATGGACACCTGCTATTACTGTAATATGGACCGGGTTGGTTGTTGGAGTTTTATGTCCTGAGAACAGATAAGACGGGTACACACTTGTGACAGTGTGCGCTCATGACGACTTTATAGTGCTGCCCCACAGGGAAATCAGCTTGCTGGCATCATGACTTGATATCCCACTGTCACATTATCCTGACACTGTCCTAATCAGTCCTTGCCCTATCCTATTAATGCCAAGTGCCAGGCTACGGAGCAACAAGTATCAATTTTATAAGTCATTGGTTTGACTCGACTGGGAACAGAATTCCCGATCTCCTGCACAAGAGGCCCGCGCTCTACGGATTCGGCCACCATGTATAGCCGAACGAGATGGCTGAATTGGTGAGGGCGCTGCCTGGCTTCCCATACAGATATATAGGATAAAATCGTCGTGCTCAAACCCTGAATGAGTAAAACCAGTGACTTGTATAATTAGGTTATGGGAAGGACTGGTTTGCTGACTATCAGAATAATGTGACTGAGTGCGATATTGGGCCATGGTGCTGACGTCCCATTCTCCCAATGCAATGGGGCAGTGCTGTAAAGTTGCCATGAGTGTGCACTGTGACAAGGCAGTACCTGTCCTGATATGACCTTAGATGCTGCTAGGACGTGAACACCCCCCCCCCCCCCCCCCGGCGGTAAGTGGTGTGTAGTGTGCCTGACTGGCCTTGGCGCGTTCGTGCCACTGCCAGGCTGGGCGGTCCGAGCTATGGTTAGCGCTAATGGTGGGTAATGGGGGGGGGGGGGATGGGTACAGTGTGTGTGTGGAGAGAGCAGCTCGTGATGTCGGGTGTGGTGATCAGGAGGAGGTGGGCAGGTATTGGTAGTGTGGCGGTGGCAGCAGTGTGGTGTTTACCAGGTTCTCGGCAGGTATTGGTAGTGTGGCGGTGGCAGCAGTGTGGAGTTTACCAGGTTCTCGGCAGGTATTGGTAGTGTGGCAGTGGCAGCAGTGTGGTGTTTACCAGGTTCTCGGCAGGTATTAGTAGTGTGGCAGTGGCGGATCAGTGTGGGGTTTACCAGGTTCTCGGCAGGTATTGGTAGTGTGGCGGTGGCGGATCAGTGTGGTGTTTACCAGGTTCTCGGCAGGTATTGGTAGTGGTGGTGGCAGCAGTGTGGTGTTTACCAGCTTCTCGGCAGGTATTGGTAGTGTGGCGGTGGCATCAGTGTTGCGTTTACCAGGTTCTCGGCAGGTATTGGTAGTGTGGCGGTGGCAGCAGTGTGGTGTTTACCAGGTTCTCGGCTGGTATTGGTAGTGTGGTGGTGGCATCAGTGTGGGGTTTACCAGGTTCTCGGCATGTATTGGTAGTGTGGCGGTGGCATCAGTGTGGTGTTTACCAGGTTCTCGGCAGGTGTTGGTAGTGTGGCGGTGGCATCAGAGTGGTGTTTACCAGGTTCTCAGCGGGTATTGGTAGTGTGGCGGTGGCAGCAGTGTGGTTCTCGGCAGGTATTGGTTGTGTGGTGGTAGCAGGTTTCGGCTCGCTCCATTCTGGGGTTTCTTTCCGCTTGCTCCATGCGTCGGTTTCTTTGCGCTAGCTCTGTGGTCTAGGTTTCTTTCCGCTCATTCCGTGCCGCAGCTTTCCGGCTCACTCCGTTCCCCCCGGCTTTCCGGCTCGCTCCGTGGCCCCGGCTTTCCGGCTCGTTACACACCCCCGGCTTTCCGGCTCGCTCCGTGGCCCCAGCTTTCCGGCTCGCTCCCTGCCCCCGGCTTTCCGGCTCGCTCCATGCCCCTGGCTTTCTGGCTCGCTCCCTGCCCCCGGCTTTCCGGCTCGCTCCCTGCCCCCGGCTTTCCATCTCGCTCCCTGCTCCCGGCTTTCCATCTCGCTCCCTGCCCCCGGCTTTCGGCTCACTCCCTGCCCCCGGCTTTCCGGCTTGCTCCCTGCCCTCGGCTTTGCGTCTCGCTCCGTGCCCCAGCTTTCCGGCTCGCTCCCTGCCCCCAGCTTTCTGGCTCGCTCCACGCCCCCGGATTTCTGCTGTGTTTGTAAACAAGGTGGTGAGCAGCTCATAGGCTCACTATGAACCCCTCTATTCCCCTGCATGTTTTTTGGTGCAGTTGGATATTTTCACAGGTCTGTCCCTACCATCTGCCCGATGCCTACCCAATTACACTCTCCCCTCCACCACCCCACCCCACCCCACCCCACCGTCTCCCCAGATCACACTGTCACATTGTCGACCTGCCTACAATGGGGAAGCCATGGGAGTGGCCCGGCGGCGCTCACGTGGTTATATTGGACGCGGTGGCCGAATCGGTAGAGTGCAGCTTCCGGTGTGTAAGGTTGGGAGTTCGAATCTAAGCCGAGTCAAACCAATGACTTATCAAATTGATTCTTGTTGCTACCTGGCCTACCGCGCAGCATTAATAGGATAGAATAAGAACTGGTTTGTGCAGTAGCAAGTTAATGTGACTGGGGGATATCAGGTCATGGTGCCAGTGGCCTGGTCTCCCAGTTGGGCAGCACTATAAAATCGCCATGAGTGTGCACTGAAGTAGAAATATAACAACATTGTAAAGATGTCCCCAGCTTCTACAACCGTCCCTACTGAAGATTAATCTTCAACCAAAGATTGGGCCGATTTATCGGAGGCTCTCTATAATGTTGCAGTTCTGCAACCGGTAACCGTCGTAAGGTTACAAACCACCCCAAGCAAGCAAGCACTGTCACAAGTCGGTACCCGTCCTTGTAAAGGACGTGTTAACACCGTGAGTTCTTGTAACGTAACTAACTTTATTTGTTCTGCTTCGTAGTGACGTCATACGTCGTAGCGACGTCATACAATATTATGGCAGGGCGTTTGTACAGTACATATATTACATCTTCCCCTTTCAATGATATATATATATCTCTGCCTGACTCTTAAGATCTATTACATGACATTTGATGGGCATATTGGTGTGATATGCGTAACATACTTAAGACTTATCGTTTATTTTTGTGTACTAATTTCTTGACAGACACGATAATGTTGCAAACATCAATGTAACTTGATTATATTTACCTATAAGACCACTATTGTGGATGCTCATGACATTAAATATATTATTTCATTCTCGTGTCTAGAAAGATCTATGAAAACATGTGTCATAACCTAACATTCATACAGGCTACATTTTAATGCACTAATTACATGGCA